>CM037852.1:5459561-6196183 GCA_021234595.1 Delia radicum
ACTTAGGTTTTTATAACCTAAGCTCCAACTAGAGAAAGAGTAGAGAGAAAATCATAGATATTTTTAATAAGCTCAGTCAATTTAGTAATATACTTTAGTCCACCTTTTGAAACCGCTATATATTTCTCTAGCACGTTGTAATAAGTGCATATCCTTTGCGGCTTGTATAAAACTTATAAAAGTTTTATAGATGTGTGTGTGTGTATATATGATAAACAATGTGTGATTATAATTTCTTTTAAAAGAGCAAATAGGTGGAACAAAATTATTACATAAACACGTGTGAATGTTTGTAAGTGTAGGCGTAAAGGAAGGAGTCTATATAAATTTTGTTGTCCCATACCTAGTCTGTGATTTTAACCCTTAAATGTACAACTTAGGTTTTTATAACCTCCACTCCATCAACAGAAAGAGTAGAGATAAAACCAGAGATATTTTTAATAAGCTCAGTCAATTTAGTAATATTCTTTAGTCCGCCTTTTGAAACCGCTATATCTTTCTCTAGCACGTAGGTATCAGTGCAAAATTTTTGAGAACAATTTACACCACTTTCTAAAGAAAATTCGTGCTTAATAAGAAAAAATCGTTCGACGGGGTACAAAAGTTAATGCGATAATAAATTTGTAATAAATAAGTTTTTTCGTCGGAAAAAAAAACTTTTTTTAAATTAAGTTTTTCCTACAAAAGTATCCACAGTACAAAAAAAAAAAAATAAATCAAAATTTATATAAAAAATCTACAATCACCAAATTTTTATGAATGAAATAAGAAATTTTCATAAAAAAAACTTATATTATAAACTATTTTATCTTTGGAAAAATAAGCAGTCTGACAATTTTTTTAAAATATTAAAGCTCGCTTTAAAGCTTAGCACTTATTTTCGAATTAATCTTTGATTAAACACGGGTTTCCTCTCATAAATGCCTTCAGATTTGAAGACATTTTTTTACAGCTTCCATGAGATTAGTAATTTTTTAATTTAAAAAAAATATCTGGTTCAGTATGTCTGTACACAGAAAAAATTATCAACCTAAAATATCTAATTAAAGATTTGATTTGAATTTAATTTGTTTCTAAACAAATATTTAATTGAATCAATTAATATTTTTATTGACTTTTAAATATAAATACATATTTATTTTAGACGCAATTATCATATTATTTTTTCATACACTGTATGTATAAAATACCAAATACATTTGAAGTTAACAAACAAAACGAGCACGCACACAAACAGACTCAGCATTGCAAAAAACACACATACCAACGTATAGATCAAACACTTTTTTTGTGAGTATCATATTTTGTTTTTGTAGAAGTTATTTATAACTTTTTTTTCCTTCTTAATTTTAATAAAATGTTTAATTGATAGTATCATTACCGTGATAGGTGCAAAATCAATTAAAATATTAATTGATTCAATAAATTTTTAATTGAAACCCGTTTTTAGTTTTTTTTAATTATAGAAAATTGAGCAAAACGTGAGTTTTGCCATGGAAGTGAATATAATTTTTCAAAAATGTTAAAAATCAGTACAAATTTAAAAAAAATCACAATTATTTATCGGTACATGTGATTAAAAATCTGTACATGTACTGCGTAAAACAGTACTAATGGTCACGCATTCGTATAATAAATCATTTTTAAAACAGTCTTCCTTTTTCGACAAAGTACTTTTAAACGGCTATATTTTTTTTACTGGATAAAAACAATTAAGCAGTTTGAAAATCTTAAGTACAACCGTGAGTAAAAAAGAATTGTGGAAAGTTGTTGTCCAGAGTTGCCAAATAACTATTTTTAAAAATCAATTATTGACGTTTTTTGATGGAGCTTTTTTCAAAAATTATTTTAAAAAAAATATAAAAAAGGCTCATCTTTTATATGTTTGATTGTTAGTTGACAAAAAAATATGAAAATGTGTATCTCTACTAGAAGTTAGTTCATCTATTGTATATAGTTTTTGGTAATCTGATCGATCGAACAATCATTTTTCAAGTACTCATAGTCTAAAATATTCCAAAATGTATTCCGTTTTCACTCAAATAATAGATGGTATTTATTAAAATAGTACTAAACTTATAAAAATAATATTGTCAGAGTTGCCATATGACAGTTCTAAAAAATGGTAAAAACCGCGATCTTTTAAAAATAAATTTTTCATATATTTTTGAATAAAAATGTGTTCACAAAATTATACAAAATCTAAATTTTTAAAATATTCTTCAACCGCATTGTATTTATCTGCTGTCAAAGTTTCAACTTTGGTTGCTAATATTTCCGCCAGATGACTCTTTAAGGCAAAACAAATCACAAAAATTTCTATATAACTGCAAAGTTTGATTAAAAAATGTCCTGCGGATCTATGACGTGCCATTAATGAGTTCATATTAATTTGTATAAGCGTCTTTTAAAAAAAAATTACATTTTCGAGAGTTTTTGCTACAAAAACTATTTTTGATTTTAAATTCTTTAAATTGTTAAGAACATTGAGGGCTTACACTATTTGGTCCTTACAAATACAATATTTGCGGAACATTTTAACCACTCTTCCTATAATTCTGAACAAATATTCAGTGTAAGGAATTTAAAAGTCTTTCCCAAAGAAAAAACAATGCTGAAACAAAAAACATGCTTTATTTAAAATAAAAAAGTTTTAATAAAAAGGGATGCAAATTAAATCAAAATCTAAAATGAAAAAATCAAAACGCTGCAATTAAAAATGCTTTAATGAAAAAAAATAAATATGAGAAAATGAAAAAAAGCATTTCATAAAAGCGCCAAATCGAAAAACGCTAAAGCTGAAAAACGCTAAAAAAGAAAAACGTTTCAATAAAAAAACTGTAAAATAAAAAATGTGACCAAATGAGCAAAAATCGCTAATATGCAAATGTACGAAACCCAAAACTCTAAATCGCTAAAATGCAATTCAGGCTAAAACTGGAAAAGGGATAGAATAAAAAAAAGTGAAATGAAAAAAAACGCTTAAAATGCACAAATACAAAAAAAAAACGCTAAAATAAAAAAAGTTCTCAAACAAAACAGCGAATAAGAGCTAAGTTGGGAAGTAAAATAAAGGTGAAATTAAAAGCGCCATAAAAGCCTTTAACTAAAAAAACGCTAAAATTAAAAAAGTTGATCAAATGAGATAAAAATCGAGGAATAAAAAAACGCCAAAACAAAAAACCATAAAAATGCTAAAATGGAAAGCGAAATTAATAGAAAAAGGTCAAAAAAATGAAAGACCTAAAAGGCGTTAAAATGAAAAGGCATAAAAAATCTATAAAAAAAAAACGACAACGACTCTTCAATAAAAAAGCGCTAAAATGATAAATGTAATCAAATGAGCCTAAAACTAAAGAAGCGTTACAATACAAAAAAAATCGTCAAAAGAAAAACGATAAAATAAAAAATACAAATAAAATCTCAAATTAAAAAAGTTATAAAAATAAAACCGCGTAAAAAGTAAAAGAGCTGAAATGAGCAGTAGAGAAACGCGCTGAAATAATGAAATGAAGTAACAAATTGAAAATAATAAAGCTCTTAAATGAAAGGCATAAAAAACGCTTAATTAAAAAAGCCGTCAAAGTGAAAAAAAGATAAAAATTTAAAGAACAATGAAATGCAAAAGACTTTAATAAAAAAAAAAACGCTGAAATCATGAGTTTGATCAAACGAAAAAAAAAATTATAAAATGTTAAAAGCGCTAATTTGAAAATATCATAAACTAAACTTTGATTCGCTAAAAACACATTCAGACCAACAAAGGTTAAATAAAGTAAAAAATGCTAAAATAAAGGAAAGCAAATAAATAGGGGGCAAAACAGAAAAAGCGGTGAAGTGGAAAAAGTGCTAACAAAAAAAAATGGCGCAAAAACAAAAAAAAAAAAAAAACGTTAAAAGGGGCTAAAAAGAAGCAGCATTAAAAGTCGATAAAACGAAAAAGCAAAATGCTTAATAAAAAAGATCGGAAAAACTGCGAAAGTAAACGTCAAAAGTGCGTTTAAATGACAAAATATTAAAAATTATCAAAAAAAAAAAAAATTTGCTTAAAAAGCAGCAAGATAACAAAGCTTAAATGAAAAAGCGCTGAGATTAAAAAGCGTTAAACGCATCAAAACTTGAAAAATTTTTAATCTTAAACTAAACAATCTTCAAAAAAAAAAAAAATATTTAAAAAAAATACTGGTGAAATGTCCGAGAACTTTTCTTTCACAGCATTTTGTCATCGGTCTGGATTCTGCTTAATTCTGATTCTTTAAAAAATTCACTCCATAAAATCTGTGTTTAGATGTTAAAGTAAAATTTTAACTACCCTCTTCTTCAATCTTGTTCCCTCAAAGGGTTAATAACATATATTTGTTGCAATTTATTTAAATTTTATTTTTTTTTTTTAATTTTGCTCTGTCTTCTTGTTCATGCTTTCTTGCTACGTTTTTTTTTATCCTAATGTTTTATATTTGCAAAAATGTTTATTTTAATTTAAATCTGCTTCTTCTACTATGTCTGTATAATTTTTCTCCTTTTAGTCGCAAGAAATTATATGCTACTGCTGCTTAAACATTTTCTGCGCTCTGTGATGATAACAAGTTATAAGCATAAAATTCAACGTTAATATATGGGTTTGTTGTTGCTGTTTAGCTTGAACGACAGAAATTTATGTTCTCTCGTAAATATGCTAATAAAGTAGCATTTTTTAGGCCAATTATGCATGTGTTTTGTCAAGTTTCTTAGGTTAAGTTAAAAAGTTTATGTTAAAATTGTACAAGCAGTGGGGAGAGGGGTAAAATAAAATTGCATAATTTTTGTTCATTTGTATGTTTAGAAAAAAAAAAATATTCAAGTACCTTAAAATGCTTTTTTAATATTTTAAAGGAGATTTTTTTTAAAAGATTTTATATAAATTAGGGTAATTTTATAAAGGATTTTTAAAAAAGTGTACTTGATAAGGAATTGTAAAGGAAAGGGGAAGATGAGGTATTAATTAAATGAAAGTAAAGCAATAAGGCTTAAATATTAATATGTACTACGGTGCGTATGATTAATATTAATTATAGATTTGAACAAATGTCTTTATAATTAGTATATTGTTTGAAAACATGTTGACAAATTTAAAGTGTTATTTTTATGTTATTCTTTAAGAACCGAATCCAAGCTGCTTTGAGGCACTGTTACCTTTTTGACCTGTATTTTTAAAATTAAAATTTTTAATGAAAGAACTTGCATTATTTCAATAAAAACAATAATTTTATAAATTTATAATCATAAACGATCCTAAAATTTGAATTCTCGGTACATAATTCTACTTTGTTGAAAGTTATAATTTGGCCACAAGACAGATTTTCCTTGAACTATGGTTTTTTATCAATTTATGTTAAAGTTTTTCGGACTTTATCGCCTCAATTAAGCGATAAAACGCTACTTTAAAACGTCAGCGGTGTTTGTTTGCCAAACACATTCGTGCACCAGGCTGGCGCTTAAAAGCCTTTTAATAATTGCTTCAATATTTTTTTTTTAAATTTTAATTATTAAATTTTTCTTTGAAACGTTTAATTGTGTATTAAATGGTATAAATTTTAAGTTGCACACACTCTATATTTTCTTTTTCACTTTAAATTTTGAATTTATTGCAATACATGAAGAAGTTATTAAAGTTTTTGTGAATTTGTCTTTTAATTAATATTAATCATACGCCATGTGATGCTTTAAAACAGGAGTGCCCAAGAGTTCCTTATGGAAGAGCAAACACCAATACATTTAAAGAAAAACTAATTTTTATTCAATATTTTTTGTTGTAAAAACCAATACATACAAAGAAAAAAGAAAAAAATATTTTAATGTTTACCAGCAAAGCATACGAAAGTGTTGTTGCTTTGCACTTGCGTGTATACAATGAAGAACGACAAAAAGACTAATAAGACCAAGTTGTTTGTGTATTTCGTATTGCTAGTGCTGAGTGCTCTATGTGTGTATTAAAACACACAGCCTATAGCTAAGTGTTTTTACAAAAACAAATGAGCACGAAGCGCATAGGGCTTGGGCACCCTTGCTTTAAAAGTACGAGTGCGACTCAATAAGTCCGTGACTTTTTGAATGAAACACAGTTTTTTTTGCAAAAAAAAAAAAATTATTTTTCAACATGATCTCCTTTTAATTCAATACACTTGCAGGAGGACACTTAGTCCAACGTTTCTCCAATTTTTGTATGCCCTTCCAAAAAATAGGATTTTTCGATGTCCATTTGTTTGATCAATAATTTCATCGTTGGAGCTAAATCTCTTTCGCCCGAGCCATTTCTTTAGGTTTGGAAATAGGAAATAGTCACTGGGGGCTAAATCCGGAGAATATGGCGGATGAGGTACTAATTCGTAGCCCAATACATGGAATTTTGCCATTGAGACTGCACACGTGTGCACCCGTGCATTATCTTAATGTAAAATAACTTTGTCTTGGCCTTATGGGGTCGTTTTTTTTTCAAATCCTCGTTAAATCGGTCTAATAAGTTGGCATAATATTCGCCGTTTATTGCTTTTCCCTTTTGAAGGTAATCGATGCGGATTATCCCGTCCAAAAAAACTGTTGCCATCACCTTATTGGCCGACAAACTTACCTTGGTCTTCTTCGGAGCTGGTTCACCCAGAGAAAGCCATTGTTTAGACTGCTGCTTCGTTAACGGAGTGTTGTAATGGATCCATGTTTCATCCCGTGTCACACGATTACATTTATGGTCAATTGAGAGCAAACGCGGCACCCATCTTGCAGACAGCTCCATCCATATTTCATCCACAATTACAAAACGCCATTTGCGGTCAAACATCATTCTAATTGCGGTTAAACAACTCCAAGGAATCCTTTCAAGTTGTCACACGATTACGTTTATGGTCAATTGAGAGCAAAAGCGGCACCCATCTTGCATACAGCTTTTCTTAAACCCAACTGATCATTTAAAATCGAAACCACACTGTCATATGAAATGCCTATGGCATCAACAATCTCACACACTTTTACTGTTCGATCGGCCAAACCCATATCGTGGATTTTTTCGACATTTTAGGGTGTATTGACGTTCAGCGCCATTTGTACTTGTGCGACCACAACGAAAGTCAGTAAATCACTTTTTTACCATTGAAATCGATGGTGCAGATTCCCCATAGTATTTATCAAGCTTTTCCTTGGTTTGATTGACGGTTTTTTTTCGCAAAAAATATTATTTAAATGAGAACTCGAAATTCACTTTTTTCGATTTTTAAAAAAATCCACGAGGCAAAGTAAATGACGGAACTTGCTCAAAATTTGACAGTAGTCTACTAACAGGTGGTACTTTATGGGAGTAGTGTTGCATTTCATATAACTACGAGAGAAGTTCGAAAAGTCACGGACTTATTGAGCCGCCCTCGTATATTAGTATTTAATACAAAGTCCGTAAAGTAAAATAGTGTTTATATTTTAGTTTGAATTCACAAATTATCTTGAAGAAAATTTTCTAATAAGACCGTTGTGAAAAAAAATTAAAAATACTAATCACTAGTGCGCTCTGTAAATAAATAACACTTCTTTTTACTATTTTATATCCATTTTTTATTAAGAGTAGATTTTGTGCGATTTTTTTTGAAAAAACTTATTGTTAGTAGAAAGACAAGTCGGTATAACATAATCGCGCCCTCTAGATGTAATATAATTAATTAAAATTAAATCTTTCACGCCTTGTACGTACTTAAACAGGTTAATATTTTTTTAATATTTATGATTTGGGCCGATTACTGAATGTCCAGTTAAAATTTAAGAAATTTATATGGCAAACAACAAAAAATGTGTCAGTTAAAGTCCTAGTTAGTAGCTAACGGGACACTCAGTAATGGGGCGTGTGGAAAAATTTAAATTATTTATCCCACTACTTTTAAGAATTTTTTTAAACATTTTGGTAGTTTTCCGAAAATTTTTTTTAAATTTGTTATTTGGCAACTTTTGCATTTTATAGCAATCAATATACACTTACAACAACAAGTGTGTCAGTTAAAGTCCCAGCTAGTAGCTAACGGGACTTTCAGTAATGGAGCCTCAATCAGACAAATTTGTTTGAAAAACATTTTGGTAGTTTTCCGAAAATTTTTTTTAAATTTGTTATTTCGCAGCTTTTTAATTTTCTTAGAAATCAATATACACTAACAACAACAAATGTGTCAGTTAAAGTCCCATCTAGTAGCTAACGGGACTTTCAGTAATGGGGCCTTAATCAGACAAATTTGTGTGAACAAATTTCAAAAATTTAAATTATTTTCTCACGCTACTCTAAAGAACTTTTTTAAACATTTTGATAGTTTTTCGACATTTTTTTTTTTAAATTTGTTATTTGGCAACTTTTGCATTTTTATAGCAATTAATATACACTGATAATAATAATCCATGCTTAAAATTATGAGAAAATTTCAAAATAACCAATTTTTTTTTAAATAAATGAAAATTTGTACATTTTACGAAAGTTTTTGTAGTTTTGACAATAATTTTGTATTTTTATGCATGGATTTTTATGAGTGTACTCAGCATAGTCTGTGTGGCTCACTCTAGGTTTAACTGCCGACTACTTTTTCTATTTAAGCAAACATTTGACAGATTGTTTTTTTTACCATTTTACCACTGCTAGGCGACAGTTAACCCCGAGATTGTTATTTTAGGTTTTAAAAACTTTTTACAGAATCTCTAAAATTTGCAAATATAGGATCTTAAAAGGTAGAAACTGTATATTTAATTGATTCCTTTGGAAATTGAGAATTCTCCCATAAACTTACATTTGATTATTTGCCAGAAATAGAATAAGATATTGCTATTTGAGCACTAAACCCCATAATTAATATTAATCATACGCACTGTAGTCCCAAAAAAGAATATATTCAATTAAATAAAGCTGATCCCTGATTCCTTTGTCTAAATATGACGAAACTTCGCACAGGTAATATTTAAAATATTTACATTGACTTGGTAAACCTTTTTTTTTGGTTTTGCCATACTTGGGACTTATGAACTATATACTTAAATAATATTTTCCTCTGCATTTTCTAATAAAATATTTTTGATATAAATTTTTTGTTTTAAAACTTTTTACAAAATACCTAAAATTTGCAATTATGGAATCTTAAAAGGTAGAAACTGTATCTTTAATTGATTCCTCTGGAAATTGAGAATTCTCCCATAAACTTGCATTTTATTATTTGCCAGAAATATAATAAGATATTGCTATTTTGAGTACTAAACCCCATAATTAATATTAATCATACGCAATGTAGTCCCAAAAAAGAATATATTCAATTTAATAAAGCTGATCCCTAATTCCTTTGTCTAAATATGACGAAACTTCGCACAGGTAATATTTAAAATGTTTACATTGAGTTGGTAAACCTTTTTTTGGGATTTGCCATACTTGGGACTTATGAGCTATATACTTAAATAATATTTTCCCTTACATTTTCTAATAAAATGTTTTTGATATAAATTTTTTGTTTTAAAATTTTTTACAAAATACCTAAACTCTGCAATTATGGGATCTTAAAAGGTAGAAACTTTATCTTTAATTGATTCGTCTGGAAATTGAGAATTCTCCCATAAACTTACATTTTATTATTTGCCTGAAATATAATAAGATATTGCTGTTTTGTGTAATAAACCACATAATTAATATTAATCATACGCACTGTAGTCCCAAAAAAGAATATATTCAATTAAATAAAGCTGATCCCTGATTCCTTTGTCTAAATATGACGAAACTTCGCACAGGTAATATTTAAAATATTTACATTGACTTGGTAAACCTTTTTTTTTTTGGGATTCGTCATACTTGGGACTTATGAACTAATTACTTAAATAATATTTTCCTCTACATTTTGTAATAAAATATTTTTGATATAAATTCCTTCGTAAAATACTTCAAAGGTTTGAGTTTATTCTAGATTTTGTTGATTTTGTTCTCTATTTTTTGTACTGTAGTTTATTAAAATGAATTTTCTACAAGCAACAAAAAACATTTAGGAATTAATCCTTTTAAATCACTTAAAACAAATACATCTCTGTCTGTTACAAAATATTTTCATTTTCTTATCCACCTCTTTGCAAGATGTATGGTCATAATGACAGTTTAAGGTATACAAAATATAAAACCATTGAGACATGAATTGGTTTTTTTTGGTTTATTTTCATTATTTCGTTTTATATCTTGTTGTTCATCAGGGTTTTTTCCGTTTCAGTTTTTGTTTTGTTTGTTTTTGTTGTTGTTTTTTTTTTTGGCAAAGAAGACAACAACATGGTATATTTTCAGTAGCTAAGTCTACTGTAACAAACAAAATGTTTGGGTTTTTCTTTTGGTTATGAACTAAAATAACAAGAAAATTTTCCAGTCATCATAGTGTAATACCTTAAAAGTCTTGGTGAAAATTGTGAAATTGTAGTTGAGTTTATGGTTTTGGTAAATGGTTGTTATTTTGCTGTTGTTGTTTGAATGTTGTTATAACAACGTTAAAACCAAAACACACACAAAATACGTTAACTTAACCGACCACCCTCTTATTGAGGTGTAACTTAACAACAATAAAAATTTAAATTAAAAGCACACGCAATAAATTTTACGACAAAGCAAAAAGTATTAGAAATGTTCTGTATTTTTTTATTGAGTTGGTATGCGGGCAACATTGCTATCAATTGGTTAAGATTATTAAGATAGTAACCAATGAATAAAGGAAAATTTATGATTTGTAGTAGGAGTTAAAAAGAGCATTTAAATAAAGTCTAAATTATATGGTTATTACTAAAATACAACAAAAATACCACAAAAGAAAGTTGTGAAATTAAAAAAAAAAAAAAAAAGATTATGTTTAAATTATAGGTGACTAGGACAAATAAAATTTGCAACTAATTTGTGGGAAAAAGCTTAAGAAGAAGTCAAATATGTTAGTATTAAAAGTTGTACTTTTTTTTTAAGGACAAGGCAGTTTTACATATAAAAAGTTTTAGGATTAAAAAATATATTTTATAAACATTTTAGGAAATGTCACTTTCAAAAACTTTAATAAAAACTTTAAAGCTTTTTTTATATAAGTTTTTTGTGAGATTTTATTCGTTCGGTTTGAGATCATGACAAATTTTTCTCTAAATTAACAGAAAAATTATAATTTTTATATGATAATTTACTTTGACTATTAGAAAAAAAAAACACAGAAAAAGTTATTAGACACTAGCATGAATGGAATGCATTTTCTGACTAACTAGGGTCTTCATCAACATTCTTCGTGCCATTGTAGTGTTAATCGTAAATATCTTCTATTTAACTCACACGTTAAAGAAATTGGGTAACGTTAAATCCCACATTACTCTGTGTGTTGCATTAGAATGAAATTTACCACAAACGATTTCTATTTATAGTGTGTTTGTTTTTTCTCTAGTCATTATCATAATTGCCAGTTTTAACTTTCAGTTAAAACTTTAAATGGCAATTCTTTTCTCTAATGTCATCATATACTATCCTTCTACATAAGCAAAGCATATCAACGAACATTAAAGATTTTTTTGTTAATACATATGTCGAGCATATACATTAAACGATTTTAACACTGTACCTGGTGAGTGGTTTGATAGTGAATTTTTATCGTTGATCTATAAGTTTATGTGTGAGATTTTATTCTCTAAATTAACAGAAAAATTATAATTTTTATATGATAATTTACTTTGACTATTAGAAAAAATACACAGAAAAAGTTATTAGACACTAGCATGAATGGAATGCATTTTCTGACCCACTACGGTCTTTATCATACAAATTTTAAAAGTTTTTGTTTTAATTCGTGTTATAAAATCAGTTTTTAACTTGGTCCCAAAACTAATATTAATCATACGCTGTGTAATACCAAAGAACAATTTTTCTTTAACTAATTATCGACACAGTGTTCCTTTTACGAACCAGTACATTTTCCATTTAAATAAATTGGAATGAAAATGACAATTATTCTAGTTCGAGGCCATATTCTATATTTCTTTATTAGGATATTGTAATAACAAAAAATCAAATAAAGTGGTCAATTAATAAATTTGTAAACAAAAACTCTATAGATTATTTGTTAGGACTATATACTAATAAAGAAATATAGAGTATGGCCTCGAACTTGAATAATTTTCATTGCACAATTAAAGGTCGAAAAAACATAATTTTTATTTTTAATAAAAATTATATCAAACTTGATAATGAAGTAGTTTATAAATCTTAAAGTAATTTAACATCTTGACTACAAACGTGAATAAAAGAATTGTGCATTAATCGTATCCATAGTTGCTAAATAATTATTTAAAAAAATAAAATTTTTTGAACGGTTTCGATGGGATTTTTTTTAATAATATTTAAAAATATAGAAAAGCCTAATCTTTTATGTTCTGGATTGTTATGTCAATGAAAAATTATGAAAATGTATTTTTCTCTGCTAAAAATTAGTTCATGAAATAACTTTTGAAAATCTGAGCAATCGGACGATGAAATTTGCAAATACACAAAGTCATTGACAATACCTGAGTAACTTAAATAACGTTACCCTTAAAATACCGTTACCAAAACAATTAAAAAACCGTTATCCCTAATATAATGTTACCGAAATAACTAAAATACCGTTACCGAATAAGCAAAATACAGTTAATGCTAAATAACTGAAATATCGTAACTCCTAAAACTGAAATATCGTAACTCCTAAAATAGCTTTACAGAAATTAGAGAAATAGCGTTACCCTTGCCGATACCAGCATCGCATCGATAACCCTCCAAGCTCAAAATATTAATAATGGAAAGTTTTTATTCAAATACTACTAAAATTATAAAAATTATATCGTCAGGGCTTGCCTAATGGAAATTTAAAAAAAATTGTCAAAAACTCGATATTTTTCCAAAAAATTTTAAAAATCGGTTAACTTAAAAAAATTTTTTTTGATATAATTTGGAATAAAAATTTGTTGACAAAATCGCCAAAAAAAAAAAACGTTAAAATGTAAAAAAAAGTCACTAAAATTGAAAGAAAAACTCGCTAATGTTTGAAAAAATCAACAAAATTTCAAAAATCTAGGTTCCCATCATCAGAACACGTTTTGAATAAAGTGACAATCCTATGCAAAACATCAAACATTCATATAAACTAGTTTTCTCACTAAATGAGAACTAATATATGAGCTCGAACTTAAAGACTATCACCATTGATCAAAAATAAATTGAAAACTTGTTTGTTATGTGCACCCTCTACCTTTGGTAGATATATAATGCACGCTTTTTGTTATTTTTCTAATTTTTATTTTCACACTTTTTTTGTTTTGTTTAAAACCAAGATGTAAAGGGGGAGTAAACAAGACCGTACTTTTTATTTTAGACAAGTTTGATATAATTTTTATTCAAAATAAAAATTTTGTTTTTTCGACCTTTAATTGTGCAATGAAAATGAAAATTATTCAAGTGGTCAATTAATAAATTTGAAAACAAAACTCTATAGATTATTTTTAGGACAATATCCTAATAAAGAAATATAGCGTATGGCCTCGAACTTGAATAATTTTCATTGCACAATTAAAGGTCAAAAAAACATTATTGTTATTTTTAATAAAAATTATATCAAACATGTTTCAAAAAATCTTTACAATGAAAAAAAAATACGCAAAATTAAAATATACAAACAAAAAAAAAAAAAAAATGTTGAAACTCAAAAAAAAATTACCAAAATATAATAAATCGCTAATATATGAAAAGAAAATGAAATTCAAAGAAATCGGCAATCTATCGTCAAAACTGAATTATAAAAAACTAAAAAATTAAAAAATCATCTAAATAAAATTTAAAACGTTCATATCTCGAAATTATTTTTAATTTTTGCCATTTTTTTCTTTGAATTTTGACGATTTTTTTTAGTTTTGACAACTTTTTTTTTAGAATTTTTTCAATTTTGGCAATTTTTTTTTCAATATAATAGATTTTTTCAATTGTGGCGATTATTTAAAATTTTGGTGATTTTTTTTTTTAAATTTAGTTTTTTCACTTTATTGTCATTATTAGTTATAAAGACTAAAAACTTTGTCACCAAATTAATTTATTTAATTTATACACAGGCGACTCTTGTAGCTTGAAAGGGGGGTGTTTGAGGACCGTGGCGTCGTACTTAACTGGACACTGTAATCTCAGATACCATCTGCACAAGAAGGGTCAAGCGGATACGGATTTGTGTAGGTTTTGCGAGATGGTGTCTGAGACCTCGGAGCATGTTCTCTGCGAATGTTCCAGGCTTTGTGATAGGAGACTTAGGTTTCTAGGTGATCGCTTCATTTCGCCTTCCGACATCGCGAACATTTTGCCTAATAGGATAATTGGCTTTATAGGTAGCTTAAATCTGTAGTTAACCTTAGGCAGCACAAAAGACCTACATTGGTCGCGGTGCATAGTGCCTTCTGATCTAATCTAATCTAATCGTTAACACACATTTTTTGTGAGTATCATATTTTTTTTTGTAGAAGTTATATATAACTTTTTTTTCCTTTTTTATTTACAATAAAAGTTTTAATTGATATTATCATTACCGTGATAGGTGCAAAATCAATTAAAATATTAATTGATTTAACAAATTTTTTAATTGAAACCCGTTTTCAGTTTTTTCTGTGTATAATGACTTTATAAAATAATAATAAAAGTTTTCCAAATATATAATGCCAATTTTATAAAAGCTTATAATTACAGCTTTCATAATAATTTTAGATTTCTATAATATTTAAGATTTTGTAACTTGCCTTCAATATTAATAATAATCATACGCAGTATAGTACTGAAGAAAAAAAAAATATTTTATTGTAAACATTACTAGTTAACTAATGCTTTTAAAACTGTCAAATATTTAAAATAACACAAGAGCACTTAAAGTTTTAGTCACCTATCACAAAATGTATACTAGTGGTAAGCTTATTATCCTATAATAAGTTTAAGAAATAAAAAAATCGATTTTATAAACATTTTGAAGAATGAAGCTTTGTTTTTTAATGAAAAACTAAAAGCTTTAGAAAATCTAGTTTTTGTTCATACTAATTTTAAAAGTTTTGTTTTGATTCGATTTATATAAAGACTTTATAAAAGAATTATAATAATTTTCAAAATATATAATGACAATTTAATAAAAGCTTATAAATACAGCTTTCATATTAATTCTTATTTTTTTAAATATCTGAAAAAAATCAAGCCAGCTATTTAAGTTTTTGTAGCTTTTTTACACAGTTAATATTTATCATACTCAGTGTAGTACTAAAGAATGTTTTTTATTAAAAAACGTATCAACTGCAACAATTTGAAACAAATAATATGAAAAAATATGAAAGCTAATACTTAAAGCTTTCAAAAATATTTTTATTTATTCAAATATCTTAAATAACAAACAAGCTTTTTAAGTTTTTCTTACCAAACTTTAATATTAACAAATTTAGTTTTATCTAAAAACATTGACAAATATTAAGTTTTAAAATAAATAAAATAATTTTTTCAAAAAGATAATTAAAATTTTTGATTATTGTTAATATTTTAATGTAACTAAAAGTTTAAAATAATATTACGCATACGCAAAGTGTTACAAAAAAAAGAAAAGATAATAAAAATTTTTGATTATTGTTAATATTTTAATGTAACTAAAAGTTAAAAATTAATATTACTCATACACAATGTGGTATTAAATAAGAAATTAAAGTTATGTATTACACTCATGGAAATAAACCTGTAAAAATAGCAAAAAAAAAGCTACTAGAAATTAATTAAAAATTATCTTGATCTTTTTCCCCTAAATATTAGTAAGATAAAAGTAGCAAAAACAAATCTGCTGTTCTATGAGTGTATATAAATCTCATTGATTTTCTTGGCTTTTAAAGTTTTTTCCAATCAAAAAAGTTTTATTGAATACATTATTTCCATATATTTCCTGTTTTTTTTTTTCTATTTTTAGTATTCTATCAAGTGTTTATATAATTTTAAATCAAACAAATTTCAAGTATCTAAACAAAAACCTTCAATTTGCCAACTGTCATTTAAAAACCTTTTTGTAGTTTTTTTTTCTTTTAGAAACAAGAAAAAATAAAACTTTTGCCTTTTTAGTATTTACTATTTTGCCAATCAATTTAACCTACAAAAAACTTAATACCCCAATGAATATAATATTTTGTGGTCAAGCCTGTGGTAAATACAGAAAAGAAACTTGAATAGCAGCAAACAAAAAAACACCATCATTTATCACGGACATCAGACAAAAAAAAGACAAAATACTATAAAAATAATAACGAGCCAAACATCACAACATCTACTAAATGCAGTAGTAAAAAAAAAAAAACGTAAAAAGTCTAAAAAATGATGATATTTTTTAGATATTTTTTTTTTTCTATCTTCAAATTTAAATTTATGTTGACAAAACAATAAAATCTATTCCCTTGACGTTGCCAAAAAAAATATAAATAAAAATTGTTATAGAGGACAAAAACTCAATAAAAAAAGCTTGGAAATTGTATTCTATACTAAATATACCATAGAATACCCCATACAATATAAAACAACAATTTTTAAAACAGCCACGATAGAGGACATGAAGAGAAAATTGTTTCGAAAAAGTATTGATTTTATTTCATCGACGTAAAGATGCCTTGAAAAAATAAGTAAACGTATACAAATGGTATACGAAATTTTCGTTTTCCACCCCTTAACACGAAAAAATACTTTTAGACTTATACAAAATGTTCTTTTCTTTATAAAAGTACAATTGTAAACGTAATACGAGCTACTATGAATATAAACAAATTGCAATAATTTTAAATTGGAAAAGATAAAAATAAAACGTAAGAAATATTTTACAAATATTTGTAGTTTGCAGGAAATAGTGACAAGCTTAAGAAAATATTTGAAATTCCTTGACGAAAATTTAAGAGTATACTTATAATAGCCAAGTAAATAGAGTTTATTAGCCGCGAAAGATTATTTGACTTTTCAACCAATTTGAATGATTTAAATATTTATGAGTTTGTTTTGTGTAATGCTTGATTTAGCCAAATCTATGCTTGCCCTAAAAAAAGTTTAATGACACGTTTAATAAGATATTTTTTAAAAGAAAGAAAGCTTTTCAAAAAAAGAAAGTTTTCATAAGAACAATAATTCTATTAAATAGAGCTTTTATAAAAACTAGGCGCGGATCCAGGGGAGGGAAAATGGCACATTTCCTCCCCCAAAACTAAAATTTTCAATAAAAAGTGTTAAAAAGAAATCAGAAAATCTTATTAAAACTACTCTAATTTCCCTATCCAAAACCTGTTTCAGGATCCGTGCCTGATAAAAACCAATATTAAATAGAGATTTAATGAAAACCACGATTAGTTCTGACACTTATGAGAACCTCGATTAAATTTATTTAATAAAGCTTTTATAACAGTAAACGTATTCGTTAGAGCTTTTAAAATATCTGCTAAAAAGAGAACAATGGAGCAAAATTTACGATTAATAAGTTTTTTGTTAAAGCTCTGCCTATTTTGGAAGGCTCAAGCTTTTCAAAACTTTGTTTCTGATGAGATCGGAATCTTGTGCCAACCTAGCTAAAATATTTAATTTACTATATATTTTTTTTAAATATACAGAAGCTAAAAGCTCGTTATAAATTAATAAAAAAAAAAAAATTAATAATCTCGATGTATATAAAAAAAATAAGAAGAAAATCTACGAAATAATGCTTTTATAAAAACTACGATTTAATGTATTACTAACATTTGTAAAATAACATTTTAAATATGTTAAACTATGATTTTATAACAATTTAATCTACTAAATAGAACATTTGTAAGAACGTCTATTAAATAAAGCTTTCAAAAGAATTTAGCATTAAATTTTATAAATGGAGCTTACAGAGAGACAACTAAATGTATAAAATAAAGCTTTTATAATAAAAAACGATATAACGAACAAAAAAATTGTTTACATTGAATTTTTTTCTGAAATGTATTACTAAATATAACGAACAGTTTTAAAAAAATATATAAAAGTTATAAAAAAATTAAAAAAATTAAAAAAATCGTAATCAGAAGAGATTTTTTTTTTATTGGATAAGGAGTGTACAAACAATTTCAATTTTATTTTTCATTTTCAATAAACTAAACATTTTGAGAAATGTTATATGCGCCGTTGATGTTGTACAAAAAGTTGCGATGTAACGAATGTTTCGATTCAACGAATGGGCCTGATAATATATCATTCGTTAAACTAGCTTTGACTGTATTTATAAAATTCTTTAAATAAACCTTTTAAAGGAACTCCAATTAAATGTAAGATGGAACATTTAAATCTTTAATAAAGAAAGCTGTCGTGAATTTAATAAATAGAGCTTTTGCGAGTTTAAGAATATAGATTTTATAAATTCGACAAATAGAGCTTGTGTAGAAAGTACTACTAAATGCAGCAAATAGAGCTTTTATATAAACTTTTACTAAATTTAATAATCATATCTTTTATAGAAACTTAGACTAATATTAATATTATAGCTAAAGCTTTTACAAAAACCAGAATTTAATAAATTTTTTGTAAATACCACGAATAATGTGCTATATAGAGCTTTTATAAAATGATTAAATGTTGTGAATAGAGATTTTGGTATAACAAAAATAACAAATAAAAGTGTTAGACAAACATTTTATTAAAACAACGATCAAAAGTTTTATTTAAGCTTTTCCACAATCTACTTTCTAGAAATTTAGCTTAAGCCTTAACGATAATTATAAGCTTTTACTAAAGATTTGTTACTAGACGGTAAAACGAATTATTCGCCCATGTCCAAGGTTTCCTTACTTTTTGAATACGAATAAATTTTAAATGCACATGAAATTGAAATTTGGTGCTTTCGAATCCCCATAAATGTATAAAATTCGAAATAATAATCGAAAAATGTCGAAAAATTATCGTAAACATATGTTTTCGGTCAAAATGCCTACATCAGATTGCTTTTCACAATTTGTTAAATAAGTTTTGGGACTTTAGCACATTTAATTACTATAAATGCAATTAATGTTTATCCCGATGAAAATAAATTTAAATAACAAATATGCAGGTGCTTGTGCAAATTTAAATGTAACTGACACTAATAGAAAACATGATTTTCTATTGTTGATTTATTTACTTGAATAAACGTCACTACATTGCTAGGTCTGTCAAAAAAACAGAGTAGTATTTGGAAGATGACAAAGCCAATTGTGACAATATTTTGTTGTTGTTTTTGTTTTTTCTTTGATATTTTAAATTTTGAATCTCGCTCCTAGACGAGGACAAGAAATTCTCATTGAGTTTGTGATTTAACATAACAAATATCTCTAGAAATTCTAATAACAAGTCCCCTGAAGATTTCCTTGGGCAGGAATTAAATCCGGATAGGGACACGCCTACATCAGATTGCTTTTCACAATTTGTTAAATAAGTTTTGGGACTTTAGCACATTTAATTACTATAAATGCTTATAAAGCAGTCTTATGATTTTTAAAAATTTCTGTAAGGAAAAAAGTGCTTTCGTTTTACTTTCCACAGAAAAGTAAATCGAAAATAAAAATGAGTATGTGAAAGACAAAGCACCAAAAAGTCGTATTGATTTCACTTCCATGGGAATGTGAAACACAGGACAGAGGTGATTATCAAAACAAAAATCCCATGCTTTCAAAATTTTTATCTCAACATTATCAACTTTAAAATTTTTTTATATACACAGAAAAAATTATCAACCTAAAATATCTTATTAAAGATTTGATTTGAATTTAATTTGTTTCTAAACAAACATTTAATTGAATAAATTAATATTTTAATTGACTTAAATTTATAAATACAAATTTTATTTTAGACGCAATTATCATATTATTTGTTCATACACTGTATGCATAAATAGAAAATGTTCAGTATAAAATACCAAATACATTTGAAGTTAACAAACAAAACAAGCACACACACACAAACAGACTCAGCATTGTAAAAAACACACATACCAACGTATAGATCACACACTTTTTTTGTGAGTATCATATTTTTTTTTTTTTAGTAGAAGTTATTTATAACTTTTTTTTCCTTCTTTTTTTTTAATAAAATGTTTAATTGATAGTTCATTGCCGTGATAGGTGCAAAATCTATTAAAATATTATTTGAGTCAATAAATTTTTTAATTGAAACCCGTTTTTAGTTTTTTCTGTGTACTCTATATTTTATTTTGATAAAAAAATTTGTAAAACAAAATCATAATCTTAAGTGTAATATTAACCCAGTTATTTTTCATTACCCATATCAATTTAAAATATTGTGTAATAAATACTTGAAGCTTCTTTTTCTCAAATCTATTTTAACAAAAAAAAACAAACTTCAATTTATTATAGATTGAAAATACAGCTTGCTCCTAATAACTTTCTTGATAGATGTTTTTAATTCTTTTCAATTATTTTGAATACCAAGAATTGCTAGGAAAAACTAATTCAAAAAGTTTCTACTTGTACAAATTTATTTAATTTTTGTTTTTTTTGCTTAACAAGTAACAAAAGATCTAAACTTTTAGTTTTACTATACATATATTTGGTACAAGTTTTGGTATACGAAGTAATTTGGTATTGTAAACATCATAAGATATTTGGTTTTCGTCTTAGTATATACGTTAGGGCGGGTCGATTTAAAAATCGCTCAACGTACAAGGAAAATCGTATTCTAGGGATCAAAATAAGAAACTTTAACCATACCTCTAAAACGAATTCTGATGTCCCGACTTTTGACCCTTAGGGTGAAATTTTGAAAAATCCCACTTTGACCCATTTAGAGTGCCCCAATCGAATATAATTTATTCATTCATCTGCGAAAGCGTCTTCCGGAAAAGAAATAGAGACCCTAATCTTGAAAAGACTCCTCCTACTTTCTGAAATATCTCTATCCCGAGATTTGTACATTTTGCTATAAAAACACGGCTAAAAAGGCCCTCTTTCAACTTAAATTTTAACCCCTTAACGGTCACGTAGAATGATGGGATATGCATTATTCTACTAGCGCGTCTGCCGGAGAAGAAGTAGCTCCCATAATCTTGGAGAGATTCCTTCTACTTTCTGAAATATTAAAGTGCGGTTTTTCAAAATTTGACCCTACGGGTCAAACCTCGTGACATTAGAATTCGTTTTAGAGGTATGGTTCTTTCGGCTAAGTTTCTTATTTTGATCCCTAGAATACGATTCCTTGTACGTTGAGCGATTTTTTTGCCCCCCTACAAATCGACCCGCCCTAACATACGTGGTATCTCATCTTTAAATTACCAATTAAAACTGATTGCATTAAATCGTTTTTTTTTTTCATTCTTCTTACAATTTTTTTTTATTTTCTGGGATCTTTGTATTTTGTTAAGCTTGAAAATTAAATGAAAATATTTGAGGGGGATTTTTTATTAGGATACTTTTTTATCTCATTAAAAATGTGTATTATCCTTAAAACGACAGGCTACAGACTTATAAAACAATTTTTTTTTGGTACTACACTACGTATGATTAATATTAATTATAAGCGAAAGTTACTTAATCTTAAATAACTTGTGTGTTTTTCTAGATGTTTTCAAAATTTAAATGTAACTAAAAATCAAAAAATTTCTTTTCTTCTTTTTAGTTCAAACGAGCTTAAGATCATTTATTTATTAATTATTTATTTCCAATATTTCGTCTCCACATTGGGTGACTTCTTCAGGGAACAAATATTACAATTTGATAATATTTGTTCCCTGAAGAAATTGTAATATTTGTTTCCTGAAGAAGTCACCCAATGTGGAGACGAAATATTGGAAATAAATAATTAATAAATAAATGATCTTAAGCTCTTTTAAACTGAAAAGAATAAAATAAAAGAAGATCGAAGAAAACTTAACATTTTTAAAATTTATTTTCTGTATAAACAGCGAATTTAAGTAAAGTACTTAATAATTTTAGTTTTCATTATAGATTTTAGGGTTTGTTGTAGATTTTTTTTTGAAACTTTATTTAGTTTTTGTAGTTCATCGCCTTAATTATAATTCATTTCATATACTTTTTGTTAAGTGTACAAATAAAATATATATATAAAAAAAAAATCTAAAAGAAATGAGCAAATATTGACCAAGTTGTTTTTTATGTTTAAAGCTGTTTTAACATTTTAACTTTAACAAGATAAAAAAAAAACGAAAAAAAAATCAAAAGAAGGTAAATATACGACAGGGTAAAAAACATTTCATATTGTAAATACGTTTAAATACAAGTACAAGTTTACATAAAAGTTGTGCTGAAAACTGAAATCATTGTTAACAGCACTAACAACTACAGTAGCAACCCCTGCATCCAAGTAGTATCATCATCATTAACATCATCCTTCTCATCAGCATAATCATAATATGTAAGTGTATGTAAGTATTCATCTCTTGTTTTAACTACTGTTGTGTTGATAAGGATTATGATGATGAGTATGATGTTTATGTGGCTCTGATGTGTATGATGAAAAGTATAATGTTAATTTTATTTTATAATTTTTAAGAAATTAATGTTATAAATATTCGACGGCTTATTTAAATAAAGGATCTAAAGTACAGTTTTTAGATTGTTAATTTTATTTATAAAAACTACTAAATCACTTTTGGATCTTTTAATCGAAAAAGTGTTGTCTCAAAATATAACTTTTACTGTCAATTCGCAACCTCAAAATACTTTTTGTTCTTCTCCACCACCTTGTATGGTCGGTTCCTCGTAAGGTTGTTGTAATGAACGCTTGTTAAATAATCGCACAAAAACAAATTTTGCAATCTTTAAGATCCTTAGGAACATAAATTTCAGTTTCGTAATGCCTATGGTGATCTTAATTTGATTTAATTTTTCTGAAGTATTGTTTCAATTTAAATAATAAATTAGATGCATCAAACTGTGCGCCCCGGTAGGCCAGTTGGTAACGTGCTGGCTTATCAGTGCGGGGGTCGTGGGTTCGATTCCCATCAGAGGCACTGGTCTGTTTTCGCTACAACGCGCCGAAGGAAATAGTAGCTAGTGCTCAGTTAGGCTAATAGTATATAATTTGTAATTATATGATTATTAATTAATAAAATAAAAAAATAAGATGCATCAAAATTATGGGTCATAGTCACTAATTCCCCAGGTAGACGCAAATTCTGTCCATACACTATTTCTGCAGGTGTAGCTTGCAAATCTTCTTTAAAAATAGAACGAATACCTAAAAAAGCATTTGGAAGTTCATCGTACCATGTATCCGATCTGTTTCTAGCCATCAACGATATGTTTCTAGCCATTCAATCATCCCATTGGCTGGGGGGGTGTTACGGTGACGTCAAAATTTTACAACAACTTAAGATTCTAGTTAACTTGGTAAACATTTTTGATGTCAGTTGTTGTATTTAAAGGCACTCCTAAACGTGAAACTACATTAGATGCTGTAATATCCTTTAAAGCAGGAGTGCCCAAAAGTTCCTTATGGAAGAGCAAACACCAATACATTTAAAGAAAAACTAATTTTTATTCAACATTTTTTGTTGTAAAAACCAATACATACAAAGAAAAAAGAAAAAAATATTTCAATGTTTACCAGCAAAGCATACGAAAGTGTTGTTGCTTTGCGCTTGCGTGTATACAGCAAGGATGGCAAAATTGGTACAATTGTACTTTTTTCGGTACAATTTGAAATTCAAAAGTACAATGGTACACCAATGACATATATAGTACAAATTAAATTTACCTAGTTTTAGTTTCTAAACAGCTTAATAAAACAAGGTATTTCCGACTCTCAAATTTTATAAAAATCAATATCAAGAGAAAGAAAGAAAAATGTTAAGAACATTAAAAACTTTTGTAAGGACAATTTGTTAGATGAGGGCACAGACTGCAGTGTGTCCAAAAATTTAGGTGTAATAATAAGAATTTTTGACAATAAATGTCGTGATCGTTTTCTAGGAATAATCAAAATTGAGGATTGTATTTGATGCTACAATTAAAATGTTAAATGGAAATGACATTCCTATAAAACAGATAGTTGGTATAACCACCAATAATTGTGGGGTCATGATGGGGTCTGTAAATGGTGTACAAACAAAATTTAAGGCCATTATTAAAAATTTATATACTAATGGCTAGATTTTGCCACATTTTAAATTTTGTGTCTTTGGATGCATCGAAATATGCTATATCATATGAAATTGAAAAATTTATGAGAGAAATCAAACACCATTTGTGTAACAGCTCCAGTCGACGTGAAGAGTTCATCAGTACTTTGGTACTGATGTCCATATACTTTTGAAGTATTCTTGTACGAGATAGTTATCGCGTCAAGAAGTAATAGAGCGAATTTTGGAACAATGGGAACCATAACACTATTATTTTACGTTAAATGATATTGAATCAGATTTTAAAAACTTTAAACTGCAGTTTATCATATCAATATTTTCAAACCCCAATTTTAAAATGACCTTTTTATTTTTAAAACATATTTTAAAAATTATTAATTACATACATTTTATGTACTTTTTTTTTGTTATGTTATATTAATAGTACAAATGAAATGTATGTATTTTTTGTGTTTTTAATAAATGTAAATAAAATAAATATTAAAAAAATGTGTTTTGGTACAATTATGTTCAAAAAAGTACAAATTTTAATGCAGGTTGGTACAATTTAAAAACTTCATTTGCCATCCCTGGTATACAGTGAAGAACGACAAAAAAACTAATAAGACGAAGTTGTTTGTGTATTTCGTATTGCTAGTGCTAGTGCTGAGCGCTCTATATGAGTATTAAAACACACAGCCTATAGCTAAGTGTTTTTACAAAAACAAATGAGCACCAAGCGCATAGGCCTTGGGCACCCCTGCTTTAAAGCATATGCGTCTGGCCAGCGACTATGTCTATCTATAATAGTCAAAATATATCGATGATTTCTAGAACAAGGTATCCAAATGAACATGCTCAAATATTCCCTTTGGTACACTATAATTAATTTCTTTTGAAATTTACCCAATTTATAGTAGGAAACTGTACTCCTACTACAAATTGTGTAAAATTACTCAATGTGTGTAAATGAAAAAATATGCACACATTATGTGTATGTTGCTGAACACATAATGTTTAAAATTACCTTGCATGTGCGTAAAAATTAAATAAAATTATTTGTATATTTAATAATAAATACAAAAATACAAAGTGTTCCCAAAATAACTTTCAAATAACTTTCAAATGAAATTTTATCTGTCGAAAAAAAAATAATTCTATGATTGTTGTTTCTATTTAAGTTAAATATTATATTTATAATCAATAAATACAATTTTAGAAATTATTATTTTTTGCACTAAGGCGTTTGATTAATATTAATTCATTTAAAGTTGGTTAAATTGGCAATAACTTTCAAACAGTTAAAACAATGTTAAAATTACAAAATTTTAATAATTAAAGACAAAGAGAACCTTTAATAAATACACAGTATGTGTTAAAGTTCAAACCCCATTTAATTGGAAAATCCTGAAAAAAAAAATTTAGGAAATTTAATATTAAATTTAATTTGTTCAAAAAGTGTTATTTTTTGATAGAATTTATAATTATTGTTATTTTTTTTACATACAACATATTTATGATTAATAATGTAGTTTTAATATTTAATTTTCTTTAAGGGAGCGTATGATTAATATTAAATATTGCTCAATTTAAAGAAATTAAATTTTATGTTTTTGAATATAAAAAAACAAAATACAAACAATTTAGCTTAAAATATTTATATTTAAAGATAGTATTTGAAAAAGTTTGTTTATAAAACTCTAATTTTTAAAATATTTATTTTTTAAATTTTTGATCAAAAATGGAAAACTTAATTTTGACAGCATAAATTATGGTGTTGTCCATAAATTTCAACTTAAAATATTGCCTCATATTTTGTTCTTAATCAAAATCTAACTTTAACTTAATTTTTAAAGTTAAAATTTATATATTTTTTAATAAAAATTATATCAAACTTGTATAAAAGACAAAGTACAGTCTAGTTTACTCGCCCTGTTTTGTTTATAAATGAAACAAAAAATAAAAAGGAGGAAAAAACAAATAAAACGTGTATTGAATATCCACCAGAGGTGGACCTTGCATGCACATAACAAACAAGTTTTCAATTTATTTTTGATCAATGGTTATAATCTTTAACTTCAAGCTCATATATTAGTTCTCATGTAGTGTGTATATGAATGTTTGATGTTTGGCATGGGATTGTTACCGCTTTCAAAACGTGTTCTGATGATGGGAACCTAGAAAATTCCCGAAATAGATCTATCAACACATTCCTAAAAGGTTCAAATAATAAATTTGAAAACAAAAAACTATAGATTATTTGTTAGGACAATATCCTAATAACGAAATATAGAGTATGGCCTCGAACTTGAATAATTATCATTTTTATTGCACAATTAAAGGTCGAAAAAAACATAATTTTTATTTTTTAATAATAATTATATCAAACTTTTATATATTTTGTCATATTCTTTTTAAACATTTTTTTAAAAGGGTGCGTATGATTAATATTAATTATTGCGGATTTTATTAAAATACTTATAACTTCCAAAGTTTTTAAGCAATTTGAAAAATTAAAATTTTAAATGAAGGAAGATAAAATAAACTTTCTATTACAGTAGTAACTCGATTCTTGCACATACTTGATACTTGCACACCTCGATTCTTGCAACATGGGAATATTTTTCATTACGCACTCAGTACTTGCGAGATCCGAAAATTTTGAACTCGATACTTGCAACATTTTTGTATTACATATATCAGCGTTCAATACTTGCTTAAAATGGGTGGAGCAAAACAATGCTTCATTAGACGATATTATGATGCTCCAGAGACTAAGAAGCAGTGTAGTACTGAACAAGCGACTTTGTACAAAACAAACAAAAATTTTAAATTTCTTTAATTCCACATAAAATATGTATCTACTGTTATACGAATGCGTTGAACTTAACTGTTTTGAATTGAAATATTAAACGTAGATTCTAAACAGATATATGTGCCTTTAATTTTGTATGGGAAATTAATACTCGTTACTTGCGACAACCTCGAAACTTGCACCGAGCCCGGTTTTCATTACGTGCAAGAATCGAGTTTCTACTGTAATATAAACAATTTGGTGAGGTTTGAAAGCTATAATTTTCAAATATTTCATTTGAAATATAAAATCTTTCATATTTTTTTTTGTTATTTTAAAAAATAAAAAAAATAAAAAAAAAAAAATTTATTATATGTTCGATATATAAGTTTTTAATTATAAAAACCAGTTTTTCGAATTGTAATATTTGTTCCCTGAAGAAGTCACCTAATGTGGAGACGAAATATTGGAAATAAATAATTAATAAATAAATGATCTTAAGCTCGTTTAAACTAAGAAGAATAAAATATAAGAAGAAGATCAAAGAAAACTTAAAGTTATTTTATATCTTTATATTTAAGCTCTTTTTCAAGACTTCCCATCCTTAATGGTATGTTTCTAAGTTGTTTTTTTTTTAGAAATAAAGGTAAAATTTTCTATATTTTTTAATACTATTTACTTATACTCTGTTGTATTATAAAAAAAAGATCTAAAGGTCATTGGTTTATATCCTAAAGATATTATAGAATATTCTGTACTGTTGGTTAAAATAAATAATAATTAGGTTTTTGTAAAAAGAAAAGATTTCTCAAATTTATTAACAAAATTTTTTCAAATTATCCTTTTTAAAAACATTTTTTTTTTATATTTCAATATTTAAAAGGAGCTGCTAATTTGTATATTTTCAAACTTTTTCTTTGCAAACTTTATTAAATTTTCTACTATATTGCACTCTTTACTTAATTATTACACTTAATTAACATGGCTATATGTAGGTAACTAAAAATATATAAGAAAATATATAAATTTTTATAGTTTTTGTTTAAAACAAACTTCTCATTGCAAGGTTGTTAGATATAAAATTTGTTTATTAAATTTTATGCCAAGTTGAGTTTTTTGCCCCTTAAAAAGAGCTTTTTACAGTCTATAAACATTAACAAATAAAAAGCTATAAAGACAAATATATGCATGAAAACTTTTAATGAAATCTCAATAGAAAATTATGGCATATAATATAACATTTTTTTTTTTTTGCTTGAAATTAAGATAAAAAAGACAATGTTGCGAGAAGTAGAATTTGATAACTTTTGTAAAAAAAAAACTCGAAATGAAAGATGCTTAAAATCATGTTAGGCAAAGAAACAAATTTAGAAGTTTTTGTATGTAAAAACAAATATAAAATTTAAAAAAAAAGAAAAATAAATTTTACCTTTGCTAAGATTATTAGGGTATTATGAGTTTAAAAAAGAAATATTATTAAAATGTGTTTTTTTTTAGCAGACTAGATGTCATTAATCTTTCGCATACGTTGAATTTAAAATTTCTAATTAAAAATATATATTTTTAAAACCCCTAGCTAAAATAACATACTTTAAATTAAATAATTGCCAATTAGTGATGTATTTTTTAAAAAGACCTTAATATTCTTTAAATTTTGTCAGTACATTTTATTTAAATCGGCCCAGTAGTTTAAAAAAAATACTTCTTTTCTGACAAAAATGTCACATTTTTTTTGTGTTTTGCCCTCAAACTTCCTTTTTTGTGTTCTTTTCTAAAATAAGGTGAACAACCTGAGAGGGTGCCGTGTTTCTTTCTAAAAATGTTGCCATAAAAAAGGCATAATGTGCAATTTTAGCGCCCTCAAATTATTTACAGGGTTGTTTTTGCCCTGCTTTTTCGATTTATCAATCTCATGTGTATATATTATAAAGTTGTTTGCGAGAAAAATCTCACCTTGGTAACCGAAGGGTAGTGTGCTGGCTTCTGATGCATAAGGTCCTAGGTTCAAACCGTCATTGGACCACTATTTTTTTTTATTATAATTTAGGAGTTTCATTCATTTTGTTTTATGTTTTATGTTATATTTTATTTTTTCTGTTTGCAAGTAAAGGGTCCGCCAAATATTTTTTTTTTTTGAAAATGCTATAAAAATAAAACTACTGAATATTTTCACAAATTTCTTTTTTTATTTGAAAGTACAATCCTTCCGGTTAATAATGGAAAATAATTTCATTCAAATGGCTTCCTCGGCTGGCCATGCAGTAGCCTACACGATCGGTCCAATTTTTAAGCACATTATCGATTGTGTGCAGCTGTATTTCACCAATGGCTTAACGAATATTGTCCTTTAAAGCGTCAATTGTCTCTGGCTTGTTGGCGTAACACTTATCTTTGACGGCACCCCACAAATAATAGTCCAACGGTGTCAAATCGCAGCTCCGAGCGTGGCCAAACGACATCAGCTCTGCGGCTGATAATGCGATCTTCAAAAACAGGGCGCAAAACATCGAGTGTAGCTTCGGCTGTGTGGCACGTAGCGCCGTCCTGTTGAAACCAAATGTTGCCAATATCCTCCTCTTCAATTTTTGTGAACAAAAATTCGTTCAACATGGCCCGATAACGATCGCCAATTTTCCGTACGCAATTTTGGCACACATTCTGCAACATTACCATGATTTTCAAAGTAATGTCGCAATATTTCCCAGCCTTGTTCAAGCGTATACGCAACCATATTCGTTCAGCGGAAGGATAAAACTAATTATCTGTCAAATCAGACATGAGTTAAGTGTTACCATTCACGAAATAAGCACTAGTTGAAAAAAAACGTTAGATGGCGGACCCTTTATTTAATAATTTTTGACCTAAAATTTGTTAAAAAAAAATGAAATGTTTAAATTGTTTGCACTTTAAAATGCAAAACTTTTTTTCAGAAAAGAAAACATCATAACTAACATCTATGATACCTTTTCCTCAAATCCCACTAGACGTATGATTAATATAAATTAATCTCAAAATCTAAAGTAACTCAAAAACTATTAAATCAATTAAAAAATTTTCATTTTTTTAAATAAATTAATTTTAAATTAATCGTTAACTCTACATAGTACATATAATAATCGACTTTTTTTTTTACATATAACCCGATATAAATTTTTTTTTTTGCAAATTTTTGAAAATCTTGATAATAACTCAATTTTATACTCTCCACCCCTGGATAAGATAATATAATACTATTAGATTAAATGGCACTCCGTTTCAAATTTATCGAAATATGAATGTGGGGCCCCATTAAGAATTTGTAAATTCTTATTTTTTACAGCATGTGTAACGTATGCGGAATGAAATATGGACTGACACATTAACAGTAATAAAAACTTTTATTCAGATATTACAGACTTGGAATTGATATATATTAAACTACACAACTTAACCTAATTTTACAAAAAAAAAAATATATAACCAAAGCGATTGGCCTTTCTTATATTTTGAGGCACATTTCGCATTGCCTCCTGGATTCCTTCTGTATTTGTTTTTGCCAGCTCTCTTTTAATTTTGTTTATAAGGCAGTCCACGTTTTTTGGTTTGTAACCCTTTCCATACACATTTCTTTTCAAATTCGGTCTGAGTTGGGGCACGTTTGGGGGGTTTTGCTCCTTAGGTACAAATTCTATATTTAAATTTGCCAAAGCAGACTGTGTGGCTCTGGCATAATGAGACGATGCCAAGTCAGTCCAAAATATGGTTTTGTCATTCTTATGATACTTATAGATAAAATTTTTAAGTACAGGAAGACATTTGTCAATATATACTTCAGCGTTAACAGCTAAGCCCGATTTTATGAACACCGGTTCGCTGATGCCACGCTCACTTATTGCCAGCCACAATAAAACCTTTTTCGGGAACTTTGTTTTAGTAATATTTGTTACATTATCAGGTGGTTTTGTATTAGGAAGCTTAAAATAAAATATTTGTGTCCATTCATGACTATATATATATATATATATATATTTTTTTGTTTTCATAACACGTTGGGTTTGGTGATGACTTCAGTTTGGTTTCCCATTGCTCTAGTTAAGGAGTTATTACATGCTTATTTTTAATGTTTCTTTAAACTTTTTCTTGATAACTTTCATGATAAACTGAATTTTGTTTTTGCTAACTGTCAATTTAAAAATTATTTTAATCCAAACTTTAATTTTCTGTAATTATATATTATTTTTTTTTTTCAAATTAAACTGAATCTTAATGAGTGCTATAAATTTAGGTCCTATTTGCAGTGATAATACTGTAATTAGCAACAGTTTAGGTAACTTTCAACGTTTTTTGAAAATTGGACATTGGAATATAACTAGTTTTTGTGCGTCTGCTACTAATGTTAAGATTGATGAAATTAGACATATATTAGAAGGCAACCATTTGGATATTTTTGGGATTAGCGAAACATGGCTTAAACCTGCTATATTATCTCAGGTTGTAAATATGCCTGGTTATAGTTTATGCAGGAATGATAGGTCGTCTGGAAGAGGTGGAGGTGGTGTTGCATTGTATTTATCGGACAGTATTAATTACAGAATAGTTTCCCCGTCTGAGAATTGTGAGAATTGTGAGGCTCTTTTCGTAGAGATTGCAGTCAATGATGTAAAATTGTTGGTCGGTGTTTGCTATTTACCTGATGGTGACTTAAACGCTTTTGAGGAATCTGTAGGTGATTTAATAGTTAGATATTCCAATGTTATTATTATGGGCGATTTTAATAATGACATGTTTTGTCCAGTTGATTCTGTTTCGGTTCGTTCCGTCTGTCAGCGATTAGATTTAGCTTATCATCATAATAGTATACCAACGAATTTCCATGTGGGTTGAAATAGAACATCTCTTATCGATTTTTTTCTCCTAAGTAATTCACTTTCCGTGGGTACATCTGGTCAGATGCAATGCCCTGGTGTAACCCGACATTCCCTCATTTTTATAGCTGTTGATGTTCCTAACCCGTCATCGCAGCGATTTATATCGTATCCGGATTATAAATCACTTAGAATGGATGATTTGGAAGCTGCCTTTCTTGGTTGTGATTTTAGTGGCATGTACGTAACTAATGATGTGGATATGCAACTCGAAGTGCTCATGTCGAATATAGGTACCTTACATGATTTGGTACCAATTGTTCATCGTAGAGTCGGTATAGATAGGGCTGACTGGTTTAATGACAGGGAAATTTCTTATCAGGTTTCGGTAAGGGATTTGGCGTATAGTCATTACCTTCAAAATAGGACCCCACGTAACTGGGCCATTTACTGTTCAAACAGGAACAAAGTTAAAAGAGTTATAAGAAAGTTGAGGATGCGTGCTCACACGAGTCGTTTTCAGAATTGTGGTCCGAAACAAATGTGGGGTTTTCTTAGAAATAATGGGTGTCTTGAGTCAGAGGAGCATTTAACCTTTTCTGATCCAGATGAGGTCAATGATTATTTTGTTAGTTGTCAGATACGTGACTTAAGTGACTATAACGGAGATATGGATAGTTCTATAGTAAGAGGTTTCAGCTTCACATGTGTTGACACTGGCACATTACATCAGGCATTGCTTAAGATTAAGTCTAATGCTGTTGGTCATGATAACTTGTCGTTGAAATTTTTGAAAATTGTTTTTCCATTCATTTCCTCACACTTGCTTCATCTTGTAAATAATATCATTAATTCGTCGTGTTTCCCTAGTAATTGGAAAATTGCTCGAGTTGTCCCTATTAAAAGGAGGGCCAATCTAGTGAATTTGAAAATTTGCGTCCTATTTCGGTTGTTCCTATTCTCTCTAAGGTAGTGGAACATATCTTGAAGGACCAAATGATTGAGTACCTTGAACTCAAATCGCTTATTCATTCATCGCAATCTGGATTTAGGCGAGGATACAGTACGACCTCTCTATTGCTTGGTTTGACTGATTCTATTAGGCAGTTTTTGGATGACCGCAAAAACGTAGTACTGCTTTCGATTGATTTATCTAAAGCCTTTGATAGGTTGATACACTCTAGATTAATATTTAAATTGTTTAATGAGTTTGAGTTTTCTTATAAGGCTTGTGAATTAATTAGGTCCTACCTCCATGGGAGGTATCAATATGTCTCTATTGGTACATCTATGTCCCGTACTCGTCGGATTACTAGTGGTGTCCCACAGGGGTCTGTTATTGGCCCACTTTTATTTATGATTTATTTGAATGACCTTTTAGAAACAGTTAATGGTGTTTCTTGTGTACCTTACGTATACGCTGATGATGTCCAGTTTGTTTGTTATTCAGATGCTGAGTTTGTTGATGTGTTAGAGATCGGGGTTAATTATGTGCTGCGTGAAGTAGTGTCTTGGGCGTCAGATAATGGGTTTCGTGTAAATCCACTGAAGACAAAGTTAATGGGGTTTGGATTTAATACTGAGGACATAAATGTTACGATTGGTGGTATTCCAGTTGAATTTGTGAATAAAATGAAATGCTTGGGTCTTGTTTTGGACGATCAGTTAAATTTTTCACCACACGTCAATTATTTGTCTTCCCGTGTATCCTTCTTATTAAAAAGGTTATATTCGTTAAATATTTATTTACCGCGTTCGGTAAAAAGACAGGTAGCTACTGCTATCTTAATGCCACATATGTTGTACTGCGTGGAAATTTTTTCTAGTACTCCGGGGTACGTATTACATAAATATCATCTCGTTTTTAATAGGATTATTCGCTACGTTTTCAATTTAAAAAGGAGAGATCATGTATCTCAACATACATTTAGTTTTCTTGGATCGTCTTTTGAGAACTTTATTAGTATCAGGCTTTTGATATTTTTTTATAAGTCCATTGTTAATGGTTACCCTACTTATATAGTTGATAAATTTCATTTTACTCGGTCGATAAGAAATCCCCAGTTAATTCCGCCTATAAGGCATTTGGATATTTTTGCAAAATCATTTCAGGTTCGGATACCTAGAGTTTGGAATGCTTTGCCAAGGGAATTAAGAAAATTTTCTTATACATTGCCTGTATACAAGTCCAAATTATTACATTTTGCAGAACTTCAAGTTTTAGAGACTCTATAGGGGTTTTTTTTACAGTTTTGCAAGTCAGAATAAAAACGTTGAAAGTTATAATACATATTTTTTATTTCTTATGCAATTTGGAACAAATTTTTTATTTTTCTTTGTCAATAATTTTTTTTCGGCATTTATTATGATTCCGTTTTTAATAATTTAAATATTTTTAGTGATCTCATATATTTATATTATATTATATCTTATTATTATTATTTATTTTATATGCTTTAATTCAGTAGAGAAGTTTTATTGTTTAGTAGCTTTAATTAGCCATATAAGGCCCTAAGGGCTCGGTTATGTAAATGAAGATTTAATAAAAAAAAAAAAAAAAAAAAAAAAAAGTAGCTCTCATCATCCATAATACAAGTATATGATATTTGCAATTTATAACGAGCTTTCTACCTCCGTATATTTACAAAAATAAAGCAAATAAAACATATTAGCTAGGTTGATACTAGTATTTCGATCTGGCTAAAGATCTCATCAGAACCCGAAGTTTTAGAAAAGTTAGAGCCTCCATAATAGGCAGAACTTTAACAAAAAACCTATTAATAATCAATTTTGCTTCATTCTTGTCTTCTTAGTAATCAAGCACGTGGTTAGGTCTTTTCCTAACAAGCATCATGACGTTACTAAACTTTGAAGACCAAAAATGTTCTATTTATATAATATGATATGATGAGTTTGCAGCAAAAAATGTTTGTGACAGAACACGTAGTCTTTTTTTTTAATAACAAGTGACTGTTTTTCTGAGACTGCTGGAATTGTTTTTTTGGCCACGTTTTATTACTCCCATATCAGAAATATATTTTTTTACAGTATTGTCGTTGACATTGTATTTTTTCGCCAAAGAACGATACGATTTTGACGTGTGTCCTACAATTTCAGCCTTCAATTTAGCCCGAGTTTGGCTGTTCTGCAAAGCACATTTTTTACCGGAGCCGAGTTTTCGTTCAAATGATTTTACACTCTCGAAAGCATTTATTGTTTTATAAATAAAAGATTTTTTGAATTGCATTTCAGTAAAATGTCGAAAAATTTCATATTTAGTTTTGTGTTGTTTTTTTTTTTACAAAATTTTTAAATTAATTTGCGACGTTCTTCCTTTAATGACATGGTGGCTACTAATTTTAGTCTTTTGAAATGATTTCTAGTGTAATTATTAAAGGAATAGTACCGTTACTTTTCTCATATTTTGTTTTGCTATTGTTCTTTGTTTTGAATCAGCAATGATTAGTCGATCTAGCTGTTTTCGATTGTCCGTCCTTTAAATTAACAATTCAAATTACGTGACTTAAAGAATTCGGAGTCAAAAACTTAATGTTTCTAAACCAATTTTCTAAAGATTGATGTATAATTAGAAATGTAAATTTAATATTTTAGATGATTTTGATCCGCTGAAATTAAAAGTTTTTTCTACTAAAAATTTTTTTAAAACTTTGTTTACGCCATTTTTATCACTCAAAATATTTAGTAAAGTTTGTCCCAGCAAAAGTTGTTTCTTTTGCAATTTTTTTCCAGCGAAGTTTATTAAATTCGATAACTACACGCAGAGAAAAGTGCATAATAATATTATATTTTAGTAGCATTATGTTATGATTACAATGCCTAACAATCATAATATGATACTAGCAATCAAAATATGATCCTAAATGACGATGAAATTGTTTTCGGTAATCATAATATGATCAGCCAGAATCATATATATGATAATAAGGATCCTAATATGATCAGCCAGAATCATATATAGGATAATAAGGTTCATAATATGACAATTTTGTGTTGAAAAACATGTTTTTTACGAGAAATTATTTTTTCAACATTTTTTTTTTTTTGTGAGAAATTATTTTTTCAACATTTTTTTTTTTTTTGTGTAATTTTTTATGAAAAATTTTTATTGGAAGAATTTTGTTTCCTCAATATTTTCAGCTAAGTTTTTGTTGTCGCGAAGTTTGTCCTTATTATTTTTTTTTTTGTAAATTATTACAGACTTTTTCACAAATGTTGTTTCCGCGAACTTTTTTTTTGTTTTATTCCGATAAAATATTAAATAAGTTATTTTACGCTAAGTTTATAAACATTTTTAAGTTTTTCTGATGTATTTTCTGTACATTTTTTTTGTTTATTTTTTGGAAATATGTTTTTTTGTAAAATATTCAATATTTCCTTTTTCCGCAGGCTTTTTCTCAAATTTTGTTTTGCCTGAATTTTTTGTTTAAATTCCGCGAACATTTTTTTTAAAGGTTATTTTTAGTTTAATTTTCATGTTGTCCTGATTTTATTTATTTTTTTATTGTTTCGAAATATTGTTTTTGTAAATTATTTTTTATAGTAATACATTTTTTTTTTCTTTCTCTTTCATTCCGCAAAAATATAGTTTTAACAGTTTTTTTTAAGTTAAATATTTTAAGTTTTTTGATAATTTATTTCCGCGAATTTTTTTATTTCGCTTTGTAACAGCTTGTTTTAGCTAAATTTTTTCGTTTTCCAGATGTTTTATTTCTGCGAATTTTTTGCTATATTTTTAATAGTATTCTTTAAGTTTTTTTATTTAAAGTTTTTTTTTTTTTTTTGTTTTCATGATGTTATATTTCCGGGATTTTATAATTTTGCGAAAATATTTTTAAAAGTTTTATGAAGATAAATCGTTTAACTTTTTTTTGTGAAAATATTTTTAGACGTGTTTTTAATTTAATGTTTTGTTCAATTTGTTTGCCGACGTTTTTTTCCAAAATCAGTTCCTCCGTATATAAACAAAAATAATGCAAATCAAACATATCCCTATGGGGAATGGGGCCGGTTCTGCGTGTGCCACAGGATCGGTCCCTTCGTGCCAGAGACCGGTCCTCTGCTAAACCCTACCCTATGTAAACAACTGGCAACTGTAACATTGGTTTGTCATAGGTCATTTGTCCTGCTTTAACCGCATAGTGGCATGCCACAGGACTAACCAAAGATGGGCATACCACAAGTTTGTCGCAAAAGGGCATGTCATATAAAATAAACGAAAATTAAACAGCTTACAATGAGTAAAATTCTGGTCAACTGGCTTTTTCTTGTTAATAAGCATTTTGGTTAAGTGGTATGTCCTCCCTTTACCAGTCACAGGATTAGTAATTTTGTCCTGCTTTAACCGCATAGTGGCATGCCACAGGACTAACCAAAGATGGGCATACCACAATACTGTCGCAAAAGGGCCATGTCGTATAAAATAAACGAAAATTAAACAGCTTCCAATGGGTAAAATTCTGGCCAACTGCCTTTTTCTTGTTAATAAGCATTTTGGTTAAGTGGTATGTCCTCCCTTTACCAGTCACAGGATTGTTTAGTTTAGGACAATTGACACTGCTTAACCCACTTCAGTATTAAATTATACCAGTCCTGTGATATGACCTTCTTTAACCAGTCACTTTTAGGACAATTGACTCCTCCATATGAGGAATGGGACCGGTTCTGCGTGTGCCAGAGGATCGGTCCCTTCGCGCCAGAGACCAGTCCTCTGCTAAACCCTACCCTATGTAAACAACTGGCAACTTTAACATGGGCTTGTCATAGGAGGGGGTCATTTGTCCTGCTTTAAACCACATAGTGGCATGCCACAGGACTAACCAAAGATGGACATACCACAAGACTGTCGCAAAAGGGCCATGTCGTATAAAATAAACGAAAACTAAACTGGCTTTTTCTTGTTAATAATCATTCTGGTTAAGTGGTATGTCCTACTTTTACCAGTCACAGGATTAGTAATTTTTGGACAATTGACACTGCTTAACCCACTTCAGTATTAAATTATACCAGTCCTGTGATAAGACCTTCTTTAACCAGTCACTTTTAGGACAATTGACTCCTCATTCTCTATAGGGATAAACTAGGTTGAAACTAGTATTTCGATCTGGCAAAAGATCTCATCAGGACCCGAAGTTTTAACAAAAAACTTATTAATTATCAATTTTGCTTCATCCTTGTCTTCTTGTGTAGTTATTTTCATATATTTTTTTTTGTTTAAAAATGGTACTAAAAGTTTCGTTCGAATTTTTAAATCTAATTTAACACTTCCACTAGTTTTTGTTTGAAGTATTTAAAAAAAAAAAACTAAAGTAAAATTTTAGGTTAATTTGAAGTCCGTTTAGTCCCCATCAACCACCTAAATCCAGGGTTATTAGCAGTTAGTTTTATTTACTTTCTTTAATCTGTGGCGTATGATTAATATTAATTATTTTCGATTTTTACAAAATACCTTCTAACTTTAAAACTTTTTAAATTAAAGTTAAAAACTAAAAACTTTAAAATAGAAGACATGTTTGACTATTTAATACAGTTCTGTATAAGTTTTTCTTGTCTTGAAAAATCGTTTAAAATATTAATTGCTAACATATACAAAATTTTACTGTTCTTTATTTATCTTAAATTTATTCTTAATTAAAATAACAAATCAATTTTGAATTTAATTATCCTCCTTTTGTTCATTTACATACAATTTTATGTGAGATTGCTCATAATTAAAAAGAAAATACAAAGCAGAAAACTTAATTTAAAAAAATATTTTAACTTTTTCTGTTTTTTTTTCTTTGTTGTTTACCAAAATAACTTTTTTTAATATCAAAATGTATTTAAAATGGCGTAAAATGAGGAGGTGAATGTAGAATATTTGCTACTGTTTAATACTCCCACTGTAGGTCATATAAATGATGCGCATGTTAATGCTTTTTCAACACACATTTATAGCAGCTACAAAAAAAAAAACAAGAGCTTAAATATTTATAGACCCACTAACTATTAGCCACTGGTTATAGTGGCAACCATCGTTGTTAGTATTAATGAGCTGGATATAAATATTTTGTTAACTTTCGCTATACACATGATGACGATGATAATGATGTTAATATTTGTTGTCCAGTGTATTCAATTTTTCAGTGTATTGTATAATGGAACACATTGCTATTCAATTAACTGTTGCAAGCTACAAAAAAAAAAAAAAAACGAAAAACTAATTAAATGTCTATGGCTATTAGTTAGGCAGAATGTAAAAAAAGACATTATACACAAAAAATTATTTCTTCCTGAATTTGTATAGGGATTGTATATGGGCATTTCCATAGTCACATACGTTACCAGTTGTACAGATCAAAGAGGTAAAAACAAGGAAAAACATAATTTTTCTTTCACTTGTTTATATTTTTGTATGGAACTTAAGAAGATCTATATTTAGCAAAAATTAGAAAACCATCAATTTGCTTGGTCCTAAAATATAAGCAATTAAAAAGGGTAACGTGATGTGACAAAAATATACATAAGTTGGTTTTTTCGTCTTTTACAAAAACGCAAAACTCTGCGAACTGCGCCGCATTTTATTTGATAAAGCTTTTTTTAATATGATTTGGAATACTTTAAGTTTCTTTTACAATTTGCTGAATTAATAAAACTTTTTCTACAGTTTTCTTTGTTTTTTTTATAAATCGAGATTATTTTTTTTTGTTATTTTGGTTTATTTATAACGAGCTTTCAACCTACGTATATTTAATTTTATGTGGTGAACTTATTTTTAAGAATAACAATGGTTAGCATGTAAATTAAATTAATTCAATTACACAGGCCAACAAGTTTTTCAAATCTGATACTTAAGTATACTTTTCAAAAGGCTATGCGCTAAATTCGAAATGATAGGACTTGCAGTTGACATAAAAAGTTTTGTGAATAAAGCACAATTCGCAATGTTATAACATCCCGAATATAGGGAAAATCGAATTTTTAAAACTTAAGGTTAAGATATTTTGAAAATGTAATATGATGGATACGTTCGGATTTAGCGCATATCAAATTTTTAGAAAAGTATACTCCAGTTGCAGTTTCTTAGGTTTTTTAGAAGAATATATGAAATTTTATTTGTGACTTTAGTGGGTCTGTTTTTTTTTTTCTCTATACTATCGTATGTTTCCTTCCCTCTTATTAGCTAAGGATGCCACCTACATACAAAATATATAATTTAAAATTTTAATAAATATATAATTTTAAATATTTTACTGCTCAAAAGTAAAATATTTTTCATGTGACGTGACAAAGTTTGAGATTTTATAAAAAAAATTAGCTTTGCTTGGTATGTCCCAGATTTTTTTATAATAAACTATTCACAGCAAACTTGATGAAAATTAAAAGTTTGAAACACCTGTTACCAGCAAGGCAGAAGTAATGAGAATAAATGTTGTTTTGCGATGAGAATAATTTTTGTTTCATTGGCATTAGAATGTTAATGAAGAAAGCAAATCAAAAATGTCTCGTTAACTGATCTTTATTTACTTTGAGTGAATTTTTTGGAGTTAATTGTTGCTGTAGCAGACGCTCTTAAAGAATTAAATATTTAAGAGAAAATGTTACTAAAAATAAAATAAAAGTTGACTAGATCATGAACGCAACTTACAAGTCCGTTATATCATCATGTCAACTAAGATATGATTTGAACTTCTTAATTTATTTATTTTAAATTATTTGACCACTTTTAATTCTTCGGTCACGGTTAACCCATCTATGGAAATGCCCATATAATTTTATATAAACATCAGCTGTAGTTTATTGCGTTTTGTATAAAAACTTCATTTTCAAATGTTTTATAAACAATTATAAAACTTAATTATGATAAAATGTTAACTTTTTTCAAAGGGACACATTTGCTAAACAAATTTCTGTAAGTATTGGTAAGGGGAAAATGTAGTTTCAAATTAGGGGTTTCTAAAAACCACACACATAGTATAAACTATAGTATAAACTAAAATCTAGCAGCCATATTCTGTAAATCACTTTTGTTAAAAGTAGATATTTTGAGAATTTGTATTCTTAATTTAGTTTTATAAGAAACTAAAAGTGTTTTTAATATCGGCCTTAATTTTTGCTTCATTTCGATCTTAATTTTTACTTCCTTTCGATCTACAGAACAAGGACGTATGTGTGTTTTAATAAAATCTGCCATAATGTCATTAAGTGTATATTTTAACACATATACCGTACTAATTTCTATAAGTATTGGTAAGGGGCAAAGTAGTTTCGAAATTTATTAGGAAATTTAAAATAGGTTTTTCTTAAAGCCAATAAATATTTAAAGTATTATATAAACGAGTTAAACCAAAATCCTGCAGCCATATTCTGTAAATCAGTTTTTTGTTCAAAATAGATATTTTGAGAAATTGTATTCTTAATTTAGTTTTATAAGAAACTAAAGAGTCACATCCTTTTAATTTCGGGTTTTCCTAAAACCACACATATTAAAAGTATAAGAGTTATACCAAAATCTTGCAGCCATATTCTGTAAATCAGTTTTTTGTTAAAAATAGATATTTTGAGAAATTTTGTGGCTAATATTATTCATTTTTATTACAAACTAAAAAAGTAACTTCGTTTAAATTTCGGGTTTACTTAAAACAACAAATATTAAAATCAAAGGAGTTATTCTAAAATCCTGCAGCCATATTCTGTAAATCACGTTTTGTTTAAAGTAGATATTTTTTGAGAAATTTTGCGCTTAATTTAATTTAGTTTTATAACAAACAAAAAAAGTAACATCTTTTTAATTTCGGAGTTTCTTAAAACCACACATATTTAAAGCCATATTCTGTAAATCATTTTTTGGTAAAAGTAGATATTTTGAGAAATTTTGTGCTTAATGTAATTAAGTTTTATAACAAACTAAAAAAGTTACATCTTTTTAACTTCGTGAGTTTCTTAAAACCACACATATCATAGGAGTTATACTAAAATCCTGCAGCCATATTCTGTAAATCACTTTTTATTAAAAGTAAATTTTTTTAAGAAATTTTGTGCTTAGTTTAATTGAGTTTTATATGAAATTAAAGAGTCACATCTTTTTAATTTTGGCTTAAATATTTAATTCATTTTGATTTATAGAACATGGCAGAATGTGGGTTTTTATAAAATCAGCCATAATGTCATTAAGTAGAAAAAGGAGCAAAAAATAATATTGCACTAACATTTTTTTTAATGGTATGTTCACATACGTAATAAAAAATTTTTATATATTAACATTAAAAAAAAACTTTGTGTTTCTTTGTATAACTTCATCTTGTGTTTTGTAATACAATAATAAAAAAATCTTTTAAAAAAAAGTTTTTTTATTCCACAAATGTTTTAAGCAGAAAAACGAAAAACATATAAAAATAATGTATAACCTAATGTTACGTTTTTTTCGTACTCCTGGAAAAGAAAAGTTCCATATGCTGTCTTTGTAAAGGGTAATTTTAAGAAGCAGAACAACAAACTTTATACCCAAACTTTCAAAACAAGTCTACTATCGTAATTTTTAACAAAATTTTAAAGTTTTTTCAGTGTTTTTTTTTTTTCTCAACAGGATAAAATAAAGTTTTTCTTAGTATGTTTAACTATTAATTTGAAATTATTTTACTTTTTTTTATAAAAAAAAAAACGAACAAAAATTGTTCGTGTTGAACAAAATCTATTTACATTGTTTGAAACAAGTTTTTTTTTCTACTACTTTTTGCGTTGATAAATTTGAAATTTAAGTTTTACAATTATGCAAATGAATTAAGAGATTTCAAAAGAAGTTGTTTTTCTTACGTGGAAACACAGCAGAAATGTTAATAAGAATAAAATTTATAAGGCACAAGAGATGCTGTTGATTTAAGTAAAAATAAAGATTTTGTTTACAAAATACAGTTGAACCTCGATTATTCGGGTTGCACGGGACCGGACTCAGCACGGATAATCGAAAACACGGTTAATAGAAGTTATTTATTTTGCTCCAATTTTAACTAAGCAAATAAATATGTGTGTTGCATGGACAATAGAGGTGAAGCACGGTTAATAGAGGAAAAAAATAATAGCACGGATAACAGAGGTAAACACACTCATAATAATCTATAGGTAAAATACACGAAAACCGTTGTTCATTTTACGAAAGTTTTGGTTATTTTGACATTACGAAAAAATTTGTAGAATATACAAATCACATTTCGTAAAGTTTTGTAAAAACTTTTTTTAAATATAAATGTGGTGCATACCTTATGGGTTTATTTTAAAATTAAATAAAAAATGTAATGGTGCCACACCAGAATCGAACTCACGATTTCAGAGACGTTCTGCTGTGTTGAAGTAGACCCCTCTACCATTTGCACCAAAGTAGCTGATGCAATACAACAAACTAAAAAGGAACTTTAGTCGAAAATATTATGAAATTTTTATGAAAACTAGAAAAATATGCTACAAATATTTAATAAAAAAGGTAAAATGGCAATTAAATATTTTATTATGTTTGAACTAAATAAAATAATATATTTTTTTTATAAATATATCAAATAATATATTAAAAAACAAAATAAAAAAATAATAAAATAATAATAATAAAAAACTTAAATAAGAATTTCAAACTAATTGCATTTTATTATAAAATATTTTATCTTTTCAAATATTTGTGTTATTGAATTTCATACTAAACCCGGCAAATAAAGTGGAAGTAGTGTTTTCGGGTCCTCTTTAACTTGTTTTAGGATCCTCTTTATTAAACAAAATACACAATATCCTTTTATATCAGAACACAAAAATAGTAATAATGAAATAAAAAAAATAAAACATAGAAATTTAAAAAACATTAATAAACAAAAAAAAATATAAAAACTAAAAAAAAAAAAAAAAATTGTCCTGGCTAGGAGTTGAACTCGCAACCTTCTGATTGCAAATCCGACCTCTAACCACATCAACATCCATATGTAATATTTGTAACATTACAAATTTTTGTACAATGTACTAAAAAAAAATATTACGAAATTATGTTTGTATTTTTTACGAAATTTGTAAATTTATATAATTTGTTTTATACAAAAGTTTTGTAATATAAACAAAATGTTTGTACATTCTACGAAAAAAAATATACGAAAAATATATTTGTATTTTTAAGCATGGATTATTATGAGTGCACGGTAACTGGAGGTATAAATCAAACCACCAGCATGCCGGTTACAGATGTACCCGGTTAATAGAGGCCGGATAATCGAGGTTCAACTGCCATCAAATTTAGATATAGCCCCTTAACAATTTAAAGAAAATTTCAGGATTCAGGTTTTGATTTTAATATAATAAATATTGAAATATAATATTTAACAATAATATATTTTTATAAGAGCTTAACGATTTTCAATTATTCAATGGCTTTTAAAAATTTGAAATAGCTTAAGTAGTTTTAAAGTTACAATGAATTTTGTACAACTACTACTGAATTAATATTAATCATACGCCACGTAGTACAAAAATTTAAATATTCAATAAATCGTAAAATTTATCAATATTAATCATACGCCACATATTACAAAAACTGAAATATTCAATAAATCGTAAAATTTATCAATAAACTAAAACAAATATTAGTTAAACTAACAATATTAAGGTAAAAACTGTAGTTTTTATACTGAATATGCCTTTTAGTGAACTATATTTATGATAAAATCAAAAAATGTATTTATTTGTAACACTTTTTTACTTTTGCCGAAAACAAAATTATATTTTAGAATAAATTTTTTAACGAAAATCTTTGTTTGTTAACTTCTTTTAGTCTCATTTTCACAATGTTCCGTTATCACTAACTGGGACTTTAACTGACACATTTGTTGTTGTTTCCCATATAATTTTTCAATTCAACTGTTTGTTAAATTTTGAATGGGCTTACAGAAATGAGCTTTTACATTTTTGATTTAAGTTAACAACAATTTTGTATAATTAGTTCTGAATTAATATTAAACATACGCCTCAGAATACAGAAATTAAATTATTCCATAAATTACTAAATTCATCACTAAAATAATACAAATATTAGTAAAACTAACAAAATTTGGTTCAAAACTACAAATTTATAAAGTAAATAAAGTTACCCTCGATTTACGCGGCACGTTGGGACCGAAAAAAAACCGCGTAATTAAAAACCGCATAAATAAAGGTTCTATATCAATACAAAATTCTGTTTTGGGACCAGCAATATAATAAACCGCGCAAATTGAAACACTAACTTCATACAAAATTCAAATTTGGGACCGAAAATCCGTGTTAAAAGAAAAGCTTATTAATATATTTGTACTTTTCAATAGTTATAACAAAATATTATTTGTAAAAATAGTATATTTAAACTAGCTTTGAAAAAAAAATTCAAAATTTATAAATTAACAAAAAATAACAAAAATTTTATAAAAAAAAACTTCATTCCGGCTTTTTAAATCAACAAAACATAAATGAATAAAAACAAAACAAAAAATTCATAAAAAATATAAAATATTATACATATTGCTAATCTTCACAGATTTCGTCATAGTTAAAATCTTCAGTATATTCGTCAAAGACTATTTTTTCAGAGTCTTTGTCATAGTTAACGTCTTCAGAATTTTGGTCACAATTAACGTCTTCGTCCACTTTAAAGAAGTCTGTTATTCACTTTTACTTTTTTTACTGTTCCTGTTGTTTTAAAAGTTCTTCGTATGATGCCAACGATTTTTTTATTGAACACTGAAATAAAGCTGATCGATTTGTACAAGGGTCATTATCAGTGGAAAATTTTATCAAATCCTGAGCCATTTATATAAAAGTTTTTAACTTAGAAGAATCAAAATCTGGATTATCCTCACTATCACTTTCGTTTTCAGTTGATTCATCGGCGTCCGTGGCTAATTCAATGAGATCTTGTTCTGTCAATTCTGGAACATCATTTATCATCTCCAATATATCCTTATCCACAATGTTTTCAAATAATTCAGATGTTTCAATTACTTGTAGTATTTGAGCAACTTCCGCTGTTAACGGAGTAACAACATTATCATTAGGAAAACCTAAACCACAGCAAATTGTTTATTTTTTATTACCTTTAAAGTTTTTTTACACTGCAAATTAAATTTAACCTCTTCTTTTTTGCAAACAGCTGATAATGTTTAAAAAAAATGGTGTAATGCGCGCAATTAGAGGGTTGCCACTATTTTTAAATCGCGTTATACTAAAAACGCGTAAAAAAATCGCGTTATACAGAAAAATGGTCACTATTTATATCGTTAAATAACCGCGCAAATAAAGTACCGCGTAAATCGAGGGATACCTGTATGTCTTTTAATAAACATGAATTTACAATGAAATGAAAATTAATTGATTTGTTTGTGGTTATGAACAATTATTTTATAATAAATAACAATTAAACAAAACATATTTGAAATTATATTAGTTGTGCTAACTTTTATTTAATTTAATAAATTTTCATAGTGTTGGGCTTTTTTAAAGTTACAGTTTAATAGTAAACAAAAACATTTGAATTAATATTAATCATACGTCTTACACAGAAAAAGCTAAAATCGAGTTTCATTTAAAGTATTTGTTAATTGAATTAAAATTTTAATTGAATTTGATCCTATTAAGGAAATTGTAGCGTCAATTAAAAATTAAAAAGAAATCACAAAATTAAAAACAGCACAAAAATTTGTAAAAAGTCGCAAAAAAATTTAAAAATCGCTAATATTTAATAAAATTTCCAAAATTTAAAACATCGTCAAATTTAAAAAACTCGTATATAAATCGCTATCATTAAAAAAATAATCAAAAAATGCCACTATGTAGAAAAATTACCAAAATTTACAAAAGAAATTTAAAAAAAAAATCTTACACATCTTGAAACATTTTTAATTTTTGCCATTTTTTTAATTTTTTTTTGTAATTTTTAGGATTTTTTTTTTCAAATTTGGCATATATATATATATATATATATATATATATATATATATATATATATATATATATTTCAATTTTGGCTTTTTTTCACTTTAACATATTTAATCGTCAAGTTTTGACGATTTTTTTTCCTTTTTATAGATTATTTTTTTAAAATTTGGAGATTTTTTGAAGTTGAAATTTTTTCAATTTATTGTCATTATTCATTTTCAATTTAACATTTACTAGATATTATTAAACTTTTAATTGAAAATTAAATTTGTTTATTTATTCTTCAATAACATAACCTAGCCCAAGGGGCCATAATAAGGTTAACAAATAACTACATAATTTAACTACCACTTAATAACAAAAGCAGAATAATATAAGCAACGACAATAACGTTTAAATAATAATAATTATAAAAAAAAGTTCGAAATCAAACAAAAGTTTAATTAAAATTTAATTGACAATAATTTTTTCAATTTGTATATAAATTCGATTTATTGCAATTTTGAGTGTCAAGTTTAGAGAAAAAGGCGAAGTTGGGCAATGTTTTTACTGTTCGATCGCCAAATGTTAGGCCAAATTGGCACACAACTTCACAAATTTTCTCAGGATTTCAGAAATGATATTAGTTTTAGGATCTATGATACGTAGCGCCATCTACACCCGTTTACAATGTTTGTTTTTCCGCAGAAAAACTTTACTCAGAGAAGCCCCTAAACTGCCTATCACATAGGAGAAAACCCCTTAGTTCGGCCAAAGGCCGGTCACGCTGAAAAACTTTCATCAGCGATGCAGGGGCTTTGGACGGACAGGAGGAGAATAAACCAATAAATTTTGTACTATCACCTCCACGCGGTAATACCTGGGTAATGCCAACGATAGCAACTAAAAATTCATATTTTTACAGTTCAAATAATGTATTTTTTATTTGAACTGTAAATTTTACAACAATAACCAAAAAAAAAACACACTAAAAAAACTTCCGCACAATTTTTGTACTTAAAATATAGTTAATTTAGCTCTAGGGCGCTACGTATCATGGCTCCTAAAAATAATATCATTTTGAAATCAAGGAAATTTTTTTTCGTTTGAGTACCATCACTTACATGTTTCTACGCCCCAAAAACCAAATATAGAAAAAATTTTCTTTTTTAATTGCAGGAGGCATATTTCTTTTTTTTTTTGAGGAATGCATCATAAAGTGCAGTTTTGCCTCGGATTTTTTCTTGAATTTGGATTTGCTTTCCTTGCATTAGTTCTTATAGAATAAAGACAATTTAATTTTATGATTTTATATCCTGATTTCACTCTCTCCCGAGTGATCTTCAGTAGAATTTTAACATCAATATTTGTTTTCTTAATAAGGCTTCAATATTTTGAATACATTTTATTGACTCCTTTTCCCGAACTATTCGGAGGGAAATTAATTACACTGTGCAACCAGAAATTCTATCCAACGGACAATAAAAGTAGACTATCAGTAGACCTAAACTCCCAAAGGGTTTTAAAATTTGGATCCACTAAATTTTTTTTAGCCTTTTGAATTTTGGCTATTTTTTTTTACCATTTTTAAAATTGACAACATAAAATAATATTTAATGCACAGAAAAATATGTTTTTATTGTATACAAGCATTTTTAAGTTCATTTAAGTTCCCATTTTCATATTTAATTCAAGTTCATAAAAAAATTTTAAAATATGCGTAAAATGAGACCAACATAAAAATTAAAACCGATCTTAGTTTTCAAAACCCTTTGAGCGTTTTGGTCTACTGCTAGTCTATTTTCCTTTCCCGTTGAATTCATTCAGGATGCCATTGATGACCCCAAATTTGTTTTACAGTGTTATTTAACTAAAAATTAAAATTATCAAAGTCTATATATATATAAATGTATCATGATTTCACGCTCCCCGTTGATATTCAGTAAAATTTTAATATTACTTTAAAATGTCTCTAATAGGCTTTAAAATACCGAATAACTTCCTTAACTTTGCTAAAACTGTTCTGGCGGCCTCTTGTTATTTTGCAAAAAGAAAAAATATGGCATTCTTAAAGTAGTCAAATTATAATGTTTATTATGCAATAAATTGTAAACTTTTCAAACCATGCAAAAGATGCAAAAGTTATAAAGATTTTTATAAAAATTTTCCAATAAATTAATATTAATCATACGCTCCCTTAACACAATTAGAACTCACACGCATGCATACATATTCTAAAACTTTTGTTTGTATGTAAAATCTAATACAAAAAACCACTTGAAATGTCTGCTTTTTGTTTGCAATGAATCCATAAAGAAATGCAATATCATATAGTAAAAGTGCTGCCATTATTGAATTCTAAATATGTGAAATTTTTCCAGTTTGTGTAAAGTAAAAAATCATTACAATAAGACAATAAGACAAAAAATAAAAAATGCCTTAAAAATCTCAATGAATTTTAAGAAAACATTTCATAATCTCCTTAGATAATTCTATATATAAATGTATTCCAAATTTGTTATTACACTGATAGAAATTTGTGCCTAGTATTAATGAATTCTTCCTTTATTCCAATGAATTTTTTCATAGAAAAGTCAACAATGAAATGTGTTTCATTACATCAATTTTAATGAATGGTTTCGTTGACCCAATGTAAATTTCATAAAGTATATGAAATTTTTTTCATTAATCCTAACCTAATCCTTGCTAAAGCTCATAATTTTTGACGAATTCGAAAAAGATAAAATTTGAAAAGTAGCTGATTAGATTTAAGATCGAAAATTACAAATTTTGAAAATAAAATTTTTTTATCCATAAAAAAGAAATATTTTAATTATTGTACGTTTTTTAAATTATGTATATTAAGAATGATTGAAAAAATCGTTTAAATATTAACAGGCATTAACATACTAAAAACTGAACTAAAAAAAAACAATTTTAATTTAATTTGTGTTAAAAGATGACATATTTTCTTATATGTCGATACAAAATATGTAATTTTTTGCATTTATAGTAATTAAATGTGCTAAAGTCCCAAAACTTATTTAACAAATTGTGAAAACAATCTGCTGTAGGCTTGTCCCTATCCGGATTTCATTAATGCCCAAGGAAATCTTCAGGGGACTTTGTTATTAGAATTTCTAGAGATATTTGTTATGTTAAATCACAACTCAAAATTTTTTGTCGATCTGGCGTGGAATTCTGTATAACGATCGACGGTTATAGTCCACTTTTTGTAGTTTTTTTTTTTTTTTTTTTTTTTTTTTTATTAATTAATAATCATATAATTACAAATTATATACATAGTACCACTAGCTACTATGGCTTTCGGCGTGTTGTAGCGAAAACAGACCAGTGCCTCTGGTGGGAATCGAACCCACGACCCCCGCACTGATAAGCCAGCACGCTACCAACTAGCCTACCGGGCGCACACTTTTTGTAGTTAAATTACGACTATATTAGATAAAAATGTTAAATATTGTTATCAATGTTGTTAAAAAACAAAAATTAATTATCGTTTAGCATAACGTTTTTGTGTAACATCGTCAAAACGATAACAATTTAGGTCTCGTTTTGAACAAAACTATAAAGTTTTTCATAGAAAATCTGTTCCCTGGAATTTAGTGACCAACCATACAAATTCGTCAAAAACTGTTAGCTCTAGGCAAATTTAATAAAAAAAAAATTATTTATATCAAAGTTTTGGTTCCGTTTAAATGAAATTTTTCAGTTTTTCTGACTTCAAAATGATAGTACAAAAAAAAATTTTTTTTTTCGTATTACAAAGTCAAAATTATTATTGAAAAAAATTTGAAAATTTTTCATTGATTTAATGAAATTATGAAAAAATCATGAAAAATGTAAATGAAGAAAATACCAATATTAATGAATTTTCTTTAAGTTAATGAAATTTTTCATTAAACTAATGAATCGATTTTAATGAAATCGTTTCATTAATACTATGAAGGAAAATTCTATCAGTGTAGAAAAAAATCTTCTGAAGCTAATACTTTTTCTTTTTAAAAGAATACTCATCACTTTAAATGCTGGGATTTTGGTATATTTTATTAATTTTTTTTGGGGTAATTTTTTCAATTTCTATTCTGGGATTTTATTGCATATTATTTTTACTGTAGTTGGCAACTTTGTTTAGTAGTAAAACATAGTTTCATGATTGAATAGTTTTTAGTTTGTTAGCCAATAATTGAAGAAATTTTCCAATGACAAAGCAATTCTTTTGTTCTACATATGAAATCTAAATAAATCTGATATGGGAAATTTTTGAAATAACTTTATTAAATTGCTTTATGTGTTAAAAAGTTTGAAAAAGGGTGCTTAAAGTTAAAAATCAATTAATATTAAGCATGGTACTCAAAGTATTTAAACATTAAGTGCAATTTAAATAAAACTTCTTCAATACAACATTTTTATCGAATAACTAGCATTTAATTTAAATTTTTATTAAGCTGTACAATTTCTAAAATAGTACAAAGTTATATGGGTATATCTTAAACTACGAGAGTGACTTTTTGAATGAAACACAGTTTTTTTTGCAAAAAAAAAAAATATTTTTCAACATAATCTCCTTTTAGCTTAATACATTTAGTCCAACGTTTCTCCATTTTTTGTATCCCTTCCAAAAAATAGGATTTTTCGAGGGTCCATAAAATAGGCATTTTTGGCCATATGGGGTCGTTTTTTTAACTTCTGGTTAAATCGGTCCACTAAGTTGGCATAATATTCGCCGTTATTGTTTTTTCCCTTTTGAATGTAATCGATGTGGATTATCCCGCGTGCATCCCAAAAAACTATTGCCATCACTTTATTGGCCACGATTACGTTTATGGTAAATCGAGAGCAAACGCGGCGGCACCCATCTTGCAGACAGCTTTCTTAAACCCAACTGATCATTTGAAATCGAAACCACACTGCCATATGAAATGCCTATGACATCAACAATCTCACGAACTTTTACTCTTTGATCGGCCAACACCATATCGTGGATATTTCGACATTTTCGGGTGTATTGACCTCAATTGGCCGTCCAGAACGTTCAGCGTCATTTGTACTTGTGCGACCACAAGGAAAGTCAGTAAACCGCATTTTTACCATTAAAATCGATGATGCAGAGTCCCCATAGTATTTATCAAGCTTTTCCTTGGTTTGATTGACGGTTTTTTTCGCAAAAAATAATGTTTAATGAGCACTCGAAATTCAGTTTTTTCCATTTTTAAAAAAATCCACGAAGTTGTATGTTTTGAATAGCTGTCAAACGCAAAGTAAATGACGGAACTTGCTCAAAATTTGACAGTAGTCTATTAACAGGTGATACTTGATGAGAGCAGTGTTGCATTTCATATAACTACGAGGGAAGTTCGAAAAGTCACGGACTTATTGATCCGCCCTCGTACTTGCATTAATATTAATCATACACCTTGATATTAAAATATATAAATTTGAATATTTGATTATTTTAACTGATATCTATTTTTCGGACTATTTTTGGAAACCAACATCGCAATTGCTTAATAATTCTTTATATCTACTTTGGAAATCAACATCAATACCTTTACATGCGCCATGGTTTCTTAGGCCTTCCTTTTTGCGTATTTTGTAGCCCGATTTCAATTACTACTTCTCCTGGCATTCTTTCCCTGGTTATATTTTTTAAATTTAATTAAAAAAAAAAAACTTAATATTACTCAATTAATACATTATCTCTCTATTGTGCATTCAATTAAAAACAAATAAAACAATTACTAGAAAAAAATATGTAATTGTAACCAAAACGTTTTATATGTTATTTAAAATAAAATACTTTTTTTAACATGTTTATTAAATAATATACAGTAAAATCTCTATTATCAAACCTGAATAATATAAATATCTTAAAAGTAATGGAAAAACATTTACAAATTTTTAAAACTTTAACAACTGTACTAATTTTCAAGTATTTTTTATTTTGAGGCGTATGATTAATATTAATTATTTTAAAAATTTATAAAAATTGATTTCTCGTAACTGAAATGAAATATTTAGAATGTTCCAATACATTTAAATAACAAATAATTTTAATTTTCATATTAAACTAAAAATTTGAGGCGTATGATTAATATTTATACTTTTGTACTTAAAACTCATTGAGTTTAACATAAATTTTTACTGGTTTAAGCGTCATAAATAAAAAATAGCAAGAAATTTTAATTTAAATATTTTTTAAATAAAATGGTTTTTAAAATAAAATTTTGCAAACTAATATATTAAATTTTTTAGAAATGTTGAGGTTAAGAAGAAGAATAAACGTTTTTCTCTAAAAATTATAAACACCATTAATTTTTAAATCAGACTAGACTAGTTTCTGCCTTTTTATGGACAGGCTCATCAGTGATTTTCCATTTAAATTGTATAATTATTTGTGTCTTATAATTGTCAGATTGTCTCTATGTGATAAATTATTCAACAACCTGCTGCTGTAAGAATCAAACCTGCGCTCATCTTACATTACAAACGTGACAATACCAAGTCAAGACCGTTTAGCGATCACACCCAAGTATGGGTTCACAATGTTACCAGATTGACGTATGGTTTTTACGTTCAGGATTGACAACTTTTGCGTTTTTAAGTTGAGACATCGCCACAGGGGAAATTTTATAATGTATTTTAGTATAGTGTTATATTAACGTTATATAGACAATCGCAATTAATTTTTAATTAATATGCATTTCACAAATTTAATTTAAAAAAGTTGAGGTTAAGAAGAAGAATAAACGTTTTTCTCTAAAAATGTTAGTCAGACTAGACTAGTTTCTGCCTTTTTATGGACAGGCTCATTAGTGATTTTCTATATAAATTGTATTATTATTTGTGTCTTATAATTGTCAGATTGTCTCCATGTGATAAATTTTTCAACAACCTGCTGCTGTAAGAATCAAACCTGATCTCATCTTACATTACAAACGTAACAATACCAAGTCATGACCGTTTAGCGATCACACCCAAGTATGGCTTCGAATCTAATGCAGCTTAGTTGCAGTTATCTTTCCTATTAGCTTTTTCTGTTATTGTATATTATACTCTGAAGTGACAACACTAACAACACATATATTCTATTTTTAGATATTTGTTTATTTTTCTAATCTCCTCCGTCTCTATTTTGTAGGTCTCTCTTTTCAAGAAGTACTTTCAAATTTGAATCATGTAAAACTTAAAAATCTATAAAAACAAATTTTTTGAGAGCTGCCTAGAAAACAATCAATTAAGGGCTAATTTTATTTTTTTAAAAAGAGAAGCAACACTCAGGAAATTCTTCCTATTTATTAATGTGTTGCTTTCTTTGGAAATTGGATAGTTTAGAGATGGAAGGTGGGGAAAGATGAAGGGCTTCAAACATGGCAACAATGCAATTGCGCGAGATGATAAGTCTTAGAACAGTTGTTGCTCGCCACCTGATGGAGAGTTGGCGAACTTATTGAAGCTTTTTGGTTCATAGCCCTGATTCATTATTTTACTTCGGTGGGGTTAAGTGCTATGGGAACACTGAAGGTGGGATCTGCAATACATATGAGGGATAGAAAACTCATACATATTATTTTTCTAAACTGATGTTGCCTTCACCGGGAATCGAACTCGGGACAATCTGTGTAGCAGTCCAACGCGCTAACCATTACACCACATCGCCCACAAATTTTGTAAAATACTTAGCTAAAGCGTGACATTATTTCTTTACAAATTGTTTTTGTCTCAAGTCATTTACAATAAATATATATAATCCTTTAAATTCCTAGGAGGAACATAGATCCACAACAAATATTTTCCATTCCGCTCTGTCTTCGGCTATGTGTTTGATTTGGTTCCAGGAATACCCTGCATCTTGAATTTCCCTTAGCGTATTTCGTCTCCAGGTGTTGCTCGGACGACCAATTCTTCTACTACCCTGGGGGTTGAACTCAAGCAACTTCCTTGTGATGTCATTTTGTGGTTTACGGAAAGTGTGACCGAGCCATCTGTATTTTCGGATTTTTATGGTTTCAGCGATTTGTGGTTGTTGAGTTTTATACCACAGTTCTTCGTTGCTGATGATATTCGGCCAGAACACCTTCAGGATACGTCGAAGACATCTATTTACAAACGACTGTATTTTCTTAGATTATTTTATTGGCAGGTTCCAGGTCTCGCATCCATATAACAAGGTTGATTTTACATTTGAATTAAAGATGTTTACTTTCGTTCTTATGGATATATTGGAGGATGACCAAACTTTAGCTGCTTAATATATTTATTCTAAAGCTTTTAATATTTTTTATAAAGTTTTACTTTTTAAAATTAATTTGTATTGGAAAATCTATAGTTTTTTAAGGTTTATAGAATTTTGCTACTTGGAGCGTATGTTTAATATTAATTCATTGATGAAATTATGTAAAGTATGTAAATTCACATAACTTTTTTATTATTTCAGCTATTTTAGAAAATAAAAAGGGCAGCAAATAAAAGTGAAAAAAAAAACTTTAGTATAAAAATTATAAATTGTTAAAATGTTAATAATAAAATAGTAATAAAAGTTAAAACAGACGAAATTAACAATTATTTTCAAAATTATTTTTAATATTTGTACAATTTGTTGGTTTTTATATACTAACAACTAATCAAAAAACTTAGTTTATGAAGTGGTTAAAGTTAATTAAGATTCAACTGTATTTATTATTCGAGTAGTTATTAAAATTTTATAATATTAATATCATATTAATAGTATAAAATTAGCCAACAAAAAATTATATATTTTTGTGGTTTTATAAATTTCAAATAGATTTTATACATATTAGAAAATTTTTGTAAATGTGGTTAATTAAGTACAATTTTCCATGTTATGGTTAAAAGCCAAAAACTACTACTTAATTACAGGAAAATGGGATTTAAATTAAAAACTAAAGCAATAGAAATTAAATGGAAAATAATTTTAATTTATAAAAAAAAAATCACTCTAAGGGATTTAACAATTTTTGGTTTAAGCTTAAAAGAATTCAAAATATGTGTTTTGGAGAGTATGATTAATATTTTTTTTATAATTGGAATATTATTACAACCTGCCAGCAAACAAGCTCAAAAATGAGTCAGAAATGGGTTTAAAATATTTAATTAGAATTAAAATTTTTGTATGAACTTGGTTCATCCAAAAGAATCTTCTTTTTTGATTCAAAAATTACACAAAAAGATATTAAAAAAAATCTTATAGGCTCAAAAATTAATATTTTTAAATTGTTCACAAAATACTCAAATTTAATTACATTTCTGAGCCAATTTTTAAACTTTTTTTTGCGATTTAATAATTTTCTTAAAATTTTGTATTCTTATATGATTCTTCTTAGATTGCTCATAGTTTCGTCCAAAAAATGAGAAGTTTTTGACCATAAAGTTTTTAAGTTTCAAAAATATGTGTTATATTTGATTTATTTTTGACTCATAGAATAAGAACCCTTAACAAAGTATTCAAATTTAGCTGAATTTTAGTAGACTGAAAAAAAAACGCAAAAAAGTTGTAAAAAAAATTGTAATTTAGTTAATATATTTGCTGAAAATCATAAAACATATTTTTGTGATTCTTTTAAAAATAATTTACAATAATTACGAAATATAAAAATTTTCATTTTCCCACATTGACGACATGAATTAATTTAATATCTGAAAATATATAGAAATAAATATATATAACATAACAAAAATTTTCTTTCAACTACTTACATCAATCGTTGTCTAAATGATGCTTTCTTTTAAAGAACGCAACTGCCGAAGATAATTATAGAAACGAAACAAAAAAATAAACAAAAACAAACGAAACGAAAAAAAACAACCCTTTTTTTTGCAATAAGAAAAAGGAACCATACAAATCTACCTAAGATGTGTGTCTTTGTCTTTCGCTTTACTCTGTCTACATGTCTGTATATGTTTGTTTGCAATTTGACCACACTAGATTATTAATCTATTAACATTTATTATAGAAATACATATTAAATTTAAATATTTTCTTTGTCTTTTATTTTATTAATAGACAATTATTTTCACAAGCCGGTGACAACGCAAAATTTAAGTTGTTTTAATCCTCAATTTTGTTTTATGTATGAAAAACAGATACAAAAGTCTTCCATGGTTGATTTTTTTATATGTCTTATTAGAGTTGTACTTTTTAGTATCATTTTCCTCTTCTCTACTACATCTTGACATACCGCGAGACCTGCTTCATTCTTCGTTATCTTTCAATCTGGTTGTCGTCCACACTATTATCAGCACAATTTTTTTTAGCAAAATTAATTAGTAAAACATTAGTATATTAGTAAAGCATTAGTATAAAACAGTTAAAAAAACTTATTTTTTTGAGTGCAGTCACTTTTGACTCCTCATTCCCTATAGGGTACTTTCTAGCAGAGAAACACACATTCATATTTGCTCACCAACATAACAATCAACAATATAAAAGATTAGGCTTTTATATATGTTTAAATAATTTTTGAAAAAATTACCAACAAAGCTGGTCAAAAATTGATTTTTTCAAATAATTATTTGGCATCTCTGAATAACAATTTTTCACAATTTTTTATTCACGGTTGTTGTCAAGATGTTTAATAATTTTAAGGTTTTTAAATCGCTTAGTTATCTTTTTCCAGTAAAAAAAAAGGAACACTGTGTCAAAAATGAGTTAAGAAATTTAGTATATAAGGCTTTAATTGACTTAAACTAAAATATGTATGATTAATAGTAATTCCATAACAATTTTACAAAATTCACTCTAACTCTTTTTAAAATTTAATTAAATTTATCAACTTAAAATGTATAAAATTCTTAATATTCAAGGCTTTAATTACACCAGTTTACATCGAAAATGTGCATTTGATGAGAGGTGATTTTCCTTATGTATTTTCTCACGCTGAATTCGAAAATCGAGGTTAAATTTTTTTTTAATTTTTTCGACCTTTTTGTACTTGACAAGTCATATCTCGAGCTAGAAATGTCCGATTGGGTACCCAAATGCAAGGTATTGAGATTACGAACAAATATGTATAATCGGATCTTTAATTGGTAAAGCGTTTCAAGATATATCGATGAAAATAGGACACATATTAAACAAGAAAACATATTTTACAGTGATTCTATGCCGACGAAAAAGTACAAATCGTTAAAAAAAAAAAATGCCTGGTTTCTCTTCATGTACGTAAAGATGATACTTTTACGTAAGAACTAACCCAAGCAGAAGAAAATCGACCGAAAAATTACAAAGTTATAAGCAATTGAGTGAATAAATCCAAATCTCATATTTTCCGAATATTTTATATTTTTCGATAATTTATTGGATTTAAACGCTGGCAATACATTCTTAACATTTTTGTGTGTTAGAAATAGTTGTGACTCATGCTTTGTCTTCGGTTGCTTTTGGGATCCGTTTCTCTAGTGAGAAACCATACACAGAAAAAATTATTAACCTAAAATATCTAATTAAAGATTTGATTTGAATTTAATTTGTTTCTAAACAAATATTTAATTGAATCAATTAATATTTTAATTGACTTTTAAATATATAAATACATATTTTATTTTAGACGCAATTATCATATTATTTTTTCATACACTGTATGCATAAATAAAAATTTTCAGTATAAAATACCAAATACATTTAAAGTTAACGAACAAAACAAGCACACACACAAACAGACTCAGCATTGCAAAAAACACTCATACCAACGTATAGAGCACACACTTTTTTGTGAGTATCATATTTTTTTTTTGTAGAAGTTATTTATAACTTTTTTTTCCTTCTTAGTTTTAATAAAAGCTTAATTGATAGTATCATTGCCGTGATAGGTGCAAAATCAATTAAAATATTAATTGATTTAATAAATTTTTTAATTGAAATTTATGTTTTTCTGTGTACATATTCTCCCAACATTGCTTCATCCCAAAATCCTTGATAGCGCCGCTCAATGGCACACACACAAACAGACTCAGCATTGCAAAAAACACTCATACCAACGTATAGAGCACACACTTTTTTTGTGAGTATCATATTTTTTTTTGAAGAAGTTATTTATAACTTTTTTTTCCTTCTTAGTTTTAATAAAAGCTTAATTGATAGTATCATTGCCGTGATAGGTGCAAAATCAATTAAAATATTAATTGATTCAATAAATTTTTTAATTGAAAACCCGTTTTCAGTTTTTTCTGTCTACATAGTCTCCCAACATTGCTTCATCCAAAAATCCTTGATAGCGCCGCTCAATGGTCTTAATTTGTTGGTGAAATCTCTCGCCGTATTCGTCACTTACGTCACCAAGATTGTCCGGAAAGAAATTCAAACGCGGGAAAAAATACATAGGGAAATCTATCTCTCATCAAATGTACATGAAAAACATTTCATTTTGTAAACTAGTGTTATTTATGCTTTAATTAAATTTTTGAATAAATTCCCAAACTTGACGCGATATAAATTTATTTATGCAAATTTATAGCAAAACATATTTAAGCCAAGTTAGTATTTTTTTTTTTTTTTTTTTATTCATGACTTAATCAAATTATCAGACAAATAATTTCCGTTTGGAAAATTAAACGTTAAATTAAAGTTACTGTAAAGGTAATTAAAATTGTATTCACACATACAGGGAAAACGAGAAAAATAAAAATGTGAGACACATATCCAGTAAATCATTTAAAACAGTTTTAAATACTCTATACATTGGGGAAACATTGCCAACAACCGGAAAAAACAACATGATGACAGGAGTATAAAAAAAATAATAATAAAATGCTAAAACTATATGTTGCTACAAAACATACAAATCCAATCAAATTCTTAAATACAATCTATCAGCAAAAAGGGAGATATTTTCAAATTGAAATCTAAATGGTCCAGGTAGTCCAGTCAATCAAGCAATTAAAAACAATGTTGGAATAATATCCTTATAAAACATGTTAAAAGGACTATATGAGAAAGTACTAAAAAAAAAGAAAGGTTTTTCTTCTTTGTATAAGTTTCACATAAAAAATTCATCATATAATGGAAAATATTTGTTAAAAATATTTTAACACGTACCTTTTGCTGAGTTATAGCAGCTAATTTTTTACTTATATTGTTTTTTGCACAACACGTTTATTCCTTTATACTGTCAATCTAAGGATTTTTAAAAATCTTATACTTTTAATACTTAAAAAAACATTGAAAAAGGATGTTTTCTAAAATTGTGTTAAGATTATAAATGTGTATAGATTTTTCTACAGATTACATTACAAACACATGCTGAGCTTTTATTAGTTTAATTTACAAAACTTTCATTAGAAACAAATAAATGTTTTGAAAAAACATTTATAAAATAAATGTTTTGAAAAAACATTTATAAAATAAGGCTTATTTTATTTTAATAACAACAATTTAATTGATATTTGAAGAAAATCAAAAAAATATTTATAGAAATACAAGTTTGATATAATTTTTATTAAAAAATAAAAAATATGTTTTTTAATAAAAATTATATCAAACTTGTATAAAAGACAAAGTACAGTCTAGTTTACTCCCTCTGTTTTATTTATAAATGAAACAAAAAATAAAAAGGAGGAAAAACAAAAAACGTGTATTGAATATCCACCAGAGGTTGACCTTGCACATAACAAACAAGTTTTCAATTTATTTTTTGATCAATGGTTATAATCTTTAACTTCAAGCTCATATATTAGTTCTCATGTAGTGAGTAAACTAGTTCATATGAATGTTTGATGTTTGGCATGGGATTGTTACCGCTTTCAAAAACGTGTTCTGATGATGGGAACCTAGAAAATTCACGAAATAGATCTATCAACACATTGATGAAAGGGTCAAATAATAAATTTGAAAACAAAAAACTCTATAGATTATTTGTTAGGACAATATCCTAATAAAGAAATATAGAGTATGGCCTCGAACTTGAATAATTTTCATTTTCATTGCATTTATAGAAATTTTATATTTGTCTAAAGAAAAAACATCTAAATATTTGTTTAAAATTAAACAATTTATTTTTAATTTAAAGCCAATATAGTTCACTTTAATAAATATTTAAATTTTTTTAAATAATTGTATTGATTTAAAAGTTATTTTAGTTATTGTATAAAAAGATATGAATTAATATTAATCATACGCCTCGTATAACCAAATTTATAAAATCAATTATTTAAGGTAAATTAATTAAAATTTATAGAAAATAAATTGCTTAAATATATCATAGTGTTAAAAAAAAGTTATAATTTATTAAATAATTTCAAAGTTTTGTAACGTTTTGGTATATTACTGCTAAAAGAAATATCAATCATCATACGCTTCTTATAGAAAAATTTTAAAATTCAATAAATCATTGGAATATTTGTGAAGAGTGATTATTGAAATAAATTTTGAAAATCTACTAAAACAAACGTTTAATATAAAGCTTTGTTCAGTTGTGGTATAGAGCGTATGATTAAGGGGGGATATGACATTGGCCGTTTTTTGAAATCGACTTTTTTTATAATTTTGTATTTTAGTAAATCTTCTAAACAAAAAAAATTTCATGGAAAAATTCCTACGGGTTCAAAAGTTGCAGCCGGATTAGTGAGAGCGCATTTTTAATTTTCGCGTTACCTACGTACGGCAGCTGGTATATACTTGTTTTACTTGCTACCTGACTTTTGGTGGTTGTTTTTTTGTGTTTTTGAATTTCTTGAAAAAAGGCATCTTTATACCTCATATAGTGGAATTTTTATTTTATATGCTCAATTATTTCGCATCTTTTGCAGCGTGAAGTCGGGGTTTTTTTTGTGAAAAATATTGAAAAAATTACAAATGAAGCGTCGTTCTTTAGATTGAAAAGGCAAAAGAGGTTTTTTTTTTAATATTAATTATTAATATTGCAAGCTGCATGGCAGTGTCTACTTACAATGACGGCGCTTATAGTTATTTGCAAATGTTTCAACTACTTGGTATCACCATAGGAGCTACAGCATTGAATTTTTGCAAAGGAAATGATGCAAATCGTTTGAAATGCGCCAGAGTGAAGGCATATGAAGCTTCAAAAGAAGCCCGAATTGCTAAACGATTGTAAAAAACTGTAAGAAACAGCACAACACAAGATAACGAAGGCATACAGTACGAAGTAGGCATGGCAGATTGAAGGTAACCTTTTTTTTTTCTTTGTTCACAAACTTTGAACGCGTTTATCTCGAAACCAGGTTTTTCGTACTGGTTGCGGCACTAGCGGGATCATTTCTGACGATTTTTTTTTTTTTGTATAAGGTGGCGCAAAAATAACCTTCCGATGTTTTTTTTTTATTATGTATTTATTATGTATAGCATTTTCTGATAGGAGGATTACTTTTGCGCCACCTTATATTTTTTTAAACTTGATGCGCTAGCTTTTTTTTAAATTTTTTTTCGATTTTTTATGAATTTTTAAAGTCAATATTTTTTTTCGAAAAACACACTTTTAAATTTGGAACATCACCAAAAATTGAAAAAAAATTTAAAAAAAAAAGCTCAAGTCATACGATAACCAATTTTGTTAAGATTTAAAAAAGTCATTTTCTTCCAGATCGGACAATTTTTGCGACTCCCAGCGCTGCAACCACGAGGCCAAGTTTTTTCTCTGCCACCAGTTTGGAGCCCTATAAAACCATGTTGGAGTGAAAAATATATTTTTTTGAATTTTTTTTCTTTTGAAAAAATGTTTGTGTTTGACTGAGTTATGAATTTTTAAAAAAGGTCTGTTTTCTCTGCCGCGAATGTAATGTCCCCCCTTAATATTATTTCTTCGACATTAATATAAAATAAATAACTATTTTGGTAACTCTGCCAGCAAACAAGCTCCAAAATGAATAAGAAATGGGCTCATAATATATTATTAAAATTTAAAATTTTGGTATGAAAGTCGTTCATCCAAAAGAGCCTACTTTTCCTGATTCCAAAACTGCAGAAAAAATATTTGAATAAATTCTATAGTTTTAAAAATTAATGTTTTTTGGGAGCCTTTTTTGAATTGTTCGCAAAATAGTCAAAACTCAATTACATTTCTGAGTCAATTCTGAACTATTGTTTGTATTTAAGAATTTTCTTAAAATTTTTGTGTTTTTTAATATTCTTTTTGGAAGGCTCCTGCTTGAGTTCAAAAATTAGTAATTTTTTAAATTTTAAAAATAAATTTTTTATGTGATTTTTTTTGACTCATAGAATAAGAACTTTCAAAAAGGTATCAAAATTTTTCTGGCTGGGAATATTTTATTCATTTTTATCGTTTAAAATGTTGTAGATTCTACACATTGAAATTTTTTTAATTTTAAAAATATCTATTTAATTTGATTTTTTTTTTTGACTCAGAGAATACGAACTCTCAAAAAAGTATTAACATTTTGCTTTCTGGGAATATTTTATTCATTTAAAATTTTCAAGATTCTACACATTGAAATATTTTTAGTATTAAGCATAAGTTAATATTTATTTCATCTATTTAAAGTTTTGTAACGAGCGAACCAAGATACCCCATTTTACACAGAGTATGGTCATGCACATTTTTAGTAGCGATGATTGAAAATTCGGATTAGGAGCGTATGATTAATATTGATTTTAAAAATATTTGATCAATTTTCAAAATTTTAAAAATCTACATCTGAAGGGATTTTTATCCGATAACGTAAATTTTTGAAGAAGCGAATGATTAATATTAAACTTTAACAAATTTGGCAAATAAAAATGTAAAAATTTAAAATTGTTAGAGATAATTATAAATCTTCACTAGGACCATATGATTTATAATAATTCTATAGGAATATGCTTAAAATTTTAATTTTAATAGGAAAAACATGATTTTTGTTCTTGCAAAATTGATCTTAGTTTTAAGAATATTCTGCCAGCTGGAACAATTTAAAGTGTTAACAAAAATCATGTATTGCAAAAACAGATTCGATGCGGTTATCGGTGAGCTATTGTCTTGTATCTCGATAAAGGTATTTAAGTTGTATCGGTATTTCAGTTATTTAGGTAACGTTTTTTTAGCGATAACGGTATTTTAATTATTTCGGTAATGGCAATTTAGAGTTAGCGGTATTTCAGTTATTTCGGTAACGGTATTTTTGCCAACATTTTGAAAATATTTTACCAACTATGCCAATTTAAAGTTTGATAAAAATCTGAATTCTTAATGCAGGAATTCTTACAGGTCAAACAAAAAATTAGTATAGGGAGCGAATGATTAATATTAATTTTTCCAATACTACTATAATTTACTATAACTTTGTTAAAATTGAAGCAATTTTAATAATTCAAATTGTTGAAATTTATTCCCAGTTTGGGCTTTTACACAAAGGTATAATTTAATACAAAAATATATCAAAAAAAATAAAAAATTACTTTAACTTGAAAATAGAAAAAAAAATCTATAAGAAAAGTTTTTGTAAGGCAGTTGTAAAATAAAATTGTTGAATTTGTATACTATATAAAAGATATCTATCTTCATCCTTAGCCTATAGCTTATGCCCCCTTTTAAATAATGTTCAAACCATATTTAAACGTTATATTTTAATATTTTTTTGTATAATTTCCCCCTTAACTATTTGCAACCTTAACACTCTATACGTTATCAAGGCAAAATAATTAAAATCATTCATACGTTATAACCAGAGAAGGCAAAACATGAAAAAATCCGAGTTGCTTACACTCTAAAAAATGATTGTAAATTTACTACTATAAAACGAGTAAAGTTTCATGTATTATTACGCTAATTCGGTAAATTTATACATCAAAATGCGTAAAACTATTTTGCGCACACTTTTATATACAATAATACCCACTTACAGTATTATTATTTTGTTAAATAAAATTTTTACGCACAAAGTTTGTAAATATACTAACTTATAATAGTAATAAATATTTTGACATTTTTAAATTGAAAAAAAAAAAATTAAACAAATTGAAAAAAGCCAAAAAAATCTAAAAAATTTAATTTATTGAGAATTTTAATGAAAAAAAAATGTATAACTGTAGTATTTGTGATAGTGTTTAGTTTATAGTTTATTTCCAAGTGTTTAATTGTGGAAAAATATTTTCAAATATAACATATGTACAGAGCTTTAAAGAAAAAAATTCTTCATTCGATTTATTCAGTCGGTTTTAACTCAATCGATTTAAAAATATCGCCGATATTGAAAAAAATTGCTAAAATTGAAAAACTCGCCAAAAATCGCTAAAATTGAAAAAATCTTTAAGATAAAAAAAAATCACCAAAAATGAAAAAAAAAACGTTAAAATTAATAAAAAAAAAATCGCTAAAATTTAAGAAAATCGCAAAAAATTAGAAAAAATCCCTAAAACTAAAAGAAAATCGGCAAAAATTAAAAAAATCGCCAAAAATTAGAAAAATAGCTAAAAATTAAAAAAATTTCGAAATTAAAAATAAAAAATTTGCAAAAAAAATCGCCAAAAATGAAACAAATTTTCAAATTAGAAAGAAAGCTTAAATTGAAAAACGAAAAATATGGACGAGAAACTTAAAAAAGCTGTAAATGTTAGTTTTCGAAACACAGGCGATGTTCCAAATAAATTCTCTTTTTGCTTTGCGATGTTTTGTTTTTGCGAAAAACGCGATCTAGGAACCTAGCCAATCAGGCCGGTATTTGGGTTGAGTTTTGAATACCTGTGCAAACATTTTTCCAGTTGCTTTTTTATTTTTTGAGTTATGGACGTTTTTTATTTAGTCAATTTTTAAAAGGTACATATTACGAAAACTAATGTTGCTGGGGGAAAAATTGCTGCACCATTGTTCAAAACTCAACCCCATTACCCCTACAACGATCCTAAGTTTCGATTTGATTGGCTGGATTCTTAAATCGCGTTTTTCTCGAAAAGTAAGCATCGCAGATAAACACGAGTATTTATTTGAAACATCGCCTATTTTTCGAAAACTAACAGAGATAAATAAAAGACACGGACAACTTTTTCCAATTTGATAAATTTTTTGTCAATTATGGTGATTTTTTTTTAAATTTTCGCGATTTTTACTTATGCCGTTTTTAAATTTTGAAGTTTTTTCATTTTGGCAATGTTTTTAGTTTTAGACATTTTTGGGGATTTTTTTTTTAATTTTGGCGATTTTTTAATTTTGGCAAATTTTATTAATTTATTTTTAATTTTGGCCCTTTTTTTTTAAATTTTGTCGATTTTTTCAATTTAAGTAATTTTTACATTTTTGGCGTTTTTTTTTCAATTTTGGAGATTGTTTTAAATTTTTGGAACTTTTTTCATTTTAACGATATTTTTTTCGATTTTAGCGATTTTTTTCAATTCTGGCGGTATTTTTCAGTTTCGCCGATTTCGGCAAATTGTAAATCGATTAAGTTAAAAATAGATTGAACTCCCAATTATTGAATTTGCAATGATTGAAGAAAAAAAAAATCATTCGATTTAAAAAAATCCGATTTAATTTTTTTTAAAATAGAATTCAATCTTTGAAGCTCTGTATATGTACAACAACTTATATACAAATATTTATTATTAAATTTATTATTATACAACACATTAATAAAACTCTTTCTAAAAATTAATTTTTTGTTTTATTTGAAAAATTTTTTGGGCTATTATTCTTTTTTACCGGAAGGTAAAGATACGCATTTTTAGGGGGTTTTTACGATTATAAATATGTATTTTTACGCATTTTGTACGTATAATTGCACGTAAATCATGTTTTTTTACACGAAAATTTGGTAAAATTACTCATTTATTTATAAATTTTATCAACATTTTACGCACTTCCATTGTAAATTTACCAAATTTGTGTTCACAAACTTACTCTCAATGTGCGTATTTTTTTCATTTACACACATAGAGTAAATTTACCCAACTTATAGTAGGAGTACAGTTTCCTACTATAAGTTGGGTAAATTTTTACAGAAATTAATTAGAGTGTACGACAAATAACTATTGAAAAAAGGCTAAAAAAAATAGCACAACTACAAAAAAATTAAGCAAATTTGACAAAAAGTTTGACTAAAAAAAATTTCCAGTTAGGAAAATTTGAACAAGGCAATTTTAAAGCTCACAAATTTTGAGAAAAATCTGGCTTTAAGGTTAAAAATTTTAAATAAAAATGATAAATTAAGCAAATATGAGTAAACAAAAAAGGCATATTTCTCTTCTCTGGTTATAACCGAACACATATTGCAACACCAACTTCAGATTGTACGAAAAAAAAGAATAAAAAAACACCAGTTAAAAAGTCCTTCAGTTTAAGGTCATGTTTATAAAACGTATAGAAGAGACAGGCATAACATTTTTTAAAAATTACTGAACCGTGAAATCAAATAATATACTGGAAACTTAAAAAAATATATAAACATAAATCATATAAATAAAAAAAAAAAAAAAAAAGAGACACAGAAATACCAGAAAGGCAAACAAAAATAGTCAGTTTTAAATAAAACTGTAAAAAAGGAAAACGATTTAACATCTTTCCCCCAAAAAAAAAGATACAAAATTGAAAATATTTTTATAAAGAGTGCACTAGACTGTAATTAACTTTTATATTTATATTTTGTTATGTTATTTATGTATATACTGAAAAAAAAACACTACAAAATTATTGAAATATTATCTTTAATATCAATATCTTATAACCAAAGTTTTGTTGTATTATATGCGGAAGGCCACACTTGGAAAATTTGTCAAACATTTTGTAGTTTTTTTTTTTTTTTGCTTTTTCAAACTTTATAGTTTGGTTTTTTCTGTTTAAAATCCTTGACTTTATTCTAGGATACCATATTTATAAGTTTTTTTTTTTTTATAATGTTTTGTTGTATTAAACATTCAGTCATTTTTTATATATGGTACTTGTACTCACAACATATGACTATCAAAAAACAGAGACGTAAATGAAATATTAGTAAAGGATGTTAGAAAATTTCCGGTAGTTTATTTAAACTTGAAATGTTGTTAATATTTCTGAGTTTGAAAGATACAAATTGCTTTAATAGTTTTTAAATTATATGAAATTTTATGAAGTTGTATAGGAATTAATATTAAACATACGCTACGAGTGTAAAAAATAAGAAATTGCTTTTTTTTAAGGAAGTTAGTTATTTAATTTATTTTGTTTTTAATTTGAATTCAGAAAAAAGGGTGTTTTTTATAGAGATATAGAACTTTGAAATGGAGTAAAACAAAAATGAATTTTTTAAATTGACATGAAATTTACTTTATTCAAAAGATAATCTGCTGGCATTATAATTTAAAAATGACTTCTGGCATATGACCGCCACGGCTGGCTCGGACGTAGTCTAATCTGGAGGTGCAATTTTCGATGACTTTTTCCAACATTTGTGGCTGTATATATATATAATAACGCGGCGAATGTTGTCCTGCAAGTGCTCAATCGTTTCGGGCTTATCGGCGTTGACTAGCGTCTTCACATTACCAACTTAAAGTTTTATACCTGTATAAAAAACACCCTTTACTGTGAGAATATTATTGATTTAATTCAAAAATGTATAGAAAAAAATTGATAAAGGAAACACTTGAAAGAAACATTCATTGATCAATAAAATCTCTTAAATCTGAAAGAAATATGAGATTTTCTTAAGGAATGTTTAACCGTACGATGTCATACCCAACTTTTTCTACGAGAACACACACTCGGGATACGTTTGTACCTACTAGCTTATTTTGGCTTTTTCTAATGTTTAAAAGGTCCAATTTCATAATTGTTTTTTTAATATTTTACAAATGTTTTAGTTTTTGTTTCATGCAAATATTCTACCAAGAGATATGGGCAAAAAAGGTCACTTGAATGGGATAGCCAAATGTTGTGTGTGTTTACGTAGGTGTCGACTTTGGAAGCTAGTAGCTCCTAAACCACTGATCCGAATTGGATCAAATAACCTTTAAAAGATTAGAAATTACTTATATTTCCTAGATCTCTAAGTTAAGCCGTTCCTCAGTTACAGCACTGCAAAGTTGCAAGTGGATACATTTGTACCCGGGTGTGTGTTCTAGGGTTAAGTATTCAAAATATTTTAATAAACCTTAGAATGTTTTAAATCTAAAATGCAAACTCAAATAAAATGTTTTCATTGGTTTAAATTGTATTAGTATTAAAAAGGTTATATCATAATTTTTTTATATTGTAGACAAATTAATATTAAGCATACGCTATAAGTAAAATAAAATTAAAACTGTTATATGAAAAAAGTTTAAAAGGTTTTAACGAAATTTATTACTTAACTCCAATTATAACGTGGAAATACTATTAATTATATTATCAGAGTTCCGCATTTTCTAAATTTTAAAATTTTGCTGTGTATTTATCAATATTTTTTTTTTTTGCAATTTGGTCGTATACAAAATATTTGTCAAAAATGTTTGAGTATTTTATGCATTTTATTGTGCATTAAAAACATATACTGCATTTAATTTTTTGTTTGATCAGAATAATAAATATTACAAAGTGTATATGAATTAATATTAATCATACGCCTTAGGTACAAAAAAAATCAAATTCGCTATTTATAAGAAAAATTTGCTAAATTTTAAAGAATTTTTTTTGTGATAAAATTTAAAGCCCATATATCTTTAATACTAGAAATTCTCAATCGTCAAAATGGTCTTATATTTTGAATCACTAGGGCAAGGAGTTTCAGGCAATTAAAAAAAGGAAAACAGGCGCAGCTAAATATGAGGAATATGCACTAAAAACCTAAAAAATAGCCACTTAAAAGAACATTTTTTTTTTAAAAATCAAATCTTGAATGCACAGAAAGAATTCCTTGGACGAGTTTTAATGAAAGTTTTTCACTAAACTAATGAAGTTTTCTTCACAATGTGAATGAAAAATTTCTTAAACTTCGTGAAAAAGCTTTAAAGATTCAATGAAACTATTTTTAATGGAACTTTTTCATTAGCCGTATTACAGTTTTAGTAAATAATATGAAATTTTTTATTATTTTTTATAAAAAACTGTATTAATTTAATAAGTTTCAATAAACGAGTTCCAGTGACAATTCATAGATCTAAGGCAAAAATTTATTAATATAATGCAGATAATTCTCTCCGTGTACATAAATACTATACGAAAGAAAAAAATGAATTTGCAGGGACCGTAAATAATGATTATAATGAAATAATAATTATTGATCGTTTTTTTTAAATCAAAAAATCAATCACTTAGAACAGACATAAAAAAAATTTATGGCACCATTATTATTATTTTTTGACAATCTTTGCATATCCGTCATGATTTTTAAATTTTTGATTTTTAAAGTTTTCTTCAATGTTAATGATTATTTTTGAGTAATAATAAAAAAAAAATCAGACATAATCATTATTTTTGAGCAAAAAAAAAATAAAACTCAAAAATAATCATTATTTATGATTTTTATTTTTTTTTCGCTCAAAATAAAACTCACTTTGAACTTATGACTTTTTTGTGAGGTTTTTTACCAACATAGTTGCATATCCTCACAAAAAGTCATAAATTGAAAGTGAGTTTTATCTTGAGCGTAAAAAATAAAAATCATAAATAATGATTATTTTTGAATTGTATGTTTTTTTTTTTTGCTCAAAAATAATGATTGAAGAAAACTTTAAATTACTCAAAAAAATATTACTCAAAAATAATCATTACCATTAAATAAATCCTTAAAACTCATAATATAATCATTATTGTGTAATTTTTATTATAAAACTCATAATGATTACGGTCCCTGTTAATTTGGAATCTATATTTTTAATAGGAACATAATCTTACGCTTTTCTTCGGTTCAGCAAGATTTTAAAATTTAAAAATGATTTTCATAAATCAAAATTTAAAAATTTATCCAAATTATATTTATTTTAACAAATTAAAAAAAAACTTAAAATATTACAAATATATGGACAAATATGCACTAAAAAGGACTAAATGTACATTAAAAAGTAAAAATATGCAAAAATATGCACTTTTGCCAAAATATGCAACTTCAAATCGATTCCATTTTGTTCTAAATGTGATAAGTAGGATAAATATTTAGTCTATACTAGTGTTAGATTATCGAGAAAGAGACATGGATTTTGCATGATCTCTAATAATATCGATTTTTGTGTTTCTCTTTAGAGACGATTTTTTAATTTAAATTTTCATTTTAAATTAAATGCCGTATTTAATATAAAGTAAACCAAACAACACGCGGTTTTTTTCGGTACTATTAAAACACTTAAATCGAGGGTTACGTATTAAAAACATTTTGTGTGTGACGCTCATGATTAATTTTGAAATAAATGGGGATTTGCGAACATCTTCCAAAAGAATTTTGAAACATTTTTGGTATTTTATAAAACTCTTAAAAGTGTTTTGTATTTAAGCTTTTAATTCATTGAAAAAGATAAATTTTTAAGGCAGATATTGTTAATTTTTACCAAATTCCATTTTAATTAATATTAATCATACGTCACCAATACAAATATATTTCGTTTTTGACTCACTACTCTTAAATTGCAATATTATTTGACTGGATAACGATAATTCGTTGGTATAAAAACCATAAAATAGCTTAACATCTTGACTACAATTGTGAATACAAAAAAAAAAATAGAAATATAAAATCCAGAGTTGCCAAATATTAATTTGAAGTAATAATTTTTTGCCCTATTTTGATATGAAATTTTTCAAAAGTTATTTAAATATTTAAAAAAGTGTTAAATTTTATATTTTAGGTTGATATATTGATGAAAAAATACAAAACTTTATTCCGGTGCGAAGAACTAGTTCGTCAATTGTATATAGTTTTCAAAAATCGGACCGATAGGACCAATTCCAAATACAATTTTATCCATAAAATTACTCAAGATTAAATTTCTAAAAATTTGTAAAAATATTAACTTACGATGCTAATATTTCTGCCAGAGAGCGCTTAAAACTGTTAAATTTGTTTGGGACCAATACAAACATTTTAAATCATAATACAGTGCAAGCTCGATTTTCGCGACTAATTATTGAAAAATTGTATGTAATTTTTAAAATTGAATTGTTTTTATTGATATATTTACATTTTAAACATTTTTAAAGAAATTGGAGATGCTTTTTTGGCAAATTATTTTTTAAAATAACTGCTGAATCACGTAGACCTTTTGAAGCCAAAAATTGTCGGACCTAAAAAATTTTTACTTATGAACAACTTATTTTTACTAATTGGTGAAAATTAACTTATGTGGGGAACAAATTCGTTATGGAACCAGTCCTTGAATAGAAATGATGTCATCCAGGCGTTATTATTGGACTTGTACATTACAGGATAATTGAAAAAGCATTTTAAAGCGCGTTGGTTTTTCGATTTTCCAACAACCAACAATTTCAGTTTGTCTGTGCCATTCGCATTTGAACAGGACAAAAAAGTTATTCGCTCTTTACATATTTTTCTTCCGGGAGCCGTTTTCTCATTACATGTGACAAGAATGTGATTTGGAAGCATCCTATAATATGAACCGGATTCGTCGGCATTGTAGATTTAGTGAAGAGTCAACCCGTGCTCATCAACGTAATCCTTAAACTCGTTCACAAAGGGATCAATAAGATGAGGTTTCGAAGACAATTTCTCGCTCGTAATTTTTAAAAATCTTATTCCATGTCGACGCTTAAATTTCTTCAACCATCCTTCACTGGCACTGAAACCTTAATTTGTTTTACTTTCTTTAAGGTGCAACGTTTGCCAGTGCCACTTTCTGTTGTACGTACGAACTTTTTTAATAAATTTTCTTGCTTTATAATGAGGTAAACCGAAGACTTATGCAACTTGTAATTCACCCAAATTGAATTTATGGAATCTCCACTTTTATATTTTTTTTAAATCTCTAATTTTTGAGAAATCGTTGGCTTTAAAATATGTTGAACTTTCCCCATATTGAGAGATGTATTTACACAACAAATGACACGAATAAACTGACAAAATTGAAGATCAAAACCATCAAAAAACGTAAATATACCAAAAGACGGTGATTTCCCTTTTTTGGTTATAGACATTGTAATCAAATTTAAAAAAACAGATAAAAGTCGCGAAAATGGAACCCGTTTTTCGTTAAACTGTAGCGATTATAGAACATGCTATGTTAAAAACTAAGCCGCCGCGATAACCAGGCCGTCGCGATAATGGGTAGTCGCGAATACCCAGCTTGCACTGTACCTTAATTTCTTTAAATATTGGCCCCTTTCTTTGGTTACATGCCTGCTTTTTAGTACATGATGTTATAAATAAAACAAAATATTTTTGCATGCTTTTATATATTTTGTTGTATATTATTTTTTTTTTTTATTTTTTGTTTTGTGCTGCATAAAATTTTTGTGTTGTGCTTGCCTGGGCGCGTCATAAATACAATATGTAGTACTCTACACTCATACACCAACTCACACACTTATACATTTAAAAACTGACTCAGCATGACTCATAGCAAACGTATGTGTATTTGTATGGCTGGTTGGATTGCCAGTATAGACTACACAAATAAATACATTTAAAGGCAACTAAACAACATTTTCTTTTTCTTATAGTTGTACATGGGTTTGCTGGTATCTTGGTATTTCTTTTTTTTTTTGTTTTGTATGGTAAAAAAAAATCCTAAAGATTTTTTGTTGTGTTGACTGTACGACAATATATTATGACCTTAAAGTTTTTGTGGAAACTATAAGAAAACTAAGAAAATATATATAAATTGTAAAGATATTTTTATATGATACATGATGATTTTTATATTCCTTTGGCAAATTGCTATGACACGATAGACGACATGTTAATAAAAAAAATATAGCAAAAAAACTACACATAAAATATAATATTTTAGTTATAGATTCTACAAAAATATCATAAATTTTTTAAAAATAAATTTTAGTAACTTGCTTAAGATTGTTACATAGAATAACAGATAATTTAATTTTTCCTATTTTTTTCTATTTAAAGAAAATTTAGATTTTAATTAAATTATTTACTTTACAAAGCATTCTTCGAACATATGTCAATAGATAGATATAACAACATCTATTAAAATGATTCCATTAACACTTTATAATTTATTACCAGAAATTTGTATTTCTTGTCATGCTTTTATAGCATACTTTATGGGGCATAATATTGTATATTAAGGAAATCATCAAAAATATAAAGACATGTTAAAAGCATATTAAAAAAGTTAATGTATAATAAGGGTGGAATACGAAATCATAAATTTCATGTTGGTAATAATTTTTAAAAAATCAATTTAAAAATAAAATTGGAAAAACATTTCTTAATAATTCTGGCATCAAACTAATGGGGTCATTTTATGAAAGGAAACATTAAAAATTTTAAACTTTAAAATTCTTTATAGAGCAATTCTATATGAAAACGATCAAAATTGGCAAATTTTTGGACGACCCTCTCCGATTTTAAAATAAATAGTCTCAATCGATTGCCCAGCAAAAAATAATGTACCTACATAATTTTTTTTTTTTATAGTGACTGGTTTAGTGGTGGTGTGCACCACTGTCAAAATTGAAGAATTCTTCATAAGGGACCTCATTGAAAGTTGTTTTAAATCGATCGCAACGAGTGATAGCTCGTTGGAAAGGTATTGAATCAGGCTTTAATTGAAAAATAAAATTTTCCTAATTTTTCTTGTTAAATAATTAAAATAATTCAATTATAAAAAATATAAAAACAATGAGAACAAGGTGGTCTCTTAAATGCTCTTCTCCTGTCTAAACAAGGAGTCGGGGCCCATTTTTTTATTGCTGATTCTTAAAGCAAAAATTATGAGGAATCCAAAAAAAATAAAATTAGCCGGAAAATTTAGGAGCTTCTGTGGAAAATCGGAAAATTTAATTTTCATGGGAAAAAAGGTAAATTTCTGAGAAAAATTAGGAAAATTTTATTTTTCAATTAAAGCCTGATTCAATACCTTTCCAACGAGCTATCACTCGTTGCGATCGCTTTAGTAGTTTTTTTAAAACAACTTTCGATGAGGTCCCTTATGAAGAATTCTTCAATTTTGTCACATGACAGTGGTGCACACCACCACTAAACCAGTCACTATAAAAAAAAAAAAAAAATATGTAGGTACATTATTTTTTGCTGGGCAATCGATTGAGACTATTTATTTTAAAATCGGAGAGGGGTCGTCCAAAAGGTGATCGCTTTCATATGGAATTGCTCTATACTAATTTTTTAAACGTTACGTCTTATAAAATGTTTGCATAAAATTCATTTTAAATCGAAATCGAAATTAATGATAAAATTGGAAAACCATTTGTGGCATCAAATTAATGCGGTCATTTTATAAAACGAAACATTAAAAAGTTTAACAAATTGTTATGGAAACAAAATTAAAATACTTCATACAATTTTTTTAAACATTAAGACTTATAAAATGTTTGCATAAATTCATTTTAAATCCGCCTCCTTGTCGAAATAAACTTTAACCAAAATCGTTTCTATCCTTGCAAAACTGTTGAAAAACTGTTTTTCGCATGTGCCTATTACACAGGCCTACAATGATTTTGGTGCCGCTAAAAATAAAACAGATTTCAAGTACGTTCGGTACCCTGATAAAAAATTGATACTTACTTTTTTAATGCTACGTGTAGTTTTCGAGATTTCGCAAGGATAAATAAATTAAATAACATTTAATAAATTTATTAAAAAAACAAACTTTTTTACTACATATTCACCACAAATATAACAAAATGTATTTGGATTATTTACACAACACCTTCTCGACGACGGCATATCGTTATTATCATTTAATCAAAGAAATTAATTGACTATAATGACATTAAGTATAATAAAATACATTTTTTAGGTTATGACCGATCGATACAAACCTGAACGTAGCTTCGCGATTTTGACAGCTAACCATGACGTCTTGTGGACTAATTAACCAAATTATAACATAGAATTAGCGGCACCAAACAAAAATTTTTTTTTTGTAGGCCTGTGTTATCGAAACTTATAGTGAAAACTACAAAATTTTGACATATGTAAATTAAATTTAAAAAAAAAACTTTACTTTTAAATAAAAATCACGATTGAATATATTTTACAGTAAAATTGTTTGATGTTTGGCATTGGATTGTTACCGCTTTCAAAACGTGTTCTGATGATGGGAACCTAGAAAATTCCCGAAATAGATCTATCAACACATCCCTGAAAGGGTCAAATAATAAATTTGAAAACAACAAAATCTATAGATTATTGTTAGGACAATATCCTAATGAAGAAATATAGAGTATGGCCTCGAACTTGAATAATTTTCATTTTCATTGTAAAATTATTACTTTATAATACATCTTTTTATATACATTTTTTAGATAATTCAATAAATTTCATTTCGCGATCCACCCTTTTATATAATTATCTAATATAATGTAATCAAGCAATCATTGCTAATTTATTTAATAAAAAAAGTCCATAAATCATACATACAAATAACATGGGGAATATACCAGTGTAGAAAAGTATTGGTAAATATTTGGTAATGGCAAGTACTTACAATTGTCATTACCAATCGCATTACTTTACTATTGGGATGTCGTGCAAAATAATGGCATATCATTACTAAACACTTTCCAAAAAATAGTATGGACAGAAATAATGAGTCTTAAAATTGATTTAAAAAAAAAAATAAATTTAACAAAAAAAATATTTATTTTACTGAAAAATATTTTTTTAATAAAATGTGATTCGAACCCGGGTCTCCATGTTGTCAGTCCACCACTCTACCACCTGAGCTATCTTGACATGTTAGACTTGATAGATATAACCACAAAGGACTATAAGTAGTTATATATGTACTTATAAGTAGTTATATACAAGGTGGCTCAAAAATAACCTTCCGATGTTTTTTTGCTGTAATTTAAAAAAAAAAATGAAAAACTTTGATTCTTCTTGTGGATTATTTTTATTTGGTATTTTAATTTTTTTTACATCAAGTCGAGAATATGATGTCATGTAAATGGCCTCCGCCACAGTTGATTGTCATTTGAGCCCTTTTTATGGCATTTTCCATCACTTTGGCCAAAACTTCCGGCGAAAGGTCCTCACATTCTTGACGGATATTGTCTTTAAGAGCTGCAAGAGTCTGAGGCTTGTTGACATAAACCCGCGACTTCAAAAAGCCCCACAAAAAGAAGTCTGGAGCGGTCAAATCAGGCGATGTTGCTGGCCAGTGCAAATCTAAAAAACGGGAGATTAGGCACCCGGGAAATGCATCCTTCAGCATATCGGTTGCGGCACGTGCAGTGTGTGCCGTTGCGCCGTCCTGTTGGAACCACATGGTTTCCAATCCCAATTCATCAAGTTGCGGCTAAAAGAACTCGTTGATCATTGGTCTGTAGCGCTCACCGTTCACAGTAACCGTTTGGCCAGCGACGTCTTCGAAGAAAAAAGGTCCGATGGTGTGCTGTTTCCAGCGGAAACAGCACACCATACAGTGACTTTGAGCGGGTGTAATGCTCTTCGTGGGTTACACGCGGATTTTCAGTGCCCCAGAAGCGTACATTTTGCTTATTTACGTACCCGCTAAGATGGAAATGGGCCTCATCACTCATGATTATTTTTGATGAAAAATCATCTTCCTCTTGGTGGTGATTAAGGATGGCTTGAGCGTATGTTACACGCGATTGGCGGTCAGCAGCTAACAGCTGATGCACCGTCTGGACTTTGTACGGAAACATCTTCAAATCTTGTACCAAAATTCGCTGTAAAGACCGTCGACTGATACCCATTTGCGTGGCACGTCGTCTGGTCGATGTCGACGGCTCTTCCATGACATCCTCGGCTACAGCAGCAATATTCTCAGCAGAACGGCTACTCCGGGGTCTGCCACGCCTGGCAGCATCTCGTGTTGTACCAGTCTCTTCGAGGCGAGCGGCTAAACGTCGCAGTGTTTCACCAGTAGGCGTTGGACGGCCAGGAAATCTGCGACGAAATTCACGTTGTGCCAAAGTCACCGACCGATTATTGGTCAAATAAATAGTCACCAATATTCCGCGTTCTGGAGCAGTGTAGCGTAACATTGTTTATTAACGTGTATTTCGCATGTGTTTACTACACAAATGTCAAAACAGAACTGACATTAGGGGCCAATCGCAAAATTTATAGCATTTTCTGATAGGAGGACTACTTTTGCGCCACCTTGTATGTACTTACTAAAAGTGTAAACATAATGAGTCTAAAATAAAAATAGATTTTACAACATTTATCTTTAAAATAATGATAAAAATTTATACTTATGTGTATCGCATTATTTTTTGTATTGCAATAATGGGAAAATTAACTACACTCAAAAAAAAAAGTTTGTAAAGTCAGCAAAAAATTTTGCTGAGTCAGCAAAATTTTAGTCAGGAGGGTGCTTGCAAAAAAATTGCTAATGTCAGCAAAGTCAGCTCGCTGATTTTTAGCAACAAAATTAGTAGATTCAGCAAAAGTTTTGCTAACACTTAGTGGATTAGAAATAAAAAAGCCTTGCTAAAAATTAATAAATTTTTTGCTGAATTTTAGTAGACTAAAAAAAACGCAAAAAATTTGTAGAAAAATTGTAATTTAGTTAATTTATGTGCTGAAAATCATAAAACATATTTTTGTGATTCTTTTAAAAATAATTTACAATAATTACGAAATATTAAAATTTTTATTTTCCTACATAGACGACATGAATTAATTTAATATCTGAAAATATATAGAAATAAATATATATAACATAACAAAAATTTTCTTTCAACTACTTACATCAATGGTTGTCTAAATGATGCTATCTTTTAAAGGACGCAACTGCCGAAGATAATTATAGAAACTAAACGAAAAAATAAACAAAAACAAACGAAACAAAAAAAAACAATCCTTTTTGCAATAAGGTAAAGGAACCATAAAAATCAACCTAAGATGTGTGTCTTTGTCTTTCGCTTTACTCTGTCTACATGTCTGTATATGTTTGTTTGCAATTTGACCACACTAGATTATTAATCTATAAACATTTAGTTTAGAAATACATATTAAATTTAAATATTTTATTTTGTCTTTTATTTAATTAATAGACAATTATTTTCACAAGCCGGTGACAACGCAAAATTTAAGTTGTTTTAATCCTTAATTTTGTTTTATGTATGAAAAACAGATACAAAAATCTTCCATGGTTGATTTTTGTATATGTCTTATTAGAGTTGTACTTTTTAGTATCATTTTCCTCTTCTCTACTACATCTTGACATGACGCGACATCTGCTTCATTCTGCGCATATCTTTCAATCTGGTTGTCGTCCACACTATTATTGTGCTTATCAGCACATTTTTTTTAGCAAAATAAATTAGTAAAACATTAGTTCAAAACAGTTAAGTGCTGAATAAGTATAACAAAAATTTTAGCTTAAAACAGAATTTAGCAAAAAATTAGCTAACAAATAGTATACCTGATTTACAAGACGTTTACTAACTTTTCTACTAACTTATTTTTTTGAGTGTAGATTTCCCGAAAAATGCTGATCATTATATTTTGCCTGGAAGTAATAAGATGAATAACATATTATTATTCACCAATTATTTTTTGAATGACAGTAATGCATTATAACGTTCTTATTGGTAACCTATTATTTTATTATTTAAAGTAATGCAGAAGGTAAAAAGTACTCATTACAAAGTAATGTATAACATAATAAGTTGTGATTACCATGTTTTTGCTGGGTTGTTCTGAGTTCTAGACAATTGACTAAATTTATGAATTATAAATTGTCCACTTCTAAACAACCCAGTGTAGATAACCATTACCATATAATTGGTTATATAAGTACATGTTTGGTAAAGGCATGCACTTACAATTGTCATTACAAATATCATTATGAGGATGTCGCGCAAATAATGACATATCATTCATATCAAAAATATGTGGTTACCTATATGCTTACCAGTATGGACAAAAATAATGAGTCTAAAAATAAATTAAAAAAAAAAAACAAATTTAATAAAAGAATATTTTTTTTATAGAAAAAATGTTTTAAATAAAATGTGCCCGCACGGTATACGAACCTGGGACTCCAGGTTGTCAGTCAACCGCTCTACCATCTGAGCTATCTCGTCATGTTATACTTGATAGATAAAAACATAACCCGAGTTGTTGAAATTCGAAAACATTTCTACTAATTTCCTTTATTCATAGTTGAGAGCAAATTTTATTTCAAATTGAACATTTTTACAATCTCAAATATAAAGAAAATAACAAAGAATACTAAAAATAAATTTAAATAAAAAAAATTACTACTTTTTTGTAAAAAATTTTGTTGATATAGCAAATCGATTTCTATTAAAGGTTTACAAATATGTTACTAAATTTGTGTAACTTATACTAATTTTTCCCACTACTTTCACTTTACTGATAAAAAACAGACACTCTTTATTAAAATAAGCAAAACTGTCTGCTGGCCTATAAATAGTTAAAGTTTTTTCTGTAATATAACAGATTTTTTTTTTGTAATTTTATTTTTCCTTAAAACACCCTCTAGTGGAAATATTAGTAACCAAAGTTGAAACTTTGACAACATATAAATTCTAGAAGCTTGAAGATATTTAAAAAAAAATAGTTTTCTATAAATTCAATTTATTCAATCGTTTTTGAAATTGGGTAGAAAATATCTTCGTTTATTAAAATTTTTTGAAACTTGTCATATGGCAACCCTAATATTATAATTTTTATAAGTATCGTATTATTTCCATAAAAACAAGCCATTATTTATGCTTTGAGTAAAAACGGAGTATACTTTGGCAGATTGATCAGATTGATCAGATTTTCAAAAATTATATATAATCGATTAACTAACTTTTAACAGAGAAAAAAATTTACGTATTTTCTCGTTAATAGAATATTAATAAATATAAAACTTTAGACTTTTTTTTATATATTTTTTTTTTTTTTTTTTTTTTCAATTCATTTTATTTGCAATCTATTTTATATATAAAAATAATAAGCAAATCTTATGATTATTTAAAACTAACTTAAGATATTGAGATCCAATGAGCTCAATATAAAAAAAAATAATTACAAAGTAGTATTGCTGATATATACAGGTTTATACATATTTACATTTTTCTATTTTCTAAAGGGCAGGTCAAGTACATGAAACCTTTTCAGTCTACGTATTTCATCGCTATCATCCAATAAATTTATAGCCAATATATTTGAATGATTGCTTAGCCTGTTGAGGTATCGTTCACTGAATTTGATGATCTCTTCTTTGACTTTCGAAATTCTAAGATCGTTGTGAATGTTATCGTTTGTTACAAACCAAGGCGCATTTGTTATTAGTCTTAATGTTTTTGATTGGTATCTTTTTAAGATTTCAATATTCGAGTTGCTGGTAGTGCCCCAAAGCTGAACACCATATGTCCAAATAGGTTTAAGAATAGTCTTATACAAGATAACCTTGTTTTCTAAGCTTAGTTCCGATTTTGGTCCAAGTAGCCAATACATTTTTCTGGTTTTGATGTTTAAATGATTACGTTTTTTAACTATGTGTTCCTTCCATGTTAGCCTTCTATCTAAATAGAGCCCTAAGTACTTAACACAGTTACTTTTTGGAATAGATGTGTCGTTCAAGTAAAGTTGCGGGCAATCATGCCTTCTTAACGAAAAAGTAACATGTACTGACTTCTCTGTATTTACCTTGATGTTCCATTTTTGTAACCAATTTTGAATTTGATATAATTCATTTTGAACCAATTCAGAAGCTTTAATTCGTGACTCATGAGAAACAAGTAAAGCTGTGTCGTCTGCGTAAGTTGCAATAGTAAGACCATCCATAATAGGCATATCTGATGTGAAAATTGTGTATAGAACTGGACCCAGAACACTGCCTTGTGGGATGCCAGATTTTATTTCACCAAAATCAGAGTTTTCATTATTAATATTAACATAGAAATGTCTGTCATTAAGATACGATTTTATTAATAAGAAAAATGGTGCAGGAATAAGCTTTTTCAGTTTATATAAAAGTCCGATGTGCCACACTCTGTCAAAGGCTTGTTGGACATCCAAAAATACTGCTGAACAATATAATTTTCTCTCTAGTGCATTAGTTATAACGTCGACAATCCGATGACATTGTTCCGGTGTACCATGTTTGTGTCTGAACCCAAACTGATATTCAGGAATTATATTTTGTTTTTCCAAGATAGGAAGTAATCTTTTTAGAAATAGTCTCTCGAAGATTTTCGAAAAGGAGGATAACAGACTAATTGGTCTATAAGATGAAACTGAATTTTCCGGCTTATTAGGTTTTAATATCATAATAATTTCTGCATATTTCCACTGTGAGGGATAGTGATTTAATCTTAAAATGGAATTAAAAATTGTCGTAAGAAATATAATACCTTTCCTAGGCAAAGATTTAATAACTTTAGAGTCAATCCTGTCATAGCCCGGAGACTTTGTGTTGTTAAGTTTATTAACTGCACTCTGAACTTCAGAGGGAGTAATGTGCTTGATAGGAAGATCCATTTGGCAAGGTATGTCAAGGAAATGCAATATCTCATCTCTATCAGATTGTGTGTTTAAAGAAAATGGGTTAAAAGTATCTTCCAAATATTCTTTAAATGCATTAGCTTTGCTTTGATCAGATTTACACCAATCTCCATTAACATCTTTTACTGGTATGTTTCTTTTAGGCGGACGTTTAAGATATTTTGTTACCTTCCAAAGACTATGATCATCATTTCTTGTTATATTTAAAAAAAAAATAATTTAAAAAGGTCTCATCAAAATGAGGCAAAAATTATGTTTTTTTTTTCAAATAATTATATGGCAACTCTGGATAACAACTGTCTACTATGTTTTTTGTATTAATGACAGAAATTTCATTAAAGTTAAAAAAAAAATCTACAATAACTAATATTAATTTCAAACTGAAAAATACTCTTCAGGAACAAATCCTTAAAAAAAACTCGTCAGGTTGAAAAATGTTTGAAACTTTCCAGATTTTTTTTAACAGTTTTTTATGTTTAAAATTTCTTTGCATTAAAGATATTTTTAATAAATTTGTTTCATTTAGACTTTCCTTAAAATCATTAATAAACAGTTGTTATTCTATACAAAAAAAAATTAACTTTTAACAAAAATATTGACCAAAAAAAAAAAAGCTTTGGGGACCATTTTGTGAACATATGTATTCGTACATAACCAAACAAAGTAAATACGTGTTTAGCATGCGAGATCTTTGATATATATATAAACTTCTAAAGTAAAACGTAAAAAACCCATAATTTAACAGCAATAATAATAGCAAGAGCAAGAAAAAAAAAGCACCAACAACAAATAAATGAACACAAAATAGATGGCTATAAATCTTAAAATAACACTTATGGGTGTTTTTTTCTTCTTCCATTTTTCGACTATTGTACACTCAAGTATTGATGTGTAAGTATGTGACCAACAAAAAAATATAACAAAACGAAATGTAATAAAAGAAACGCCCCGAGAGTGAAGAAATTTAAACGAAATAGCAATTACAACACATACACATACAATGACACTTGTATTTTATACATACGCTATGTAGCAGCAAATAAACACTTGTTTATGTTGATTTTATTGTCTATGTATGAGTTGGTATATAATTTAGTAAATTTATTAAATTCCCATGGAGTTCAAAGTTCTTGGGCAAATAATTTAGTGAGTAAAACAAATGAGTCACTATTTTAAGTAATGATTATTAGATTTTAAATAGGAAGATAAAGAATTCATTATATAAAGGCTTTTAATTAATGTGAAGAACCAAAATTTTGGAATAAATTGTGATTACACGAACATGTAGAGATGTATTTACATACGTCTCAAGCGATTTTCACCTAAAGGGATTTTAGAGATTTTTGTTGACCGGGGGAAGGGAAAACTGGATTTTGTCCATAGGTAAAATATGCTACATCCGTTGGTTTTGGAAATAAATTTGCATTCACCTGAAGCGATTTCAGTGTATGAAGATTTTGGGGATTTTGAAGATTAACCTAGAAGGGTTAGATGAATTTGTACAGTGAGTGAAAGTAGAACTTTTCTAACGGTTATAAAAGAAATTTTTCTTAATTTAGATTTTTTTTTTTTTGTTACTGGAGTTGATTAGTTCTGTGGATGTAATTGGAGTTGATCAGTTCTGTGAATGGATTATACCTTCAAACCTTGCCTAACCGGAGTTTCTTTTCATGCCAATCAATTTAGAAAAAAAAAGTTTCCGACTGTAGAGATGGATTTAAATACGTTTCGAGCGATTTTCGCCAAAGAAGGGAAAACTGGATTTTGTTCATAGACAAAATAGACTACATCCGTTGGTTGCTTAAACAAATTTGCATTCACCTGAAGCGATTTCAGTGTATAAGATTTTGGTGATTTTTCATTACTCGAGAAGGAGTAGAAGAATTTGTACAGAATTAGAATTTTTATAATTTTTTTTATATGGATTTATATGAGTTTTTATAATGGTTGTAAAAGGAATTTTTCTTAATTTAATTTTTTTTTGTTACCCGGAAAGGGGTTAATTGGAATTGATCAGTTCTGTGGATGGATTATACCTTCAACCCCTGCCCAACCGAAGGTTCTTTACATGCCACTCAAACAATTTAGAAAAAAATAAATTTTAGACTGTAGGAGTTTTGAGCCAGGGAAGGTCAAAATGGCAAAATGGTTGTGGAGATAAATTCTCATTCATCTGATAGGATTTCAGCGTGTGATGATTTTTCATTATCTGGGAAGGAGAACGATTAATTCTAAGAATGATTAAAGAAGTGAAGGGAACTCTCAGAAGATGTTTTTGCAAGTTTTATTATCCGGGATGTGGTATGAACATTCTAGAATCTTTTACATTATTTTGTTTTTAACTTTTATAACCGTCGGCAAGTTTTTCATATTTTCTATACTAAACTACTCAGAGTAGGCCCTAAGAAATATTTCCTTTAAAATTCGATATTTCCAATTTCTAATTTAGGGCGTTATTATAATGAATTAGCCATCAAAATATTACCTTTAACGGGTAAGGCTGCAGCAGGGCATAAATTGTCTACTAATACATCGGACTAGTGCTTTATATTTAGAAATGAATATATTCCGATAGAAAACAGAATTTACTAAATGTTTTGCGAAGAAATTTTTTGTGTGCAGTGACCAGTTTGGAAAGCCTGAAAATCAAAATTTCGTAAAATATCGAAAAAATTAATATTTTTGAAAGAAATATAGTGTGTTCAAAAATCTATAAACAAATTTAAGTTTAAAAGCTCTTGATAATGAAATCTAAATAAGATTGAGGCATTATCTTTTTTTTTTTTTTTTTTTTTTTAAAAAAGAGAGGCAACACTCAGGAAATACTTCCTATATTTAGTGTGTTGCTTTCTTTGGAAAGGGATAGTATAGAGATGAAAGGTGGGGAAAGATGAAGGGCTTCAGACATGGCAACACTGTAATTGCGCTAGATGATAAGTCTTAGAACAGTTGTTGCTCGCCACCTGATGGAGAGTTGGCGAACTTATTGAAGCTTTTTGGTTCATAGCCCTGATTCATTATTTTACTTCGGTGGGGTTAATTGCTATGGGAACACCGAAGGTGGACATTGCGATACGTATGAGGGATAGAAAAAACTCATACATATTATTTTGATGTTGCCGGCACCGGGGATCGAACCCGGGGACCTTCTGTGTAAAAGTCCAACGCGCTAACCATTGCACCACAACGCCCACATCTTTAATAATAAATCCTTACTTTGGTTAAACGACACACAGGATTGTAATTAAAGTTGTGTCGTTCATGAACGAACTAGTTCAATTGAACGACTCACTCAATTGAACGATATGATACGTTCACCGATATTCGATTTTGTCGTTCAATCGTTCATTTCGTTCTTTTGAGTCATAGAACAATTGCAACTCTATTTAATTAAATTTATTGCAAGAGGATTTTTTTTTAAATATTAATACTATTGTTTCAAATTAGGAAAAACAATTAAAGTCATAAAAAGAAAAAGTGTTTTTTACACAAAATAAATAAATTTTTGTTAGAAAAGTTGCAATTTTAGAACACGTTTTGTCTATCTACAGTAAAATTTGTGAAAAAAAAAACTGTAAAAACATGAATAGTGCGTAATAAATTGTCAAATGAATGACACAGTTGACAACACGCAGTTCAGTCACAGGTCAAATCAAAAAAGAACGATTTAACGATTTGAACGAACTAGTTCACTGACTCGAATTGAACGATAATGACCGAGTCACCAAAATGAACGATTAATCACAACTCTAATTGTAATGAAATTTAGAAGAAAGAAGACATTAAGTTATAAGTAGCAAAGCATTAAACTTTGAACAATATAATATATTGAAGTTTAGATTTTTCGCCCAATTTCGCTTTTTCCAAGGAGCGAAAGTCGCTATATCTTCTTAAATAGAAGCACACAACTAGGATTGTGGTTATATCTTGATAAGATCAATCATATTTTTTCCAAAACTTTTCGTTTTTATGCGTTAGTTTCCGAGATGTACCCTAAACTTATTTTTGCTCCTATCGCCTAAAGTAGTTTACGAAAAAAAATTTTGTAAAAGAACTTATGTTTATTTTTCGAGACGAGTACATGGTATGAACTTCATTGCGAAACAGCGTTTGCCCGTTAGAGGGTTAATCTGCAGTTACAATTTACTACAAAATATATAACATTAAGTTAACACTACGTAACTGCTTGATTTCATATTCATTTTAAAATTTGTTGCTTTATAAAAAAATTGTTACAATTTATTAAAATGTTAAGAAGAATAATAAAATTTAATTAATTAATCATACGCTTCATTCATTAGTTAACTCTGTTATAAATTAATTTTTTCATAAAGTTTTTTTCTTTTTATAAAAAACACCAATACACATACATTTTCTATTATAAATTATTTATAATATATAAAACTTAAATAAATTAATTTTTATTTACTAAGAACTACCCAGCAACATTTTTTTGGAACTGGTTACCTCTAAATCTATTTCAGGACAACTGCTTTTACCACTGGTTGCATACAAACGGTTATAGAACAGGATCTTGGGAGGTAAAGCTTCACTCTCCCATAACCAGTTATATAACTGGTTGTAGAACCTGTTCTAAAGCAACCTGTTCTAAAGCAACCTGTTCTAAAGCAACCTGTTCTTGTTTGTAGGAAAAGAACCCATTGCAAATAGGACAAACTCCATTAAAAAGGAATCGGTTGTAGAACATAAATTATAATACAGTATAAATTGTTCTGCAACCTTTTTTTTTTTTTTTTTTTTTTTTTTTTTTTTTTTTTTTAAGAGAGGCAACACTCAGGAAATACTTCCTATATTTTTAGCGTTCTGCTTTCTTTGGAAAGGGATAGATGAAGGGCCTCAGACATGGCAACACTGTAATTGCGCTAGATGATAAGTCTTAGAACAGTTGTTGCTCGCCACCTGATGGAGAGTTGGCGAACTTATTGAAGCTTTTTGGTTCATAGCCCTGATTCATTATTTTACTTCGGTGGGGTTAATTGCTATGGGAACACCGAAGGTGGACATTGCGATACGTATGAGGGATAGAAAAAACTCATACATATTATTTTGATGTTGGCGGCACCGGGGATCGAACCCGGGACCTTCTGTGTAAAAGTCCAACTCGCTAACCATTACACCATACTATTATACTGGGTAGAGCAAATTGTTGCTTATAAAGGGTCCGCCATCTAACGTTTTTTTTTTTCAACTAGTGCTTATTTCGTGAATGGTAACACTTAGCTCATGTCTGATTTGACAGATAATTAGTTTTATCCTTCCGCTGAACGAATATGGTTGTGTATACGCTTGAACAACGCTGGGATGTATTGCGACATTACTTTGAAAATCATGGTAATGTTGCAGAATGTGTGCGAAAATTGCGTACGGATTTTGTGAAAAAAGTGAAAGAAACTGGCATCCTCATCGATAAACCAAAGCGTGAAAAGCCAAAAACAGTGCGTATACCAGAGAATATTGCTGCTGTGGCAGAAAGCGTGCGTGAAGCGCCATCAACATCAATTCACCGTCGTTCTCATCAATTGAACATTTCGGAGACATCGTTGAGACAAATTTTAGATAAAGACCTTGGTATGACGCCATTCAGGAGTTGAAGCCAACTGACCATCCAATGCCATTTGTGCCATTGGTAAAATACAGCTGCACACAATCGATAATGTGCTTAAAAATTGGACCGATCGTGTAGGCTACTGCATGGTCAGCCGAGGCAGCCATTTGAATGAAATTATTTTCCATTATTAACCGGAAGGATTGTACTTTCAAATAAAAAAAGAAATTTGAGAAAATATTCAGTAGTTTTTTTTATAGCATTTTCAAAAAAAAAAGTAATTTGGCGGACCCTTTATTTATATTCAATATTAACATGCTTAAATTAATTTATATTGTATAAAAATTCCTAGAATTTTATTCAATTAAAATTTGCTTTATAAACTTGTTAATAACCAATATTGCTAAAAAAAAAATAATAATAAAATCTATAGACATAAGAGCAATTCAAGTAAAATCATTATAATTAATATTCATTATACGTTCAACAGCAACCGAACCCTGCATTATTTATTAAAAGAATGTATGAAGTTAATAGAAGTTTAAGTAATTTAAAACTGTTGATGATAAGGGAGCTTTTTTGAATATTAATCAAATTACGCGGGAATATACACAAAATGTTTCTTCAAAATTAATATTAATCATACGCTTGTCTGACATAATGTATTAATGCCAGATGAACAGCTAGGGTACAGAAAAATGTTTCATTAACGGAAAATTTTTCGATGACAAGAATGTGTTAGAATGTTAGATAGGGTTGGGATTTTAAAATTTTGACGTTTTTTTAAATGTTGGGATTTTTGGCGATTTTTTCCAATATTATATATGTGGACGATTTCAACAGCTAAAAAAATGCGCATTTTATTTTTTACGAAATCGTGATTTTTTTTATATCTTAGAAGACATTAAATAAGCGCCTTTTACGTGCTAAAAATAGACATACCAAGTGAGGCATCGCGAACAAAAATCATGTCTCCTGGATTTTTTTTTTTTTTTTTTTTATTAATTAATAATTATATAATTACAAATTATATACTATGTATTACCCTAACCGAGCACTAGTTACTATGGCCTTCGGCGCGTTGTAGCGAAAACAGACCAGTGCCTCTGGTCGGAATCGAACCCACGACTCCCGCACAGATAAGCCAGAACGCTACCAACTAGCCTACCGGGCGCACTCTTCTCTAATTAGTTTTGGAAGCCCTTGGTAATTAAATAATGCCTTCCACAACTGTGTGTTGGTAAGCAGTATTTTTTACTGGGAAATTATTAAAAATTAAAAATATTTAAAAATCTTCAAATGTTTTGTTGGCTAATATTCGCACTTTTTTATATCTGAAAAGTTTGGTGGATAAATGTTCATCGTCTCTATGAAGTGTCCTTAATGATAAGTTCCAAATTTTTTTACAGTTTTTATATAATAGAGTTTTTATATATTAATTTTTCTGTATGTCATTTTAAAAACGTTTCTTCCTGACATATCTAAATCTCTAATTTATTAAGAAATAACAATATAGTTATTGATATTAACAATTGAAAATATGCAAAATATTTAATAGTGATATACATACCTTATATTTACATTAACCCTAGAAAGTTATTCTTATTTTAGGTACATTTTTGGGCTTAAAAGATTACACAAACGTTCGACAGAAAACAAAAAATACTAACGTCATTTTTTAAAAATAGTAAGACAATTTAACGTTGATAGCAAAAGATCAGAAAAAAACAAAATTTAAAAAAAAACGTGTATAGTAGGGCGGGGCGATTAGTATGGAAGTAAAAAATCTTAATGGAAGCTTCGCGTTTCTGATTCTTGGAATTGTACTGAGCAAAAAAGTCCACTAGACCATACGTCTACGGTGAAAATCGAGCTTCCAGATTTTGACTTGCAGTTTTTTCTCAGACTTTTGTCACGTTTTTTGGCCTATAACAGCCAAACCATTGAGATTTTCGATCCAATACTAAGACGAAAATTGTAGCCAAGACAATAGTTAAGAACTCTCTAGTACATCGCAAAAGCATTGGAACGCTCCTTCAGGCAGTTTTGGCCTTGTGAAAGTGCAAAGGGACAGGGTTACTTTCACAAAATACGTCAAAAAAGCCCTATTTTGAAATTAAAAATTAACCCCTTAAACCCCACCCACATATATGATTGATGCATTAATCTGCTAGAGAATCTTCCAAAGAAGAGATTGATACCACAATCTTGGATGAGCTCCTCCTACTTCCTGAGATATGTCCATCCCACACATTGTTACTTTCACAAAATACGGCTAAAAAGCCCTATTTTGAAATTAAAAATTAACCCCTTAAACCCCATCCACAAATATGATAGATGCATTAATCAGCTAGAGAATCTGCCAAAGAAGAGATTCATACCATAATCTTGATATGTCCATCCCACACATTGTTACTTTCACAAAATACGGCAAAAAGCCCTATTTTGAAATTAAAAATTAACCCCTTAAACCCCACCCAAAAATATTATTGATGCATTAATCTGCTAGAAAATCTTCCCAAGAAGAGATTGATACCATAATCTTGGATAAGCTCCTCCTACTTCCTGAGATATGTCCATCCCACACATTGTTACAAGCAAGTCAAAATCTGTTTGCTAGTCAAAATCTGGAAGCTCGATTTTCACCGTAGACGTATGGTCTAGTGGACTTTTTTGCTCAATACAATCCCAAGAATCAGAAATGCCAAGCGCCCATTAAGATGTTCAAATCGCCTCACCCTAGTGTATAGGTCTAAACGGCCTAGTTTATGGGTTAATAAGGTATTCTGTATTTTCTAAGTATTTTGTTTGTATCATACTTGGGAATTCTTCATTGGCATTGAAATTTCATTGGCATTACTATCTGTCAATGACAATGCCAAAAAAGTTCATTACCATTCCAATGCCAATGAATTTTTTTTTATTTGGCATTGATTACACCAATGGTAATGGAAAGCTTTTGTACTGGCCCTATGTTCCAACTAGGAATCCCAGGAATCTATATATATATATATAATGAAATGGAACCAATGCCTATAAAACCAGATTGTAATTGACGAACAAATAATTGTTTATAAAAAGTTGTTTTTTTTTTTGGGAAAAAATATTAAAATTTTAAATTTAAGTCCTTACTTTGAATGTGTTCGCTGCATTTTATAGATAAGTGTAAGAAACAATTATAACAATCAATTATAATTGTATATTAAAGGCATTGGCATTGATCAATGCCAATTGAAACAACATTTCATTGACATTTTTTTTAAGCAACTGTAATGCCAACCAATTTAATTACCATTGACATCAAACAAAGCCAATTAAATCGTCAATTAATTGGTCCATTCAATGAACTAGTCCCAAGTGTGATTCTGTATCTACTTATAATATTTACAATAACACATTATAAGCCTTTAGCTAAATAACAACAATAATGATAAAAGTATTTCTGAAAAAAAAAAATTTTTAATAATTTTATAAACGAATATTTGTAGACTATCTACCATAGAGAATGTATACAACACTAACCAAACTACAGTAGAAAATATTTAAGTCAATATCTTCATATTATATGGAAATATAAACACATAGACAGAGAGTCACACCAACACAGACATACAATTTTATACACTATCGCACTTATTAAAACATACACTTACTAACACATACTTATGCTTATATTGTATTTATAATAAACAAGTGACAAAAGCTTTAATTTTTTTTTACACAAGTCTACTCTCATAGAAATAAACCTGTAAAAGTAGCTACTAAAAATTTGTTAAAAATTGCGTTTCTGAAAAACTACTGAAATTGGCAGATTTTTTTGTGCTAAATATTAGTGAGATGAGAACAGCTAAAATAAAACTGTTAATTTTAGTTATATTCGAGTTGAATGTTAGTTAATTAAAAATAGAAATTTACTTTGCTAAAAGTAGCAAATATGTTTGCTAAATATTTGTGCACAAAAAACAGCAAACAAAAACTGTAATTTAACAAAATTTTTGCTAACTTTACCTTTAATTTATTTGAATGCAAATAACAGTATATTTTGCGGAATTCAACAGAAATATTTGTAGACCGCTGATTTCAGAAGGGCAGACTTTTATTCGCATGAAGAAAGTCTAAAAAAAAACTTAACATTTACCATATTTTTGTATTATTTTTGTTTACTTATATTTTGCAAAGTTGTTGCTGATTGTAGCAGACAAATTTGTTACTTTCAAATAACTAAAATTTAGCTCAAATATAATTACATATTTGTAGATTGTGTTTGCTGTTCTTATCTTACTAATATTTAGGAAAAAAATATGCTAATTTTAGCAGTTATTTCAGCAACGTCATTTTGAACAGATTTTTAGTAGTTTTAGCAAAAAATTTTACTATTTTTTATTCTATTAGTGTAGAATATATGAACAATACTTTCTTACCCATACATACATAGATAAATAACAAATCCTTATTTTTCATATAACTAAACGGGATGTATGATAATGTGTGTGGCTGTGTGTGCAATGCACAAGCGAGTAGTTGGTTGTTGTATCTATGTGTATGTGAAAGTATGCATATAATGTGACTTGTGTCTATCATATAACGATGATAATAGTGTTTTGTTGCATTAGTTTTGTTAAATAAAAAAAAAAAATCTAAATGCACTTACACATACATACATTCATTCGTTTGTATAGTATAAGTACATAAAGATCAAATGAGAATTTAAATGGAATGTCATGAACGATATTTTTTGTAGTTGTTGTCACAACTACTTTAACAATTTTTTGACGTCAAAATGTACATACATAGACATTTATATGAAAATATGTTAGTGTATGTGTATGTTTTTAAGAATGATTTAAAAATTTAAGTGCCATTTGTTGGTATTTCTATAAATTTATCTTTTGTTTGTTAGTCTTTGTAGCTTAAAAAGTATATTGACTCTTTTTTTTTTTGTGGTTTTCAAAAAATTTTTATATATTTTTTTTTATCTTTTATAAATTTTTATTGTTATACATATATATTTTTACATGCAAGCATTAAAGACTCATTTTAAAAGTTGCGGTTGGAATTTTTTTTTTAAAAAACCTCAATATAGACAAAACTAATGCAGTATAAGTTTTTTAATATAAAAAGCTAAAAGGTTGATATATTTTAAACAAATGGCTACAGTAAAGTGAAAAAGAAATAAAAATATTAAACCTCAAAATTTAAAATTTTATTTTAAATATGCAGAAAGAAAACTAGAACCGGCAAAATTTCATTAAAATTTGTTAAAAAAATTTGACAATGTCAAAATGTCTATAAAAATTGTTTCACAAAAATGATTAATTTTGAAAAACAACAAAATATTTGAAATTTTAATAGTCTAATTGTTTTACAATTGGTTCTCAAATACATCAAGGTTTTCTAGCACCAAGACCATTGAAGTTGTTTCGGAAGCCACTCAACGGAACATTAATGTAAGGTATAACTGACGGAGAATCAGTTCTGGAACTAGTTTCGGTTTTAGGGGAACTTGCTCCAAATTGGAACTATAGAAGCGGTTACTTTTGAACCATATTTAAAAAAAAATCATCGGGGGTAAATAAAACCGACAGTAGAACTGATTGTAAAGAAAAATAAATTGTTCCATAACCGATTCTTTGGAACTAGGATTTTTGCTGGATATTATAGGTTTAAAAGACTATGTAGTTTCGATTTTAGGGGAACTTGTTTCAAATTGGATCTATAGAAGCGGTTATTTTTGAACCATATTTAAAAAAAAATCTTCGGGGGTAAATAAAACCGACAGTAGAACGGGTTGTAAAGAAAAAGAAGTTGTTCCATAACCGATTCTTTGGAACTAGGATTTTTGCTGGATATTATAGGTTTAAAAGACTATATAGTATTTTTAGAATTTTAAAAAAAATAATCCACAAGATTTAATTTGTTAAGATTTTTCTTTTTAAGAAGAGTTACTAAAAGTTTTACTAAATCTTTAGTTTTGAATATAAATTGTTATTTAAATATAATTATTATAAAAAAACCTTCATAAAATTTTATTAAAAAAAAGGTGGTTCTTAAAAGAAGTTTTGAAATGTGGAAAAATATCAGTAAAAGCTGAAACTAGGATTTTTTTGCAAAGAGTCTATATTTATTTTAGTACTGTACTCTTTATATCATTAAAGTCTTTTAGCCTTTTTACTTTAATAATTTTAGTGGGTATTTTAGTACCAAATCTTTGCACTGAATATAAGTATTCAAATCTCTAAAACTTTTTCCACTAATCTTTTAATACCAGATTTTATTCTTTTAGTACCAGTAGTAATTATATTTTACGGGTATCATTTCGGTACTAAAACTAAATATAAAACCAATTATGTCATTACATTTTAATATACTTTTAATACCAAACTTTTAGTACCATAATCCCGGTCTAAACACTTTTCTTTTGAATCAAATGTATTTTTAATTTTTTTAAAGATTAAAAAATGAACTCAAAATCCGCAAAAATTAAAGACTCTTAAATTTTTACTATCAAAAATAAAATAAAAAAAGCTCCCCAAACCGTAGAATTGAAGGATTTTGTTTAATTTTAACTATCAAAAATTAACTCCCAAATTATTAAATACAACAGTTTTTCTTTTTTTTTTGCTATCATTAACTTTTTGGTTCAAATAATGAATTTTTTGTGGAAAGAAAATTTTAAATGCAAATAATAACTGATACAGAAAAACAGTATTAATGTGTAGTTTTTTTTTTTAATGAATGGTAAAATAAGTTAAAAAAATATTTCTTTGTGGTTTAAGTATATATTCCTTAAAAAATAAAGTTTACTGATTAATTTTTAACTAAGCTACAATCAGTTACTGTTAATATACTGTGAGTGTAGTACTTATACCACCCACATTTGGAAGTATTTTAGTCATATCATAAATTAATCGCGATAAAGACTTATAGTATCCACAGAATTGATTTAATGTCTTTTAGTACTAATTGTAATTATCTTTTTACTAAAATCTGAAAGCAATTATGTGACTACCATTTATTTATGGGCTTTTGGTACCAAACCTGCCCACTTTTTTTAGTACCATGTTCTTGTAACACTCTTTGAACATATAGTACCCAAAAATGCGCTCTGGTTTAAATTATTTTAGTACGATAATCGAACTATCATTTGTTGTATTTATACAACCAGTATTTGAACCGGTTGAATAATTTTTAGAACATAGCATAAAGTAAAAGACGCTGCTTACCTGCAAGCAGGTTTGTAAGGGATCCCTAAGGTATTCTTTTTGGCTTACTCAGTAAGCCAAAAAGAATACCTTACAAACCTGCTTACATATGTCATGATTTTTATATGGCGAATTTCAACTTGGAAGCATTACTTTTGGCAAAATAAGCGCGAGCTTTAGCACTTACAAAAAGCTGTGATTTCATGTCTTACAGTAAAATTATATTTCATGTCTACATTATTACGATTAAAAGTAATAATATGAATATTATATAATTTATTTTACATAAAATTCTACATATATTTATTTTTTGTTGTTAAAATTTTGGACATATTAATATACAAATTTCATTTATTTTAACCTCACCTCTTCAAAAGCAGTTAAATGACTAATTAATTTTTATAACATTATTAAAAAAAACAATCGGAAATCACTCAGCAGAACTGGTACAGATCGTTTATAATCTTCGATATGAAACTTTCTGCATTACAACCTGCATCCTTGTAAGGGATTAAGGTAAACTACTTACAGCCTGCATCCTTGTAAGAAAAAAGAGTAAGCTCAAAAAAAATTGTTGTTTATTTTTATACGAAAATTATTCGTTTCTTTTGCTGCTTCTCAGTATAAAATAATAGTAAGCACTTACATCAGCTCATTGATTCTATCTAAACACGAACGTTTTTTATTTGGGAAATAATCTTGATTTTTTGTAGTACATTAATTCAGTTTACTATTTAGGGCACTTTTGAAAAAATCTACTCGGAACCAAATGGTCTACCAAATGCATTTTAAATGTCGATTTAGTCATGTTTTTGTGAGTTCCTTTTTTTAATAATAAATAAACCTTTTTCTAATGCTTTATTTTTATTTTAAATTAATTTTATTATAATCTCTAAATTAATATTAAAAACTTTCATAGCATACTTTAAGGCTTTAAACCATAAAAAGTTTAAACACTTTCTCACCATGATTTTAAGCAAAACTGCAACTAAACGAACTCTGTAAATGGCATTTTTTGTTGACACTCTTGACGTTGTGTGAAATTAAATAAAAATTCAAGCCATGAGTAGTTTATTCTTATTTTTTTTTTATATTGCACTTCATATTTTTGTCAGGAAAAACAAAAAATTTTCATGAAGTGGATGGATAGTTTTTTTTTTTTTGTTTGTTTGTAGTGTTTCGCTGTTGTTTGTAATTTAATTGTAATTCTTCTTGTTTGGTTAGAGAGTGTTTTGTTCATATTTTGTTTAATGTTTTAATCAAATAAAATTAAGCTAAAGTTACACTTTGTAGGAATTTTTGCCATGTATCCTTCTTTATATTCTAGGTAGATAGGAAGATATTTTGAAATGTATATAAATTATGAATTTTAAGTGCAAAATCATCATAATTTAAGTTTTATTTTAAATCGTTGTTGTAGGCATTTTCATAATGCTTAAATTCATAAAACAAAATGTTAAAATTTCTTCTAAACAGCTCAGAAAAAGTTTTAAATATTTGCATAGCTTGGAAATTAATGATTAGTAAGAAATTTTCCTAATTGGAAGTTATGAAAGTTGTAGCATACCTTGTAAGCTATTAATTAGAACAAAACTAAAGCATACTTTTAGGCTTCAAAAGATAAAAATAAAAAACAAACTAAGTTTTTGATATTTCTAAGATTTATATCCTTTAAAGAAATAATAAAGTTTTCTATGGTGTATAAAAAAATTTTAAAGTATAATTTTAGGCTGTAGTAATAAACCATAGTTAAAGCTTACTTTTGGGCTTACTATATATTTTTAAATTTATATATTAAATAATGCTTTGTGTCTCTGCTGGCATTGAATTAAACTTAAATTATCACCATTAGTGGGAGCTTTGTTAATGAAATCTTCAATTAATTTCTGTTTAAGTCACTCAAAGCTTTTATTTGAAATAAAATTTTTGTTGTTTGATTTCACCTTATAATTTCTTTTCAATAATTTCTGTAAAACGCCTTTATTAAGATTTTCAATAAAAAAAATACACTTTCTTAAATGAAACTTTTTTTCTTTTTTAAAAGTGTCTTAAGAGTTTTTCCATATAAAACTTTCCTTTTTAATACCTTTTTCCCACTCATATTCCAGAACAATGACATAAAATCTAAAGTATGTTTTCAAAATACAACAAGAACTACAATACAAAATATTATAAGAATCCAAAGTATTGTTGATGGATTTTAATCAGGTTTTGTTTTTTCATATTTTTTTTGTTGTTGTATTGTTACGCTTCTTTACTACAAAAGATCTTAAAAAATAAGGAGGCTTTGTTTAAGTTAAAACATAAAAAATATATAAATTAAAAAAAAAAAAAAAAAACTTTCAAGGTTTTCACTGAATTATGGAAACAAAACCAGATTTTTTACGCTTATATAATAAAAGAGTAGAATACTTATGAAAATAACAATATTTATAAGAAAATAAGTTACAAAGCATTGTTGGTTGTAATACCACCTTCATACCACAACTATTTTCTTGTAAACAATGCAAGAAATGTAATTAAAAATTAAGGTTTCTGTATGAATACTAATATGCGATATTGAAGCACTTTAAGAAAATGCTTAGGAAAATAAGAAGAAATGTGTTTAAAATAGAATCCTGTATTACCTTAATTTGTTTTCTGTTCACATAAAAATAAATTTTTAAGATTACTTTAGTGGTTGTAAAGTTATTAAGGTTTTCATCAAATTCTATATGAATTAATATCAATCATACGCTCCCTATACTGATATTGATCAATTAAGGAGATTATAGCAAAAATGTAAAAAATTCTTTATGAAATTAATTTCAATTTAATTCTAGACGTATTATTTTGAGATTTAATGACGCATTAGATATAGATTAGCATAATGATGGATTATAACATGCAAATTCTTCAAAGTCGACAAGGGTAAAGATAGGAAAAAATGTGGATAATAATAAAAAGTTTTCTCTATTTAATAAAATTTATTTGAATATAACTTTCAATTCCTAACAAATTTTAGTTTAAAAGATTTTGAACCGATCTCTTAAGATAATACTCTTAAAAGCTTATATACTTTGCTTATATAGTTTGTTTGGTTTAAATCAGCGATAGGCAAACACATACAATCGTATTTTGTAGTTGTGTAAGTGAGCTGTACCTCTCTCTTACTCAATGCACTAAGCAAAACTTGTAGTAATAATAAGAAAACGTACATAAACAAAAAAGAAGTATTTCATATAAACTTTATGTTTTTTTAATAAACAAAAAATTAAATAAACAAAAAATAAAAAAAAACATAAACTAAATAACAAAAAAAAAATAATGAATAATAAATCTTAGATTTGTAAGATTTAAAAAAGTTATATTTGATTAAAAACTATCAATCTTTCAATAAAAAATAAATGAAAAAAAAATAACTTCAGTCTGTTATAAAAATATATATGTAATTGTAATTTAATATATAACACAATAATACTAATGACGCAAGAAAATCACCAGTTTTTGAACTTAAAAAAAAAACATTTCATGATAAATTATTGCGAGAGTTCAAAGTTGAAGTACATTTTTTTCTTTTGCGGATAAATCAAGATATTTTGTATACACTGATTAAGCCAGTAGTAGTAAGTAGTTCATATTCAAAACATTCATCCATTCTGTCAGTGTACCTCAAACACAAAGCGTCGAATGAACCTGTTCGTTCGAATGCTCATGTGAGACTGATTGTTGTTTTTCATTTTTTTTAATGTGTGAGCGCATGTAGGTGTGAGAGCAAAAACGCCGCGTAGTGCTTTTGCCTGTCACTGTTTTAGAGTACTTCATGAGTCATAATTTCTGAGTGCCTCAGAAATGTGTTGGGTTATTTTTTAAAATTAATAAACTATTTACGGGGTCAAAAACGAAATAAATATTCTCCTGAGGAATTCGGAACCAAACAGACGAAACTTTGAGAAAAAAAAACGAAATTATTTTATTTTTATCGAAAATAATACAAATACAAAATTCAAAAAATTGGCATTATAAATTTTAGAATTTTCTTCTAAAAGTTTTGAATTCCCCATATTTAATTTTGGAATAAAATTTCTATTTAAAATTTTAAACCAGAATTGTTTTCTAGTTTTATTTTATTTTAAAAATGCATTTTACTTTGATTTCAAGTTTTTTCATAAAACTAAAAATTCTCTGTAAATCCATTCAAAAATTCTAGTTTTGAATTATTTACTAAAGTACACTCACAAGAACTTTTCCATAAAAATCAACAGTTATTTAAAAGTTTAATCGGTAAAGTTGTTTTAATAGAATATGCAGTTAAATTACCAAAGAAATATATTTTTTAACGTTCTGTCTGTTATTCAACAACAAAAAAAAAAAAAAAATAAACAAAAAAACGGACTTTTCGTAATAGTTAAAATATTCAGTTAAAGTTTTCTATTCAAAACAAAAAGTTATTATATTATATTGAGTATTGAAATAAGCAAAAACAATCTATTGTTTTTATGGATTTTGTCAATTAATATTCAACAGTTGAAAATAAACTAAAAAATACACATTGTTGTAAAAGAAAAGTAAGTAGTCCTGTTTTAAACTGATTTTCAGTTAATTCAATGTGTATATTCAGTAGTCTTTACCGAAAAAATATTGTGAGTGTAATACTACATTTGATGTACCACACATATGAATACAAGTTATTACGATTTCTTAGAAATGTGTATTATTTTTTTAAATTTTTACACACACATAGATTTGTATGTATATTAAATTCCTACAAAATATTTAAAAAAATCCTTACTTTTCTTATTTTCCAAATTAGCTCCGATATGTTTTTTTTTTTGTACTATTATTACATTTATTGTCATATATTGTTGTACAATTTTCTTAATATTTTTGTTCTTTTACTTATTTTTCTTTTGTTTTGTTTTTGTTTTTTTTTCTTTTTCCATTTTATTTAATTTTATATTTTTAATAAAAACAACATACTACATAACAATAATTATTACCCAGATTGTCATTAAATATCATCATTAATGCCTTGTAGAGTTTTATATACATATCTTGTTGATATGAACAACAACAACAATTCGAATGTATGGAATGTATTGTACAACAACAATGGCATTGTTAAAGTATTCTGTCGTTATTTTATATGTTGGCTGTTGGTAATACAACACATATGCTTATATATGTAATTTTATGAAATTTATTATCATACATACGAATACACACACATAAAGATAAAGATTATTTCTGAATACACCAACATACTTACATGCACTATTGCACTATGGGCTAAGAAAGCCATTAAAAGAGTTAAATGATTTTTCAACAGAAAAACTATAAGTTTCTGAAAGTATGGAATATGGGTACATTTTCCTTTAAAACACATTAATATGTAAAGTCTTCTGACTATTTAAAATCTCTGGAACTCTAACCCTTTGACGACCAATGATTGATATATACATTTTCATAGAAAGGTCAACCGTTACCGAAAAATTAAAAGTGGACAAATAATTCCTACTGACTTGTACTATTAAAGTAAAATACTTAAATTTCGATAAATTAAAAATGTCTTAAAATGTGCATTAGTCGACATGATGATGAAAATGGACTGCAAAGTTACGTTAATGTTTCTGGTCACCTTTTCTTTAATTTCACTAACATTTTCTCTTAAATATTTACGTGTATAAGGGATATGTTGCAAATACACGCATATCTCATAATATTTGTTACAACAACAGTTAACTACACAAAATGCCAACGAAATAAATAAAGATGAGTAAACGGTTCATTTTTTATTTGCTTTCATTGACATTCTAATGTCACGTTCGACACCGCAAAATAAGATTAATGTTCATTACTTTTGCGTTGCTGGTAACAAGTGTTTAAAACTTTTAATTAAAATGAAGTATAGTGTGACATATTTAATTAAAAAAAAAAAAACTGGAACATATCGTGTTGTCTTAATTTTTTTTCAATTTTAAACCTTGTCACGTCACCTGGAAAATATTTTACTTTTGTGTGGTAAAATATTGTAATTTAAATTTTATGTCTTCTTCTTCTTGTGAAATCAACTCTAAAATTATATATGTTTTAAGTATATTGCATACTTAGCTAATCTGAGGAAGGAAAATGAACGACGGTATAGAGAAAAACTAAAAATTAAAAACATAAACTAACAAAACTGTAAAAAATATTACTTGAGCCAGAGTAAAAACTAAATTTTTTTTATGTAATAGAACATTTTTGGTTTTCAAAGTTTAGTAACGTCGTGATGATTGTTAGGAAAAGATTAATGATTAATAGGTTTTCTATTAAAGTTCTGCCTATTATGGAGGCTTTAACTTTTATAAAACTTTTCGGGTTCTGATGAGATTTTTAGCCCGATCGAAATACTAGTATCAACCTAGCTAATATGTTTGATTTGCTTTATTTTTGTAAATATACGGAGGTTGAAAGCTCGTTATAGATTAAAAATAACATAAAAATAATCTCGATGTATATAAAAACAAAAAACTAACAAAACTGTAAAAACTGTAAAAACAGGCCGACTTAAGTTAAAAAGAAAAAAATCATATATTCTACTAATAACACATGGCAGCAAAACCTGAAAAAAGTCCCTGGGATTAGATTTCTCCATCACATCACATTACATTTTCAAGATATCTTAACCAAAAGTTTCAAAACAACTAATTTTTTCGCTACATTCGGGACGTTATAACACCGCGAATTAAACTTTATTCGCAAAACTGTTTATGCCATCTGAACATCAAACCTTTAGAAGAGTATACTCATGCTATCCATTGTTATTCTCATAAACAAAATATACGTGGTTATTTTTAATATATTGTAATTTTTTTAAATAATTGTATACCCACGAGAAATGGTCAAAACTTGATATTTTTAGATATTTTTTCAGTAGCATATCTAAAGATCTCCATGATGTTTTGTCAAAAAATCTTCAGTGGGTTAATTTTAGTCGCCAAAGGGGTAAATCAACGTTTTTAAACCCAATTTATGCTGCCGTTGCTTTAAAGCAACACCTTCGTTTAAGGTCCGATAATTTTGGATATGAGGTAGATATAAAAACGCAGCCAGAAGCATGTGCTAATTTAAGGTCTTTACTACACAAGTAATTTAAAAAAAATTTAAAACTATAGTTTTTGACATTTTTATGGCACTTTTTTTTGAAAAATTATTAACTTATAGGAAAAAGACTGGTGTTATAAAAGTTATATGCTGATTTATTTAGGGACGTATGGGAAAACTTTTTGAATGAGAAAAATTTGTTGTGCAATATGCGCTTTTTATGTAAAATTTAAAGATCTGATCCAGAAATTTCCGAACTTGTAAAAACTTTTATATTTAGAAAATAAGTTCATTTTCATTTTTATTGCGAAAAATTAGCTGTTTTCTTTCAATAAACAATAAAAAATTTAACAGTGTAGCCATATTACAATTTAGAAAAATTGTCTGTTAACACCATTAGTTTTTAAAAAATTCTCAAAAATCGTAAAGCAACTCTTAAACCGTTAGGTACATATAAAACGTCAAAGTTTGAATTTAAATTGCGAATACCACCGCAAGAGGGCGCTAGAAGTGTAAAAAACCTTCAGAAAAAGCATTTTGAAACACCATTACAAATTTCGTCAAAAAATTCCCACGGAATCGATGTTTATAATATTTCGATCTATTTTTTACTTCTAACCCGAAATTCTGAAATTTTGTTTCTAAGCAAACTTTTAGGCTCCCCAAAATTTTGCGATTTAATTCTTATAAAAATTCATAATCTAAGTCCTTAAATATAATTTAAAGATTTTTAATATTTTTACAAAATATCTGTAAATTTCATTATAAATTAGTCCTAATTAAATTTTCCCTCCCTTGATCCATAGTTTAGCAATGCAAACTTACATACATTGAGGTTTTAATAATAACGTAAAAATATGTTGTTTATATAGCTTTTTACTTACTTACACATGCACGCACACACTCACCAATACATACACGTACTTATACACATAACTCTTATCCACACATTTATGCAAACAATGAACAATACTTAACATTTATTTTTACTGCCAGGCATTTTATTTATATTTTTTTTTTTCGAAACGCAACAACATATTTACAACTTACACATAACGACAAAAAACAACCGTGTTTCAGAAGAAAAAAAAAATTCACTGGAATGAGATGCTGATGATGGTGATGATGACGTCGGTGTTGTAAAAAAAAATAACATTCATTTGCATAAAGTAAGGAGATTAATATTTTTATTATTTTTACAATAATTTTGAAAATCAAAAGTCATGGTGAAAATGGTCAATATCTAAAAAATACATCGCTCATTTACTGCAAGAACGTCACAACTCAAAAAAGATGACTTTTTAGTTAATGACGCAGAATTATTCGTTATATCACGTATCATAGTGTGTAAAAAAGTCGTATTGGTATCTTGTGTCGTTATTTGTCTTGAAGGTGGGAGTAAATTAGAAACTTTTAACTCGTTTTCTACAAAATCAAAATTTTTGAGTTATGACGTTATTGCAGTAAATGAGCGACATGTTCGAGGTGAAAAAAAAAATGTTTAAATGAATAACTTTTGTTGATGTAAAAAAGAAATTGTGGGGCGAACAACTATTTTTGTGGTGAAAATAAATTTGAGGTGAATTTAAAATATTATTCATCTCTAATACTATGTTTTCACTTACGTGTTTTGAGCAAAACATGTGTTTTGGTGAAAATAAATATATCGCACACCTAGTTCAAAAGTGACTTAACTCACAATTTTAATTTTTCGGGTTTATATGCTTAAACTATGCACAATACACTTGTTTATCTCTAAAAAAACATATCAGTGCATTTTGTTGTTGTTAACTGTTGCTAAACAAAACAGTTATGACTTTCTTTATGTTTCAATTGGTATAAAGTTGCAAATGTTTTTTTTTCAATTTCTGAAATATGAAAAATTTTGAGTTGAGTCACTTTTGAACTAGGTGTGCGATATGTGAAAATATGTACAAAACATGTTTTATTTCAAAACACGTCCTAAAACACGTTCAGTGGAAACGTAGTATAAGTCTTTGGTGAAAAAAATAAGGCATACTATTTTGTATTTCGGTACTATAAAATTGTAGTACATACTATATACACACACAGAGAAAAATATTGACATGCGAATTGAAAAGTGTATTTTAATAGTAGCAACTTATAAATTCAGTTAGTACTACGATATTAATATTAGATTTCTGAATATTTTGGTTGTTGCAACTAAAATTCAGTGGAATTAACCGAACTTTGTTGTGAGAACTAATGTTCAGTTTTACCAACAGATTGAAATTCATAATAACCGAATTTGAGTCGTAGTACCATAATTTCAGTTTGTAGATAGCCAAACTTTTCTCTGTGTGCAACAATTTGTACCTCCACATTTTAACCCATTACTTTTTCTGGGTGTTGTGGTGGTTTATGGTTAGCGCGTTGGACTGTTACACAGATGGTCTCGGGTTCAATTCCCGTCGACGATAACATAAATTTACAAAAATAATTTATATCAGTTTTCTATCCCTTAGACGTATCGCAGCGACCGTTTTTGGTGTTACCATAGCACTTAACCCCACAGAAGTAAAATAATTTATCAGGTCTATGAATCAAAAAGCTTCATTAAGTTCGCCAACTATCCATCAGGTGTCGAGCAACATCTTTTCTAAGACTTATCATCTCGCGCAATTACAGTGTTGAAATGTCTGAAGCCATTCATATTTTCTCTTCTTTCTTCTCTCCTCTATCCCCTTTCCAAAGAAAGCAACACATTAATAATTAGAAAGAATTTCCTTAATGTTGCTTCTCCTTGAAAAAAAAAATCAACAATAACTTTTGAACTGCTGGACCGATTTTGCTCATTTTAAATACCAAACTTGGGTAAGATGTATATTCATCTAGGTAAAAATGAGGAATACCGATTGCGATTTCGTGCGTTAATGCGATTTCAACGGAAAGACAGACGAAAATCGTTTTAAAATTGAATAAAGATCAAGAATATATATATCTTTTATGCGGTCTTAGACCTTTATTTTGATGTGTTCCAAACAGAAAGACAAACTAATATATATCCTCATCATAGTATGTAAAGGGTATAAAAATTACTAAATTTTTGAAAAAATTTCATATAATAAATCTTACCTTAATAAACATTTTCATACACTTAAGTTTCGAAAAATATGTACGGTTATAAAAATCTCTAAAGAGTGAAGGGTACGCGAATAAAAAAAAAAACACGAAATATGTATATAAAACAAAACATCAACTAAAAAAAAAAAAAAAGAGTGTGATATGTTTAAAGTTTATTACATGGTTGTTAGACTTGGATTTTAATTATGGCCTAGTTTTTAAACATGAGTTGAATTAACACAAGCACAACAACTGTTTAGAAACTGTTGCAAAATTTAAAATACAAAAAAAATTACTCTACATATTTCAGTAAACACAAATTGTATTATATAATTTTTTAACCTTAAAGTACAACATGACGTATGATTAACTCCTTAATGGCACGTCATAGATAAGCTGGGCATTTTTCAACCAAACTTTTCAGTGGGCGTTTTGTTGGTGTAATGGTTAGCGCGTTGGACTGTTACACAGATGGTCCCGGGTTCGATTCCCGGTGACGACAACATCAATTTAGAAAAATAATATATATGAGTTTTCTATCACTTATATATATCGCTGCGCCCACCTTCGGTGTTCCCATAGCACTTAATCCCACCGAAGTAAAATAATGAATCAGGGCTATGAAACAAAAAGCTTCAATAAATTCGCCAAATCTACATCAGTTGGCGACCAACAACTGTTATCTTATCATCTCCCGCAATTACAGTGTTGTCATGTTTAAAGCCCTTCATCTTTCATCACCTTTCATTTCTCCACTATCCCCTTTCAAAAAAAGCAACACATCAATTAATAGGAAGAATTTCCAGATGTATGAACAAATCTTTATTCAAAAATATATGAATAGTATTTTTTTTTTATATGAAAATTTTTTTCAAATAATTATTTGCCAACTCTTGATAACAACATTAAACATTGTTTTTATTCACGATTGTAATCCAGATGTTGAATAATTGCATGGGTTTTAAAATCACTTAATTATCTTTTTCCATTTAAAAAAATTTAGCCTTTTAAATATACTGGGTCGAAAAAGGAACAATGTATCAAAAACGAGTTAATATAAGAAACTAATTAATATTACGTATACGTCATATTATAATATTACATTTCATTATGCAAATAACTTTTTGAAGAGCTAACTACAATGAATCCTCTTTGGATGATTATCATTGTAATAAGGAGATTATTTAAAATATTGTGCAATCGTAATGATAATTTTTGCAATAGTTACAAAAATGTTAATGTCAAGATAATTACCAGCTAATTGAATAACAAAATTTGAGAAATGTAAGATTTATATGTAGTTTTAATTAATTAACAAGTAAATTTCTAAAACAATTTAAAATTGCTTTAAACCTAAAAAAAAAAATAGTGTAAATCTTGCTTATTAAAAAATTTTAAAACAAAGTTTTTTGAAAAAATCTTTAGAAAATTCATTTTTAATTAAGAATAGTTTATTAAATAATTAATATTCAAAATGATTTTAAATGTTGTTGTACGAAAGATTAAAGTATTTTACGCATAATTTTTTTTTAAATTTTTTATATATCTATATAATTCAAAAAGTTTAAAGGATTTAAAGAAATTCGACCTGAATTAATATTAATCATACGCACTCAGTTAAAAAACTAAGAATTTTGGAAACCGTTTATTAGATTAAACTTTTTGTTTGCAACAAAATTTAAATACACAACTCGGATAAAGCGGATTTTTAAAATGATGAAAATAGTTTTAAAAAATCTGCACACACAGAGAAATAAAGTGCCAACCGCATTTAAAAGTGTTTATTAATGGTAACAACTTATAAATTCAGTCAGTACAACGATATTTACTTTAGATTTCTGAATATTTTGGGTGTTGCAACTAAAATTTAGTTGAAAATTGTGAAAATTAATGTTAAGTTGTGCCAACGGTCTGAAATTCGTATTAACTTAGTTTGAGTCGTAGTACCCGAATTTCAGTTGGCAAATAGCTAAATTTTTCTCTGTGTGCAGGTTTTCAAATAGTACGAATTTTTTGAACAAGCATTTTCTAGTAAATTTAAATTACAAAATAATTATTTCATAATTTTTTGTTGTAGTAAAATATTTTACAGATTTTATTAGCGAAAGCGTTCTTTATTGCAAATTTTATTTTTGATCCCATAATTTTTGCGTGAAATTTTCTTTTTTGAAATAAATTTTTCTTGAATTTATTTTTTTTGTGTAATTGTTTTTAATTTTAATTTAAATAAGTTTTTTTTAGTAAAAAATTGCTTTTCACCAAAAATTGTTTTATCCGCCAATTTCTTGTTTCTCAAACTTGTTAATTCTTATTCGACTTTTTTTAGTTTTGAAAAGAATTTAGTGAAAAAGTATTGAAATTATTATAATTTTTTGTGAGAAACGGGACAGTATTAACTATATATTTTGTCTTCGTGCAAGATTTCCGCCAATTTTTTGTTTCGCAAACTTATTTCTTCGACTTTTTTCTTATTTTTTAGTTTTTATACGAATTTAGTGAAAAATTATTGCAATTTTCAGAATTTTTTTTAGAGAAACGTTGACTTACATTGACTAAAAGTTGCTTTAATGGATTCATTTCGTGCAATATTTTTCAGAATTTTGTGTGAGAAACGTTGCCTTTCCGAACATTTTCCGCAAAATATTTGTTGGTGAGATTTTTCTGAAAAAAAATTTTTCCTCGATATAATTTTTTTTTTTTATATAAAAATTTGTTTTTACGGATTCTTTTCACGAAACATTTTTTTAGAATTTTTTTGTGAGAAACGTTACCATACCGAACTTTTTTTTCGCGAAATATTTGTTGGTGAGATTTTTTGGCAAATTTTTTTCCGCTTTTTTTTGCGAACAGTTGTTAAACGGATTTTTTTTCGCGAAATTGTTTTTTTGCAATATTTTTGTAGCGCAAAATGTTTGTTTCGCGGTTTTTTGATTTTACATTTTCTGCTGGTTTTGGATTTTTCAAACTTTTTTTCGCGAAAGGCGGAAACGTTCTTAAACTTCGGGTTCTGATGAGATCTTTAGCCAGATCGAAATACTAGTATCAACCTGTTTGATGCTTTATTTTTGTAAATATACGGAGGTTGGAAGCTCGTTATAAATTAAAAATATTTCGATGTTAAAAGATTTAGTTTGTTCGATAAATAACTATTTCGCGTATTTTTGTCGGTAAACTTGCTTTATCCGATTTTCCCGCGAAATAGTTTTTACCCAACATGTTTTTTTTTTAATTCAAATTCGTATTAACGCCCAGTAAAAAGTATATGAAATTCTCACGAATTTAATTTTCCTAAATTTTGTTATTCAAACTATTTTAGCGTGAAATAATAAAGCGAGGAAAACTTTTTTTTTTTTTTATTAATTAATAATCTTATAATTACAAATTATATACTATTACCCTAACCGTGCACTAGCTACTATGGCTTTCGGCGGGTTGTAGCGAAAATAGACCAGTCCCTCTGGTGGGAATCGAAACCACGACCCCCACACTGATTTTTTTTTTTTGACATTACAAGAAATTTTGTGCTGAATGTGAGTTTGAATTCAAACAAAAATTTAATTGAAATTTTTATTGACAATAATTCTTTTTGTGTGGGGGCAACTTTTCTGTATTGATCCCCTTATTGTGGTCTCAATTCATTCATTTCGGCGGTAATGTTTAGATATTTTTTTCGGAAAAGTTGTTTAACAAAATTTTCTCGTAAAATATTTTTATTCAATCTTTTTGTTCAACTTTTTTGTTAAAAACTTTTTTTGGAACATTTTTTCACCATTTTTCTGTGAAATTTGTTTTCCACAATTTTCTTCTCATTTGGATCTGCCCAAATATATGTTTGCAGTTAAATTTGTCTGATTTTAAAAGCACTGTTTAAAAAAAAAAAAAATCGCGAAAGTTTTACTTAAATTTTTTGATTTGCTAACTTAGTTCCTCGATTTTATTCTATCCAATTTTTTTTTCATTTTTAAGCCTGCAAAAATAAATAATCACTGAAATCTTACCAAAAATAATAAACCCCAAATAATCACTAAAGTCTTACCCCAAATTGTGTGTTTTTGTGAAATAATTCTTTTCGCTAAAATTTTGTTCCTCGGCTTTGTATGTACAATTCTTTTTTTATAAATTCTAAATTCTATATAAAACAAATAATATATAAAATACTTAACTTTTTAAAATTTAAAATTGCTCCCATATTAAAAAAAATGTATAAAGAATTTTATAAATTCTCTTGAATTATTATTAATCATACGCAACCTTTGAACATATATAACAATTTTAATTAAAGCAGCCGAAAACACTTAAATGTTAAACAACCCTTTTGAAAACATGTTAGCACCATTTCGAAAATCTCATTTAAAATACCAAAACTTCAAATGACATCTAGTTATTATCACTTCAAAGACACATTCATAACTGATTTATAATTTATTTAAGTTATAAATACACTCAGGGAAATAAATTAAGTTTTTCATGAATATGATAAAAAACTTCATTGATTTTCGTCCAATACACTTCATAAATATGATGAAAATATTTAAAAAGAGGGCTAAATGATGAAATGTTTCATAAATATGATAAAGACTTTTATTAACTCTTTTTAGTTTTTTCAAATTGTAATATTTGTTCCCTGATGAAGTCACCCAATGTGGAGACGAAATATTGGAAATAAATAATTAATAAATAAATGATCTTAAGCTCGTTTAAACTAAAAAGAATAAAATAAAAGAAGATCGAAGAAAACTTAACAGAATTTTATTAACTTTTTACGAAAAGATTCATAAATGTTATTTAATATTTCATAAATAGAATGAAGCAGTTTCAGAGGTTTTTATGTAAGGTTTCATAAATATTATGAAACGTTTCATAAAAGTTTCATATTATATTCAAAATATTCTATTTAAAATCAAAACACATATTTAATTGGGGTTTCAGAACTTCAATTAATTTCTGGTACTTTTTGAGTTTTAAAAAGTCTAAAGGCTGAAACCATAGTTGGGTTAAGTGACTTAAGACAGGTGTGGTATGGCATAATTGTATTTAAAATGTTTCGTTTTATACCAACATTTGACTAAAGTCACTAAAGCCAATTATGTTTCAGCCTTTAATTGCAAATGATATTTCTAAATTTCAATAATATGCTAACATTTTTTTTCACAAAGTTTTTGAAATTTTTTTATGCAATGATAAAGGTATATGAAACATTTGTTATAAATTTTTATGAAACTTTTCATCATATTTATGAAATGTTCATATTTGATGACAAACGATTTATGAAGCAATATCATCAATATGATGCAATTTTTTTTCTTTGAGTGTACTCATTAATTAGTTTTTAATACTTATATTTCTTTGTATACTTAAAACTTTTACAAATCCATCATAAAATAAGAAGAAGAAAAAACGTAATACTTAAATCTCTTATAAAAATCTGTACATTTCTTGGGTTTTATATAATTTCTTTAAATAAACTGTAAAAAAAGAAAGAAAATCTTTTTCCCTTAAGTAACTTTAACATACCACAACACATACATACATATAAAATATAAGTTCAAAACTATAATCATCATCATAACCACACTTATACACGTACATTTTATGATATATTACCATAAACTAACATTTTTCATCATTTTTATTTTACAACAAAAAAAAAGAAGCAGAGAATAAGGAAATGGTTCTTAAATGAGAAAGAAAAAATATTAAAATTCTAGGTATGAATACTTTTTTACAACATTTTTCTTAACCAGTGTTTTTTCTTTAATGTCTTTACAGGCTGCTTCACCTCGTTGGGAACCACAGATTGCAGTATTATGCGAAGCCGGTCAAGTTTATCAACCTCAATATCTCTCCGAAGAGGGACGTTGGGTTACAGATTTGAATAAGAAATCAACGGGTGCAACATGTCTGCGTGATAAACTTGATTTGCTGGATTATTGTAAAAAGGTAAGTACAAAATTTTACATAAAACCACATTCATATATAACAATATATATATTATGGTGGCAATTATTTGTATAGGATAATATTTTTTATTAGTTTAAGGAAATGGAAGGGAAACAAATCGTGTAATAAAAAGAAAATACTTGAAAGCATTTTAAATTGATTAATTTCATAAAAGTAATCAAATCAGAACTATTTAAAAAAAATTTACTATTTCATTAATTACTTATTTATAAAAAGTACTTTTTTAAGTTGATTTAATTTTTCTAAGAATATTTTCTTATACAAAAGGTACTATTTTGTAAAAGGTCTTTTTTTTGTAAAAGGTTTTATAAAAAGTACTTTTTAAAATAAACTTTTTTAAATAAAAGGTACTTTTTGAAATAAAAAGTACATTTTGAAATAAAAGGTACGTTTTAGAGATTGGCAAGGGAGCAGAATTTTGGGTGATTCACGTGAATCACGCGCGAGTGAAATCTAACTTTACTCACCTTTGAGTCAAACATTCACAATTTACCTTAATTTTTGCAATTATTTTTCTCCGATAAGATTTTTTTGTGAATTTACGTGATTCATGTGAATCACGCGTGAGTGTGAATAAAATTAAGTTAGTCAAAATTCACTCATGTGCCTATCTCTAGTAGTTTTTGAAATAAAAGTTACTTTTTGAAATAAAAGGTACTTTTTAAAATAAAAGGTTATTTTTAAAATAAGGTCCTTTTTGAAATAAACGGTACTTTTTTAAATAAAAGATGCTTTATGAAATAAAACTTAAATTTTGAAATATAAGGTATTTTTTGAAACAAAAGATTATTTTTGAAATAAAAGGTACTTTTTGAAATAAAGGGTAATTTTTGAAAACAGGAAAAAGGTAATTTTTTAAAAAAAGGTACTTTTTAAAATAAAATGTTTTTTTTTTTAATTAAAGGTAGGTTTTGAAATAAAAAGTGTGTTTTGAAATAAAATGTGTTCATTAAAATAAAGCGTAACGTTTGAAATAAAAAAATACTTTTTGAAATATGAGGTTCTTTTTGGAATAAAACTTATAAAACTTTGTGTGTACTAAAACTTTTACTTTTGCTGTCTTTTTAAAATACCAAATAATTGATTTTTTTTTAGTCGTTCAATATACAGAGTACTGTACAGAAAAAATATTGTCAAAAAATTTCAATTCATTATTAAAATAGTATTAAGAGTTTAATAATATCCAAGTTTGTTATAATTTTTATTAAAAAATAAAAATTCTGTTTTTTTTTACCTTTAATTGTGCAATGCAAATGAAAATTATTCAAGTTCGAGGCCATACTCTATACTTCTTTATTAGGATATTGTCCTAACAAATAATCTATAGAGTTTTTTGTTTTCAAATTTATTATTTGACCCTTTCAGGAATGTGTTGATAGATCTTTTTCGGGAATTTTCTAGGTTCCCATCATCAGAACACGTTCCCATGCCAAACATCAAATATTCATATAAACTAGTTTACTCACTACATGAGAACTAATATATGAGCTTGAAGTTAAAGATTATAACCATTGATCAAAAAATAGATTGAAAACTTGTTTGTTATGTGCAAGGTCCACCTCTGGTGCATATTCAATACACGTTTTATCGTTTTTCTCCTTTTAATTTTTTGTTTCGTTTATAAACAAAACAGGGGGAGTAAACTAGACTGTACTTTGTCTTTGATACAAGTTTGCTATAATTTTTATTAAAAAATAAAAATTATGTTTTTTTCGACCTTTAATTGATACAGAAATATAGAGTATGGCCTCGAACTTGAATAATTTTCATTTTCATTGTTTATTAATATCTATTAAATGTTTAATTGAAAATGAATTTTGTGCACACAAAATTTTCAGTTTTTATAACGCATAATGACAACATGGTAAAAAAAATGCAAAATCTTTAAATTTTTGTATTAAAAATGCGAAATTTGTTTTGTCTGACTTTCTATATTTTCATATCAGCCAGTTTATGCACTAAGGTAAACAAATTCACATAAAGTTAATTTGTCCGTTGTATGTAAAAAATGTTAAAAAAGGCAAAAATTTAAAATGTTTTTGAGATCTGGACGTTTTACATTTTATTTAGGTGATTTTTTAATTGTATCAAATGTTTCCAATTTTAGCTATTTTTTTTTAATATTAGCGATTTTTTAAATTTTGGTGTTTTATTTCTTTATCTCGTTTTTTTTCAAATATTAGCATTTTTAAATTTTGACAATTTTTTTCTCCCAATTTATGGCGATTTTATTAATATATGGCGTTATTTTAAATTTTGACGATTTTTTTCAATTTTGAATATTTTTATTAAATTTTGTTTTTTCAATTAAGGCATTTTATTTTTAATTTGGTGATTTTTTCAAATTTCGGCGATTTTTTAAAATATTAGCGATTTTTATTTTTTTCCAATTTTTTTTTTTTGTTTTCAGATTTGAAGTTGTTTTTAAATTTTTATGATTTTTTTTTTAATTTTTGCATTTTTTTGCCGATTTTTTTAATTTTTTCCCAATTTTTGGAGTTTTTTTTTTTTGCAAATTTTAATTAAAGGTTTTATAGCATGTACTAAAAGCTGGTTTAAAATTAAAAACAATATTTAATTTAATCTTTAATCAATATGATTAAAATCCGAATTGGAAATAAAATCAATCAGCAAATTATTTTACTTCAATTTTCTTAAAAGGAACGAATTCAATTAAACTTTTTATTGACTTAACAAATGTCTTAAAAATGTTTCTTGCTTTGTTGTTTTTGTTTATGTATTTTCGCGGCATGTCTCTTTAATTAATTAAAAAATTAACATTAACAAAATATTCTTCTAACATAACATAAATATCTACACTTTAACATTGCTTAAAATTTTATTTATGCCTTCCCCCAAAATACTGTTGAACATATGCACAAAAATTTGCATAATTTAAACAATTTGAAATTGTTTGCGGATATTAGTTATATTTACCAAATTAAAAACGTTAACGAGAAGTAGTAATTTATTTTTAAAAAAACAAGACACAGTAGGTAGAAAGTCTAAAAATTTACTACTTGACCCATATTACCACACTACCCCAAATTCGGTTTCATTTTATAAAATATGATTTAAATTTAAAAAAAATAATGTAGTGCCATTTCTTTAAAACGTTCCAAATATGTGAAGAGCGTATTGTAAAAACTGGACAAACCACATATATTGTATTATAGTTTTTCGCTGTTTTCTAGACAGCCATGGATTAATATTTGACAGAAGTAAAAGGTGACTTATCAAGTTTTTACAATAAGCCTTTCACATTTTTCTTTAATTTGGCCTAAAAGGTCTAGAAATATAGGTACTATTTTCTTAAAAGTGTACTAAAGATCTTTAAAATATTTAATAATAACTATTTAGTACATTAAGTACATAACTATTTAATGGTATTTTTCTATAAAATAATTTCACTTTCTTTAATTATGTACTGAAAGGGATAAAAAGTCATTAATTATATGAACTAAAAACCACGCTTTGACACACAAACTCCTTATATGAAAGGGTTATGTTTCGTTTGTATAAGGTTTTCATAGGAAAGGATTGTGTACTAAAAAGGATAAAAAGTCATTAAGGATATGAACTAAAAATCACGCTTTGCCTCACAAACTCTTTATATGAAAGGGTTATGTTACTTTTGTATAAGGTTTTCATAGAAAAGGATTATGTACTAAAAAGGATAAAAAGTCATTAAGGATATGAACTAAAAACCAAGATTTTCCCCTCGAACTTTTTATATGAAAGGGTTATATTAATTTTGTATAAGGTTTTCATAGGAGAGAAGAAAACCTACATAACTACCTGGTACATATCATTGATTTGTATCTTTTGAGAATAGTCTTAGGTTTGTTCTGCGAAATATCCTTGGATATATAATGTATCCTAATTTAGTTTTGCAACATGTCACAAGGGGTCGATTTCAACCTCCTTTTTTATAACGGGTTATGTTTCTGTGGCAGTTTGTACGAATTTCCCTTACGGATTTCAACAGGAACTTTAAATTTTTACAAATTTTTTGCTAAATTTCAAATAAATTTCACCCTCGTTTTCATACACTTACCCACATTTTCTTATATATGCAGTTGGTTTTAAGATTAAGAAGAAAATTAAATCCATAAAAAAGTTCGAAATATTAAGCAACAAGATGAAAATACATGCAAAGAAAACATTGAATATACACAGAAAGAAGTATGGTATTTTTATACCACAAATTACTTTATGACTTTACAACAAGAAAAAACCACAAAACCCTTAAAAATTTGTTAGGAAAATTTTTGTTTTTTTTTTACACATTTTTCTCTACTCTCTATAAAATCAGTTTCTTCATTTCTTTTTGCAATGATGTGTATGTATTATGGATATATTTTTGCCAGCCTTTCATTTTCTGTGTGTGTATATGTGTATTGCAGTAAATTGTGTGCGTGCTTTAACCTAAAGTTAAGAAGATTATGCGGTTTTGGTTATCGTTCTATATCCGTATCGTTTGGTGAATGTATATTGGAATAAAACAGGCCATATGAGGTTTTATTGGGGATAGTATACAGTTGTATTTGAACATGTACTTGTAGGTTTAATAAGTATTACATAGATTTTAAATAAACTTTTCCAACTAGCTTAAAACTGCAGTTTAATAAACATTTTGTGGTTTCGGCTGAAGAAAAAGAAGACTAAATAACAAGAAACTAAGGCAAATAAAAAATTACTATAAAAAGTTAAAACTCTTCAATTAATTTAATACCTCATTTATCTTAGATCCAAAAATGAGTAGTTTTCGAAAACTACTTGTATTTACTTGTCAAACTCTAAACAAAATTTAAACCAAAAACTGAATATTTTTAAAAACTGCAACTTTTTGTTTGTAGTATAAGGCAAAGATTACATAGATATCTAACTCTTCTTCTTCTTATTTTGACAACAAACACATACGATGTATGTCCAGCATATTCTTATGAGTTACGTGCACTGACAGCTTATGTCAAAGAGTTGGAGATCTATGTAATCTATGATATAAAGGAGATATAAGATAAATTTGTCCATAAACAAAAAATCTATACCTCAGATTTTTTTTTTTATAAAAATTAAGTTTTGTATATTTAAAATTTAACAAATAAAATACTTTTTTGTTTATTTTTAGTCATTTTTTCTAGGCCATCTTCTAACTATTCAGTGTTGGAAAAAGTAATAGGGACGATTTTTCAATAATTTTTTTTTCCATTAGATCGTGTAAAAACTAGTAGTCTTCCATTAAACAAATAATTTTCCGCGATTACTTTCATTGAATTGACTAGCATTACAAAAAAGTCAAAATTTATCGGCATTTGCTTGGAAAAAATAAAAGGGACAATTAAAGGGTCCGCCAAATAACTTTTTTTTTTGAACTCCTGAACCAATTGGGGTTTGTATGGCATCATACCAAGGTCTTTATGCAAAATTCGTCTCAATGATGTCTCCGAAATGTTCAATTGTTGAGAACGACGGTGAATTGATGTTGATGGCGCTTCACGCACACTTTCTGCCACAGCAGCAATATTCTCGGGTGTACGCACTGTTTTTGGCTTTTCACGCTTTGGTTTATCGATGAGGATGCCAGTTTCTTTCACTTTTTTCACAAAATAACGAACATACGGACCATATTCGTTCAGCGGAAGGATAAAACTAATTATCTGTAAAATCAGACATGAGCTAAGTGTTACAATTCACGAAATAAGCACTAGTTGGAAAAAAAACGTTAGATGGCGGACCCTTTATAACATTAGGTGATATTTTTAACTTTTACCGCTATATCTTATGAAATCTTTTAGTTTTTGATTCACGAAGGTTACAATTTTGAAGTTAGGTTAAAATTTTGAAGCTACGTTTATCTAAAATATATTTTAATATACCCCAGTAATGTCTCATTGCTTTTTATACCGAATATGGAACAAATCATTTCATAACTGATTGTTATTTCTTCTTAAGTCTGCAACACTTTAAGCGCTACAAACTGAATAATTTCATTTTTAACCCATGAACTGACACTTTATCGGAGTTTAATAGCCTTTGAGTGATAGCATTTTACTTGTGGAGATGGCAACGTAATTACCAGCACATATTTTTCCTTTTATCCTGATCGTTGTACCAACACCAATTGAAATACTTTAGACTAAAAAAAAACAGTGTTACTTTAAAAGTTTACAGTTTCAATTCATAGTTTTGCCGGTGAAACTACAGAAATATAACATTATTTGAACTCATCGTACACAGTTTTAGTAATTTTCTTGTATAATCAAGACTTTGCAGTATAAAAGCTTTAGCTATGTACAGACGGTTGTCAGATCTTACAGTATTGTAAGATCTTGCAATGTGCTGGCAATGTACTGACAATGAAACATGTTTAGCAAAAGGTAAATCGTCAGTTCAGACGATTGTAAGAAAACCTTTCAATTTCATTGTCAGACAATTGTCAAACAATAAATTTATCTGCCAACGAAAATTGTCAGTTCACACGGTTGTCAGATTCTTGTATGGCAAAAATTGCCAGATCTGTTGTTAGACATTGCCAGAACTGTCAAAGCATTTGAAATAAATTATTAATTGTCAATTGTGTGTTTAATTGAATTGAAAAAGTAATAATATTAATTGTCATAGAACAAAAAAAAGCAATTGCAACAATTTTAGCTGCATATTTATTAGAAAGTAGCGAGGATGAAGACAAAATATTTTTTGCGGAGATTTGACCATTTTCCTTTGCAATCGTTCACACTTATCTGGATGGCATCTGCGACCTCTTGCCATAAAATATCTTTGGGAAGTTTATATTCAGCGCAACCAGCATCCCATAAACTTCGCCGTACCTCAACTTCCTCGATAAGTTTGATAATACTTTCGTGTGACCACCTTTTTGCGGTAGGATCTTTGATTGGGTGTTGTTTTTTTCCTGGCTTTAGAGGCTGTTGGCGACTGGGAGCCTCTTGGCGACTGGGTACGAAACATCAAGTCAGTTGGCTCATAGCTGCAATCTATGACGCAGGTTTCATTAATGGAATTGTCGCCATACATTTTTTTTATTTAATTTGATTTCCTATTTTGTTTCACTTTTGATTTTTTAAATTATTATTATGAACTTTTGTTTTTTTTTTTTTTCATTATTTACAGTGCCGCCAATAGAAACATTTCTGTGACAATACTGCCATTGTCAGATGCATTAATTTAAACACATCTGCCAATAAAAAATTGGTTACAATGTCTTGAATGTCAGATGTCTGACAATATTATTGTCTTACAATGTACAGACAATGCTTTTTCTGACAATGTTGCAAGACAAAAATTGTAAGTTCACACTGTTGTTAGACATTTTCTGAAGATTTTTCTGACAATATTGTAAGATCTGACAACCGTCTGTACATAGCTTTTCCAATTTTCATATTTTCTCTGCTCAGAAATTTTAAATTTATTGAACTATTGATCTAATGATTACCCTTATAGAACCTGTGGTTCACTCTACAACTAAAAACTGTACAAATTAATTCAGTTTTAAAAATGTTTCTTGATTTTCGTCCCTATTGGGTTTATAAGTACATCTCGAGCAATTTTTATTTTTTTGCAATTCTGGTCATTTTAATGAAAATAAGATCGAAAAACTATGTGTGCAACGAAATACCGCTATTTTTAGACATTATAACGGTTTTTGAAAATAAAAATGCAATTTTATAACAAAGATTTTAGCAAACTATTGAAATTCAGGCAATTCAATCTCTATTTTTTTTTCCAACACACACTGTAAATGTTTTGGTGTCAGTTTTTCCCGTAACCCACGTCGTATGATTAATATTTATTTATAATAATTTTTAATAACACTTATACGCCTACTGAAGCATTTTTCTTGTAATAATTAGTGTAAAATGCAATCAAGTATATTTACAGTAATTGCATTTCGTAATTGTAATGATGTAAAAAAAAATCAAACTACGTAATTATAAGTTATTTATAATACTCACCGTTTGTTAGGTATATGTCTGTTACTTTTTAATTAAGTTTGTATAAAACTTCCCAGCGAACAAAAAGATGCACTAATAATAAATAATTCATGCATAAAAGTACGAAAATATTTCAAAATTACAAAAACATTTGTAGAATAAACGAAATTTTGTTTATTGTACGCAAATTTTCGTTGTTTTTACATGAGTTTCATATTTCTATGCATGAATTATTTACACTCAAAATATTCTTACAGCAACTACATGTACGTCATTCGGGTAGTAAACAGCAGTACACTCAAAAAAAAAGTTTGTAAAGTCAGCAAAAAATTTTGCTGAGTCAGCAAAGTTTTAGTCAGGAGGGTGCTAGCAAAAAAATTGCTAATGTCAGCAAAATCTTTTGCTGAAAATCAGCGAGCTGATTTTTAGCAACAAAATTAGTAGATTCAGCAAAAGTTTTGCTAACACTTAGTAGATTAGAAATAAAAAAGCGTTGGTAAAAATTAATAAATTTTTTGCTGAATTTTAGTAGACTGAAAAAAATGCAAAAAAATTGTAAAAAAATTGTAATTTAGTTAATATATTTGCTGAAAATCAGAAAACATATTTCTGTGATTCTTTTAAAAATAATTTACAATAATTACGATATATACAAATTTTCATTTTCCCACATTGACGACATGAATTAATTTAATATCTGAAAATATATAGAAATAAATATATATAACATAGAAAAAATTTTCTTTCAACTACTTACATCAATCGTTGTCTAAATGATGCTTTCTTTTAAAGAACGCAACTGCCGAAGATAATTATAGAAACGAAACGAAAAAATAAGCAAAAACAAACGAAACGAAAAAAACAACCCTTTTTTTGCAATAAGAAAAAGGAACCATACAAATCTACCTAAGATGTGTGTCTTTGTCTTTCGCTTTACTCTGTCTACATGTCTGTATATGTTTGTTTGCAATTTGACCACACTATATCATTAATCTATTCACATTTATTATAGAAATACATATTAAATTTAAATATTTTCTTTTGTCTTTTATTTTATTAATAGACAATTATTTTTACAAGCCGGTGACAACGCAAAATTTAAGTTGTTTTAATCCTCAATTTTGTTTTATGTATGAAAAAGAGATACAAAAGTCTTCCATGGTTGATTTTTTTATATGTCTTATTAGAGTTGTACTTTTTAGTATAATTTTCCTCTTCTCTACTACATCTTGACATGCCGCGATATCTGCTTCATTCTGCGCATATCTTTCAATCTGGTTGTCGTCCACACTATTAATGTGCTTATCAGCACAATTTTTTTTAGCAAAATTAATTAGTAAAACATTAGTATACTAGTAAAGCATTAGTATAAAACAGTTAAGTGCTGAATAAGTATAACAAAAATTTTAGCTGAAAACACGATTTTAGCAAAAAAAAATTGCTAAAAAAATAGTATACCTGATTTACAAGACGTTTTACTAACTTTTGTACTAACTTATTTTTTTGACTATAGTCATTTTTCTATGAGAAAATGGAAAACGACAATTTTAGACAGTCATTTCAAAATATAACTAACCAAAATAACTATACTCTTGTAACAGTTGTTAACAACTATCAAAACAGTAATTTTACAGTAAAGAGTTAAATTTTGTTAGTTATTTAAAAATAGAAGCTTATGTAAAGTTTTCAAAAATTCTCGTTTAGTTTATATTTGTTATTATTGATACATTGATAATAATCCATGCGTAAAATGACCCGCCCCGGTAGGCTAGTTGGTAGCGTGCTGGCTTATCAGTACGGGGGTCGTGGGTTCGATTCCCACCAGAGGCGCCGAAGGCCATAGTAGCTAGTGATCGGTTAGGGTAATAGTATATAATTTGTAATTATATAATTATTAATTAATAAAATAAAAAAATAACCAAATTTTTTGTAAAATAAACGAAAATTTGTACATTTTACGAAAGTTTTTTTAGTTTTGACAATATTTTCGTATTTTTATGCATCGATTATTATGATTTTATGTTCATACACTGAAAATAATCCACGCAGTAAAAAACGAAAAAAAATGTCAAACTAATAAAAACTTTCGTAAAATAGATGGAAATTTTTTTATTTTGCGAAAGTTATCGTTGTTTTTACATTTTTTTCGTAATTTTATCATGGTGTAGTTTGCAAATCATAATTAGAAAATTTCATTGTATCTACCTACAATGCATAAAAACGTCATAACTGGAATACCATTTGGAAATTTGACTTTGTATTTTAAATAGAATGTAGGAAATGCAAATTGTTATTGTAATTAAACAAAAAAAAAATAAAATTTTTTTATTAAAAAACGAATTTTTGAATTCCGGAAAAATAACTGTTAAAAATGGTAATTTTTACAACTTATGTAATCGTTTTATTTTCATTATTTTTATTGTTTTGTTTCTCGTTTTTATGGTTTATGCATTCATTTAAGATTAGTTGTTTTTACTACTGTTGTAGATGTTTTACTAATAGTTAAAAACGACCCACGACTTAGTTAGTAGTTTTTACTACTATTGTAGTTGTTTTATTAATAGTTAAAAACGACCATATGGTTAGTCATTTTTATGACAAATACAGTCATCGCCTTTTTGACTACATTTGCAGTCATTTCAACTTTAATTTTCACTCATTTCTACCTTCTTAGTTTCCTGAGTGTATGAGTAAGATAATTTGTTACTCAGAAATAGGCTAAAAAAATTAACATTTCTACTTTTTATAATGTTATCAAGAGTTCCTATAAAAGTTGTACGTCCAAGAACGTCTTTACATACTCAGAAATAAAGCAGAAAAAACATATAAAATCGTTATTTGCTCTCATAAGTTTGAGCATTTTGAAGTCTGAGAACTTATAACTTATTTTAGGACAATTTTTTGCACTGTCTCAATTTATCTACCACAAAAAACAAAGTATTGTTAAAAAAGCCATAACGAATTTAATGAGCCATTTAAAAATCGTATTTCTCTGCAACATCGCGCTGGGTTGTAACAGTTTTCTTTATACAAAAGAAGTAGAAAACAAACAAAGGCTACAAACTTAAGATGACCATTAATTGTCTTTAAATAAAAGAAATTCTTGGCATATAAAACCTTTTGTTTTCTTTCCTGTTATTTTTTATATTATTTTTACTATATTATAAGGTGGCGCAAAAGTAATCCTCCTATCAGAAAATGCTATACATAATAAATACATAATAAAAAAAAAAACATCGGAAGGTTATTTTTGCGCCACCTTATACAACCCGGTTGTTTTTTCGAATATGATGGTTTTAGAACAATTAAAATGTGGAATGTTTTCTACAGTGTCCCCACGCCTGGTATTTGGGATATATAAACAAAAAAACTGTGCTCCAAAGTGAATCTGAATTTAAAAAAAAACTCTCTAAAAACATATAAAATTGTTAGAAAATTAAGTTAAATCGACAAAAATTTGTATCTTAATTAAAATTTATTTTAATGTCGTTTATTAAAACGTTTTATTTATCGTTTAAAGCTGAGGTTGTCATATGTAATGCTAACTTTTTAATTGCGTTAAACCATCGATATTTTTTTTTTTTTGTGAAAATTGTTCCATAATAGACAAAAACAGTTAAAGTGATGCGTAAACCATTTAAAAAATACTAAAACTTGAAAACCAAATAAACAAAAAATGGGAATAAAACTCTTACCGTTTACAAAAATCCTAATGAAAATCCTTATAAAATTCTTTAAAACTTATTTGTTATTTTATTATTATACTTTATATTGGATTTTTTCAACGACACAATAAAACCAAGAAAACCGTGTGCATTCAAATCGAAACTTTTTTAAATTAGTGATAGCAAGAATTAAACTCGAGTACAGTTATCTGCTTTGACGTATTTATGCAATAACACGAAAAAATCGAAAGGTCCACTTTATTGAACAGGTCACAATAGGGAACATTCCCTTAGAAATATATACGATTTCTTTGTTAAATTTATAAACAATTTAGAGTGAGTTTATGTTTACTTTGTTTGTCATAAGTGCCAAATTTATAAAACTAAAAATATATTTATTGCTAGTCATACGATAACAGCTCATACGTTCAATCATAATTTTTTTTTTTTTTTATTAATTAATAATCATATAATAACAAATTATATACTATTTCCCTAACCGAGCACTAGCTACTATGGCTTTCGGCACGTTGTAGCGAAAACAGACCAGTGCCTCTGGTGGGAATCGAACCCACGACCCCCGCACTGATAAGCCAGCACGCTACCAACTAGCCTACCGGGGCGCACTCAATCATAATTAACTTTTAAAATATCCTTAAAATACAGTTACCGAAATAACTGAAATACCGTTATCACTGAAGTACCGTTACCGAAATAATTAAAATATCGTTATCCTTAAAATACCGTTACCGAAATAATTTGACAAGATCTATAAAAAAAAATCGCTATAAATAGATATATTATCCCAAAGTTGGATTCAAAACTAGCCAGTCATTGGAACTCGGTCATAATGGTGTTAAACCTATCGGTGTGCATTAACATTACCTAAATAACAAATATAACATTAACCTTAAAATACCGTTACCGAAATAACCAAAAACCCGTTATCCCTAAAATAAAGTTACCGAAATAACTAAAATACCGTTACTGCTAAAATACCTTTACCGCAATAATTAAAATACCGTTAACGCTGAAGAAACGTTACTGAAGTAACTGAAATATCGTTACCCATACCCATACCATACCGTTACCGAAATACTCTCATAGAACCGGTTACCATTCATGCTATAAATATTATATATCATTAGAAACCCCTGCAAACTATTTTTCATTTGATGTCCAATTTATGAAAAATTCTAGGAAACAGTTAATAAAAATCAAAAAAAAAAATATAAATTTGATCTCTCTTATCTAGATTTAAATTATTAGTTACACTCAAAAAAATAAGTTAGTAGAAAAGTTAGTAAAACATCTTGTAAATCAGGTTTACTATTTTTCAGCAAATTTTTTGCTAAAATTACGTTTTTAAACTAAAATTTTAGTTGTACTTATTCAGCACTTAACTGTTTTGAACTAATGTTTTACTTATGTTTTACTAATTTATTTTTTAAAAAAGTTGTGTTGATTAGCACATCAATAGTGTGAACGACACCCAGACTGAAAGATATACGCAGAATGAATTAGATGTCGCGGCATGTCACGATGTAGTAGTGACGAGGAAAATTATACTAAAAAGTACAACTCTAGTAAGACATAATATAAAAACATCAACAATGGAAGATTTTTGTATCTGTTTTTCATACATAAAACAAAATTGTGGATTAAAACAACTTAAATGTTGCGTCGTCACCGGCTTGTGAAAGTAATTGTCTATTAATTAAATAAAAGACAAAATAAAATAGGTAGACAGACTAAAGCGAAAGACAAAGACATACATCTTAGGTAGATTTTTCTGTTTCCATTTTCTTATTGCAAAAAAGGGTGGTATATGTTATATTTTGTTATTTTTTCGTTTCGTTTCTATATAATTATCTGCGGCATTTGCGTTCCTTTAAAAGATAGCATCATTTAGACAATAATTGATGTAAGTAGTTCAAAGATAATATCGTTTATGATATATATAATTATTTCTATTGTTTTTAGATATTACATTAATTCATATCGTCAATTTGGGAGTATGAACATTTTTATATTTTGTAACGTATTGTAAATTATTTTAAAAAGAATCACAAAAATATGTTTTATGATTTTCAGCAAATAAATTAACTAAAGTATAATTTTTCTACAAATTTTTTGAGTTTTTTTAAGCAAAAATTTTATTAATTTTTAGCAAGGGTTTTTTTTAATTTCTAATCTACTAAGTGTTAGCAAAACTTTTGCTGAATCTACTAATTTTTGCTGACATTAGCAATTTTTTTGCAAGCACCCTCCTGACTAAAATTTTGCTGACTCAGCAAATTTGTTTGCTGACTTTACTAACTTTTTTATTTGAAGTACCTTTTATTTAATACCTGATTTGTTAGAGAACTATGAAAAAGTTCAACAAAATTACAAAAAATCTTTTTATTTGTCTTTTATATAACAACAATTGAATATTTGTCATAGACTATTGTTTTTCGTGTCTCAATTTATTTGTTTTTCGTGTCTCAATTTAAAAAAAAAAAAAGTAATTGTTAATGTATGATAGTATGACCATCGTTATTTAAGGTTTCATATTACATTTTCATATAAATTGTTTTAAAACATTTTTTATTTGCACTCGTAATTGAATTTTTTCTTAAAATTAAAAAAAAAAAACAAAAAAATCTAAATGGTTACATTCGGTCGGGCAAAATTTTTTTCACCCTTAACAATGGCACTTGAATAAAACTTTTAAAGAGCAAAAAATGTTTGAGGAAAAACTAAACAAATGTTGTAAAAACCAACACTTTTGAGGTAAAAAAAATCAAATTAAAATAAAAAATGTGTAATTAATCTGATTTGTGCTTAAAATATAAAAGTTCTATTTGTCATATTATCAAAAACATTAATCGTATTTACAAATTGAGCTTTCAAAGTATAAAAGCTTTTAATTGCAATTTATTTGATATTTAGTTTGGCAAAACTTGAAAATGAACTAAGAATACAAAATTTTGTTCTGCAATCAGAGAAAAAATTGTGGCAACAGAATGCTGCGTTTATTTTATAATTAAAATTTTTTAAATTGCGGTCAATAATCGATTTTTTTTTTATGTGATCCATTTTAAAAAATTGTCTAATAACTAAAGTAATGCGCAAAACATTTAAAAAATAATAAAATTTTGTTTTGCTAATATTTTACATAAAACTCTTACCGTGTGCAAAAATTTGATTTGGAAAATTATTTAAAACTCGTTTGTTATACAATTTCAGCATTCACGTCAAATCTTTTCTAAAATAGACTTAACGGAAATTAAACTATGAGAGTTGGCACGGAAAAAACGAATGTTCCACATTTGCAAACAGCCCACACTACCGAACATTCCCCTACAAAAACTGTAAAGTGGAATATAAAACGTTAAACTCGGTTTTCTGCCGTCTTTAATAAAGATCAAAGATCTCTATTTCGAGGAGTTACCAACATAATGTCAAAATTGTTTATAACCTCTTCAATGATGTAGGGTTTACAAAATATTTGCTAGCTTTCATTGTTTGTTATATCGCTTTAGTTTCCGTTAAAAAAAATATACAAACATATACTGTATTTCTAACACTTGTGTTTTTATTTTTAAACCTTGAAACTTTTTCTATAATTTCTTTTTCTTTTATTATTATTTTAGTTTTCTCGTTTTTTGTTATTTTTTATAAATTTTATAGCCGCCTGCGAAAAATAAGTTTGCTAATATAAAGAAATTGTGTACATTGTAGCTTTGGCTATTAGATTTATTTAACAAGCAAAGTTGCTTAGCAATAAAATTATATATTTCTTTTTCATTTTCATTTTTCTTTTGCCAAGATAAGTTTGTTTATACATATTTTGTAAACCTTTTCTGGAAAGTTTTTTTCTTTATGTTTCTTTATCTAAATTGAGGTTAAATGTCACTAATTAAGAGTAATAGAAAGAAAATTAAAATAATTTAGATTTAAAAAAACAAATATTGATAGAAAGAAATTTAAAAGGGTAGGTGAACTAAATAGACTTTAGTGAGAGCCCTAAATTGTCGTCATTTCATTTAATCGTAATTTTTTTGGAGGTTTTGAAAAGGCCTACAAATTGTAAATACTTATTGAATAGTTGTCTAATAGATTGAGGGAGTTTTCTGTAAAGTGGACCTTTAATTTATTTCCTGTTGTTTCATAAATATGACAAAGCTGTCAACTGTCATCAAGTTTAATTTCCTCTATCTCTATTTTAAAAAAGTTTCGACGTGTATTCATACATATTCCCTGGATTTATAGTGTTTTTTATTGTGTAAGAATTTTCGTAGTCTAATTTTTGCAAACGGTAAGAATTTTATTCACAAAACTACATTAAAAAAAGTTAGTAAAGTCAGCAAAAAATTTCAGTCAGGATGATGCTTGCAAAAAAATTGCTAATGTCAGCAAAATCAGCTCGCTGATTTTCAGCAACAAAAAAATTAGTGGATTCAGCAAAAGTTTTGCTAACACTTATTAGATTAGAAATTAAAAAATCCTTGCTAAAAATTAAAATTAATGAAAAAAACTCAAAAATTTTATAGAAAAATTATACATTATTTAATTTATTTGCTGAAAATCATAAAAGATATTTGTGTGATTCTTTTAAAAATAATTAACAATGCGTTACAAAATACAAAAATGTTCATACTCCCACATTGACGACATGAATTAATGTAATATTTAAAAAAAATAAAATAATAATTATATTTAACATAAACAAAATAATCTTTCAACTAATTACATCAATGGTTGTCTAAATTATGCTATACTTTAAAGGATTACAAATGCCGCAGATAATTATAGAAACGAAACGAAAAATAACAAAGTATATCATATACAACCCTTTTTTTGCAATAAGAAAAAGGAAATATAAAAATCTATCCAAGATATGTGTCTTTGCTTAGTCTTCTACTGTTATTGTAATTTGATCACACTAGATTATAAATCTCTATAAACATTTAGTTTACAAAAACACATATAATCTTAATTAAATTTATATATTTTATTTTGTCGTTTATTTAATTAATAGATAATTACTTTCACAAGCCGGTGACAACCCAAAATTTAAGTTGTTTCAATCCACAATTTTGTTTTATGTATGAAAAACAGATACAAAAATCTTCCATGGTTGATTTTTAATATGTCTTACTAGAGCTTTACTTTTTAGTATCATTTTTCTCGTGACATGCCGCGACATCTAATTCATTCTGCATATATCTTTCAATCTGGTTGTTGTCCATACTATTAATGTGCTAATCAGCACAAATTTTTTTAGCAAAATAAATTAGTGAAACATTAGTAAAATATTAGTAAAACATTAGTTCAAAACAGTTCAGTGCTGTATAAGTATAACTACTAATTTTAGCTGAAAACAGAATTTTAGCAAAAAATTTGTTGAAAAATAGTATATTTGATTTACAAGACGTTTCACTAACTTTTCTACGAACTTATTTTTTTGAGTGTACCTGATTTCATAACAAAATTTGAAATATTTTTTATTTTTTTGCCGAGTTTTAGTTATTAAATGGTTAAGTCATTACTTTAACAACAACATCGACCTGACGATAGCTCAGAGGGATAAAGCGCTCTGTCGTACGTGTAGTGCGAGTGCATGTGGCATTAGAAATCAGTTTATCTATACCACGGTCAGTGATTGCACAGAAACATTTCATATAGACGCAATCGAACAAATAAAAAGCATAACAAATATAACATTATTCAAAAAAACAGGGTCACTGACGAAGGTTCAATACCAGAAACTGCGCAGTCTGATTCAGAAAAAAATTGAAAATTTGCAATGTAGTTATGATTTTTAGAAAATACACTCATTCTTCTCTACCACGCCTTTCACAATCCCGTTTCTTTGCCGCAATGTAAAAAGTTAGAAATACATATAGGTATTTCCATAGAAATGTTAACCGTGACCGAAAAATTAAAAGTGGACAAAAAACACTCTGTCACAAAATGTGATAAAGTCGATTTGGTTTGAACCGCGATACATATTTTTAATAGATTTTGTATCGCTGATGCCAAATCTGTTTCCCAAATTTTGCCAAGTTTCACATCACGTCACAATTTGAGAAAACCGCGATTAAAAACGTGAAATATTGCGTTTTTAACCATTTGTGAATTTGTGTACACACCACCTCCGAACAGCTTAAGCATTTCACAATGGTAGATATATTTAATTTGTTTCTCTATAATAAGTTAACAAACTTTAAAAATGTATGTATTATTATAGGAACAAATTGCATTTGAAAAATACTCTATCAAAAAAAATACTAAATATTGCATTTTTAAAAATGGCCTACGTCATAATCCGACCAGCTTAAATTTATTTTAGGGTCACGATATAAACCTTGAACTTTAATTTTTTTTTATTAAGGCAAAAAACTTTAAAATTATTACATCAACTTTGTTTAAATTACATTTTAAATATAAGCTATCTTTAAAATTGAACAAAATAAAAATTTCCTTTTCTCAAATCCCATATTAAAAATTTATTTATACTTTTTTTGTAAAAGGCATTTGCGAAATGTATCTTTACGCTATTTTAACAATCAGTTTTAGAAAATATCATTGCGGTATCTTCAAGAGTAAAGTGTTTTCTAAATATTTATCTTTATTTTGAATCATTAGAAAGCGTCAAAGTTGTAATAAAAGACTTAAAAAAGTGACAAAATTGCCATTTTTGGCAACTTTAATCGCGGTTTTTTCAAAATTGTGACGTGATATAAAAATTTGGATGCCGGATTTGGAATCAGAACAAGGAAACTTGTCGAGGTGTGTAATTCCTACTGACGTGTATTATTAAAGAAAAATATTTAAATTTTATTAAATTAAAAAGTACAAAGCCTGTTTTATGTATTTTTAATTTTCATAAACATTTTCTCTTAAGCATTTACTTCTTTAATGCAAAAACACTCCTTTCTCAAAATATTTGTTAACTCCAAAAAAATGCAAACGGAGCAAATAAAGATCAGTAAACGGTAAATTTTGGATTTGCTTTCATTGACATTCTAATGTCACGTTAGTCACCGCAAAACAACATTTATTCTCATAACTTATGCGTTGCTGGTAGCAAGTGTTTAAAACTTTTAATTTAAATCAAATTTATTGTGACAAATTTTATGTAGAAAAAAAACTGGGACATATCAAGAAGAGTTAAGTTTTTAATAAAATTTCAAACCTTGTCACGTCATATGACAAATATTTTAAATTCGAGTAGCAAACTATTGTTATTTAAAATTATATACAGTGTCGCGCAAAACACATTAAAAACAATTTTTTTTTTAATACTTATTACAAAATTTTTTACTTTATGTAACACAATTTTAATAAATTTCAAACAAGAATAAAACAACCTGTCCTGTCAATTTTTATTATTTTGATATAATAAACATTATAGCTATAAATTGACAAGTAACTTATTGTATTTAAATTTGTGTGAGGTTTTTTTTTTTTGAATACAATATTGTTTGTAACCAACTCCCTTTATTTAAAATCTGACATTTAATATTGTTTTGGTCTATATTAAGGTTAAAAATTGTAATAAAATGCATATGACTTTGTTTTATAAAATAACAATGACACCAACTACAATAATAACAACCATAACAATGATCATATAAACACATACAAATGCATACCTATGATTATGCACACACATGCATACAATAAATATTAATATAATGGCTTTTAAAATAGAGATTTATATGCTACACACACACACACACACACACACACACCAACAAAACAAACACTTGTCTCTATAGTTTATAGCAGAAACATGCATAAATATGTAACATGCATAATCATGTTGGAAAAAGAAAGTAATGAGTATTTTTGTTGGTATATTGGTTGTATGCAGTTTTTTTTTTTTAATAGTTTTACCATAAAATTGCAAAATGTTGTATTTTTATTGATTTATACAACATTAAAGGACAATATTGTTCATCAACATTTACAAACACTTACACACAACAATGGTCATAAATTTATAACTCATAAACGGGTTGTTCCAAAAGCTACGTTGACAGTCAACAACTCGACCCCTTTCGATTTGCATTAAAATTGGCATATGTATTCTCCTAATTCGTACACTCAAAAAATAAGTTAGTAGAAAAGTTAGTAAAACGTCTTGTAAATCAGGTATACTATTTTTTAGCAAATATTTTTGCTAAAATCGTGTTTTCAGCTAAAATTTTTGTTATACTTATTCAGCACTTAACTGTTTTATACTAATGCTTTACTAATATACTAATGTTTTACTAATTAATTTTGCTAAAAAAAATTGTGCTGATAAGCAGAAGTCGCGGCATGTCAAGATGTAGTAGAGAAGAGGAAAATGATACTAAAAAGTACAACTCTAACAGACAAGTAAAAAAATCAGCAATGAAAAAAACATATACAGACATGTAGACAGAGTAAAGCAAAAGAGAAAGACACACATCTTAGGTAGATTTGTATGGTTCCTTTTTCTTATTGCAAAAAAAGGGGTTGTTTTTTTTTTCGTTTCGTTTGTTTTTGTTTATTTTTTCGTTTCGTTTCTAGAATTATCTTCGGCAGTTGCGATAGCATCATTTAAACGATAGTATCATTTAGACAACCATTGATGTAAGTAGTTGAAAGAAAATTTTTATGTTATATATATTTATTTCTATATATTTTCAGATATATAAATTAATTCATGTCGTCAATGTGGGAAAATGAAAATTTTTATATTTCGTAATTATTGTAAATTATTTTTAAAAGAATCACAAAAATATATTTTATGATTTTCAGCAAATATATTAACTAAATTACAATTATTTTTACAATTTTTTGCGTTTTTTTCAGTCTACTAAAATTCAGCAAAAAATTTATTAATTTTTACCAACGCTTTTTTATTTGTAATCTACTAAGTGTTAGCAAAACTTTTGCTGAATCTACTTATTTTGTTGCTAAAAATCAGCTCGCTGATTTTCAGCAAAAGATTTTGCTGACATTAGCAATTTTTTTGCTAGCATCCTCCTGACTAAAATTTTGCTGACTCAGCAAAATTTTTTGCTGACTTTACAAACTTTTTTTTTTGAGTGTATGACAAAACAGTGATTTTTATTTTTTTTTTTTAAATTCGTTGTCGTTTAAAATTTATCGTTGCTTAAAGTAGTCTTTCAAAAAAATTGCTAATGTCAGAAAAATCTTTATATTTAGCAAAAAAAAAAAAAAATGTAAATTCAGCAAAAGTTTTGCTAACATTTAGTTGATTACATTTTTTAGAATCCTTGCTAAAAATAATTAAATATTTGCTGAATAGTAGTAGGCCGAAAAAAATTGTAGAAAAGTTATACTTTAGTTAATTTATAAGTTTGATATAATTTTTACTAAAAAATAAAAATTATGTTTTTTTCGACCTTTAATTGTGCAATGAAAATGAAAATTATTCAAGTTCGAGGCCATACTCTATATTTCATTATTAGGATATTGTCCTAACAAATAATCTGTGGAGTTTTTTGTTTTCAAATTTATTATTTGACCCTTTCAGGAATGTGTTGATAGATCTATTTCGGGAATTTTCTAGGTTCCCATCATCAGAACACGTTTTGAAAGCGGGTAACAATCCCATGCCAAACATCAAACATTCATATAAACTAGTTGTCCAAACTACATTTGAACAACATTAACAATAATTATATTACTTACCGTATTATACTTACTTTTATTACTTACCGTATTATACTTACTTTTATTACTTACCGTATTATACTTACTTTTATATACTTACCTTATTACACTAATGTAAACACTGAATTTATCGAATCTATTGTGAATTACTATTTGGAATTTTATGTTCGACTTGCCACTGAACATTAATTCAGTGGAAGTCAAAAGGCTGAACCGAGGTTTCGTCGTTACCCACGACGATCTCTACTGTTCTCTTGATATACAGCCACACGCAGGTTAGCACGCTATTGATAAGCCATATCTTTTATTCTAATAAATCCATGAATTTATACATTTCTAACCAATTGTCTTTTATCTTTTTTTGACAAATCACATCTAATTAATTTCATCTGAAATTAATCGTTGAGTTTATTCACTAGTTTACTCACTACATGAGAACTAATATATGAGCTTGAAGTTAAAGATTATAACCATTGATCAAAAAATAAATTGAAAACTTGTTTGTTATGTGCAAGGGGCACCTCTGGTGGATATTCAATACACGTTTTTTTTTTGTTTTTTTCCTCCTTTTTATTTTTTGTTTCGTTTATAAACAAAACAGGAGGAGTAAACTAGACTGTACTTTGTCTTTTATACAAGTTTGATTTATTTAATTTATTTGCGGAAAATGTTTGTGATTCTTTAAAAAAAAAAGTTGGCAATACATTGAGAAATATAAAATTATTCATACATTGACGACATGAATAAATTTAATATTTGAAAATATATAGAAATAAAAACAAAAATATACTTCAACTAGTTACATCCATGATTGTCTAAATAATGACAATTTTGAATGAAGCCAAATGCAGTAGATAATTCTAGAAACAAAACAAAAAATAACACACATAAATAACCCTTTTTCTGCAAATAGAGAAAGGAAAAATTATATATTTGTTGTTTTTGGCTTTCGCTTTAGTCTGTCTACCTGAAGGTACATTTTTTGCAATTTAATCACTTGCCAATAATTACCACTATAAACATTTATGGTGTTTTCTTTTCTGGAAAAAAGTGTTGCCTTCTTAATGTGCAACATTTTTCAAATTTTGCCCTCGCCCCATTAAAATTAAGCATTTTTACAATCAGAATAGAACACAATCTCATCACATATTACATTTATTTTAACAAATCTGTTTTGTAGTGTTGTTAAGGTTTGGGTTTGAATCCCAGCAAACTTTAAAGAAAATTATTGTTATTTTTAATAATTAATTTTTGTTTTTTTTAATTATTTAAAAAATTTGGATTATGGAGCTAAATACATTTTTTTCAATTAAATTTTTTTTATAATTTTGTTTGTAAGCGAATTTCAGATTAAAAAATTTATTAAATACTTACAAAAAGAAAAAATTAAAAAAATAGCAAAAACAAATTAAAAAAAAAAATCGTAAATTAAATTTAACAAAAAAAAAAATATATATATAAAAAAATGTGATACTCGGGATCTTCTCTGGCAGAAGCCAGCACACTACCACTCTGCTACCAAGGTGAGAGTTTTCTCGCCAAAAACTTTGCAATATATACACATGAGATTGATAAACCACAAAACAGGACAACATCCAACCCTGTAAATTTTTTGAGGGCAGAAAATGTTGCATTTTTTGCCTTTTATAAGGCAACATTTTCAGAAAGAAACACGGCACCCTCTCAGAGTAATTACCTTATTTTAGAAAAGAACACAAAAAGGTAATTTGAGGGCAAAGTGCAAAAAAAATGTGACATTTTTGCCAGAAAAGAAAACGCCATTAGTTTACACATTTTATTTTTATTTAAATACTTTATTTTGTCTTTAGTTTAATTAATAAACAATTTCTTCGACACGACGGAATCAACACAATATTTAAGTTTTTTATAGCCACAAATTATATACACTATATTCATTGTTGGCGTATTTATGTTTTATGTATAAAAAACACATACAAAATTCTTCCACAGTTGATTGTTTTATGTTTATGTCTTACAATAGTTGTTCTTTTTAGTATAATTTTCCGTGTCCGTACTACTACATCTTGACATGCCGCGACATCTATGTCATTCTTTTTACATCTATCAATATGGTTGTTGTACACAATATTAATGTGCTCATCAGCACAATTTTGATAGCAACATAAATAAGTAAAACATTAGTAAGATATTAGTAAAACATTAGTTCAAAACACTTAAGTGCTGAATAAGTATAACTAAAGTTTTAGCTGAAAACACAATTTCAACAATGACTTACAAGACGTTTAACTAATTTTTCTACTAACTTATTTTTTTTGTGTACCATTTGAACCGTATGTATTTCTATAAAAAATTTTAAAGAATAAAAACTTTAACCAACGATAGAACGCGAACGACAACGAATTATAAAAAAATAAAAATTACTAATTAGGAGAATAAATATATGTACCATGTTTCATGCAAATCGGAAAGGGCTGAAGTTGAAAAACTCAATATAACTTTTTCTTCAATAGGCCTTCTGGAATGACCCAAATGCCATTTTGTTAATATGAAAAAGTTTCTTAAAAAAGTTCTGTAACACACAAACATTCCGTTAAAGTTTATATCGTAATTAAACTTTAAATTTTTATTTTGATGTCTCAATTTATCACCCTCACTATATTTATGTTTATATATTGTTTGTACATAGTAAGGTATTAAAAATGTCAGTAATTATTATTGTTGCAGTAGCATGTTAATGATTTACATGGCTTGTCTTATTTCCATACGGTTGAATAACTTTTGTAAAACAACAACGTATATAAATAAACAACATCGATTTTATACAGTCATGGGAGTGTATTTTTTTTTATAGAACAAGGATATAATCATGATAAAACGATTAAATCACTAAAGTATTGCAAAAAAAAAAAAAAAAAATTAATAGAATTTGATTTAAGTAATTAAGTTGTTTGGTAAGATAAAATAATATATCGTGTCTAAAAATGTTGGGAACATTCTTAATGATAGAATTATAAAATTCAAATCTATTGTTAAAATGAGAATCATATTATATCGGTAAAAAATTACATTTTTTAAAAATATTCCAAAGCTCATAATGATCTGCGGATCCTCTCCAGGAAAACTTTCTTGAAAGTACGATTTCTTTGTCGAATTTACTTAATATTTTAAAAATTTTAGTTTGAGAATCTTCGCTAATTTGACCCTACATCTGATTTTTGGGCTACACTCAAAAAAATAAGTTAGTACAAAAGTTAGTAAAACGTCTTGTAAATCACGTATACTATTTGTTAGCAAATATTTTGCTAAAATCGTGTTTTCAGCTAAAATTTTTGTTATACTTATTCAGCACTTAACTGTTTTATACTAATGCTTTACTAATGTACTAATGTTGTACTAATTAATTTTGCTAAATAAAATTGTGCTGATAAGCACATTAATAGTGTGGATGACAACCAGATTGAAAGATATACGCAGAATGAAGCAGATGTCAAGATGTAGTAGAGAAGAGGAAAATGATACTAAAAAGTACAACTCTAATAAGACATATAAAAAAAATCAACCATGGAAGACTTTTGTATCTGTTTTTCATACATAAAACAAAATTGAGGATTAAAACAACTTAAATTTTGCGTTGTCACCGGCTTGTGAAAATAATTGTCTATTAATAAAATAAAAGACAAAAGAAAATATTTAAATTTAATATGTATTTCTAAAATAATCTAGTGTGGTCAAATTGCAAACAAACATATACAGACATGTAGACAGAGTAAAGCGAAAGACAAAGACACACATCTTAGGTAGATTTGTATGGTTCCTTTTTCTTATTGCAAAAAAAGGGTTGTTTTTTTCGTTTCGTTTGTTTTTGTTTATTTTTTCGTTTCGTTTCTATAATTATCTTCGGCAGTTGCGTCCTTTAAAAGAAAGCATCATTTAGACAACCATTGATGTAAGTAGTTGAAAGAAAATTTTTGTTATGTTATATATATTTATTTCTATATATTTTCAGATATTAAATTAATTCATGTCGTCAATGTGGGAAAATGAAAATTTTTATATTTCGTTATTATTGTAAATTATTTTTAAAAGAATCACAAAAATATGTTTTATGATTTTCAGCAAATATTTTAACTAAATTACAACTTTTTTATAATTTTTTTGCGTTTTTTTTCAGTCTACTAAAATTCAGCAAAATATTTATTAATTTTTACCAAGGCTTTTTTATTTCTAATCTACTAAGTGTTAGCAAAACTTTTGCTGAATCTATTAATTTTGTTGCTAAAAATCAGCTCGCTGATTTTCAGCAACAGATTTTGCTGACATTAGCAATTTTTTTGCTAGCACCCTCCTGACTAAAATTTTGCTGACTCAGCAAAGTTTTTTGCTGACTTTACAAACTTTTTTTTTGAGTGTATATAAAAAAAACTAACAGGAATATACTTAATTTAAATACATCAGCAGATAGGCCTACACTCAAAAAAAAAAGTTTGTAAAGTCAGCAAAAAATTTTGCTGAGTCAGCAAAATTTTAGTCAGGAGGGTGCTAGCAAAAAAATTGCTAATGTCAGCAAAATCATTTGCTGAAAATCAGCGAGCTGATTTTTAGCAACAAAATTAGTAGATTCAGCAAAAGTTTTGCTAACACTTAGTAGATTAGAAATACAAAAGCCTTGTCAAAAATCAATAAATTTTTTGCTGAATTTTAGCAGACTGAAAAAAACGCAAAAAAAATTGTAATTTAGTTAATATATTTGCTGAAAATCATAAAACATATTTTTGTGATTCTTTTAAAAATAATTTACAATAATTACGAAATATAAAAATTTCCATTTGATATCTGAAAATATATAGAAATAAATATATATAACATAACAAAAATTTTCTTTCAACTACTTACATCAATCGTTGTCCAAATGATGCTTTCTTTTAAAGAACGCAACTGCCGAAGATAATTATAGAAACGAAACGAAACGAAAAAATAAACAAAAACACACGAAACAAAAAAACAACCATTTTTTTCAATAAGAAAAAGGAACCATACAAATCTACCTAAGATGTGTGTCTTTGTCTTTCGCTTTATTCTGTCTACATGTCTGTATATGTTTGTTTGTTTGCAACTTGACCACACTAGATTATAAATCTATAAACATTTAGTTTAGAAATACATATTAAATTTAAATATTTTCTTTTGTCTTTTATTTTATTAATAGACAATTATTTTCACAAGCCGGTGACAACGCAAAATTTAAGTTGTTTTAATCCTCAATTTTGTTTTATGTATGAAAAAAAAAAAAAAAAAAAAAAGATACAAAAGTCTTCCATGGTTGATTTTTTTATATGTCTTATTAGAGTTCTACTTTTTAGTATCATTTTCCTCTTCTCTACTACATCTTGATATGCCGCGACATCTGCTTCATTCTGCGTATATCTTTCAATCTGGTTGTCGTCCACACTATTAATGTGCTTATCAGCACAATTTTTGTTAGCAAAATTAATTAGTAAAACATTAGTATATTAGTAAAGCATTAGTATAAAACAGTTAAGTGCTGAATAAGTATAACAAAAATTTTAGCAGAAAAACACGATTTTAGCAAAAAATTTTGCTAAAAAATAGTATACCTGATTTACAAGACGTTTTACTAACTTTTCTACTAACTTATTTTTTTGAGTGTACTCTTTAGACATTTTTTTCTATAGCACATTTTCTTGTGTCAACTTATATAAAAAAGTTATATTACAATTTTTAAAACAACTCAAGCGGTTCAGATTAGCGAGCATGTAATATAAAGTGTATACAGAAAAAATGATCAACCTAAAATATCTAATTAAAGATTTGATTTGAATTTAATTTAATTTAATTTGTTTCTAAACAAATATTTATTTGAATCAAATAATATTTTAGTTGACTTTTAAATATATAAATACATATTTTATTTTAGACGCAATTATCATATTATTTTTTCATACACTGTATGCATAAATAGAAAATTTTGAGACCATATATGGTCATATATAATACCATATATGTTCATATATTTTAATATATATCGCGATATATTCTCAGCTATACTTTTGCATGATCATATACAAGCCCATATATAATCATATATAATCATATAAGTTCATATACGATCCCATTTTTTACCTGGGAAATAAGAAACTTCCCCTTAGAGAGGTAAACTTGTAAAGAGTTATAAAGGCTTTTTCTTAGGTATGTAAGAAATGCAGTAAATATTTAAAAGTAGGATTGGGAATGTAAAAATAGGATTGGGAATGTATGTAAATTGAAAAAAAACGTATTTTTTTATAAGGGGTACAAAGAACTATGCTTGACAAGCGAAATGAAGTTATGGGCTGGGACTATAGAGACATTTTTTGTTGTAATTATTAAATCGCAGAGCACGAAAATCAAAAAAAAAATATGTATTAATCGCTTCGGACAAAACTTTTAAGTAGTCAAAGGGTGGCAATAGTTGACAAACTAAATTAGGGTATATCAGAGTCCTTTAAAAGACAAATTACCTAAAAATATATTGTCTACGCTGAGCAGTTTCTTATAAATAATAAAAATAATTTGTTTATCCGTCATTATTTTTTGTAATTAATTCACAGATTTAAAAATAACTTGATTACATATAAAATTCTACAAATTTGATAATACTTATACGCATTGATGTGCACTTCAGTCTTATAAAATGTCTAGCTATACATAAATATGTTTTATGTATCAATGGAATTTATCAATTTTCTACTAAATAATTTATCTTTTTTATTTTGCAATAAATGACCTTCATTCATACAAATTTAATATAATATAAAAATATTTTGCTTACGACTCAACTAAACTAAATCAACCTAATCCTACGCATTAAATTTAAGTTAAATGCAAAATGAAGACTGAACTACAAAAATCCTGTGGAAAATTGAAAATAAAAAATCCAAACATTTACATATTGAAAACCTTTAGAAAAGTATTAAGTATAAACCATTACCACAGCACTAAAATATAATGCCAACCTCAAATACAAACATATAAAATGTTAAACTCTTATACCCCTCCATGCACCCACAACTACACATGCATACATACATACATTTTAGCAAACAACATCAATGCTACATTAAAAAATAATTTTCAATACCACTACACACACCTCGGTATAACGGTAGGTTATGAACAATAAAAACGTTAACATGGAGAAGTAATGGCGAACTGTTTGGGAGGTTGTAGGGAAGCAAAAATATTTAAATTTACATTTACTAACACAATGTTACATACACTGATTAAATAAAATTAGTACAAAAAAGTTGCAGAAAAAACTGCTAAAATTAGCAGATTTTTTGACTAAATATTAATAAGATAAGAATAGCAAAAATAAAACTGTTAAATCTACAAATATTTAGTTATATTTATGCTAAATTTTATTTAATTGAAAGTAACAAATTAATCTGGTAAAATCAGCAAAAAAGAAATTGCTAAATATTAGTAAACAAAAAAAAAAACATAAAACATGCGAAATTTTTTAACTTTATTTTTTAGATTTTTTTTAATGCAAATAAAAATCTGCCCTTCTGAAATCTACAATTTTTTAGCAAAAATGTTTGTTGATTTTAGCAAAATATACTGTTATATGCATTCTACTAAATTTTAGGTAAATATAGCAAAAATTTTGTTGGTATTACCGTTTTTATTTGCTGTTTTTAGTCTACAAATATTTGGTAAATGTTTTTGCTAATTTTAGCACAGTAAATTGGTACTTTGAATTGACTGAAATTTAACTCGAATATAACTAATATTTTGTAAAGTTAACATTTTTATATTTGCTGTTCTTATTTTATTTATAGTTAGCAAAAAAAATTGCTAACTTTAACAAATTTTTCTGCAACATAATTTTTAACAAATTTTTATTAGCTTTTTCTGCTTTTTTGACTGGTTTATGTTTATGAGTGTTGTGAACACAAAATTGCTTGTTAAGGGGGGACATTACATTCGCGGCAGAGAAACAGACCATTTTTTAAAAATTCATAACTCAGTCAAAAACATTTTTCCAAAATTTTTTTTTATTATTGTAGAGAATTGAACAAATTACAAAAAAAAAATTCAAACAAATATATTTTTCACTCCAACATGGTTTTATAGAGCTCCAAACTGGCGGCAGAGAAAAAAACGGGGCCTCGTGGTTGCAGCGCTGGGAGTCGCAAAAATTGTCCGATCTGGAAAAAAAAATTACTTTTTGAAATCTTAACAAAATGGGTTATCGTATGACACGAGCTTTTTTTACATTTTTGGTGATGTTACGAAAAAAATATTGACTTTAAAAATTCATAAAAAATCGAAAAAAAAAATTAAAAAAAAGCTCGTGTCATACGATAACGAATCAAGTTTAAAAAAATACAACAAAAAAAATCGTCTAAAAATGAACCCGCTAGTGCCGCAACCAGTACGAAAAACATGGTTTCGAGATAAACGCGTTTAAAGTTTGTGAACAAAGAAAAAAAAAGGTTACCAAGGTTGCCAAATAACTGAGCGTATATAAATAAAAATTCCACTATATGAGGTATAAAGATGCATTTTTTTCAAGAAATTCAAAAAACACAAAAATAAAATCCCACCCTTCAAGTAAGTACGAAATAACAACCACCAAAAGTCAGGTAGCAAGTAAAACAAGTATATACCAGTAGCGCGAAAATTAAAAATGCGCTCTCACTAATCCGGCTGTAACTTTTGAACCCGTAGTAATTTTTTCATGAAATTTTTTTTCTTAGAATCTTAAGAATATTTACTAAAATACAAAATTATAAAAAAGTCGATTTCAAAAAACGGCCATTGTCATGTCCCCCCTTAAGCTACAACAAAATATATACTTACACACACATACACATAAATATATGCAAATACATTTATACATTTGGTATATGCAAAATTTTTTTTAAACATTTAAGAAAAAAAAACGGAAAAAATATGCCAGAGGAGTTTTTTTTTACGAAACAACCTTCTTTTTTTTGTTTGCCACCAAAAATAACATAAAAAAACTTTTCAGCCTTTTGAGGATTAAACAAAAAAAAATTACAAAAATATATACTTACTACTCGTACATATGTATTACATACAAACAGCAATATTAATTTTCTCTTGAATATAAGTAAATTTTTTTTACGAAAATTAACAGTATTTTTTCTTTAATACAAGATTAAAATAATATAAATGTTATAGACAGCAAATCGTATAAACTTTTTACCATAAAGTCTATATTTTTATCCCAGGTACTTGCAAACAGAAAAAATTCAAAATAAAATATTATGACAAAAATCAAGATAAAAATAAAAAATTTTAAACTAAATATAAAAAAAAATTCCAAACTTAATATAAAAAATAAAAAAAAATGGTGCTCCAACGAGGGTTTGAACCTAGGACCTTCTGCTATTAGAGTCCAGCACACTACCACTCGGCTACTGAGGTGTGAATTTTCGCGTAAACAACTTTGCAAGATATACACATAAAAAGATCAAATACAACTTTGGAACATTAAACTGATAAAACAAAAAAAAAATGCCAAATACTAGAGATGAGAGATTTTTTAATACCGTAGATTTAATCACCGTGATTGAAAAATGACTGGTATCAGTAGTGATCGATTTTTTAAGTAGCAGTTGCTCTAAATGTTGCTCTTTCAATATTTTAGCACCATCCATTCTCGAATACTTAATTGTGTACGGTAATGGGTCATATTTTTGGCCAAACAAAAAAAAATGTCTACGTTTACGTTGCCGGTCACAAATGTTTAATATTTTAGAAAACCGCCGCCTTCTTTCTAATCGCTTATTTATTCTATTGAAAACCAGTGATCACTAGGGTAATAACTTATTTAATTTTTTGCAAATATCAAATCTCCCCAGACAAAATCGTGTAGGGCATGGACAAATATTAAGAACTGCGTTTTTAGTTTTTCGCTATCGTTAAAAAAGGTTACGCACCAAACGCGTTAAAATTTTGAATCAAACAAAGTTAAAAAAAAACTTTTTTTGATGCCTCAACGTCTGACCATCACATCTATATAATTAAGACATGCTGATTTCAATAGTAAAGTCCGTTTTCGAGTCAATGGAATAGTTTTCTTCCAAATTTGCTTTTAATTTCCGCTATTTTTTTGCAGTTTTTTATATAAAAAAAATCAGTTTTCACATATTAATATATTAAAGGCATTTTAGAAATCGCTATCGGTGCGTAAGGTTTTTTTTTTACCAAATTGAACTGAAATAGTTTTTTTTATCATTAATACAATATTTGCCATTAGAAAACCCCTGGGGAGAATTATGTCCAAAAAATTTATCACCCTAGTGATCACTGTCATTGTTTAAATGAACTGTGATTTGAATATCACATTCACTAAGTGTTGGAATGGTAGAATAAAACAGAACATTTATTTTATACAAATTATTTATTAAAAATTAAAATTTTCTTTTTGATTGAAATAGAAAATTATAAATTTACGAAGGAAAGCTTCCCAAAACAAAGTGTTATTGAACCTAGTATAATTAAAAGTTAATTTACAACGTAATTAATTAACACTAATACGGTGTTACTGAAAAATCACACGGATCGCTCATCTCTAGCGAATACCAACCCTGTACATTTTTTTAATGCGGCAAAAATTGTACTTCTTGTTCTATTTCAATATTTTTAGAATGAAACACGGTACCCTCTAAGAGTGTTGACCTTATTTTAGAAAACAACACAAAAAATGTCAAAGTGCAATAAAACGACATTTATGTCTGAAAAGAAAAGGACACAATTTAAATTTTAAAAAATAGCTAAAAATTACGAAAAACAAATCTCCATAAAACAAAAATCGCCCAAAAATTAACAAAACGCCTATATTTAAAAAATATCGCCAAAATTTAAAAAATCGCCAAAATTTAATAAAAACTTTTTATAAAATTTTGCCGATTTTTTTAATATTGGAAATTTTTATAAAAATCGAAAAATTGAAACATTACTCCAAGGTTAAAAAAAAATAAATAACCTCATAATTGGAAAAAAATTTCGGGTAAAACTAGCCATATATAATATGATTAAGCCATATCTGACTAATATGATTAAGTCATATCTGACTTTATATAATTATCTTATATAATTATATAAAAAATACATTATTTTGACTTTGAATGAAGTCACATTACATCTTATATAATTATATAAAAAATACTTTATGTAGTCCGTGCTATTATTATATGTCTTCAAATTTTACTCCATATATAAAAACATAAGCCATATAATAATAATACAAAAATATATGTAGCGATGGATTGATATGATTATAGATATATGGTCACATGCTAAATTTTATTAAACTATATCTGTCATCATACAGAAAATATTTTACTTATAATTTTATATAGCTTTATATATCTATTATATCCCATACATATTTTGGTATAGTTCAATATCAATTTCGAACATTTCCAACAGGTTTTCGTTATTTAAATTTTTCAAACTTACAAATTTACTTAAGAAAGTTAAAAACTTGCCATAAAATTGTGTTTTGTCAAATTTCACACATCCTGGTTAAGAAAGTTCTTATATGTACAGATATGTTCATATATGGACATTTATGGACATATATGGATATTATAGGTTACATATATGGGCATATATGGAAGGGTATGTGATTCCATATTTGCAAACGCTAATTATATATGGTCATGTATGGAGGTATATGTGATTTCATATTTGCAAAAAGGTGCTCATATATGGACAATATTCGCTAAAGAGGGTCATATATGGGCTAAATTTAAGTAAATTTAATTCCTTGCAAAAAGGCTCATATATGAACAAATAAGGACTCCATAAACCCAAAGAACTATTTTGAAACATAAAAATGGCGTATCTAATCAGTTTTATAAAAACCATTTTAAATACCAATTGTGAACAGCTTCAATTCTTAATCTAATTCATAAGGAATTATTTTAAAATTTTATTAAGTTCAGAAGTGGTTTCTACCATTAGTTTTTTTTAATTGTTATTTTTACATTTTAATTTAAAATTTCTAAGATACAAGCCCATAATTAAATCGTACTATTAAATAAAATATTAAAGGCTTTTTTTAATTGTAAGAGAAAAAAATTAAATTTTTGAGTAATTCGTATTTTTATCTGCAAGGTGCTGTTTAAAAAACTTATAAAATTAATATTGTTCACAATGTTTTAATTTAATGTGGTCGTATTATACTTTATTTTAACATTGTTTAAAATGTCTTTTTATCGGCAAATATTCGTTGTTTTCTTATAAATTCGAAGATTTTTAATAGTAGAATTTTCCTTCGTAAATTAAAATGAATTAGTCATATAAGTTCTTTCCACTCCGTGTAATTATAATTTTTTAGAATTAAGGTATACCATTTCTGTAAATCGAGCGAACTACCAAAAATTATGTACACTATTTTACTACTTCAATAAAGACAATTTCAATTTCAATTTATTTCATGACCATATAAAATAATATATGAAGATATGTGACCATATTTGTCCGTATATTGAAATATAGGTTAATTTTTCTAGTATGTACGAATATGGATGAGCATGTATGATCATGTAAAAAATATATATGATCATATATGAACTCTTTTAACCGGGATGCCACAAAATGATGAATGTAAAATTAAATTACTTAAAGATGAATTGCAAATCATTTATAACAGATTTGTTAAAAAAAAAAGAAAAAAAAATTTAAGTAAACAAAATATTTCAGAAAGCAATTAAAATACCATTGAGTGGTTTTACGAAAAACTAGAGAACATACATACAAAAATGAAAGCATACTTTAAGGGATTATAAGTATTTTATACAAAAATTTTAAAAGCATTGTTTAAGGCTTAATAATAAATAAATATTAAAGCATATTTACAGGCTTACTAATTGAAGCATACTTTTTGGGGTTATTTCATATAGTTTAATTATGAAATTATCTTAAAATAAATATGTTTTAAAACTAGTGTATATTTAAGTTTTTTTTTTAAATTCTTTAAACTTTTTTCCATTTACTTTTATTGTCCATTAAATAAATGAGTTTTAAGTACTACTTCTTCTCTTTTTTAATTTTAATTGGAATTGCTTAAATTTATATTAATATAAATCGACACAAAACGATGAAGAATGGCATAATTTTTCTATTTTTCTAGAAAAAAATTCACAAAAAACCACTTTAACAACAAATGCATTTTTTATATAAATATCAATTTGAAATCAATGCCATTTTTATTATTATTATTTTTTTTTTTTTTTTTCTTTAATTGATGGGTGTTTTATTTATTTAAGTTGCCATTGCTGTTGTTGCCACAATATTCATTTGTGTCATTTGCATATTTCCTGTTAGTTTTTATAATAAAGTTTACCATTGAATATCAAAACGGGAGATTGGGTGTAGGAAATTTTTTAAAATATAAATTTTAAATATAAACGCACAATTTTCAGAAGAAATGCATACATAAATAGACCAACCACTCTATATAAATTTACATTAATTTTTAGAATTTTAAATAAGCAAATATTTTTTCTAATTTTATTTAATAATAAAGCAGCCTAGAAAAAGACTTTAATTTTTAATTTAATATGAAGCAGACAACAGTTTAATAAGTAATAAAATGAAAACCTAGATTTCACTTTTTATTTAAGACCAGAGAATAAACTCAAAAGTATGCTTTAAAATGTTTAAGGTTAACATATTTATATTTATATGACAAAGCACCCCTAAAAGTACACCGTCTTTTTTTGAGTTCTATTAATAGTCTATTGTTTTAGAGTTTTAATATAAAAAACAACATCCCTAAAGTATGCTTTACTTAATGTTGTACATTTTAAAAAACCCAACAATACATCACGTATTTTTATAATAGAATACCCTCCCTAAAGTATGCTTTAATTTTTGAAATTTAAAACAGACTATTAAAGTTAATGGTTTCTATTTATAGTAGCTAAAAGATATGCTATAAAATTTATTACTATTTTGAAGAAACAAAAAAACAGCTAATTAACCTGTTAACTGTTATTGTCTACTATAAACGTTAAATTTTTATAACAACATACCCTCCTCCTTAATTTTTGAAATTTTAAACACAGTAATACACAGGATAAACTAAAATCGAGTTTCAAGTAAAATATATATTGATTTAATTAAAACTTTACTTGAATTCGATCCTATTAAGGCAATTGTAGTATCAATTATTATAATTTGTAACTATTTAATTGATTTTATTTTCAATTAAGGTTTTAATCATGTCTATTAAAAATCAAACTGAATATTTTAAATTCATTTTCATCGGGATAAACATTAATTGCATTTATATTAATTAAATGTGCTAAAGTCCGTAAAACGTATTTAACAAATTGTGAAACAATCTGCTGTATGCTTGTCCCTATCCGGATTTCATTCCTGCCCAAGGAAATCTTCAGGGGACTTTGTTATTAGAATTTCCAGAGATATTTGTTATGTTAAATCACAAACTCAATGAGAATTTCTTGTCCTCGTCTAGGAGCGTGATTCAAAATTTCAAATATCAAAGAAAAAAAACCAAAAACAACAACAAAATATTATCACAATTGGCTTTGTCATCTTCCAAATACTACTCTGTTTTTTTGACAGACCTAGTTTTTAATTTCAAATTAAGTTTTGTTTTTAATTTAATTTCAAATTAAGTTTTAGTGGATACTATTAAAACTAAAATTAAAATTTGCGAAATTTAAAAGAAAAATAAAAAACTCGACAAAACTGAAAAAAATCACCAAAATTTAAAAAAAATTACATCATTAAAAAAAATACTTAAAATTAAAAAAAAAAATCCTTAAAAATTGGATGAAAAAACTAAATATTTCTTTTATGTTCCAAAACAAAAAACTTTCAAAATTAATTGTTTCTTCTTGTGCTAACAAATGCCTGTGAAATTAATTTTAAAAATCTCTTTTTTGTACAAAAGTTTTATTACAAATATTTAATTTTCTCAGGCAACAGTTTTCTTCATCCTCCAACTAACAACAATAAGGTTTAATATTCCAACAAAATCTGTAATAATTTTTCTATTCAACTCCTTTTATGCTAGAAAAAAAGACAAGGCTGAGGAGAAATTTTATAACCATAAACACCTTGATTGCTTTGTATATACAATTGTCAAAACTGCAACGGATGTAAAAGTCATTTCCTTATTTAAATGTTGTATAACTAGTTACAATATTTCTGTGCTATAATGAAAATTTAATATATTTCAAGTTAAATGAAAAAAATCTAGTCTTATTAAGAAATGTATACAAAATATATGTACAAACACTAGTAGGAAAAACTTAGTAAACATTTTTCTAAAACTACTAAAAATTAGTTAAATATGACATTGCACAAAAAAACTTCTAAAATTACTAAATTTGTTTGCTAAATATTAGTTAGATAAGAATAGCAAAAATAAATCTGTGTAATCTACAAATATTTTGTTATATTTCAGCTAAATTTTAGTTTTTTGAAAGTATCTAATTAATCTGCTAAAATCAGCAAAAAATTTGTTAAATATTAGTAGACAAAAAAAATCATAAAAAACGGGAAATTAAAAAAAAAAAATTAGATTATTTATTTTTAATGCAAATAGAAAGCTGCCCTTCTGAAATCAGCAGTCAACAAAATTTCTAAAAATGTTTGCTAAAACTACTAAGAATTAGTTAAAAATGACGTTGCAGAAAAAGTACTAAAATTAGCAGATTTTTTGCTAAATATTAGTAAGATAAGAATAACAAACATATATCTGTTGAACCTACAAATATTTTTTTATATTTGAGCTTAATTATAGTTAATTGAAATTAACAAATTAATGTGCTGAATCAGCACAAAATACCAACTTCTGGTCGCGGTGTATAGTGCCACTCTAGTCTAATCTAAATCTGCTGAAATCAGCAAAACATTGGCGTTTTCTTTTCTGACAAAAATGTCGTATTTTTGGCGTTTTCTTTAATGACAAAAATGTCGTATTTATTGCACATTGCCCTCAAATTTTTTTTTGTGTTTTTTTTTCTGAGAGGGAACCGTGTTAATATATTGCCCTAGAAAAAGGCAAAAAGTACAAATTTTCCGTTCTCAAAAAATTTACAGATTTGGTATTTGCTAGAGATGAGCGACCTAGTGATTCTTCAGCAACACCGTTCTTAGTGTGCTGAATTTAGGAAATTTTTTTACTGATATTAGGAAATTTTCGGCAAAAATATGTCTGGCTTTACAGACTTTTTGTTGAGTGTAATAATTTGTTAGCAGATTATTTCCTTTTTCTATAAAGCATTCTAATTAATATTTTAGTTTGTAGTTATTCCATAGAATATGCTAAGGAATTTTGTAAATCATTATGATATTTAAAAGAAAATTGTCAGTTAAAATTACCAAAATGGAAATACTCGTACACAGAAAAAATTAAAATTATAGTTGATTCAATTAAAAGTTTAATTGAATTCGGTTCTATTAAGGAATTGGAAAATAATTTGTAACCATTTAATTGATTTCAGTTTCAATTAGGAATTTAATCATATCTAGTAAAAATTAAATGGAATATGTTTTTAATTTTAAACAAATTTTTAGTAGATACTGTTCAAACTTAAAATAAAATTGCCAAAAATTGGGTAGAAAATCGTAAATATTGAAAAAGTCGCCGAATTTAAAAAAAAATGTCCCAAAATTTGAAAAAATCGCCAAAATTTAAAAAACAATTTTTAAATTGAAAAAGAAAATCTCCAAAAATTGGAGAAAAATAAACAAAGTTGAATAAAAAATAACCAAAAATTTGTTATTTAGAAAAAAAAAATCTGCAAGAATTGGAAAAAAAAAATTGTTAAAATCAATCAAATGAAAAAGAATTAGGGACCGATAAAAACAGTTATTTTTGAATTTTAAAAATAAAAAGCATATAGAGGTAAATGTCAGAGAACTGATTCAAGTATACCATATTGTTATTCGTAAAATGTTCTGATTTTTTTCGAGCAATTATAGAAGTTATTTTTTGCAGGGACCGTAAATAATGATTATTGCTCGTTTTTTTAAATCAAAAAATCAATCACTTAGAAGAGACATAAAAAAAATTTATTGCACCATGATTTTTAAATTTCTGATTTTTAAAGTTTTCTTCAATGGTAATGATTATTTTTGAGTAATATTAATAAAAATCAACCATAATCATTATTTTTGAGCAAAAAAAAAAATAAAACTCAAAAATAATCATTATTTATGATTTTTTTTTTCGCTCAAAATAAAACTCACTTTCTTTGACCAACTCGTGGTACTATGCCAAAAATTTTGTTATAGCCCTAATATGCATGTATACTGGGCATTAAAAATAGTAAAGCTGGTATGTAAATCTATACCCGATTTAAAAAAAAAAATAAAAAATCAATGTCACGAAGACTGCAAGCTGGTATAATTCAAATTGAAAGCAAACTAATACTAAATTTTTTCCATATCATTTTAATTTTACGAATATTTAGTCTTTTTATAGATTGTTGTTTAAATTGGGTACGAGTAAAATACCTATTACTAACTCGGTCAGTTATAAGGCATATTCCAAAGTGAGCACAATATTAAAATTATTAAAATTAATAATAATAATAATAATAATAAATTACCGCAACCATTGCTTGATGTTGCAACTCGTTGGTATTCAACATATCATATGTTGAACACACTCCAAAAGTTCGAGGATTTTTGTGAAATGCACCTTAAAAATAGAGTTTTATTTTGAGCGAAAAAAATAAAAATCATAAATAATGATTATTTTTGAGTTGTATTTTTTGCTCAAAAATAATGATTATGGTTGATTTTTATTAATATTACTCAAAAATAATCATTACCATTGAAGAAAATCCTTAAAACTCATAATATAATCATTATTGTGTAATTTTTATTATAAAACTCATAATGATTACGGTCCCTGATTTTTTGACTTTGACCTTTTCTATCAAAAATAAGTAATTTTTTTTTTTTTTTTTTTTTTTTTAACAAAAATAAGTTATTTTTTGACTTTTATTTTTTCGAGCCAAAACAAGTTGGTTTTTTTCTCTTATTTTTTGAGCAAAAATAAAAGTTTTGTTTTGATTTTAATTTTTTTGATTAAAAATAACATTTATTTTTTTACAAAAATTTATTAAAAAAAATTTTTTTTTTTTGTTTAATTTTGAAAAGCTTATATTAATAAATAATTAATACTAAAAAAATGTGAGGAATCCCGATAAAAATTACCTTCATGGGAATTTTTATTCCCATAATATAAAAAAAGATGAAAAAAAGTAGCTTAAAATAATAAAAATCCAAAAATAAGTTTTATTTTTAACAAAACAAAAAAATAAAAATAAAAAATAACATTTATTTTTGCTCACACAAGTAAATGTAAAAAATAACTTTTATATTTGAATGGAACATTGGAATATAAAAGAAATAATATTTACAGCCCCTAAAAAAACGAAATTGTGAAATGTGTGTGTTCATTTTCAATTAATCATTTAAAAGATATTATTAAACTTTTACAAAAGTAACTTTGAAATCAAACGAAAGTTTAATTGAAATTTTATTGGCAATATTTTTTTTCTGTGTATTTTATTTGTTGCAGAGATCAGCGGTTTTCGAAATTTGTTGTGTTCTATTTTTAATAAAAGCAAAATACTGGCATTTAAATAATATCACCATAGTCAATATATAAAATTTAATGTTGCACATTTTAGAACACCAAATTTAAATAACATTGAAAAATTCATCTACTGAAAAGTAAAATTGGCACTTAAACAAATCCAGCTATCAGTATCAGAAAATTAAAATTGAAAATATGAATTTATACATTAAAAAGTCTCCTATTTAAAAACTAAAAATGACAATTGGTACCTTAAACATCTACTACTTTATTTGTTGGTACTTTAAGTTATCCATGATTGTACCTTTTTAGTACTTTAAGAACTCAAATCCCTCAACAATTTATTGATTGCATATATGCCATTCTAACATTGAAAATTCTTGTGACCCAACATATTTTAAATAATTTTTTTCAAATATTTTGAGGGTCGATTTGAGCAAGACAGATCTTTTTACTTAAAAATACCAACCCCCAACCAAGCCAAAATATCTACGACTATATGTTTTGGTACTTTCCACGATTGTACCTTTTTGGTACTTTAAGAAATCCACTATTTACTAACAATTTATTGATTCTAACAACGAAATATAAATTCTTATGACCCAACATATTTAAAAAATTTTTTTTTACATTTTTTTTTTCTATATGAACAAGAAGGATATATTTTACTTAAAACTATCAACCCCCAACCAGTCCAAAACAAAAGCTATTTCCAGGGAAATTCGGGAGAGTGAGTTAAATAACGTTAAACGAACCATCAACCAAACCATCAACCAACTAAATTAAAAAGAATGTTGCAGCTTTTGCCGGACTGTATACAAATGAATAAAAATGGGCATAAATCTTAATTTATAATTGAAATAATAAATTTTCAAATAAACCATTATAATTATTTTATTATTATTTTATTTATGTTATAAACAATTATAATTTAAAATACCAAAAAGTGTTATTATTTAAAAAAAAAAAATCCAATTTTTATAATGAAAATTTGTTTAATTGATAGAAAAAATTAAATTATTTTATTTACAATTGTAATTATGGAAAAAAAAATAAATTATAATAAAAATTTGTAATGTAAAAGGCACCCTTACACAAGTAATATTATTTGTTCTTTAATTTATAACCGCTCCAAATTTTGGCAAACTAAAAGTTTTTTTTTTTTTTTAATTAAAGAAAATTTTTAGATTTAGTTCATTAATGAAAGGGCATCAAAAAAGCAATCGAACAGTATATAAAGCTTTGTTTAATTTTAAGATTAAGTATTATTTTTAGCCAATTTAAAGATTTTAAAAAAAAGTTTATGCGAAATATAAATTATTTTCAATTTTTTCAAAAATTAGATGCAAAATGTAGAATTTGTGAAAGCCCAGCAAATTTGCTTTCATTTAAAAATAAAAAAAAAAATTAAAAAATTATAAATTTATAAGATTTACTAACAATTTATCATTTTTCCAAATAAAAATTTTCTTTTTATTATTAAATGAAAGGGTATTTTCTGGGCTTTCAAAAAATATACATTTCGCATCTAATTTTTTTTCTAGTTTTTGAGAATATTTAAAATTGTATATTTCGCACAAACTCATAATTTTTTTAAAAAATAAGTTTTTTTCTCTCTCAAATTGTGTCATTAATGAAAGGGCATCAAAAGAGCAATCGAACAGTATATTAAGCTCTGATTAAAGTCCAGTTAAAACTTAACAAACACATAAATTGAAAATGTATACGGGATATAACAACAATTGTGTCAAAGTCACAGTTTGTAGCTAAAAGGACATTCAGTAATCGGGCATAAAAAACAAAAAAAAAAATAAAATATGAAATATTAATTTTTTGAAAGCCAAAAAAATGTACTTTAATTTTTTAAACCAAACAAACCTCTTTTTTTCAAAATTTACATTTTTTTAAATTTTAAAAAAATATAAAAAAAATTTGTTAATTTTTTTGAGCTAATAAGACCATGTACATAAAAACTAAATGCGTAATGTCTAGTTTTTTAAATGAAAGGAAATTTCCTGGGCTTGCAAAAAATATATATTCCGCATTTAATTTTTTTATAGTTTTCAAGAAATTTAAAAAAATGTAAATTAGGCACAAAAAATTTTGTTTTTTTTTTTTGCAAAAACTAAAATTTAAATCGCCCTCAGAATTTGCCAACTTGTTTTATTTCCCTTTAGTTTTAATTTCCTAATTAGCGGCAATTTTTTTTAGTATTGTATACTAACTTAATTTTTTGGGTAAAAAAATAAAATTTAAATCCCCCTCAGAATTTGCAAATTTGTTTTATTTCTATAAAATACACTTTAGTTTTTATTTACTACTTAGCCGCAAATTTTGTAATATTATATAATAACTTAATTTTTTTGGTGTAAAAAAATAAATATATTTGAGCAGAAAGTGTATTTTGGAACAAAAATTTTAAACAAACATCTTGTGAGTTCGATATTTGTGTGGTATTGCTTATACGTAAATTTTGAAAAAAAAACAAAAAAAAAGTTTTACCAAAATTTACAATTTTTAAAATTTCTCAAAACTAAAAAATATTTTGATGAAAAATGTATATTTTTAGAAAGCTCAGGAGATTTCCTTTCATTTAAAATAAAAAAAAAATAAAAAATTTTTTGAAAAATTGAAATTTAGATAAGTCTTTTTTATAGTCTTTTCTTATAGTCTTTTCTAAATTTCAATTTTTCAAAAAAAAATTTTTATTTTTTTTTTATTTTTAAATGAAAGGAAATTTCCTGAGCTTTCTAAAAATATACATTTTGCATCAAAATATTTTTTAGTTTTTGAGAAATTTTAAAAATTGTAAATTTTGGTAAAACTTTTTTTTCAAAATTTACAATTTTTAAAATTTCTCAAAAACTAAAAAAAAAAATTTTGTGTGAAATGTATATTTTTAAAAAGCTCAGGAGATTGGGCTTGCAAAAAAATATTTAACACATAATTTTTTATAGTTTTCGAGAAATTTAAAAATTAATTTAATTAGGCACAAAAAATGTTTTTTTTTTTTTTGTAAAAACTTAAATCAGAATTTGCCAACTTGTTTTATTTCCCTTTAGTTTTAATTAGCGGTAAATTTGTAATATTGTATACTAACTTATTTTTTTTGGGTGAATAAAATTAATTTAAAATCGCCCTCAGAATTTTAAAATTTGTTTTATTTCTATAAAAAACCCTTTAGTTTTTTTTTTTACTAATTAGGCAAATTTTGTAATACATATTATATAACTTAATTTTTGAGTGTAAAAAAAATAAATATATTTGAAGAAAAATAAAAAAATAAATATATTTCTGGAACAGAAATTTAAACAAACATCTTGTTAGTTCGATACTTGTGTGGTATTGCTTATACTATTTTCTACATTATCATCTTCTTTTAATTTGCAAATAATTCACCTTAGTAAATATTCCTACCTTAAGGTTGTATTTCTTGTTTGTTTGTTACTTAGCATATATTCCTACCTCAAAGTTGTATTTTTTGTTTACTTTTCGCTTGTTTTAAACACATTTCTCCTTTAAGTTCTTTTAAAGTTAATCAAAATGTATGAGCCGCTGTGGTGCGATGGATAGATCACCGGCTTACAAGTCAGAAGATCGTGTGTTCGATGCTGGCTGGCGGAAATAGATTTTTGTTTTTTTTTTTTTTTAACAATTTACGTCACCCAATTTTTCCCACCTCAAAGTTGAGTTTGTCTCGTTTAACCATTTTAACCACATTTTCGCTTTAAGTAAGTTTTAAGCTGGTTGTAATGTATGAGCCGCTGTGGTGCGATGGATGTGTTGGCGAGCTACGAAGCGGGAGTTCGTGGGTTCAAACCTTCCTTCATCACACTTTTAGAAAAAAAGTTATTTTTTTTTTAATTTAAAAATTTGAGCATCCATCCATCCATATTTTTTTTAAAATTTTTATTTTTAATTTTTATGATTAAAAATGACCAACTATGCACTGTTTTAGATGCTCCTTTAAACAATCTTCACAATTCCAACGGCTATACACTGTTATATCAATAAAACGAAGCATCCATGGACCTTTAGACTGAGATCTAGGCCATTGGAAGGAATAATATTCATTAAACAGTGCATAAATGCTCTTTTTATTGATTTAACTGTGTCTAGGCACTGGAATTATGAAGATTATTTAAAGGAGCATCTAAAGCAATGCATGGTTGCTCGTTTTTATTAATAAAATTAAAAATTCAAAAAAAAGGATGGATGGATATATGAATATGGATGGATATTTTTTTAAAATTAAAAAAAAGAAAAAAAACTTTCTTGCCGCGGGCGCGAATTGAACTCACGAACTACCGCTTCGTAGCTCGCCAACACATCCATCGCACCACGCCGGCTCATACATTACAATCCAGCTTAAAACTTACTTAAAGCGAAAATGTGGTTAAAATGGTTAAACGTGACAATCTCAACTTTGAGGTGAAAAAATTGGGTGACGTAAATAGGTAGAATAAAAAAAAAAAAATCTATCTCCGCCAGCCAGCATCGAACACACGATCTTCTGACTTGTAAGCCGGTGATCTATCCATCGCACCACAGCGGCTCATGCGTTCTGATCAACTTTAAAAGAACTTAAAGGGAAAATGTGTTTAAAACAAGTGAAAAGTAAACAAAAAATACAACTTTGAGGTAGGAATATTTGCTAAGTACCAAACACACAAGAAAGACAACTTAAGGTAGGAATATTTGCTAAGGTGAATTATTTGCAAATTAAAGGCACATGATAATGTAGAAAAAAGTATTAGCTATACCACACAAGTATCGAACTAACAAGATGTTTGTTTAAATTTCTGTTCCAAAAGACTCTGCTCAAATATATTTATTTTTTTTACACCCAAAAAATTAAATTATATAATATGTATAAAAAATTAGCCGCTAATTAGTAAAAAAAAAACTAAAGGGTATTTTATAGAAATAAAACAAATTTTCAAATTCTGAGGGCGATTTTAATTTAATTTTATTCACCCAAAAAAATAAGTTAGTATACAATATTACAAAATTTACCGCTAATTAGTAAATTAAAACTAAAGGGAAATATAACAAGTTGGCAAATTCTGATTTAAGTTTTTACAAAAAAAAAAAACAGTTTTTGTGCCTAATTAAATTAATTTTTAAATTTCTCGAAAACTATAAAAAATTATGTGTTAAATATTTTTTGCAAGCCCAATTTCCTGAGCTTTTTAAAAATATACATTTCACACAAAATTTTTTTTTTTTAGTTTTTGAGAAATTTTAAAAATTGTAAATTTTGAAAAAAAAAGTTTTACCAAAATTTACAATTTTTAAAATTTCTCAAAAACTAAAAAATATTTTGATGAAAAATGTATATTTTTAGAAAGCTCAGGAGATTTCCTTTCATTTAAAAATAAAAAAAAAATAAAAATTTTTTTTTGAAAAATTGAAATTTAGAAAAGACTATAGCCTTATCTAAATTTCAATTTTTCTAAAATTTTTTTTTATTTTTTTTTTATTTTTAAATGAAAGGAAATTTCCTGGGCTTTCTAAAAATATACATTTTGCATCAAAATTTCTTTTAGTTTTTGTGAAATTTTAAAAATTGTAAATTTTGAAAAAAAAGTTTTACCAAAATTTACAATTTTTAAAATTTCTCAAAAACTAAAAAATATTTTGATGCAAAATGTATATTTTTAGAAAGCTCAGGAGATTTCCTTTCATTTAAAAATAAAAAAAAGAACTTTTTTTTGGAAAATTGAATTTTAGAAAAGACTATAGCCTTATCTAAATTTCAATTTTTCAAAAATTTTTTTTTATTTTTTTTTTATTTTTAAATGATAGGGAATTTCCTGAGCTATCAAGAAATCAACATTTCACATCTAATTATTCTAGTTTTTGATTTTTTTTTTTCTTTTTTTTTACAAAATATAATTTTTAAAAATTTCTCAAAAACTATAAAAAAAAAAATAAGATGTGAAATGTTGAATTTTTGAAAGAACAGGAAATTTCCTTTCATTTAAAAATAAAAATATATTTTTTTTTTTGAAAAAATTATAAAATAGATGAGACTATATTATAGTCTTCGCATTTAATTTTTTTTATGGTTTTTAAAAAATTTGAAAAATTTAATTTTGCTTTTGAGCTTTCAAAAAATCTACATTTTGCATTTTATTTTTTATAGTTTTTGTGAAAATTAAAAAAACGTGTATTCCGCACAAACTTTTTTCAGCTTTTAAATTGTTAAAAAAATTATACAGAATTTGATAATTACAAAGCTTTATGTATATAAAATATTAATTGATTAAATTGAATATTTGTTTATAAGTAAATTAAATTCAAATCAAATCTTTAATTAGATTTTAAATTTAGTTTTAGAAATTTTAGGCTACAAAGTTTCTCTAATGCTTACGAAATTTAAAACAAAACATTATGATAATTGTATATTATAAAATAAAATTTATTTTTTAAATCTTATGTTATTTTTAGTTTTTTTCAATTTTTATTTGTTGAAATTTATGACTATGCCGTTTTTTGAATATCACGATAAATACTGGTTCAATTTGGCTGGAAACCTTTGTGTGCTAGATTTTTGATGCTCTTTGAGAAATGTCTCCCCCATTTGATATTAAGTTTTACCGTTTTCTTTTAGAATTCGATTTTAATTGCAAATTAACAGATATTTGAATGAAAGAGTGTGGTTGTTATGAATCAGTCTCGCACCATTTGCTCCACTGTGGCTATTTATCTGAAACAAAATAAAAAGGAAAAATTAATATTTTTAATTCCATACGAAAGAATGGTGATTAAAACTTATGGGAGTTGTAGGTATTATAAAAAACTATATGATTATGTCTGACAATATAAAGCCATATAGCTTCAAATTTAAGATCAAGAAGTAAGAAGGAATACATTTTATTATTAGTATTTTTTAATATTAATAATAAGATTTCTGTGTTATATTAAAGAAAACTTTTATTAAACAATACAAATTTACAAAAAAAAATGTTAAGTTTTCTTTGATCTTCTTTTATTTAATTCTTCTTATTTTGAACGAGTTTAAGATCATTTATTTATTAATTATAATTATTTATTTCCAAGTTTGATATAATTTTTATTAAAAATAAAAATTATGTTTTTTTGGACCTTTAATTGTGCAATGAAAATGACAATTTTTCAAGTTCGAGGTCATACTCTATATTTCTTTATTAGGTTATTCTCCTAACAAAAAATCTATAGAGTTTTTGTTTTCAAATTTATTAATTGACCTCTTTCAGGAATGTGTTGATAGATCTATTTCGGAAATTTTCTAGGTTCCCATCATCAGAACACGTTTTAAAAAGAAGTGACAATCCCATGCAAAACATCAAACATTCATATAAACTAGTTTTCTCACTAAATGAGAACTAATATATGCGCTCGAAGTTAAAGATTATCACCATTGATCAAAAATAAATTGAAAACTTGTTTATTATGTACAAGCTCTAGCTTTGGTAGATATTGAAATACACGGTTTATGTTTTTTCCTTTTTGTTTGCACACTTGTTTTGTTTAAAATAAAAACAAAAACAAAATGTACAGGGGGAGTAAAAAGTTCATACTTTTCTTAAATACAAGTTTGATTAAATTTTAAAAATTATGTTTTTTCGACTATATTTCTATATTTCTTTATTCCTAGCAAATATTCCTAGTTTCTAGTCCTAGTCCTAGCAAATAATCTATTGAGTTTTTGTTTTCAAATTTATTAATTGACCACTTTCAGGTTTTCATCTCCACATTGGGTGACTTCTTCCGTGAACAATTATTGCAATTGAAATTTTTTGTTTTTACTGGAAATAAATAATTATAATTAATAAATAAACGATTAATGAATATTAGAAAAGTTCTAATTATAATATAGAGAAATAAAAATGTGAGCGTTGTGGTGTAATGGTTAGCGCGCTGGACTGTTACTCAGATGGTCGCGGGTTCGATTCATTTAAAATAAGAATTAAATACCAATTTACTGTCAAATTTAACAAACATTTTTTAAATACAAGAAAATAATTGATTAAAAAAAAATTTAAGTGCATATTTTAAGATTTTTCATGCATATTATAGACGCCGAGAACACTCTTTTTTAGTGCACTAAGTTTCTGTCCCTTAATAATTAAGTATAGCGCCATGTAAAAATTTCAGTATGATTACAAGGCAGTGTTGCCGTTTTTTGAATAATTATTCAAAAACAGATTAATTGGATAATTTTTGAATAACGAAATTTTTGTTTAATCTCGATAAAAAAAACTAATATAGAAACTAATATTGTTTTATCTAATTTAATACGACCCCATAATTAATTATATAAAATTTCATTCGAAAAATGGCCCGATTAAATTGTATTAAATTACATCTAATTGTATCATATTAGATTAATTTAGATACAATTAGAAGGAATTTTATACAGTTTTGTCCGAATTTCGTCCTCATCCAAATTTATCAAATTATACTTATAGTAATAAGATTGTATTTTTAAATTTTCTAATTATTTGAGTTAAGGTTTGTTTTTTATATAAAAGTTTCCGGAAAATAAATAAATTAATAAATTTTCAAAAAATTTGAAAGTTTGAAAAAAAAAAAATTAATAATAATTCAAGTTTGTTATAATTTTTATTAAAAATAAAAATTATGTTTTTTTCGACCTTTAATTGTGTAATGAAAATGAAAATTATTCAAGTTCGAGGCCATACTCTATATTTCTTCATTAGGATATTGTCCCTAACAAATCTATAGAGTTTTTGTTTTCAAATTTATTATTTGACCCTTTCAGGAATGTGTTGATAGATCTATTTCGGGAATTTTCTAGGTTCCCATCATCAGAACACGTTTTGAAAGCGGTAACAATCCCATGCCAAACATCAAACATACACATTCCTTAAAGGGTCAAATAATAAAAATTTACAATGTAGTTATGATTTTTAAAAAATACACTCATTCTTCTCTACCACGCCTTTCACAATTAAAATTAAATAAAATTGCATATTAATTATAGTCTTAATTGCAATTTTCTGAAAAAAGACGTTAAAATTCAAACTCAAACAATAATAATTTAAATTGATTTAGTTTCTTTATTTTATTAATACTTTAAATACATAATGTATGTCTGCTTATACAAAAAAAAAAATCTAATGAATATTTATTTTAATTTGAAAATGTTATTTTACAATTTTGTTTTTTCTACAAATAAAATCTGTGAGGAATTTAAATTTACTATGTATGCAAGGAGTAGCCATTTTTATACAAACACATGCACAAAATAGTTAGATTTGTATGTTAATATATAAAATGCATACATGTAAGCACAATTAATCCACTGGGCTGCTCTATATGTGTGCGTTGTGTTTGTATGCAGAACATTAACGAAATGTAATTATTTGCATTTACTGAAAACTGTGGCCCTAACTAAATATCTATATGATGCTGATCCCAGTATTACTTTAGAAGTTTGTGTATAACTTTGTTCAACTCTCTGAACTACATAATTTTTTTTTTTTTTTTTTTAGTATACTACAAAATAAAATTTAATATAATGTTTTATGAAAAAATATGTACATTAAATAATAGAAGTACGTATATAGGATTATAAAGCGTTTAGACTACAACTTATATTAAAAACAAAATAGTTTCTTTTCATTTTCATGACTAAGTAAAATCTTATTTAAATTAATTACAAGTTTAGGCGAAATAAACTTCAAAGGAATCGTAAAATTAAATTAAGAAAAATTCATTAGTGACTAATAATGACTAAAATTGTTAAGATTAAATAAAAAGCAAATTTTTTTCACCAATATTTTAAATAGGTGGCAACCTTGAGACCAAAACTTGGGCAACATTTTTGTTTTCTGAAGTACTTCAACCCTATTTACAATTAATTAAAATTAATTGAAATCAATTAAAATTAATTTTTATTAAAATTAAACCAAGTAATTAGTTAACTTATCCAAGTTAAACTTAGTTAACTTAACCAAGTACTTAGTTAACATAACTAAGTTAACTAAACTAACAAGGAAACTACACAGTGGTGACTAGGGTGGGGCGATTTGAACATCTCAATGGGCGCTTCGCGTTTCTGATTCTTGGGATTGTACTGAGCAAAAAAGTCCACTAGACCATACGTCTATGGTGAAAAGCGATCTTCCACATTTTGACTTTTTAGCCGTATTTTGTGAAAGTAACAATGTGTGGGATGGACATATCTCAGGAATTAGGAGGAGCTTATCCAAGATTATGGTATCAATCTCTTCTTTGGAAGATTCTCTAGCAGATTAATGCATAGTTGTGGGTGGAGTTTAAGGGGTTAATTTTTAATTTCAAAATAGGGCTTTTTTGCCGTAAAGTCAAAATCTGGAAGCTTGATTTTCACCGTAGACGTATGGTCTAGTGGACTTTTTTGCTCAGTACAATCCCAAGAATCAAAAACGCGAAGCCCCCATTAAGATTTGTTTCCTTCCATACTATCGCCCCACCCTAGTGGTGAACCCTCAGATTTGAATGAAACTCGGATATGTTGTAAAGGACGAAAAAATACTAGATACGTATTTTTTTTTTAAGTGTGTAATCCCAAGTTTAGGGGTTAAGAGGTGGGGTCAAAAATTACAAATTTTACGTTTTTTAAATATATTTCTTATATTAGTTATTAAACTATTGGGTATCAAATGAAAGGAATATACTGGTATATTAAACAAATCCGTGCATGGCCTCATAATTTTGTTATTCAAAAAACTATTTTATCGAATATCACATTTGTACGAGAAGCTGTGATTGGTTTGAGTTCAAATTAACATATCGCTCATTTACTTCAAGAACGTCACAACTCAAGAAACATGATTTTGGAGTTAATGATGCAGATTTATTCGTTATATCACATATCATATTGTGTAAAACATTCTTATTGATATCTTGTATACTCACCTCTTGAGAGAAATTATTTCGTTATTTGTTTCTTCAAGGTGGGAGTAAATTGAAAACTTTAAACTCGTTTTCTACAAAATCAAAATTTTAAGTTATGACGTTATTGAAGTAAATGAGCGATATAATAATGCTTATTTAATTTTATCGAGGGGGTGTCTGGGCTTTTTTCAATTTTCTTAACCGTTCGGCTTTAACACGACTTTTCCCTAAGAGCTTTAATAACCCATATTTTAAATATTTCAAATAAGTGGCAGCCCTGGGCCCACAGCATAGGCAATATGGGTATCAAAATTTTTATTTTTTTCGAATACTTTAATATTGTGTACAAACAAATTTGAATTTCTTAAATTTTAGAAAAGTTTTCATACAAAAATGTTCTAATTGCTTACCTCCTTTTTTAACCCCTAAACGTCCAATTGCTCAATACGTGTCTAATATTTGTTTCATTAAAATCTGAGGAATCACCACTGTGTGGTTTTTTGTACACTAAGGGTATTATGTAGGTAAAGACGTCAGCAAATGTAGTTAAAATCAAATGACAACTAACATTTTTTATTTGTTTTTACTGTTCAAAAAAATTACTAACAATTGTAGTAAAAATGAACGACATATGTAGGTAAAAAATTAACAAACATTAATTTTTTATATATGTAACAAAAAAATTAATGTAAAATCATAAAACAGTCATTTGTTGTGGTTTGTTTTTTTTAAATGAACTACAAGGTTAGTATAAAAATTAAATTTGTTCTATAAATGACTGACATTTACATTAAAAACAAAGAAACTGTATTACAACCCAAACAACTACACATTTTTAAAGCAGAACTTCCCTGAGTGCAGTTGTTTTCAAATGAAAAACTATAGAAAAATATTAATATAAAATGAATTTGACTGATTTTTCATATGAAAAATAGCCTAAAAACAAACACGACAAGTGTGCCAAATTTTTTTTTTTAATTGAAAAATCACCCAAATTTTTTATTAATACTTTTGGGTGATTTTCCATATGAAAAATCGAACAATTTTGGAGACAAAAATATAGACGGATTTTTCGTGTTTCTTTTTGGGCGATTTTGCATATGAAAATTTACCCAAAACTATTAATCAAAAATTTGGGTGATTTTCCGTATAAAAAATCGACCAATTTTGTAAAAAAAATAGGCAGATTTTGCATGTTTGTTTTTTAAAAATTTAAAAAAAAATTGGTAGATTTTTCGTGTTTGTTTTTATTTTTGGGCGATTTTTCAACAACAAAATTTGTAAACAAAAAAAATTTCGCAGATTTGTCGAGTTTGCTTTTGGACGATTTTTCATATGAAAAATCAGGAATTACTCTTCAAAAATAGCGAAAAACCAATATGAACAATTGAGGATTATTTTGTTAATGTGCGTTTATATAAAAATAATTATTACAATTGATTTAATTTTTTAATTGTTCGTCAATGTAAACGCATTATTAGTTAATATGTATATTAAGGTGGGTCGTTTAGTAAAAAAAAAAAATAGTGGCCCCCAGAAAATAACATTTGGCATTTTCTAAGAATATTCCCAAAATATTTCGCGAAAACCATTAGTGCGCTGGACTATTTTTAAAAAATGTCTTTAGTTTTTTCAAAATAATTTTGTTTTTATTCCAAGAAACTGTATACAAGAGGGGTATCAAATGAAAAATCCTTGGAAGACGCATCTAAAAAAATAAAAAAAAAATAAAAATAAAAAAAATTAAATAAAAATATACACTTTTTTCAAAAGTGGACCACTTTCTCAATGGCTGTTGCAAAAAAATAAATATTTTGAAAATCCTCATAAAAAATGTCAAAGTTAATTTTTAGGGAGTCACTAAAAAATTGTTGTGTTTCGATCCACTTTAATGTATATTAGTTTGTAGTGTCCGACCGAACAGTTCGGCCAGAAAATGCATTTGGTCTGTATTCGGTATTTTAAAGCATTATGGACAAATTTGGCGGATGGAAAAATGTTTATTGGGCTGATTGGATGCTATTTTGGGCGTCAAATTTGAAGAAAAGTCTGTAGTTACCCAGCATACCATTATCGGAGCGCTCTTATATATGAGCTCATATATGAGCGATTTTATGAGCTCCTGTGAGTGTTTCCTGCGTGCATATTTCTGGGCTCATAAACGATCGATTTTATGACTTTCTATGAGTGTTTCTTGCGTTTAAATTTCTGAGCTCATAAACGGTAAATTTTATGAGTTTTTTATGCGTGGTTTCTGCGCGCATATTTCTGAGCTTATAAACGATAGATTTTATGTGCTTTTTATGAGTAATTTCTGCATGCTGACAGATAACGGTAAATTCCAGCTAAGCAGAAGAAAGAAGTTACACAAATTGATTCATTAGTGAATATTTTTGGAAGCGTAAAGACCAAATTGTGAGTTATTTTATAATAAATACAAAAATAATACATAATTAAAATAATGAAAAGAGCAAGCTTAAAAGAAAGCAAAGAGGAGCCTTTAACCACAAATTTAACATAGATGAAAAAGTATTTAATAACTGCACTTTAAGGTGGTTTCAGACTGCAAAAGACCGTATTAAATATCGTGACAAACTTCTTAAAAAGAAAGAGTGCTAATATTTAAAAAATTTTGTTTTATTATTATTTATTTTATTTCTTGAATTTATGTTGAATGCATTCAGTTTATTTAATTCATTTTAATACCATTTTACTTTAACAATACAAATATGTTAACTTATTGAGTAAAAAATCCTATTTTGAATTATCTGTTTTTCGTCATTTTCAGGATACTATTTAGAGTTTTTGATGCACGCAAAATGAGGCTCAAAATGTTATTTTATGCACTGGAATAAGAGCTCAAAATGCGTTTTAAAAAAGAGTCATAAAATACTCTTTTATGCATAAAATTTAGAGCTCTTTCATGAGTGACCAGTTTAGTGGAAAAAGCCACTCAAAAATGAGCGTTTTATGACTGTTTATGATTATTTTATGAACTCATTATGAGCGTCAGCGCTCCGACAAAAGAGTCTTTATGAGCCCATTTAGAGCGCATATGGTAAGCTGGGAAAATACTCTTTTATGCATAAAATTTAGAGCTCTTTCATGAGTGACCAGTTTAGTGGAAAAAAGCCACTCAAATATGAGCGTTTTATGACTGTTTATGATTATTTTATGAACTCATTATGAGCGTCAGCGCTCCGACAAAAGAGTCTTTATGAGCTCATTTAGAGCGCATATGGTATGCTGGGTAAGCAATGAATTCACTGTTCGGCTTTAGAAAGTTCGGCCAAATTGAAAATAGTTCGGCGACCGAACTTTTAAACTTCGAACTAAACTTCGGCTTTTCTCTTAAATTTTATATACAAAATCGAATTAAATCGGCTCAACAAACATGTTTCCAATACCAAAATTTGTCATCATTGCCTCTAGATATCAAAAAACCGACAAAATATAGGTTTTTGGCCGAACTGTTCGGTCGGACACTATTAGTTTGTGAAATGTTTATACATCTACATTTACTTTTATATAGTCAGCATGACTTTATTTGCAAGCCCACGAACAAACATTATTTATGATAGCATGTAGTTAAATTAAAGTAAAGTCATCGAAAAAAAAACACAAACCTAATTAAAACGCGTCCTTATGAATAATAAAATTTTAAAATAAACATGAAGAAAACTAAAATTGTAGAGGGTGCTTAAATTTAACAATATAAGGGCTACGAATTACAAATATTTCATAATAAAGTATATTAACTAATTAGCGGAGTAGTATTAGGGATGGAACTGCGTTTAAGTAGTATCAAATTGGATATTTCGAAGGAAAATTTAACCTTACTCCATAAAGACCTATATTAGGCTGGCACACAAAAAAAAAAAGAATGTCGAATTTTAGAGCTCCACAAGGCTGGCCCTGTTTCAGTAGTGTTCAGTAGAGGTGGCTACACAGAAAAAATTATCAACCTAAAATATCTAATTAAAGATTTGATTTGAATTTAATTTGTTTCTAAACAAATATTTAATTGAATCAATTAATATTTTAATTGACTTTTAAATATATAAATACATATTTTATTTTAGACGCAATTATCATATTATTTTTTCATACAATGTATGCATAAATAGAAAATTTTCAGTATAAAATACCAAATACATTTGAAGTTAACAAACAAACTAAGCACACACACAAACAGACTCAGCATTGCAAAAAACACACATACCAACTTATAGATCACACACTTTTTTTGTGAGTATCATATTTTTTTTTTGTAGAAGTTATTTATAACTTTTTTTGCCTTCTTAATTTTAATTAAAGGTTTAATTGATAGTATCATTGCCGTGATAGGTGCAAAATCAATTAAAATATTAATTGATTCAATAAATTTTTTAATTGAAACCCATTTTTAGTTTTTTCTGTGTAGTAGTTATCGATTTTGCAGGGTTAGGCCAAAATTTAAGAGAAATTCAAATATTTTATAAATATAGAAAAGTTTGTGCACAGACTTATAATAAAACTTTCTTTTTAAGTTAAACAGCCTGTCGAAATATAGGTTTTATTTTTCATATATTTCAGGATCTACGAAATGGATTTCCAAGTTTGATCCTTATTGAAGTCCATGTTATAAACATGCCTTAATATGTCTATTTTTTTTAAAAACATTGTAATGACTACTTATTATGTTACTTTGTCATGAGTACTTATTACCTTCTGCATTACTTTAAATATTAAAATAATGGGTTACCGATAAGAAACTTATTATGCATTACTCTCATACAAAAATAATTGATGAACTAGAATAGGTTATTTATCTAATGACTTATAGGCAAAATATAATGATACAACAATTTTCGAAAATCTATTTTTAGACTCTTTATAATTCGTATTTTTGTAAGCTATATGGTAAGGGCTTAGTTTTGGTGTATCTTGAACAAATTTCCATGGAAGAAAAATTCATTCATGTTTTAAACTATGATATATTATATGCGTCGGTGGCTCAGGGTATAGAGCAGTCGCCTGTTAATCAGACGACCCGGGTACGATGCCCCCCCCCCCTCCCAAAAAAAATCTTTTCCTGGATCTGCGCCTGAACATATATATTATAATTACACGGTGCTACAGTGGAAAACGACCTAGCGTGGGTTATAAGTCTTGTTGAGTACATTACAAATTGTTTTAAAAAATTTCAGAAACACCCTCAAATTCAGAAGTTATTCTAAAAAACCCGTTTTCAGTAATGTTCGTCAACTTATCGACCTGTAACTCAGTCAGTTTTTGTCCGATTTAAATTTTTTAACGAAAACTTATTTCGGTTTAAAATGGCGTGCATTTTTTGATACATTTATAAGTTATAAGTATTGTTTTTGTTAAGAATATCTACAAAAAAAAACGAAAATTATAAACTTTTTTGATTTTAGTAGCTTTTCATTGCTAATTTTAATATGAAAGCTTATAAAAATTTATACCAACGTATAAAGAAAATTTAGTTCTTAACAAAACATGGTTTTCATTTCTCAAATCGGATGAAAATTGTAAAAGTTATTTAACTTTTCATTAACACCTGTTTTAAACTATACATGTTAACTTAGGTTAAGCTATTTGTACAGTTTTTAATTTACGTTTGTAAGTCAAGTGGTTTACCAAAAGAAAAGTCTGCAATCCCAAAATTTTTACTTTAGAAAAAGTTTAGTAACTTTTGCAAATATAAACCGATTTTAACAAATAATATCTCGTTTTTTTTTGTATAAAATTGTCTTTTAAATACAGTGCAGAAAATTATAGGTTTTCATAGAAAAAAATTAAAATAACTCTTGTTGAATTTGAAAAATTAGGAAAAAAAAATGAGAAACTTTTGATAAACACTTACCTAATTTCTTGGAATATATATATTATGAATACATTTCATGAAAGCTTAATTCTTTGCCTTTCCAAAACTGTTTAAAATTTTGAAATCGTTCAAAAACTGTGCGAGTTAGAGGTACTAAAGTGCTACGACCTACCCCAAAACAGTTTTTTTTGAAAATAACTCAAAATTTTGAGGGTGTTTAAAAATTTTTGAAAACGGTTTTTGTATGTCCTCACCTAGGCCTACAACCACCACTAGGTCGGTTTTCAAGTTCTGACAAAAAGTGTTTTTTTGTAGCAGTGAGTTATTTATCACAAATCTTTTTTAAGTCCTACATATTAAACCGTTAGTCTGGTCTTATTTATCACGCAAGGAGTTTTTAATTTCGAGTATTTTTACGAGGAAATCTTTCGACTCGGACCGGAAAATCTTAATAAACTTCAGACATGTTGTATAGAATAAAAATTTAAGTAATCCGTGATTTTTTAACTGCTCAATCCCATGTTTAGGCGTTATTAAGTGGGGTCAAAAATAACACCATTATAAGTTTTTTCGGCTTATTTCGTACACAGAAAAAAAAAATTGCGCCAAGTACACATTTTGTTGAATAAAAAAAAATAATCAATTACTTTTTTAATTGATTCAATTAAAAAGTAATCAATATGTTTGTTTATTTAAAGTAATTAATATTATTTAAAATATTGATTACTTTTTAATTGAGTCAATTAAAAAAGTAATTGAGTCAATTAAAAAAGTAATTGATTATGTTTTTCTTATTCAACAAAGTGTTTACTTGGCGCAATTTAAGAAATATTTTTTTGTGTGTACCATTTAAAGTAACTATTAAAGTATCAAATGAAAGGTATTTCAAGACGCATTCACTGCTGTACAAAATGTCTCCAAAGATTTTCAAGTATTTTTGTAATTCAAAAAAATGTGTGTTCGAGTAACATTCAATCTCGCGTTTTATTAAGGAATTGTGGTTGTATTAGGCTAAAAATAATGCATAGCGCTTATGTAATATAATATGAGCGTTTTCCTTTACAGGAAATCGTTCAGCTTTTATGCGACTTTTCCCCTTAGAGCCTTATTCCACTATATATTTCAAATAATACAAAAATGTTGCAACTCTATGTCCACTGTATAGGCAATATTGGTATCAAAATTTTTGTTTTCTATAATACTTTAATGCTGCTTACAAATAAATCTAATTTTTGTAAATTAAAGACAAGTTTTCATACAAAAACAAATGAATTTTTAACTCCACTTTTTAACCTTTAAACATGAGATTGAGCAGCTAAAAAAAAATACCTGTCTCATTGTTTTTGCTTAAATTCAACTTATCCAAAGTTCATTAAAATCCGCGAGTTCTGATCGGGATACCTCCCTTGTAAGTAGATTTTAGCATTTAATGTTTCTTAAGTATTTCACAAAATGTTTTCTTTTCAATTTTATAATTTCCAAGAATGTTGCATTAATTTCGTATTGTACAACGTTCGCATTGTTGACAATTAATTTTCTAAAAATATCGCTAAATCAAACTAAAATCTCGCTATAAAATAATCTATATTATCAATAGTTCACAAATTTAGCGATAAATTTCTAAATTTACCAACGTTTTTAAAAATCTGTTCAAAAATTACTGAAAAATAGCTACAGTTTTTGAACTTGGCAACGTTTAAAAAAACTCTACAAAATTAAAAAAAAAAAAATCACCAGAATTAAAAAAACCCGCTAATATTAAATAAAAATCACCAAATAAAATTTAAAACGTCTATATCTCGAAAACATATTTAATGTTTGCCAAGTTTTTTAATTTCGATGACTTTTTTAGTTTTTGGTGATTTTTTCACTTTCAGCGATTTACTTAAATTTTGGCGAAATTACTGAAAAATAGCTGAACTTTCTCAAATTTTCTTCAAAAATTAACTATTCATCGCTTACTTTTTCAGACTTTTAAAGTTTTGCTTAAAAGTTTAGCGATAAATCGTAAATAATTATAACTTATCAATATCGACAAGAAAATAAATGCATAAAAAGCGCTAAGAAAAACGTCAAAAAAAAATCGCAGGATTTCGCGCTAATAGCTAAGTCCCGGATTACACACGCCAATTTTACTTGAGAAATTTTTCTTCAATTCTCCTTTAAACTTGCTTTTGTGTCCACACAGGAAAAGTTTGTTTCAGCAATTTTCGTTTTCATTAGTTCGTGTTGAAAATTGCGGATGACAAAACAAAACGGAATTGGAGTACGGGCAAGTCTGTACCACCTTCCATTCTCTTTTCCTCCCTCTTCTATGAACTCATGAATTGCGCAAGTAAAATTGCCGCGTGTGAACGGGGAATAAATCATGTTTTACCCCGCTAAATGCGTTTAAAAATTGACGAAAAAAATCTAAATTGGCAACACTGAACTTTCGTTTTATTTAAATATTTACATAGCGTTAAATATTGTATATAATCCACAAGTACCCAAAAGTAAGCAATATTTTAATAATTAGTTGGGTGTTTTAAAATAGTTCTTTAAAATATGCTTCACTTAATATAGGCACTTCATTTAAATATTAACAATAAATTTTAAATTAACGGAAATTAAAAAATAAAAAAATGTATTAAAATTATAATTATTATAATTGCATTTAAGTTACTGTAACTCAAAAGTATCTACTTCATAAAATTTTAGTAAAGCTGCTTTAAATAAGCATATTTTGGTTTGTAATAAACAAGGACAAGAACTTCATGAATTTATAAATTCGTTGTCAGGCCTAAAAATATGCTGCGCCAAGAAAGTTTTAGTGAATATATATAACTTTATTGTTACCTATCTTAAGGCCTAAAATTTAATTCATAAATGCCTAAAATTCCTGTCCCTGGTAATAAAATTAAAGTCAAAATTTATTATTTGTCGTAGCATACTTAAGGGCTAAAATATAATTAGCTAAGTTATATTATTGGTTTCCTTTTTTATAACTCGAACGAACACGAAATGCAGATTTTGGTTTTTTAACTTGTATGAACCCATAAAAGTATGCATTACATTTACAAAAGCATAATAAAATATACAAATATATTTTTTATGACCACACTTAGGGAACTTCTGCTTTAAAATATGTAGTTGTTTGGGTTGTAATACAGTTTCTTTATTTTTAATGTAAATGTCAGTCATTTGTAGAACAAATTAAATAAAATTTTACTAACCTTGTAGTTCATTTAAAAAAACAAGCCACATTAAATGACTGTTTCATGATTTTACATTAATTTTTTACAGTTGTTTTTTGTTATTTAAAAAAATAAAAAAAGTGAATGTTTGTTTATTTTTTACTAACATATGTGGTTCATTTTTACTACAATTGTTAGTAATTTTTTGAACAGTAGAAACAAATGACAAATGTTAGTTGAATTAATGAAATGTTAGTCGTCCTTTCTTCAAGTGAAATTTCATTTGTTTTTGACTACAATTGCTGTCGTTTTTATCAACATAATATCCTTAGTGCACAATTGTTGACACTACATACAAAATCAGCAAATTTTGAAAATGTTTAACATAAAAAGTGTATCTAAAACTAATTTCAAAATTAAAACCACTTTAATTGTTTTAAACATTTTAAAATATACTTTAGGTTAGGTTAGGTCGAAAAGAGGATTCGGAGAAGGGAAAATGCTTCCCTAATCCGAATCAAGTCCCTGAGGAGTTACACTTAAGCCAGAATGTCGGCTTGGTGTGCGCTCTAAACAATCGGTCCTATGTCACCTTTCTACCCCAGGAACTCCGTCGCTCTGACGAAACTCCTCAACTTCTTCTTTCCTATGCCCCTAAGATCCCCCAATGTTGATATTGGGTCACTGGATAGTATTTCGACCCGGATCCCGGCAAACGCAGGGCATTCACAGAGATAATGTTCCAAGGTCTACTCGTCCTCCCCACAGGCCCTGCACTTAGTATATCTGTAGTGTCAACTATTAAAATCAAATTTTTGAAAAGCCCCCAAAAACTATGCTTTGTTTACTCAACTTATTTACTATTTATAGCGTTTAGTAAATCTTAATTAAAAAAAATTACTAACACATTAAACAATGTCATAAATAATTTTGTAAATTTTTTTAGCTTTAACATAATTTAAGACAATATTAAATTGCAATGTATCATACAAAAATTTTTGATACCTAAAAGTATTTTTTTTTTTTTTGTGGTAAGGTGAAGGTAATATTTATGTACGTGCTTTTCATTTATTAACATTATATTCAAAGACCTTCACTGTGTATTACTTGAAAAATGGCCCCAAAAGTAGGCTATAGTAAATTTTACTTTTACATTATGAATTATACCTGTGAATGTAAAGTCACATACAAACATAAAAAAGCCCTTTAAAAATTGTAATAAAAGTAGTGACTAGTACCTTTATCAAATTGCAATATGAAATGAAATATTACAAAGTTGACACGAAAAAATCTATTCATTTATTTCTAAAGCCCTTAAATAGGATTTGGCAAATATATCAATAAAGTGAATCCCAAAAGTATGCAAGAGTTTATTTTTTTTTTGTTTCTTAATGACCTTTAATGCACGAGACTGCCTTAAAGCAGTGTTAACATTGTTTTAAAATTAACTATTTAAAAAATTAAAAATAAGTCGTATTATTTTGATAGAAAACATAAAAAAACATCAACATTTTTGAAATCACCTAAATTGTAAAAAGCAAAAGGCAAAGTTTGAAAAGCTCTACAAAATTTAATAAAAAAAATGAACCAGAATTAAAAAAAACTCGCTAATAATAAAATAAAAATCACAAAATAAACGGGTAATGCTGCCTCAGGGCAGTCTTCATAAAATTTACCACAAATGCGTCAAATAAGCTTTTTATACTTAGAAATTAATACATTCCGATAGAAAACTAAATTTGCAAAATAATTTGCGTAAAATGTTTCGTGTGCAGTCCACGGTTTGGAAGCGAGAAAGCTTTAAAATCCAAATTTCGTTAAATTTCAAAAAATAATTATTTTTGAAAATATTTATTTTACAAAAATCTAAAAAACTAATTTAAGTTGACTAAAAACTCTTTCTAATAAAATATAAGTAAGATTGAAGGTTTATCTTTAATAAGAAGTACTTACTTTAGCCCAAGGACTCACAGGATTTTATCAGGATTCCTCTAAATGACATCGTCTTAACTTATAAACTAATAGACGAATTTTTATGAAATTTTTCGGAAAGAAGACATTAAGTATTATGTAATAGCAAAGCGTTGAAGTTTGAACAATATAAATTGAAGTTTAGATACTTTTTCGCCTAATTCCGCTTTTTCCAAAAAGCGAAAATCGCGATATCTTCTTAAATAAGAACAGAAAAAAAAAGTTTTTTGAGCGTGGTTATATCTTGGTAAGAGAAATATTTTTGTCCAAAACTTGTCTTTTATATGCTTTAGTTTCCAAAATGCGCCCTGAAATATTTTGGCTCATATCGCCTTAATTAGGCAACGATAAACAATTTTGTTGAAGAACTTATTATTTGTTTTTCGAGTGGAGCACATGGTACGAATTTCGTCACAAAACATCGTTTGCCATTTAGAGGGTTAAAACGTCCATATCTCGAAAACATTTTTAATTTTTGCGAAGTTTTTTAATTTTGACGATTTTTTTAGTGTTTGGTGATTTTGTCAATTTCAGCGATTTATTTAAATTTTGGTTAATTTTTTAATTATTAGCGTTTTTTTTAATTGTATCGATTTTTTAAATTTGGACAATTTCTTATAATTTTATTATTTTTTTTGCGATTTTTTTTTTTTAAATATTCGTATTTTTTCACTTTTGGGGATTTTTTTAAATTTTTGGCATTTTTCACTTTGTTGTCATTATGAGTTATACGTAAAAACTAGATATTTTGTGTGCACCAAATTAGTTTCAATTAAAAATTTAATAGGTATAATGAAAATCTTAATAGAAATAAACATTTAAAAATAACGAAAAATCTACTAAAAAATAGTTAAAAATTACGTTGCAGAAAAAATTGCTAAAATTAGCAGATTTTTTTTCTAAATTATAAAAATAAAATGTTTGAGCTCGATACCTGGATTTTTCTTTAATTAAAATTCTTCTTTATTATTTTCCAATATTTCGAAACTCTTCGAGTTTCATCCTCAGGGAGTATAATGGATTTTAAATAAAAACACAAAATTCTAAAAATTAACGTTGTTTATAACTCGTCATCATCTATTGCACTCGAGTTGTGAAGGCGAGTTATAAACAACGTTAATTTTTAGAATTTTGTGTTTTTATTTAAAATTATACTCCCTGAAGATGAAACTCGAAGAGTTTCGAAATATTGGAAAATAATAAAGAAGAATTTTAATTAAAGAAAAATCCAGGCCTCGAGCTCAAACATTTTATTTTTATCATTAAATTGGAAAGGTCGAATAAAAAACAACTACAATTTTTTTTCTAAATATTAATAAAATAAGAACAGCAAAAATAAAACTGTTAACTTTACAAAATTAAAGTTATATTCAAGTTGAATTTTAGTTAATGGAAAATGTCAATTTACTCACAGAAACAGGCACAAACAATGGAATTTTTAAATTCAAACATCCTCATTTTTAAATTAAAATTTATTTTTAACAAAGTTTTTTTTTTGAAATGCTTTTCATTTAAAAAAAAGGTTTTCGTATAAAAATTCTTTAAAAACAAAAATTCAAAATTACAAAAAAAAATCAACAAAATGGTGTTTGTATTTACAAATCATCATTGTTACTGCTGTTTTAACTTCTTTTTGTATTATCCAAAATACTCTATGGGGCATGTTTAAAATTACAAAAGTAGGCCTGGGCAATCTAGTTCGTTTCAGTGAGCACTCTTCTTAGTATAATTGATCTCAATGAACTAGGCGCTCTTCCAGTTCAATCGATCTTTGACAATTTCGTTCAATCAATAGTTTGTTAGATCGTTTGTTTGATAATTTTTTAAGCGAACTGTTAATATTACACTTTTTTTTTTAAATCAAAAAAATTGAGCTGGTAACATAAAAAAAAACCAAAATTAAACTTAAAAGCCACATAAAGAAAAGAAATTTTACTCAAATGACAAAAAAGAACAAAAGGAGCGAAAGACCTAAAAGAGCTGAAGATTACGAACAAGATCACTAGTTCAAAGTAAAGACTAGTTCACTTGAACTAGGTCGCTCACGAACTACACAACTCTACAAAAGAAATTTTGTAATTTATTTCTGTGCTCTGGTAAAATTAGCAAAGACTTTTACTAAATATTTGTAGACTTAAACCGCAAACAAAAACTGTAATATCAATAAACTATTGTCTATATTTACCCTAAATTTAGTAGAATGCAAATAACAGAAAAAATCACTAGAAAGTTTTGCTAAAAAATTTTAGATTGTTGATTTCAGAAGGGCAGATTTTTATTCGCATTAAAAAAAATATTGAAAATTTGACATTTTTTAATGATATTTTTTATCTATTTATATTTAGCAAAATTTGTTGCTGATTTAAGGAGACTTGTTCACTTGTTACTTTAGATTAACTCAAAATTTAGCTCAAATATTAGTAAAAATTCGTAAATTCGACAGATTAATTTTTGCTATTATTATTTTACTAATATTTAGTCAACAAAATCTGCTAATTTTAGCAGTTTTTCTGCAACGTAATTTTTAGTAAAGAAATTTTACTATTTTTTTCACTCAGAGTGAGTTTGAAAATAAACAACAGTTTAATTGACATTTTTTGACAATAATTTTTTATGTGTAATGTTAAAGGATTAAAGCAGAATTAAAGACGCCCAAAAACCATACCAATTTTCTGCTATTAGTATATTGTTCTTCATAAATCTAGTAAGCTATTATTTTTCACTTGAAGTAGTTCAAATGTCATTGAACCTTAAAAATTGTTATATTGTATTTAAAGGCTTTCAAAAATTTTGATTTTGAAATATTTAATTTTTTTTTATCATGTTCCATAACATTGAGTTTTATAAACCTCCTTTCAAAGTACAAAGAAATCAACCACAACATAATATGTCTTAAATAGCCATAATCATAATTTGATATTGTACTAAAGGGTCCGCCAAATAACTTTTTTTTTTTTTGAACTCCTGAACCAATTGGACTTTGTATGGCGTCATACCAAGGTCTTTATGCAAAATTCGTCTCAATGATGTCTCCGAAATGTTCAATTGTTGAGAACGACGGTGAATTGATGTTGATGGCGCTTCACGCACACTTTCTGCCACAGCAGCAATATTCTCGGGTGTACGCACTGTTTTTGGCTTTTCACGCTTTGGTTTATTGATGAGGATGCCAGTTTCTTTCACTTTTTTCACAAGATAACGAACATACGGACAATATTCGTTCAGCGGAAGGATAAAACTAATTATCTGTCAAGTCAGACATGAGATAAGTGTTACCATTCACGAAATAAGCACTAGTTGAAAAAAAAAAAACGTTAGATGGCGGACCCTTTATATATAAAGCAATATATTTCCCATAACAATGATGGGCATATCAATCATTCATCCAACCATCTGTATATTCATCTTATGAGAAATATTAATGTTATCAAAATTTTTATAAACGTACTTGTATGCGGATATAATGATATAATCATTTTCTAGATTTTTTTATTTTTTCCTTTAACAAAAAAAAATAAATAAAATCATAAAACAATTGACTGTTCATAATGAATGAATTGTTAAGAAAAAGAACTTGAGTTTTTCTAAATGAAAGAATTTTTCTAATTCCAAACAAATGCATTCTTAACGATGCATAAATGAAAAAAATTTTTCAAGGCCTACCCAGCAAAATAAGAGCTGAGGAAGAAGTAGTAAAAACACCACATCTACTGAGTCGGATGTGGTGCAAATTTAGGTGAATCATTAATGATTTTAACATTGTCGTGTCATTGGGCGGATGGAGTGAATATATAACTTCTTTAATAGCATTTTAAACAGTGCATGGATGCTATTTTTCAATAGTTCATGGAAGGTCTTTTTCAAATATATATTAACATTTTTATTTAATAAAAATGTGCAGCATACGTTAGGGATGTTCCTTTAAATATTAAAAAAAAAAATCTTTTGGTGCCAGCGAGTATTGAACACACGAATCTGAGTTACGATCTGCTGTATTAAGGTAGACCGCGCTACCATTTGCACCAAAGTTACTTATGCAGTACAGCAAACTTAAAACGAACTTAAGTTGAAAATATTAAGATATTTTTATGAAAACAAGAAAAATATGCTACACAAATATATAATAAAAAAGATAAAATAATGATTTTTAAAATATTTTTATTATTTGATTTCGTATCACTGAGATATAAATTATTTTTAAAATATTTTTAAGTTTTGATGAGGTTAAAAAAATATTAAGAAATAATAAAAATGCTCATTTAACAATTTTGAATTCATTGCAAATTTTAAAATATTTTTTTAACAATTAATTTGACGACAAGTGTCTTTAATAAGATAATGACAATGAGAAAAAAAATATTGGAGAAGTAGTTTAACTACAGATCGGAAAAAGTGGCCTGCAATGAAACGATTGTGCCTTGGAACGTAAGATCTTTTAATGTTTCCCGTATTTTTTCTAAACATTTGAAGAAAGAGGTCGGTAAAAAATCTATAGGTAAATTAAAGTGATATATTTAAATTAAGTAAAAGGTTTAAATTAAATAATTTACTAATTAATTATTATTATTAATAAACCAGCTTTCAAAATTTGGCTTCGATATTTTTTGGTTTTGCTAATTTTTTGCGATCCGAAACAATAGAATTAAAAACTCAACTAGAGTTTTGAAGCCAAAATTAAATTTTTTTACCTAATTTTTTTTGAATATTGCACACGTTTCAACTGAGGCACACCTGAAAAGTATATCTTGAAACAAATATGAAAAATTCGATAAACTAATTTTTAGCAGTGAAATACATCTTTGCATTTTCTTATCAACATAACAAAAAAAAATATTAAACCTTAGGTTTTTTTTTTATATTTTTAAATAAGTTTTACAAAAAGCTCCATCGCAAAGACAAAAAATAGATTTTTATCAAATAATTATTTGTCCACAATTTTCTAATTTAATTTTATTTTATTCTTTATGATTAAAGTCAAGATGTTAATTATTTGGTCATTTTTAAATTACTTAATTCTCTTAAAATACTAAGAAAAAACTAAATTAAATAAAAAATACTAAAAAAATTAATTAGAATTAAAAAAAAATATAAAAAAAAAAAATTATCTCCCCGGCCCGGAATTGAACTCGCAACCTTCTGATTGCAAATCCAACCACTTACCACCTCAACCTCCATATAAAAAAAAAATATATATGAACTTATAAAAAAGTACTTCTTATGATGTTATTAATTTAGAAACCAATTAATTTATATGGTGATGCAAATGCTGTTGAAAATAACTTTAATTTACCATTTTTGGCAGTTGTTAACAATAACTTCTATTAAAGTGAAAAATGTGCGTATGCTAATGCTTTGGAAGTCAAGTTAAAGAGGTTCTTAAAGCATTACTTCCACTTTATTTTGCTGGGTATATATATTTTTCTATAAAAATATTTTTGCCTTAAAAAATGTCCTTAGGAATAGTTTATGTTTTTTATATATAATTTTTTTTAATAATAATTTACATGCTGCTTTGAGTTTTGTTATACAATCTATAAAAAGAGACTGCAAGGATGAGGATATCCTTTTTTTGTTCAGCATCATTTCCGTCTTTTTTATGTTTGTTTATTTAAATGGTCAATATGGAGGTTTCATACTGTGTGTGTGTAGATTACGGGTGGTGGGTGTTTAGTGTGAACTGTAAAAGTTTGTCTGTGTATAAGTGTGTCTCTTTGTGTGTTTGTTTGTATAGCATATTGATGTTGAGTTTCTTTCTCTCTCTTGAAAGATGCAAATTTTAGTTAAACTACGCAAGTAGTCTTTAACTTTGTTGTTGTAGCTTTTTTTTGTTAATATAAATTAAATTTGTTGTTGGTTTAGCATGACGACCCAAATGTGCTTTGAAGCCTATTAAATTTTTTTTTTTTATTACATACTTAAGCTATAGGCATATTAAAGTAGGGATAAGAGTATGAGAAAAAAGGTTGGTCGTAGTTTAAATATCCTTCACCTTTGATTAAAGGTATATTAAGTAAATCATAACGTTGGTAACATTTTCTAAATGAATTAATGCAAAAATAGCTAAAGTTAAAGAAAGATAATTTTTTGTTTTACTTTTACTCCATACTTGGGGAAAAAATCAATGCTTCTAAGCTTTATACAAAGTGACATTTTTAATATATGGAATACTATCCCTATGGGGAATGAGGAGTCAATTGACCTAAAAGTGACGGGTTAAAGAAGGACTTATCACAGGACTGGTATAATTTAATACTGAAGTGGATTAAGTAGTGTCAACTGTCCTAAAATTACCAATCCTGTGTCTGGTAAAGGGAGGACATACCACTTAACCAGAATGCTTATTAACAAGAAAAAGCCAGTTGACCAGAATTTTACCCATTGGAAACTGATTAGTTTTCGTTTATGTTATACGAAATGACCCTTTTGCGACAGTCTTGTGGTATGCCCATCTTTGGTTAGTCCTGTGGCATGCCACTATGTGGTTTAAAGCAGGACAAATGACCCCCTCCTATGGCAAGCCCATAATAAAGTTGCCAGTTGTTTACATAGGGTAGGGTTTAGCAGAGGACCGGTCTCTGGTACGAAGGGACCGATCCTGTGACACACGCAGGACCGGTCCCATTCCCCATATGAATTTTACAAAAATAGTGAAATCTTGTTTATTTATTTGGAGTTAGCTTGAAATTCATATTCAAACTAACTTTCACTTTTCAGAAAGAAATATTGAAACTTCTTTACCCACTTTAAATTTGGCAGAATAAGCTTTTCTCAATAAGCGTTTTCTGGAGTTTTTGTAATAAGTATACCGACCTCTAGCGGTGGTATTCTTAATTTAACTTCAAACTTTGACGCTTTGTAGAACTTAATGGGTTAAGATTTTTTGGAGATTATAGTTTTAATTTGTTGTTAAAGCAAATATCTATCTATCTATCAAACCGTAATAAGAAATATGATTTATCGCTTTTTCACGATTTTTAAGAATTTTTTAAAAATATTGTTTTTTTAGACAATTTTTCAAAATTGTAATGTGGCGGCATCAGTGATTTTTCATTTAAATTGTATTATTATTTGTGTATTTACAATTGTCAGATTGTCTTTATATGATAAATTTTTCTACAACCTGCGGCTGTAAGAATCAAACCTGCGCTCTTCTTACATTACAAACGTAACAATACCAAGTTATGACCGTTTAGCGATCACACCCAAATATGGCCTCGAATGTAATACAGCTAAATTGCAGTTTTCTTTCCTATTATCTCTTTCTGTTATTGTATATTATACTGAGAAGTGACAACACTAACAACACAAATATTCTATTTTTAGATTTTGTTTTTTTCCTAATCTCCTCCGTCTCTATTTCACAATGTTTTTTATTTTTTTAAATAACAAAAAAACGACTGTAAAAAATTAATGTAAAATCATAAAACAGTCATTTGATGTGGTTTGCTTTTTTTAAATGAACTACAAAGTTAGTAAAAAATTTAATTTGCTCTACAAATGACTAACATTTACATTAAAAATAAAGAAACTGTATTACAACCCAAACAACTACAAATTTTTAAAGCAGAAGTTCCCTGCGTGTAATTATATGGCAACCTTGAAACAATAGTTTCAAATTTTTTTTTAATTATTTCTATAGTACATACCTCAAATAATCACATTATGCGTTATTATATCTACCTCATATGCAAACTTATCGGACTTTAAAAGTAGGTGCAACGGCAGTGTAAATGGGTTAAGTAAATAACAAACACAATATCCAAGACGTATACTTCATAGTATTAATATCAAAATTATTGATCATACGGGTTTTATGTATATTTTTACTTAACTCATTAATTGCAAGTCATATTTCCGCTGGACATTTTTCCATCAAAATTTGCAGATATATAAAACAATGATTCATTAAGAAATTTGTTTTAATTTTTGCCTTAGAGCGCCTTCTAGTGGAAATATTTTTTTTTTTTTTTTTTTTATAATTTAACCAATACTCAGGGGATGCCCCCTACTCATGCAGTGCATTGTATTGATCAGGAAAATAAGGTATGGGAAGGAGGAAAGAGGGAGTAGTGTTTGTGGATATTTGATTTAAATTTTTCTAAATTGTAAGTAACAGGGAAGACTTCTGCGGGAAGTTTGTTCCACATACGAATCGTTCGACTAAAAAACGAATTTTCTCTGTAATGCGTTGTGCGAAACACAGGACAATCAACTACAAACGGATGTGCTCTACTAGATAAGCGAGTATTACGAATAAAAACTCGGGCTCGTGGAATAAGTTCACTTCTCAGATGAGCATCTCCCATGGTAATATCGATAGAAAAGTGTCACACAACCCACATTCCGACGATGCTCCAATGAATCAATAGAGTTGGATACACTACTGTCATTGATAAGCTTCACCGCCCTCCCTGAACACGGTCCAGAAGCTTCAGAATAGACAATGGAGCCCCTGCCCATATATGAGAGTTGTATTCCATTTTTGGCCGGATATAGCTGGTATAAATAGTAAGGAGATCGGATGGAGTGAAGTAAGTCTTGCACCGTTTTAGAAAACCGAGACACTTGAATGCCTCTTTCGACACTTGAAATACGTGCTTATTCCAACGGACATCACACTGTATTCTCATGCCCAGAACATCAAGAGTATCCGATTCCTCAATACCTATACCATCCATAGTTACAGATGACAATGTCAATTCCACAGCCCGTCTGTGGGTTAACATACAACATTGGGTCTTGCGTGCATTAAAATCGACCTTATTCGCGCGACCCCACTCGGAGATTGTAGAAAGGTCTTGATTGAGTGTGTCATTCATGTTCTGCCGCATGCCCTCTATCTCCAAAGAGCTTGGCCTGTGATCGAATGAAAATGAATGACAAATGTTGCTGTCATCTGCAAAAGAGTAGATAGGGTTGATGGTCTGACCAAGAAGGTCATTAATAAAAATAAGAAAAAGGGTAGGAGAAAGAACAGAACCTTGCGGTACCCCTGAATTTAGCTGAAACTCGTTTGATGAGACCCCATCTAAAACAACACGTATAGTGCGGTCTCTGAGAAAACTCGTTATAAATCGAGAGAAGACATTACCGACACCAAAAGCAACTAGCTTAGTCACGAGTGCCCCGTGCCACACACGATCGAACGCCTTAGAAATATCTAGAGCAACCACTTTACTCTCACCAAAGCGGTGGATTGACCGGCTCCAACGTTCCGATAGAAACGCCAACAGGTCTCCCGTAGATCGACCACTACGGAAGCCATACTGTCGATCATTTAAAAGTGAATTGGTCTCTAAATATTTCACAAGATGGTGGTTAACCATGGTCTCCATCACTTTGGAGAGCGCAGAGCAAATTGCGATTGGGCGGTAATTTTCAGGGTTGTTAGCCGCACCCTTTTTAGGGATAGGCTGGACATTGGCCACCTTCCAGCAAGAGGGGAAAATTCCCGCACGGTACGAAGAGCTGAAAAGTTTTGCCAATGGACGTGCCAACGTTAAAGAGCACTGTTTCAGCACCAGTGCTGATATGCCATCCGGCCCCGGTGTCTTTATATGATATGATAAATTTTTCTACAACCTGCGGCTGTAAGAATCAAACCTGCGCTCTTCTTACATTACAAACGTAACAATACCAAGTTATGACCGTTTAGCGATCACACCCAAATATGGCCTCGAATGTAATACAGCTAAATTGCAATTTTCTTTCCTATTATCTCTTTCTGTTATTGTATATTATACTGAGAAGTGACAACACTAACAACACAAATATTCTATTTTTAGATTTTTGTTTTTTTCCTAATCTCCTCCGTCTCTATTTCACAATGTTTTTATTTTTTTAAATAACAAAAAAACGACTGTAAAAAATTAATGTAAAATCATAAAACAGTCATTTGATGTGGTTTGCTTTTTTTTAAATGAACTACAAAGTTAGTAAAAAATTTAATTTGCTCTACAAATGACTAACATTTACATTAAAAATAAAGAAACTGTATTACAACCCAAACAACTACAAATTTTTAAAGCAGAAGTTCCCTGCGTGTAATTATATGGCAACCTTGAAACAATAGTTTCAAATTTTTTTTTTAATTATTTCTATAGTACATACCTCAAATAATCACATTATGCGTTATTATATCTACCTCATATGCAAACTTATCGGACTTTAAAAGTAGGTGCAACGGCAGTGTAAATGGGTTAAGTAAATAACAAACACAATATCCAAGACGTATACTTCATAGTATTAATATCAAAATTATTGATCATACGGGTTTTATGTATATTTTTACTTAACTCATTAATTGCAAGTCATATTTCCGCTGGACATTTTTCCATCAAAATTTGCAGATATATAAAACAATGATTCATTAAGAAATTTGTTTTAATTTTTGCCTTAGAGCGCCTTCTAGTGGAAATATTGGCAACCTAAGTTGAAATTTTGACAGAATATAAATCCTAGACGGTTAAATATATTTAAAAATTTCAATTTTGTATAATTCTCTGAGTAAATCTTTATTTAAAAATATGTGAAAAACTTTGCTCTCTGGCAATTCTTCCCTAACTACATAAGCGCCATCTATCGAATATACAAAGAATATATCATAGGTGTGGCATCACTTACAACATATGGGAAAACAGGAGGTAAGTTTCTAAAAATAGAACTGTTGTGTTGTTGGAGTTATACTTCTAAAATTATGTATGCAAGAACAAAAACACCGTGTATTGAATAAAACTAGTTTTAATCACAACAAAACTCGACCTGACGATAGCTCAGTGCACTAAAGCGCTCTGTCTAACGTGTAGTGCGAGTGCATGTGGCATTAGAAATCAGTTCATCTATACCAAGGTCAGTGATTGCACAGAAAATTTCATATAGACGCAATCTAACAAATAAAAACATAACAAATATTACATTATTCAAAAAAAAAGGGTCACTGACGAAGGTTCAATATCAGAAACTGCGCAGTCTGATTCAGAAAAATTGAAAATTTACAATGTAGTTATGATTTTTAGAAAATACACTCATTCTTCTCGACCACGCCTTTCACAACCGATTTAAAGTTTTTATTTTTTTTAAACTTCGATGTTTTTGACCATTTTTTTAAATTGCCATATGCTTTAACCCTAACTTTAAAATTTTGATAAGTATAGTATTATTATACTAAGACCCCTCCTTTGTTTACGTTTTGAGTCAAATCGGATTAAATTTTGGAATATTTTAGTTGTTGTGTATTCATCGTTTGATTGGTCAGATTTTCAAAAAGTACATGCAATCGACGAACTTATTTTTAGCAATTAGAGATTGGAAGCTCGTTACAAATTTAATTTAATTTACATAAAAATTACCTCGATGTATATAAAAACTAATAAGACTAATAAGCAAAGAAGTACATTTTCTCATCAACATAGCAATAAAAAATTAGGCCTTTTAGTATGTTTAAATAGTTTTTAAAAAACGTTCCCATCATAAATGTTCAAAAATAGATTTTTTCAAATAATTTTTTTGGCAACTCTGGGTAACAATTTTCCACAATTTGTTTTATTCACGATTGTAGTCAAGATGTTGAATAATTTTAAGATTTTTAAACCACTTAAATATATATATCCAGTAAAAAAATATAGCCGGTTAAAAGTGCTGTGTAGAAAACGGGACACTTTCAATAATGAGTTCAGTAAATAACAAAGGCAAAATCCAAGACGTATACATTATATTAATATCAATAATATTACTCATGCGTCTAGGGGTTTCATTTTTAATTTTACTTAAATAGTCTAATTTACTTAATAACTTTGCTATTTGTTCACATATTTTCTTTAAAAATTTGTTTTCAGCTTCGTAACGATAAAAGCGTTACATAAAATATTAACCGTCTTGGGCACTAGGACAAATAAAGATTTAAACAAAAATATGTTCTTTAAGTTTTCCATTCAACAACAACCATCCAAGGATATTAAAGATTCGACTAGAGCGATTATAAAACTTATTGTTAAACTTTTTTCTTCATATTTACAAAAACTTCAGTAGTTAAAAAAAAAAAACGATCTTTATAATGTAAATGTATTTTAAACATTGTTGTAGTGTTTTTTCTAAAAAAAAAACACACACCTAAAGTTTAAAACTCACACATACAGACTAACTTAAGGGGGGACATGACATTGGCCGTTTTTTGAAATCGACTATTTTTTATAATTTTGTGTTTTAGTAAATATTCGGTGGGGTGCAATAACGCCTTACGAAATAAGGCCTTTAAGGCTTTATTTCACTTCCAATTGAGAAATAAGGCCTTTATTGCGAAAAGGGCTTTATTGCACTTTGAAAGTGACATAAGGCCTTTATTGAAATTTAGCCAATGGTGCAATAAAGCCTTTATTTTGTATTTTTTGATTCTTTTGTTACACTGTTCAGTTTTTCTGCGTGGCGGCCTGCGGCCGATCTTAGGGGTTTTCTCCTCCATAGGACGCGGCAGGTGGCTTCGCTGAATACAGTTTTCCTGCGCGCGTCTCATTATCTTCCCTAGTGCGCGCAGGGAAACTTTATTCAGCAAAGCCACCTGCCGCGTCCCATGGAGGAGAAAACCCCTAAGAGCGGCCGCAGGCTGCCACGCAGAAAAACTTTATAAAGCAAAGATTTTCAATATTGTTGCAGTTAAATTTTTTGTTGAATTATTAATGTTCTATTAATTATTATTTGCAAAAATGTGTAATGATTAAAGTGATTTTTTTTTTCATTTTGGTGGGATTTATTTCGTTTCCAGAAGTGGGATTAATTATTAATGTTCTATTAATTTTTGTTAATATGAAATTTTTTATAATTGTTCAATAAAATATAAGAAGAATAAGAATAAGAAATTTTATTGCTTCATTTAAAAAAAATTTAAGTGAAATAAGACCTTTACGGCTTTATTTCACTTTCAAAGTGCAATAAAACCTTTTTGGATACAAAGGCCTTATTTCACTTTCCATTGAGAAATAAAGCCTTTAAGGCCGTATTTCGTAAGGCGTTATTGCACCCCATCAAATATTCTTAAGATTCTAAGAAAAAAAAATTCATGGAAAAATTCCTACGGGTTCAAAAGTTAGAGACGGATTAGTGAGAGCGCATTTTTAATTTTCGCGCTACCTACGTACTACTTGGTATCACCATAGGAGCTACAGCATTGAAATTTTACAAAGGAAATGATGCAAATCGTTTGAAATGCTAAACGATTGCAAAAAACTGTAAGAAACAGCACAACACAAGATAACAAAGGCATACAGTACGAAGCAGGCATGGCAGATTGAAGGTAACCTTTTGTTCACAAACTTTGAACGCGTTTATCTCGAAACCATGTTTTTTGTACTGGTTGCGGCACTAGCGGGTTAATTTTTTGACGATTTTTTTTTTTTGTATTTTTTTAAACTTGATTCGCTATCGTATGACACGAGCTTTTTTTTAAATTTTTTTTTTTTTCGATTTTTTATGAATTTTTAAAGTCAATATTTTTTTCGAAAAAACACACTTTTAAATTTGAAACATCACCAAAAATTAAAAAAAAAAATTAAAAAAAGCTCGTGTCATACGATAACCAATTTTGTTAAGATTTAAAAAGGCAATTTTTTTTCCAGATCGGACAATTTTTGCGACTCCCAGCGCTGCAACCACGAGGCCCCGTTTTTTTCTCTGCCGCCAGTTTGGAGCTCTATAAAACCATGTTGGAGTGAAAAATACATTTTTTTGAATTTTTTTTCTTGTAATTTGTTCAATGCTCTACAATAATAAAAAAATTTAGGAAAATTGTTTGTTTTTGACTGAGTTATGAATTTTTAAAAACGGTCTGTTTTCTCTGCCGCGAATGTAATGTCCCCCCTTAATACACTGATCCCTATTAACACATCCACATTCACATAAATGAACAGATACTTAACAAGAAATTAAACACAGCTGCGTATTTTTATTGTTTTGGTCCACATCCGCTTAGATTCTAAGTAACAACTAAGAACTTGTAGTTTTATGACCATTCTTTTTAATTTAATATTCACCTGAAAAATTGACATCCGCATTGAAATTAAATATAATTTAGAATATAATTACCAAAAAAATATCGAAATTGCTTCCAAATCATTATTAGTTGAAGTGTCACATTCGCAGTTTTTTTTTTTCATAATAGTAATAGTAAAACATATGAAAAATATGTAATAGCCGCATATTTTTCATATACATCCGCAGTTTTTTTTAATACCAAAATAATATTTAAAGTGTTTGCACACAAATTGAATACAAAATACGCATAGTTATTGAAGATAATTAAGAAGATATAAAAAATTAATATAAAAAATATGTTTTAACCGCATATTTTTCAATACATCCGCGAAATTTTTTGGACAAACAAATGACATTTAGAGTGGTTGTACATATAATGAATACCAAATTCTCATTGAAATTGAAGATCATTTATAATAGCCAATAAATATCGAAATACTAACAAAAAATTATTTAAGGAGCTAATATTTACTTGATATTTAAGTAATATTTAAAGTTTAAGTGTAACATCCACAGAAGAGCTATAATATTAAATAAAAATGATAAATAGTAAGACATCTGCAAATATCTGGCGAATAAAAAATAAATATTTCGGTAAAAACTCTATTAAGTGACTTAAATGAAAAATGCATTTATGAAGTTTTGGTTTTTTTTGGTATTTTTATGTACATCCGCAATATTTAGAGAATGAAAATAAAACTCTATAGCTTACAAATATCCGCAAAAAAAAGTTTGTAGTGCATAAAAAAAACAATATTTTGTATTTCTGATAGTTTTTGTATCACATCCGCAATATTTTTCATAAATATTATCAAGGTTTTAGATATTTAAATGAAATCACAAATGTAGTAGACAAAAACTAATACTACACATTAAAAAAATAAGTTAGTAGAAAAGTTAGTAAAACGTCTTGTAAATCAGGTATACCATTTTTAAGCAAAATGTTTTGCTAAAATCGTGTTTTCAGCTAAAATTTTTGTTATACTTATTCAGCACTTAACAGTTTTATACTAATGCTTTACTAATATTATACTAATGTTTTACTAATTAATTTTGCTAAAAAAATTGTGCTGATAAGCACATTAATAGTGTGGACGACAACCAGATTGAAAGATATACGCAGCTCGCTGATTTTCAGCAAAAGATTTTGCTGACATTAGCCATTTTTTTGAAAGCACCCTCCTGACTAAAATTTTGCTGACTCAGCAAAATTTTTTGCTGACTTTACAAACTTTTTTTTTTGAGTGTACATCCGCATAGATTTTTTGAAGATTTTATAAAAAATATGTAAAAACAGCCCTGCGATATTAAACAAAATAAACTGATAGAAAAATATTAGTAAACATTTTTGTTAAATCTACTAAAAATTATTAAAAATTATGTTGCAAAAAAAAAATGCTAAAATCAGAAGTTTTTTTTTTATATTGCTAAATATTAGCCAGATAAGAATAGCAAAATTAATCTGATGAATCTATAAATATTTAGTTATTTTTAAGCTAAATTTTAGTTAATTAAAAGTAACAAATTAATTTGCTAAAATCTTTAAAAAAAAAATCGGTAAATATTTGTAGACAAAAAAATCATTAAAAAATTTGAAATCTTTAGTTTTTTTTTTTAGAATTTTTTTAATGCGTATAAAAATCTGCCGTTCTGAAATCAGCAATCTATAATTTTTTACCAAAACATTTCTGTAGGTTTTAGCAAAATATACTGTCATTTTATTAAATTTAAGGTAAATATAGCAAACATTTTGTTGATATTAGAGTTAATTTTGCAGGAAGAGGAAAACATTTTTATTGAAAAATTTAACCGACACAAGGAATAACCATACATACTGCAGCAGTTTCGTCCCATCAAAGGACTCGTTGGTGGTTATTTTATGTTGTCCATTGATCAAAGTATTTTATGTTGTTAAATTGCTCTAATTTGTGTCGTACTGAGGATCGCACCCAGTGCTAATACTCGTAGCATCACCTTTTAGCGTTTACCACGGTCGATACAACAATCAGGGTGGCTTATTGTAGTCTTGTCATTTTGTTGATATTACAGTTTTTGTTTGCTATTTTTAATCTACAAATATTTTTTAAAAGTTTTTGCTAATTTTAGCAAAGTAAATTGCTATTTTCAAGTAACTAAAATTCAACTCAAATATAACTAAAATTTTGTAAAGTTAAAATTTTACTTACTGTTCTTAATTTATTAATATTTAGCAAAAAAAAATCTGCAAATGTTAGCAGTTTTTTATGCAAAGACATTTTTAACTAATTTTTAGTATGAGTGTAGTTTTTATAGATTTTGGGTAGTTTTTGCGTCATATCCGAAGCATTTTATATACATATGAAAGATTTCTGGTACTAAAATTCGATTAAAAAAATTAATATGATGTAACAAAGAAATGTATCAAATTTGATATAGCTTTATGTCTAATTGAAATACAATTTGATCCAATTTGATCCGATGGTAGATCGTATTGTATATAAATGGATTACACTGAATTTGATAAAATATGATACGATTTAGTCGATTGAAAATAAATTTGTTAAATCGAATACAGCGGCCCGATTATAAGAAGCCCAATTTAAATTTAGCGTTCAATTAAACTTAAATTATAAACGCTTAACTATAAAAAATTTGTATATCAAACTAAAATTTTTGGAGTTTAATATTTTTTTTTTTTTTTTATTAATTAATAATTATATAATTACAAATTATATACTATTACCCTAACCGAGCACTAGCTACTAAGGCCTTCGGCGCGATGTAGCGAAAACAGACCAGTGCCTCTGGTGGGAATCGAACCCACGACCCCCGCACTGATAAGCCAGCACGCTACCAACTAGCATACCGGGGCGCACAGTTTAATATTTCAAATTGTGATGTTCATTTAAGATAATATCAATAGATATTTTCAATAAAAATGCTCCACTTATTGGTAAAATTTTGAGTAGAATGGTTATGGATTTCAAACCAAAAACGTCACTTTTTCACAACTTAAGAAAAATGTACATTTTTTACATGGGACAATACATTGTTTTGTTTAATCTCGTATATTAATTTAATTCTGCCAATCCAATTATATATTGCCCTATATTGACTAATAACGTATGGTATAACATATTGTAAGATACAATTAAATATGGCGTTTTACGAAAAATTACAGTGGCAAGTAAAATTGTATCGTACTATAGATGATGTCATACTTAACTACATTCAATTTTCCGAAACTTAATCACATTATAGAGGATTGTATAATATCATTTTTACTCGAAGATGTAAAATAAAGTCGCAGAACAACTTCTCAGGCCGTTAACTGAGACTCTGGTGTTTGGCCAAAGAAAGGTTATTATTAATTTTGTTGCTGTTTGTGCTGATGAATGTGTGTGGGTATTATTTTATTTTTAAAATATGCATGAAAAACTTTTATTCCATAACACTTTGAATGTATGGAGGCTTTAAACTCACCTCTGGGGAAATATTTTGGTATGAAGATTGAGAGGAAGAAAAGAATTTTAAATAAAATCATAATAGGTTTTGCAATTTATTTAACTAAATATCAATTTAAAAATAAATATGTTGGGAATTAAATTAAATCAGAAGAAGCCAAAAGAAATCCATGTGTCTTAGAAACTAAGATAAAACCATTTACTCCTTAGAGATTTTTTTACATAAGATGTAATACAATTTTAAGTTCAACTTAATTTGGAGCCCAACCAAAAAAAAAAGTTGTAGCTAGATATTTATGGTCATATGCATAATAATTTTTGTTATTTTACCAACAAATTTTCATACAAATATCATTTAAGAAACATTTTATAAACTTTAAAAAATGATTATGCATATGGGGTTTAAAATTTAGCTTAAATAGCACCAAATTGCTTAAAAATTCAAATCTACAAACAACCAAAAATTTAGGATAATATGATCTTAAACCGAACCAAATTAAAATTCGTTTAATAATATTTTATAGTCAAAATATTAAAACTTTCGGTGACGCGAAATGAAACATGAAAGAACCTGTCAGTAGATAAAGTCTACATTGCATGAAACATTTATCTTATAATAATTCTCTCCTTCTAAGCCAGCAGGTTCTCCATACATATCAATTTAAATAGAGAGTAAAAAGTCCTTAATTTTGTTTTATCCTTATAAATCTTTTATCATCCTTAGGTTATATCGTTTTTTTTTTTTTTAACCCAACTATGACACATACACAAAGGAGAAAAAATTAACCAAAGTCCTTAAACAGTGTATTCAAATTTGTTACAAAGAACGAAATAAAAAGAGTTCTGTGTACGAGTTTTACAGTTAATGTTTCTATTTAGTCGTATTTGAAAAGTTAATGAGTTTACTTCCCAACTTTTTGTTGCTGCTGCTGCTGCCAAACTACTTAACACTCGTGTAACCAGAGTCCTTTGGCACACACATAAACATACACACCACACCGGGTGCCAGTGAGTGAGTTGTTGTATTTTGAATGTATAAATGTAGTTGTATTAAGCATAGTGACTCTTGTACAACATACATGTCAAATACATACATAAATGAGGACAATTTCCAATCTCATGTTGTATACTTACATTGTAATAGTTTTAAAACTACACACACACTTTGAAACCTATTATTATTACACTCTCTAACGTACTTAAACACACACATCAACACACGCAACCTTACATCCTCCCACTCTTTTAGCTTTTCCCTAACACCCAGTCATACAACAACTACAACAACATAAGTATTACTGTTTATGACTCAAGTACTAGAAAAAAAAACCTAACGGACCAGTCGCATGAATGTGTGCGTGTGTTGGTGTAGTTGTTAGTATAGTTCGTGGTTTTAAACATGTACAAGCATGTATGTAAAGGGTATTCAATATCATGTATGTCCCCGATGAAAAAAGTTTATATATAGTCATATATAACGTGATATAATTATATATGTAGACATTTCAAAAGCTATTTTCATGCTCAGTATCGGAAAATCGAAATAATGCAAAAACAAAAAAAAGTAAAATAGCTTCTTTGTCTTATATGATAGTTTTATATAAACATATATGTATTAGATACACCCATTTTCTGATCAAATTATATCAGATGAAATCCCATGGGATCTCATGAGATAAGATTATGTATGCCATTTTTCGGATCAGCTATGTTATGATGTGATAATAGTCATATATATGACTATATATGATGAACTTTTTTCATCGAGTAACAAAAAATGTATCAACAATACATACAGTAGTGTGGCACTGTTATGGACAGGAATACTTTTTCTTAGCTCATTAAAAGGTTATAGCTTTTTATTTGATAATGATAGTTTAATGCTTTAAAACCCTTAAAATAATTGAACATCTTGAATACAATCATAAATGAAAAATTAGTTGAAAATTGTTATCCAAAGTTGCCAAATATTTATTTGAATAAACTTAACATTTCCAAATACACAATGTAGAAAATATGAATAAATATATTCCGCTTCCATTTCTTCCAATTCTTTGCCAATATTGTTTTCACCAATATTACAACCAATTATAAGCATTTTTTTATATATTATTATATTTCACACATTTGAATATAATAATAAGACCGAACTGTATTGCTGTTTTTTAAATGTGATTTATTGTAAATATTTCTCAAATTTAATTTAAATTAAGCTTTTTTAAGAGCACAACATTTTTTGAATTACCAACGTTATGCCAACGGTGACAGGTTCGTTCAAACCAACGGTTGGCCACTGTTATCAATCGGGTAACAGGACAATACTGCCAAGATTGTTAATCCCACGTTCTGCCAACGTATTACCGACCGTCGCCGACGCTTTGCCAACACTTTGCCGATTGGAGTTTTCTGTATGGGTAGTTCTTAATGAAAAACTACCCTATTTGGAATGAGGAGTCAATTGTCCTAAAAGTGGCTGGTTATCACAGGACTGGTATAATTTAATACTGAAGTGGGTTAAGCAGTGTCAATTCTCCTAAAATTACCAATCCTGTGACTGGTAAAGGGAGGATATACCACTTAACCAGAATGCTTATTAACAAGAAAAATCCAGTTGGCCAGAATTTTACCCATTGGAAACTGATTAGTTTTCGTTTATGTTATAAAAAATTACCCTTTTGCGACAGTCTTGTGGTATGCCCATCTTTGGTGAGTCCTGTGGCATGCCACTATGTGGTTTAAAGCAGGACAAATGACACCCTCCTATGACAAGCCAATGTTAAAGTTGCCAGTTGTTTACATAGGGTAGGGTTTAGCAGAGGACTGGTCTCTGGCAAGAAGGGACCGATCCTGTGGCACACGCAGAACCGGTCCCATTCCTCATAGGGTACTATACTTAGAACAAAACAACGTCAGGGTTGCCGTCTGACAATTTAAAAAAATGTTCGAATTAATAACAAATGGCTGTACTTCTTGTTATCGCAACCGAAAAATTCGGTCGCAGCAACCGAAACATTCGACTGACTACAAACACGATATACTCATAGAAATAAACCTGTGCAAAAATAGCAGAAAAAGTTACTAAAAATTAGTTAAAAATGACGTTGCGGAAAAACTGCTAAAATTAACAGAGTTTTTGCTAAATATTAATAAAATAAGAACAGCAAAAATACTTAACTTAATAAAATATTAGTTATATTTGAGTTAGATTTCAGTTAATTAAAATAGCAATTTATTCTGCTAAAACTATTCATTTGTTAATTTTAATTAACTAAAACTTAGCTGAACTATAACTAAAAATTTGTAAATTCAACAGATTTATTTTTGCTATACTTATCTTACAAATATCTAGCAAACAAAAATCTGCTAATTTTTAGTAGTTTTAGCAAAAATGTTTACGAATTTTTTTTATCAGTGTAATAGTAGTTTAGGGATGTATTAAGAGCAATTTAAGCCATTTCAGAGTGTATTTATGTTGTGTTAGTAGAATGTTTTGTAAATGTAAATTTTATAATTAAATTAGGAGACATGCCCCGAAAATGCATCAGCCATTTTTTTTTTTTTTTAAAGAGAGGCAACACTCAGGAAATACTTCCTATATTTAGTGTGTTGCTTTCTTTGGAAAGGGATAGTATAGAGATGAAAGGTGGGGAAAGATGAAGGGCTTCAGACATGGCAACACTGTAATTGCGCGAGATGATAAGTCTTATAACAGATGTTGCTCGCCACCTGATGGAGAGTTGGCGAACTTATTGAAGCTTTTTGGTTCACAGCCCTGATTCATTATTTTACTTCGGTGGGGTTAATTGCTATGGGAACACCGAAGGTGGACATTGCGATACGTATGAGGGATAGAAAAAACTCATACATATTATTTTGATGTTGCCGGCACCGGGGATCGAACCCGTGACCTTCTGTGTAAAAGTCCAACGCGCTAACCATTACACCACAACGCCCAAAAAAAAAATTATATCAAAATTCAGATTGTTTTCAGAAGACTAATATCGACATTCAAAAATCTTATTCTTGAGCGTTCCGATATTGCAAAGTGGACTTTTTAAAAGATTTTCAATCTTAAGTTGACAATTGTACAAAGTATTTTACGAAGAAGAATTACGTAAAATGAAACACATGCAAGACGGTTGTTCACTTTTTAACCTGTCATCATTGTGACTCAGAAGATTCTGACGAATACTAATTTTGCTTATATGTTCTTGTTGTATGAGATTTAACTTTTATATTTTTTCTTTTCTCTTTCTTTTGTATTTATTTGTTAATAAACATTAATTTGCGGTAAAATTCATTATTTTTTTTATTCAGTTTTTTTTTATATTACCACTTCGCCCACAAATTTCTCCCTTCAGCCCAAAACGTTTTTTTAAAGCATAATATTGTTTTTCTTTTCAAAGTTAATAACGTTTGTACCACCTTCAGAATAAACATGTGTTACCCTAATACACCTACAACAGTACATATGTATGTGTGTGTGTGTGGATTGTATGTAGAAACTACTATGAATGAGTAGTGTACAAAAAATTGGGTAACTGCAACACAAAGCAAAAAAAAAAAAAAAATGCCCACAATTAATGGCTTCGTTTGTATGGATAGTTTGTCTTTGTGTATGTCTGTATATATGTATTTGGTTTTAATTTCACAAAAAAACACTGTATTTTTTAAGCCTTATAAAAAAATAATGTTGTATTTGCTCTGTATTTAAATACATGATTATAGTTTATGTATTAAATTTCTGTTGTTTTTTTTTTATTCATCTTCTATATTCTGGCAAACTGATACACATGCAGTATGTGTATAATATAGCAGGTCTGTGGTTGATTAATTGGGGTCATCATTACTGAAGGATATAAGTGGTTTCCTGTGGATATATACATATATGTTTTTTTAAACTTATACACATCCCGACGAAAAAAGTTCCGATATAATCATATATGATTATATAGTATCAAAAATAACTAAACATCACGTCTCATAAGTTGATCTCATGGTATATCATAGGATCTAATCTGATATAGTTTGATGCGAAAAATTGGTCTATCAAATATGATTAAATTATACATAATTTTATACAATTTTTTCTAATTAGTTTTTTAATTAAAAAATTGAAAAAAAAAGAAAATGTTTTCGAGATCAGTGCTTATTATTTTAATCCAATTAAGTACACAGAAACAACAGTAGGCACCAACAATTGAATTTGAAAATTCAAACATCCTCATTTTTAAACTCAAATTTATTTTCAACAATTTTTTTATTTGAAATGGTTGTAAGTTTTAGTTTTTCATACAAAAATTATTTAAAAACAAAAATTTTAAATTTCAAAAAAATCAGCAAAAGGGTGTGCGTTAGGGTGGGCCGATTTGTAAGGACAAAAATTTGTCGATATTGTGCCATCGATTTTTCGATAGCTTTTGGCATGAGGAAAAAAAAGTTCCACTACGACATATCAAAAAAAAAATAATTTTCATTTTTTTCTCAACTTTTATTTTTAAGGTTTTTTTAGTAGGTAATAAAAAAAATCGGCGGATTTACTTTTTTAAACATTACCTTACCAAGGAGACATACAATACAAACAAATATACATTATCACATACAATACAATAAAACCTATGAAACGCGTGAGAATAGAAATACAACTGAGGGAATCGTCCATATAGGACCGCATCAAGAAAAGAGTACAGGAGTAACAATTCAAAAAACTTTTTTTTTTTGTATTTACAAAAAAATTTATTTTTGTGTACTAATTGTAATTGATTTATAAAACATATAAATATTAATTATAAAAAATAATGTTAAATCTAAAAATGCATGCTTTTTATGAACCTGAAGTTGGAACATATAATAAATTTAAAACACTAGGTAAAACAAAAAAAAAAAAAAACAACATTTACCCAGGAAGAAAATTTTCAAGTAGAAGACTTACAGTTTTTTTCAAGAGCAAACATAAATAGCAAACCTTAAATGTCCTTGTTATACAAAATAATTAAAAAAACAAACTTTACATGTCCTTGTTATACAAAATAGTTAAAAATACTAACTATACGGTCGGTATTATGGATCAATACGATATTTTGCTTATGAAGGATAAATCTCTCTATTTAGTACTTCAACAACATTTACCGAGGCAGAAAATCAAAAGTTTTGTTCAAAAAATTTTCAAGTAGAAAATTACATATGTTTTCAAATAATTTCATATAAAATAATTCAAAATAATAAGTTCACGGTCGGTATTTTGGACCAATACGATATTTTGCTTATGAAGGATAAATCTCTCAATTTAGTACTTCAATAATTTCAGATTGTTCAAAACAACTATTTTGTTAACCACAAAAAAGGATCAGTGGTAGAAAGTAGATTGCCTATAGTGGAACTAAGCAATTATTTAATTTTTAAAATTGAAAATTTAGAATCCATTATGCATGTTATTAGGGTTGGGTGTTGCATTTGTTTAAACAAGCCGTTTTAACGTTCTCTTCTAAAAATCTGAACTGGTTTTAGGAGAGTTTTGAAAAAATGTGTTAACCGTCTTACTTTTAATTAATTTTTGAGCTTTTAAGCAATTTTAATTACATTTTAAAGTTAACTCGTGCTGTTTAATGTATTCTCTGCATAATTTTTATTTAATTAACACAAAATTTTGTTTAAATATACTAAAAAATATACATTAAAAATACCTCTAAAAAAACTGTTTCTCTTAAAACCAGTTGGAAAAAAAATTCAACAGATGTTGAGTACCTTGGCTCTTCTTTATTCTATATCAGTGGTGGGCATTTAAATCGCTTGAAGGGCCAAATTTGAGATTTCACAATCTTTGACTGAGGGCCCGCTCTATATTAAACTAAACAACAAAATCCGTGATAATTTTTTTTTAAGAATTTTGCTCTCTTAAGCCCAAATTTAAAACCAAAAAAGTTTTAACTTACGCACTTACTTTTTCAATTGTGGGTTTTTCTATTTTTAGCTCCTCACGAATGAAAAATTTTATGGGTCAGTTTTTCCTTTATATTTTTGTGTATATAAATTAAACATAAAATTACAATATCGGTAAACGTTCAATCGTGTTTAAAATACCCAGTCAGGATCTTCAAAACTGAGTTTTTTGTATTTGTATTTTTAAGACATAAATTTGATTAACTTCAACAGCTCAAAATATTGAACAAAACTTGTTTTGGTGAAAATTTTTCATTTCTACTGAAAAAGTTTTGTTAAAAGTCTAAGGAAAATAAGAGTTTTTTTTATATAGCACGAGTTTTTGCTTTTAATTAATAAATTCCATAAATTAAACTTTGGATTACCCATACAAGATTTTGGCCCACACTCATAATAATGCTTTTCAAACTATTATGACCTCCCATTTACGAAACTGATGCAAAAAAACTCTATCGAATCGATATTATGAAATATACACACACAAAAAAATCGTTGTCCATTAATTAGGAGCATTTCAAGTAATAAAGTTTATTCACAAAAGTTATGCCAAAACTAGTAACATTTTACCAAGTTTTTACATGTTTCTACTAAATTATTTAGTAATTTATGTGAAAAAAATTTATTAGTTGAAATGCTCCTAGTTACTTGGCAACGATTTTTTTTGTGTGTAGAGCTTATGTTGTTAAAAAAAAAATTAAAAATGTTAACAAATTTTTTAAATATAACTACTTAATCAATTTGAAGAATTATCATATTTATATAGGTTACATAAATATCACTTTTCTTAAAGTTTTATGAAACAAGTTTTGCAATTTTTTCTTTATCAGAAATATTTGCAGAGATAGAAGAAAATGGATTTTTATTTACTGGATTATATTTGTCGAGGTTTACATAAATATAATAAAGATTTCCTTTAAGTGCAGTATAAATAAAGTTTAAATGTGTCCAAATGTTTTATCAAATTTAAGTACTACAATGACCATTGCCTAAATGTAATTTTTGTATTATTCAGAAATAAATGCGTTTTCCTGGATTTAAGTTTAAATGGAGAAAATCCAGCAACTTGGAAATAATTTTTACTTTTTTAACTTCAGATTCATTATGGAGCAGTGTAATTTTCTGTTGAGGCTCCATTTTTAATTATATTTTAAAATTCTAATCTTAGTACCGTTTATTTTTCTCACTCTTGAATTATTATTTTTTAAGTTTTATTTATTTAAAATTTTTTTAATTAAACAATTATTTGATTATTTTTTTTTATTTACTTAATGGCTTCTTTGTCTAATTATTCTTTCAGTTAGAAGGTTTTGGGTTTGGGACCGCACGAAATTCGCACATATCTTTTTTATATGTTCGTGGGTTTAAAACCTAATAATTTTAACGTTGTTTTTTTGTACTTTTATAAAAAAATATTATTATTATGCAATGAAAATGTTTTGATATAAAGAGTGAGATCGAATAAATCCTTACACAGATTAACACTTATAACTTTTTTTGTGTTTAAAAGTGAACTTTTTTTGAATCAAGTTATTTTTAAAAAGTCGCCAGATAATGTGTATAAATCATTAGCGAAATCGGATCATTACTTTGTTTACAAATGGACTTTGAACAAAAAGTGAAAACAAAAAAAGTAGCATTTTTACAAAAAAAAACTTAAATTTCGTAGAAAAAAATATGCTTACTCAGAAAAAATAATTTATATTAAGATTATTTTTAAATTATTGATCCAGGCTACAAAGCAAGTTCCCAATACTGTCACTTTTATTTGTAAATGGTCTGCTCCTATCAATTAGGGCACTAAAACTGGCAAAAAAAAGATCCTTTACTCACTTTTTGTTCAGCTTCCATTTGTAAACAAAGTAATGATCTAATTTCGCTAATAATTTATACACATCATTTAGCGACTTTTTAAAAGATAACTTGATTCAAAAAAAAGTTCACTTTTTAACATAAAAAAAATTATAATTATCAAAAAAATAAGTGATAATCTGTGTAAGGATTTATTCGATATCACTCCTTATATAAAAGTGATAGAATTATTTTTGATTAATTGTGCCATATACATTTACATATGATCAGATATACAAGATATGCTAATATATAACACACGTTACAATAATATATGAAGATATATAACGCCATACTGAAAAATGTTCATAAACTAATTATAAGATATGAACGCACATCGCAATATATTGCCACACATCTAAGCATATATAATGATAACAAGTTGTATATGAGTATGTAGAAACTTTTTTCATCGGGATATTACAATATATTTTATCACAATGTATTGTATATACAAAATGACTATTATTTTGTATTGTGTTATGAAAAATAATGTAAGAGAGAAAAATTTATCATTAAGTCAAGTGTGAAATTAGCATAAAATGGACACAAGTTTTTTGTGACCGAACATAAAAACCCTAAAGGTAGGCTAACATAAATTGTAAACATAAAACAATTGAAGCGTGAAAATATGTAAAATTTTTGTATATTGAAGGCTACTTAATATTAATAATAGGCTATATATTTTATTTGAAAATATGTTAGCCATCTAAAAGTAGGCAATAGTTAAGTTATACCTAAAGTGGGCAATCATTTTATTAAAGGAGTATTTAATAAATATACATATTTTATCTAGAAAACTATTCAATAATTTATAAGTTTAAAAGATATGCTGAATTAATTCCATGTATCTCTTAAAAATATGTAAATATAAATTTAATCGTTGTATTATCTTTTTAAATTTAAGACCTTTTAAACTACACTCATAAAAAAAGTTAGTTTAAAAGTCTGTTAAACGTCTTCTAATTCAGTTGAACAAAGTTTTTCTATTGTTATCGTCTATATCAGTTATTTAGCTAAAGTCATTAGTCATTGTTATGTCAAAAACTAATTTCATCCGTATTTGAACTAATTTTTCGACCTAAAATTTAGTAATTCGTGATTCTCAAATTAAAAAATTGCCAGTTAATTTAAACCACAATTGATTGTGTCTCCGCTATCAGTCTGACTTATAATTGGCGGTCTTTTCTCAGTTTATTTTTATTTTCATAATCATATAATAGGCTATAACTCGAAAACTTAGCGAGATAGAGCAAAATGGACGAAAAATTGTTACTCGGTACCTATTAAGTACACTCAAATAAAAAAGTTAGTAAAGTCAGCAAAAAAATTTGCTGAGTCAGCAAAATTTTAGTCAGGAGGGTGCTTGCAAAAAAATTGCTAATGTCAGCAAAATTTTTTGCTGAAAATCAGCGAGCTGATTTTTAGCAACAAAATTAGTAGATTCAGCAAAAGTTTTGCTAAAACTTAGTGGATTAGAAATTAAAAAACCCTTGCTAAACATTAATAAAATTTTTGCTGAATATTAGTAGACTGAAAAAAATCAAAAAATTTGTAGAAAATTTTTACTTTAGTTAATTTATTTTGCTGAAAATTATAAAACATATTTTTGTGATTCTTTTTAAAATAATTTATCTTTCAACTACTTACATCATTGGTTGTCTAAATAATGCTATATTTTAAAGGAACGCTTATGGAGCAGAGAATTACAGAAACGAAACGAAAAAAATAACAAAATGCAACATATACAAGCCTTTTTTTGCAATAAGAAAAAGGAAACATAAAAATTTACCTAAGATGTATGTCTTTCGCCTTAGTCTGTTTACCTGCTGTATATTAATCAACTTGACCACTCAATTTGACTCAAATACACGTTTAATCTTTTTTAAATTTATATATTTTATTTTGTCTTTTATTTAATTAATAGACAATTACTTTCACAAGCCGGTGAAAACGCAAAATTTAATTTGTTTCAATCCACAATTTTGTTTTATGTATGAAAAACAGATACAAAATCTTCCATGGTTGATTTTTTTTAAGTGTCTTACTAGAGTTGTACTTTTAAGTATAATTTTCCTCGTCACTACTACATCTGGAAATCTAATTCATTCTGAATATTACTTTTAATCTGGTTGTCGTTCACACTATTGACAATTTTTTTTAGCAAAATATATTAGTACAACATTAGTAAAATATTATTAAAACATTAGTTCAAAACAGTTAAGTACTGACTAAGTATAACTAAAATTTTAGTTTAAAACATAATTTTAGCAAAAATTTTGCTGAAAAATAGTATACCTGATTTACAAGATGTCTTACTGACTTTTCTACTAACTTATTTTTTTGAGTATACTCTTTATTAACTACAAATAATTCCAGTAATATATATGAACCTGCCCCTGCTCAGATCCAGCAGTTTCAATTGATTCAGCTTAAAAATTCTGTTGATTTTGCTAAATTCTTAATTAATTTGACTACAACTGTCAACTAATTTCTTAAATTTAGGTCATCTAAATTTAGCAGACTGTGAATCTCTACTTCATTGAAAATTCTGCTGACGCTGAGTTTTCAACTATTTGTACAGACTTTTTTTATGAGTGTATTATGCAGATTTTTCCATTTTGTTGAAATTTATTTAAATTTTCTAATAATCCTTATTGTTCATTAATGTTATTCTTGTAATACTAGCAATTAATATTTTATATACTATAAAGAACTTAGTAGAACAATATAACTCAAGTTATAAATTTCATCAATAAATCCCTGTTGTACAAGTCTTTACAATGTAATTTTCTATACATGTCAAACATGGTATACTGCATCTAATATTTTTTGTATAGAAAATCAAAATTTCTATACACTTAACATAATGAAATCATTAAACTTAAAATTTTCATATAATAAATAACATAATGAAATTTGTTAAATGTCTGAGTAGATACATAGTATGTGTGTATGTATGTATGTATGTATTATGTGGTCACAAAACCACAACACATACATATGTATATGAATTTTCCCATGTATGAAGTATAAAATACTTAAATTGCACTGCATACAAAGAAAACTTAATTAACAAGACTTTTTGCCATATTAGACATTTGTACTACAATAATAATAATTTCGTTATTTTGTTAAAGATTTTACTTAAATTTGTTCATAAATATCAAAAGATATTAATGGCATTAGTGTAATTTGAAAAACATGATTATATTAAGCTCTAAAAGAAATGCAAATATATACAATACATTTTTGGAAAATACACTGAGAGAATTATCTGCATGATATCAATGAATTTTTGCATGAGATCTATTAAGTGTCACTGGAATTTTTCCATTGAAATTTTTCATTAAATTTGGGCAGTTTTTTATAAAATTGTATGAAATATTTCATGTAATTTATTAAACATTTCATACACCTAATGAAACAATTTCATAAAAACTATGAAGCTTTTTCATAAGGGGCAATTCACAAGCTATCCATCTCTGTCCATCCATATCTACTATTTCCCAGTAGTAATGATACGTATTGTCAAATTATTGTAAATTTTCTTTTGAAAATACCATTTCGTATCATTAATACTGGGAATTAGTTGATATGGGTGGACAGGGTTGGATAGCGTGTGAATCAAGCGTGTGAATCAAGCGTGTGAATCAAGCTTAAAGTTTACGAAATGTTCATTGATATTGTGAAGCAAACTTCATTAGTTTAGTGAAAATTTTCATTAAAACTTGTCCAAGAACATTCTCTCTGTGTAGGTATAAAATTAATGGCATAAATAAATACGATTTGAGCTTGAGGTCATGCAGAGTTGGAAAAAATAACAATAAGGATATTTATAAACAGTAAGGATATTTAATAAGAATTTGAGCGCGTTTTATCTCATTACGGATAGGTCACAGATCCTGGACATAGGTCATAGATCCAAACATTGCAGGTAAATAGAAAAGAAATTCTTAGTGCCTTTTAATAGAATATGAATCCTAGTTGGTTAAAAATGTGGAAAAATATTGAAAAATATAAAAAAAAATATTCATTTTTGGGTTAACCCATACTTTTAAAATATTTTGAAAAAATATGTTACCATTTTTTTCTTTAAATTGTCATATGGCAACCCTGACATTATACTTTTCATAAGCGCGCCATTATTTTAACATGTATTCAAATTTGTGTATTTGGAAAATTAATTCTAAAATCGGTCAGATTTTTATAAATTATATACAATTCGCAAACTTGTTTTTAGCGCAGAAATAAAGTTTAGTATTTTTTCATCGACCTATGAATAAAAAATATAAAGGAATAGTCTTTTTTATATTTTAAAATAATTTTGGAAAAGGGCTCCATCGTAAACGGGATGGGCAAAAATTTCATTTTTCAAACAATTATGTGGCACCTGTAGATAACAATTTTTTACAATTTTTTTAATTTACCGTTGCACACTGAGAGAATTATCTGCATGATATTAATGAATTAAATTGCAAAGCTTGTAAAAGCTTTTTATGACATTTTTTAAAGAGACAAAAATGTGGGCATTTTGTTGTGATTGCGCATTGGACTGATTCTAAGAAGGTTGAAGGGTTCGATTCTCAGCAACGATATCAATTTAGAGAAATAATGTGTATGAGTTTTTTTCACCTCTTATAACATCGATGTGCCCTCATTTGGTGTTTGTATAGCACTTATCCTACTGTAATAAAATAATGGATCAGGACTATGAACCACAAAGCTTTAACATGTTCGCTAACTCCTCTCCATCAGAAGGCGTGAAACATTTGTTCTACAACTTATCATCTCGCGACGAAGGTTAAAAAAGTTCTTAATATGTATATAAGATGAAGTTTTATACAGGGCCCGAATTCAGTAATTTTGAAAATAATGATGGTCTAAACGATTCGATTGGTCGATAGCTTTTTTTCCACTCATCACTATCATACACAGAAAAAATTATCAACCTAAAATATCTAATTAAAGCTTTGATTTGAATTTAATTTGCTTCTAAACAAATTTTTAATTGAATCAATTAATATTTTAATTGACTTTTAAATATATAAATACATATTTTATTTTAGGCGCAATTATCATATTATTTTTTCATACACTGTATGCATAAATAGAAAATTTTCAGTATAAAATAACAAATACATTTAAAGTAAATAAACAAAACAAGCACACACAAACAGACTCAGCATTGCAAAAAACACACATACCAATGTATAGATAACACACTTTTTTTTTGAGTATCATATTTTTGTTTGTAGAAGTTATTTTTAACTATTTTTTCCTTCTTAATTTTAATAAAAGGTTTAATTGATAGCATCATTGTCGTGATAGGTGCAAAATCAATTAAAATATTAATTGATTCAATAAATTTTTTAATTGAAACCCGTTTTTAGTTTTTTCTGTGTATCGTTTCGAACACCGTTTCGATGATGATAATGAAACAGCTGATAGATTTTGTTGAAAAATAAAGTGAAAATTAGAAAAATATAAAATTAATCACATTTATATTTTATTTTTCTTTCTTGTATTAAAAGTTATAAAACAAAATGTGGTAGTATTTTTGTATAAAAATAATAATATCCAATTCCTTTTTAGGCAAAACATTAAGTTTTTAATTTACATTTAGAATAGTTTTTTAAGGCTAAAATACTTCGCTAAGATAAAGTATATATTATTTATATTTAAATTGTTTTAAAAGCCTATTCTTAAGAAAAAGTTTGTGACTCTAGATTGTCTTAGACTGTATTCGCCATGTTTTTGCTGTTGCAAGAGTCACACAAAATTTTATTTATTTAAAATTTCGTTTTAAAAACACAAAAAATAAAAACCTTGCCCAGACTTCATCATAAAATGACAAAAAAAATTTGAATTTTATTGAATTTTTTTGTTGATTTGTATAGAAAGTTAAGACTTTCAGTCTGAAAATGGTCTTATGATAGTCATAACGAGTACTAAGTAGGAATTGGCCTCTTAGTGTTACAAATCAAATTCTGTGACAAATTTAATTAAAATGTATGTATGGTACACTTAAAAAAGTTTCTCAATAAAATTTACTGACATTTTCTGATTTTTATTTGAAAACTATAGTAACAAATATAAACTAAACAAGAATTGAGATGTAGGTTAGTTCGGTTAAAGATCATGAATATTTTTTTCCATATTAACAGAAAAATTATAATTTAAACAAGAATTTTTAAAAACTCAAAGAAATTTTCAATTTTTTTAAATAACTAACGAAAATTAACAGATTACTGCAAAAACACTGTTGCGGTAGTACTTAAAATAACTGCTTTAAATAACTGTTACGAAAACACTGCATTTTTCTTGAATTGTTTCATTAAATACGAGGGCGGATAATAAGTCCGTGACTTTTTGAATGAAACACAGTTTTTTTTGCAAAAAAAAAAAAAATATTTTTCAACATAATCTCCGTTTAGCTCAATACACTTACTCCAACGTTTCTCCAATTTTTGTATCCCTTTCAAAAATTAGGATTTTTCGAGGTCCATAAATGGGGTCGTCTTTTTAAATCCTCGTTAAATAGAGCATAATATTATAAGTTGGCATAATATTCGCCATTTATTTTTTTTCCCTTTTGAAGGTAATCGATGTGGATTATCCCGCGAGCATCCCAAAAAACTTTTGCCATCACGTTTATGGTCAATGGATTACGTTTATGGTCAATTGAGAGCTAATGCGGCACCCATCTTGCTGACAGCTTTCTTAAACCCAACTGATCAGTTAAAATCGAAAACCACACTGCCATCTGAAATGCCTATGGCATCAACAATCTCACGCACTTTTACTCTTCGATCGGCCAACACCATATCGTGGATTTTTGAGACCTTTTGGGTGTATTGACCTCAATTGGCCGTCCAGAACGTTCAGAGTCATTTGTACTTGTGCTACCAAAACGAAAGTTAGTAAACCACTTTTTTACCATTGAAATCGATGATGCAAAGTCCCCATAGTATTTATCAAGCTTTTCCTTGGTTTGATTGACGGTTTTTTTTTTCGCAAAAAATAATGTATAATGAGCACTCGAAATTCACTCTTTTCCATTTTTAAAAAAGCCACGAGGTTGTATGTTTTGAACAGCTGTTAAACGCAAAGTAAATGAAGGAACTTGCTCAAAATTTGATAGTAGTCTATTAACAGGTGGTACTTGATGGGAGCAGTGTTGAATTTCATATAACTAAGAGGGAAGTTCGAAAAGTCACGGACTTATTGATCCGCCCTCGTACCTGTCATAATAGTTGTTCTGTATTATTTTATAGAAAAGCTACTGTAATTGCAGTTAAATACAACAACTACTGATTGTAGTAATCAGCAACCTTCATATACTAAGTGTCATACTTTTTTGAGTGTAATGCCAAAAAATTTTGTAAATAAAAATTATCATTTATGGTATCTTTAAAACCTTTTTTAATAATAAATTATTAAATTAATTGTAAATTTTTCAAAATAAAGCAGAAAAAACAAGAATTATTTTCTTTTAGAAAGGAAAATATGTAAGACGATAGCTAGTTTGATTTTCGAGCATTTGCAACCGTTTTGGTGATAACGTTTGAATGATGTTGTGCTTGTGGAAAGCAAATAAGCTGTCAGAACAACGACATTGAAACAAACGATAACAAAATTTTTCTAACGCGATCGTTAAAACGATATCGTCAGACAATAAACGTCTTATAGAATTCAGGCCCAGTTTTTTTACACAAATTATATGACCCTCCCTAATATTTAATAACTTCAAAAAAATATCTATTTACATGGTCTTTGTTTTTCTTAACTATACCTATAACAACAATATACTCGGTATAATATGTTGCCAAAATAGCAACATCAACAAAAACTGAAAGAAGAATAAAAAAAAAATTAAAATTAAACCATTGATAGACAAATTCAATTTTAAGACTTCCCTTCTATTGAAATCGATTTGTTATGCTCCATTTCCTGTAACTTTTTTCATCTTGCCGTTGCTGTGCATTTCATTTAAAAACCCTATGCTTCATTCAAATTTTACTAATACAAACACATGCATTTACTAACTTATTTTGCAACATCTTTTTTTCTTTTTGTTGTTTTATATCAGGCATATCCTAACAGAGATATAACCAATATAGTAGAATCATCACACTATCAAAAATTGGTGGCTGGTGTCGTCAGGGTGCATTGAATGCCAACAAATGCAAGGGTGCCCATCGTTGGATTAAACCATTCCGTTGTTTAGGTAAGTATCAACGGGGGGATTGTAAATAAAAACCTAAGCTGGTCCATAATATATGTGTGTGTGTGATACGTATGAGTCAGTCCATGTCAAACCGAACGATTTTTTACATCACGATTTTTATTTGCTTTGAAAAAAAAAATTTACACGTATTTTTGGAAAAAAAAATTTATTTTTTTTTAAATTATTTAGGTTTAAAAATTAAAAAAACACGAAAAACATGTCGATGTTGAAATTGATGTATTTTATAAAACTATTTGGTAGATTTTAATGGTGGATGGCTTATTTTATTGGTCTTGTACTCTAATTTTTAAATATCTACATATGTTGGCACATTTTCCAATTTTTTTTTTAAATACACTTAGAAAAAGTAGTGTACAAGACCATTAGAAGAAGCCATTAACACTTAAAATCGGGCTACTAGTTTTTGAAATACACCAAATATAACATCAACCGAATGTTTATTTTTTTTAATTCTTTCATTTTGTCCAAAACTCTGTGTCAAATATTTTTAAAATAAGAATACGTCAGTCAAATTTCAAAGCAAAGAGAAATCGTGATGTAAAAATTCGTTCGATTTGATATGGAATGACTCGTATGCAGTTAAATAAAGCTGCCATAGATGAACACTGGAGCACACTCAATACATTTGCTTACACATACACACACATTTATGCATCACCTAATGTGTAATAGGTACAATGTGTGTGATTTTGAATTTTTATTTTTAGAAGGACCATTCCAATCGGATGCTTTATTAGTACCCGAAGGTTGTCTATTCGATCATATACACAATGCTTCACGTTGTTGGCCATTCGTTAGGTGGAATCAAACTGGTGCTGCTGCTTGTCAAGAACGTGGCATGCAAATGCGTAGTTTTGCCATGTTGTTGCCATGTGGCATATCCCTGTTTTCGGGTGTTGAATTTGTATGCTGTCCAAAACATTTTAAAAGTGAGTATGAATCCATGTATAATAGTGTATCTCACAATGTATGTCTGCATTTAAATGCATCTAAATAAACTGGGTTTTGTTTTGTTTGTTTTACAAATGACTTGAATAATAGGAGGAAGGGAACAGTAAGGATATATTATATATATAACCCAATTTTGGTATAGCAAATGTTTGTTTAACGTGACCAAATGCTATATGAATTGGAAAAATAAAAATAAATCATGTTTGCCACAATTTGAGGTTTGAATAAGCCAATATCATTTTACCAAGGGAATGTTTAGTTTTTCGTAAATAAATTGATTTTAATTTACATTAAGGTTTCAATGGACAGTTCGTCTAAGATAAGTAAAAAATGTATGAAATGTACAAACAATGTTTTACTCCGTGCACTCATAATAATCCATGCATAAAAATACGAAATTATTGTCAAAACTACAAAAACTTTCGTTAAATGTACGATTTTTCGTTTATTTTACAAAAAATTTGGTTGTTTTGACATTTTTTTATAATTTTAAGCATGTATTATTATCAGTGTGCAAGGTGTAAGTACTTTTCTATGAATTTTCCCTTGAGTTGGGTGCCTTAGGCTTAATTGATCGTTCTGTAAACACGAATAAATTTTGAGACACTATTAAGAAAGTTTTAGGTCGAACTTTTAGATAGTAAATGTTTCATAAATGGGCACCATAAGCTATCAAAAGATTGCAAAATCTTTTAACAACTTAACAGCAAAATCTTAACACTTATTAATTTAATTTATTTATATACACATTTTATTGAAATTCGAGGGAACCCCCAATGGATTCTCCTTGTTATTGTAAAACATAAAGTATGAGTTTGTTATATTTACTACTTTTGTCTTTTGCAACAACTCTCCGATTTTAAATACTAAAAATCTGGTGGAACACCCTAACGCAATTCCCTTGAAAGTAATATTATTTTACACTCTTATCAGGAAACTTTCTAAGGGTGAACCCTTAGATCTTAGTGAAATTATTAAAAGTCAAGGAATATATATTTTGTACAACCGCTCCCCTATGAAACGTTCCAATATGACAGTGATTAGTTTTTAGTAAATTTAAAAAAATATACTCCCTCCCTCGGAAATTGCCCCATGGGTATTATGACCGACATGTTTCGGACTTAACTCCATAAAACAAATGGGGATTATGGTCGTGTGCAAAATATTCATAATCCCCATGAGAAATATGACCAATTACACTATTCGACTAAATTTTAATTTTTGGAAGGACCTTATCTTGCAATACATCATTTTTGTACGCTGATCGCCAATTTTGCAAAAGTTTTCGAGATATTTAATTTCCATCGAACACCCTGTTGTTTAGCAACTTTTGTCTAATACCTTGAAATTGAACTTAAAATGTTAAAAACTTTTTGTATACGGTATTTTAGCTTTCTTTTGAGTGTATTAATTTGTTTTAATGTTCATGGATACTTTCAGGATTCTGTAAGGAATTAAAAATTTATAATTTTTCAGCGCAACGAACAATAGTTTGCATTAAAGTCGCAAAAACGTTGAATTTTTCCTGAAATATTTGCAAAACAAATCGAAATTTTGACAAAAATATAAATATCTTTAGCCAGATCGAAATACTATTATCAACCTAGCTAATATGTTTGATTTGCTTTATTTTTGTAAATAAACGAAGGTTGGAAGCTCGTTATAATTTGAAAATAACATAAAAATAATCTCGATGTATATGAAAACAAAAAACTAATAAATCTGTATAAATATTTTTAATTCATATGAAAAAGTAGAAAAAACGAAATCCATTAGTTGCGATAAAAACTACAGGCATTAAACTAAAAAATGAGATTTATCCAATTCCTAATAAAATGTTGACCATATCCTTGAGCATTAAAAACTTGATTATATTGCAATTAAAGATGATGAAGGACTTTTTTGGTGTAGGTGAAGGACTTTTTTGGTGTTCTATAGTGTTATGGTGGGGATAATGACCGAAATATTTTAAAGCACAGAGATTAATCGTCGGCTTATTATTGGTTTGACCCATACGCCAAAAAGTTGTTATCGAGAAAAACGATAAAGAAGGTGCAGTTATTTCAATTTTTGTATGCAAAATCTGCAGGTAGGTCAAATTTGTTACTTGATATCTCTGATATGATACGAAATAACGCGAAACGGTTTTCGAAATCAAAAAGAGGATATTTACATTATATACAATTCATTCCTAACTCATTTTTTTCTAAAATGGTCGGTGGGTCAAACCAATAATAAGCCGACGTAATGTCTTAGCGAAGTCGGTGCTGGAAACACACCACAGTATAAAACCCTTAATCCAGACCAAATGTCTGATACACAGAAAGACAGTTTTTAGCTAAGCCGATATTGGAAATATTCCAGAGAGGAAGAACCTAAAGGCCTTCTATTCATTTACAAGATCTGTATGGAATATGGCCACAATTCTGGGTATTAAGTCTTTTTTTGTGGACATTATGTCCGAAAAATATTCGGAAATATTCATTTATGGGGGAAAACAATTATTACAAAATCTCCAAACTCAAAATGAGAATAATGTCTATGGGGGCACAAACATTGGGCACCTATTTAAATACTATTTAACATGAAATCAGAGTCACGGACATAATAACCACGCAGATTATACCGATTTTCAATTTAACAAAAGTAGGGACTATAATAAATATGGCTTTGGTCAAAGTTCCCAGTGGATAATGGACATATTCCCTATGGGCATTTAGAAAAGGACATACTCCTCATTATACTGGCAGAGTTTTTCGACGTAGCGGGCCTGCGGCCACTATGTGGTATGCTAAATACCGAAATCGCTAAGGTGAGCTTTTCTACTAAGAAGTCTTTGAGTTGTGCTTATTGGTTTTTTACTCTGTGGTATATCCCTAATCGGATAGCCTGAGGAAAAGCTTTCTGCTTAGACCGCTTGAGGCATTTTTCCTGTGAGAACTAAATCAGGCATCTGTAGTAGAATTTTGAAACTTTTTAACGATAAAATGAAGTTATCAATGATTAGACGTTACAATACCCCTCTTTTGAAAACTCGATGAAGAGAATTCAATGTTCGAATTTTCCCCAGCCATAATAGTTGGTCACATTATTCCCATTGCTAGTTAGATAATATAGTTACAGTATTTCTAATCAATTAAAATTTTAAAGCTCTTTGTAAACTAAACAAAATCCTTTTAAAATGATATCATAAAAAATTTTACATTTTCCAATCAATTCTCTATGTATTTAGCTGATGAAATACGTGTAAAGAAAACTGATTTACCCGTAATGCCACCAGCAGCAGACATTACTAATCCCGTCAATGATGATTTAGATGATATTAGCAGTGATGATAATGATTCCAACTATTCCAAAGATACTACAGATGATGTTGAAGATAATGATGATGATGAAGATGATTTATTGGCTGATGATGAAGAAGATGAAATGGCAGCCGATGAAGCGGCCGCCACAGGTGATGATACCAATGCCGAATACGATTCAGTAGAGGATAATTATGAAGAGGATACAGCAGATAACTACGATCAACAAGGTAGCTCTAGTGGTGCCAAACCTTCTTTGTCAAAACTATCAAAGGACGATCAAAAATCACAGGCTGTGGAAGCGGCAAATAATAATAACAAAGTAAATTCTGATTTACCTTTGCCTCCAACTACTGGACAACCTACACCAGATCCTTACTTTACTCATTTTGATCCCCATTATGAACATCAGAGCTACAAAGTAAGTCAAAAAGTAAGTGTTATCCCATGCTCATGCATTTTATTTATCAAAACCAAATAAATTCTAAAACAAGGAAGCCCAACAGCGCCTCGAGGAATCACACCGTGAAAAGGTTACCCGTGTCATGAAGGACTGGTCAGATTTGGAAGAGAAATATCAAGATATGCGTTTGGCCGATCCCAAAGCAGCACAAAGTTTCAAACAAAGAATGACAGCACGTTTCCAGGTAAGTGCCCAAACCATTTTCCTAAATTTTACTACTCTACCATACGAATACTTTTTTTAGTTGTCTATAAAACTTCATTTTATGTTGCTCATTTTCATAATCATTTATCTTCTTATCATTATTAAATACTGTGTTTCCTTATTATCCTTTAACAAATATCATTTCATATTTTTCTGTTACATTTTGTATTCTCTCTCTATATATTCTTTGTATTAGTATGTGTTTATGTATATTAGTGTGTATTATTTTTAGTTGTAGTTGTGCATAATAATGGGAGCGAAAGAATCATCAGATATGAAGCTTATATTTTTTTTTTTGTAGTATGGTGATGATGATTATGATTATGATGAGTATCGAATACTAAACATATAATTATATATTTACTCCATTATATATATAAGTATATCAATAGTATGATAATGATAATAATGTGCTGTAATAAGCTATAAATTGGTTATTAATCTGATTATTTTTCAAAGCTTTGTTGCTTTTACTATAAAATATTAACATCATATGTAATTATTCTATATAAATTATAATAATAGCTAGTTGACAAATTATTTAAAATTTAATCTAATTATCTATAACAAAATTTTAATTTGATATTTATGACCGTTCCTTAACTGCAACTATTTTGTAATCCTTATTGTAATCCTTTTTGTCAATTTAAACAAAAATCTCTTTACATCTGGGTTCACTTAAAAACTAAAATTTATTATTATTGACAAATCTACTAATATCTTACAATTCCCTTAAAACGTTGAAGATTCTGAACCAAATATATCGAGTCAAGCTTTCCTTTCCTGACGATAAAGACTCTTAATAAATAAAGTAAAATGAGACTTTCAATAATTTCTACTGCGAGACCCTTTAGTTCGTTTAAGAAGTAATTTACACAAATCTTTTCTGAATAGCAGTTTTACGATTTTGATCACATCCCCTATAAAAATCATTAAACACTCTACGGCAATGGGCTCATTCACTTAATTGTTAAATTATGACTATTCTTAATTTCGATCATTTTTGAACGCCTTTTTGTCGTGCTAGCTACGAGATCGCAGCAACTGAGACATTTGATTGACAACAAATGGGGTTGGTACGACGGAGTCTGTTTTCTGGCTGTACCAAAATATTATTTTTCCAAAAATATGTTTCCATTGCTGGGGATCGTACCTGCAAACTTCTGTGAATCAGTTCCACGTGGTCACTTTCAATTTCTGTAATATTCAGGCTCAAATCTAAGTTTTTAGAATTGAATTGAAGCTGAGCACCGAAACGGGGTGTTAAGTCTATTCAAAGTAGCTGGCTAACACAAGATTCTGTGAAGCAGTCTAACGAGCTAGCCTTAAACTCCTGTTATATTCAGGTTCAAATCTTAGTTTTCGTTATTAGCTCGAAAATGAGCACAGGAACAGGGTTTGAAGCCTTTTCAGAGGTTCTGGATTATTGACTATTGAATAGAGTTTTGGATCCATTGTTCATTAGCAACTTTAGGACTATTCAGCTATATTAATGGGCAGAAAGTCCGATGCAATAGTATCAAATTATTGCAAAATAAATTGTCACATTTTAAGTCTGATATTATCCAAGAGCTCAATGGAGCCATAGAAATTAAATGCGAAAGCTGTTCTAAATCGGTTAAGGTTGCCTTTAATAGGATTGTTAGAGAGATGAAGATAATATTGGTATATTTGACTACATTTAGAATCTCTCGAATCCTAAGACCTAACACAGAAGATTCAAAACTCTCTTTGGAAGTTACTTACGTCTTGATTACTGTGATAACTGTAGGAATGACATAAATGAGGAGGAGGAAGAGAAATATGAGGCATTCATTATTCTACTCTCCGAGTGCAAAGCATATATGGACGTCGGCCCTGAAATTTATATTATTTGATGATCTTCAAAGCTAAGGAATGTAACTTCTGTCTTGTCTCGTGGACTTTGTGAGAAAATTTGGTTTGTTTTGGGGTTTTAAGAACTAATGAGGATGTGAAGGGAAATCGAATGGAGTCACAGTGGACACCATAAACTATGAGTATATTAGCTGCCGGGCGAACTGTCCAGTAGAAATTTCTTTCTATGTTCAATAGCACACAACAAGCCAGTTATTACGCTTAGGGTATCTTTAATTTTTGAGCATGACTGTTGTGAGAAGTATCTGTATTCCTGATTCCCATTTTTCTTCCGAACTTAACTCAATTCTGGATTTGATGAATATTAGTTTTGTGAGCTAATATGCAAATTTCAATCGATGACAAGCTTCGAATTGCAATCATATAATTTTGAAATGGTCCCAATATAATGCGATTTTTAAATGGCATAAATATGCTAGAAGTGGATTATAAAGGGTCCGCCATCTAACGTTTTTTTTTCAACTAGTGCTTACTTCGTGAATGGTAAACACTTAGCTCATGTCTGATTTGACAGACAATTAGTTGTATCCTTCCGCTGAACGAATATGGTCCGTATGTTCGTTATCTTGTGAAAAAAGTGAAAGAAACTGGCATCCTCATCGATAAACCAAAGCGTGAAAAGCCAAAAACAGTGCGTACACCCGAGAATATTGCTGCTGTGGCAGAAAGTGCGCGTGAAGCGGCATCAACATCAATTCACTGTAATTCTCAACAATTGAACATTTCGGAGACATCATTGAGACAAATTTTGCATAAAGATCTTGGTATGACGCCATACAAAGTCCAATTGGTTCAGGAGTCCAAAAAAAAAGTTATTTGGCGGACCCTTTAGAAAAAAGCTATCCTTAATTTTTAAACAAGGAAAGCTGAATTTAAAAAATTTTTTGTATTCCTTAAGTAAAAAAAAGTGGAATTAAAAAATTGCTGAATACCAGAATATGTTTTAAATAAACCCAGATTATTGTTAAAAAATCGATTTTATACAAAGATTCATTGAGCAACGCTTTTATGAAACCGGTTCCGGAACCTGTTTTTAGAACTAAGGTTTAACTAACCCTAAACTATCTTCTCAACTAGTTCCAGAATAAATTTTTTTATTTCGATAAAAAGCTTAGAGAGATCATTTATATTTAAAAAAAAAATATATCCTTATCTTTACAGTTAATTTGAAAAAAGAGGTTATTTTCTAATGATACTGTAGAACGCAATCCCATTACACACACGGACCAATTGAGTAATCCAACTGAAGTTATTCACTTTCTTAAATTTTTTACCCTCATTTCCTTAGAAGATTTTTACTGTCCCAGAACACTGTCTATAATTGGTTCTAGAACCGGTTTTGAAGCAACCTGTTCAAGTTTGGAGTAATCTATTTCCAACTATTGTTAGGAGTATTTCGATTTTTCAGTTTAATCAACTCCGTTTAATGCAAACAACAGTTTTCAGTAACAATTAAAATTATTTGATTGTAATAAACAAGTTTAAATGAATACAAAATTGTTTTTACTTGTTACAAAAATGACGACCAACATGGGGTCCTAAATGCACATTTTTTAAAGGGCGTTAAATTTAGTTTATAAAAAGTAATTCTATTTAATTCAGAAAAATCCTAAGAGGTAGGACCAATAGAAGTGTGATACAAAACAAAAATTACACCCAAAGTAGGTCTATTAATGAATTTGTTTAAAGCGGATTTCATTATAGATACTAAAGATGAAAGCAAATTGAGTTCATGAAGTTACTTTAAGTGTGGGCCTACAGAAGTATAATGCATAACAAAAATGGCGTCCAAAATAGTGTTTAATACGTTTTTATAGAAACTTAAAGGTTTAACCTTGTTTTTTTTACCCTGTGCTATATGTCATTGCTGTTTTGTTTATTAAATTCATGTGATTCATTTACTTTCAAATCCTTTCAACTCAATCCACTTCCATTTCAATTGTCAATAACTCATATACACCTTACAGCATGTTAATGGTAGTTATAGGAATTCTAAGCAATTCATAATAAACATTGATTAAAGGATGATTTGTAGTTTTGCACTGTAGAAATATTAGTAAAAATATAAACCAAATATTTCGTTTACATTCCATTAACAAAACTCAAATCAAATCCCACCAAAAACATTTTTATGTTACTAACCGAAAAAAAACCTACACTAAACCTGTAGTTTGAAATAATTCAGTTAATTCAATTTCAAAATCAATTTAAAATTTTTTAAATCACCCAAGTCATAACACCAAATATAAGTAAAATTAAACAATCAAAAACCAAGTTGCAAATCTTCTTTCTGATAATCTTTCTCTCTTAAATGTACAATACATCTTTATATGGGAATGTAATTTTAGACTTCTGTTCAGGCACTCGAAGAGGAAGGTAATGCGGAAAAGCATCAATTGGCAGCCATGCATCAGCAACGTGTGTTGGCACATATAAATCAACGTAAACGTGAGGCGATGACATGCTATACACAGGCCTTAACAGAGCAACCACCAAATGTAAGTACGACATAAATTTATTTACCAAAGGGAATAAATATACAAAGTAGACGAAGACCAAAACCAAACATGAACACTTGTAGTAGATGTAGTTAATTAAGTATTGATGTGAGAGAATACTAATTTATGTTTCCCCACACAAAACACTTTAAGGCTCATCATGTGGAGAAATGTTTGCAAAAACTTTTACGCGCCTTACACAAAGATCGTGCTCATGCCTTGGCTCACTATAGACATCTACTGAATTCTGGTGGAGCTGGTGGCTTAGAGGCAGCTGCTTCGGAAAGACCACGTACTTTGGAACGTTTAATTGATATTGATCGTGCATGTTAATCAGTCGATGACCATGCTCAAACGTTATCCCGAATTGTCGAATAAAATATCTCAACTCATGAATGATTATATTTTGGCCTTACGCAGTAAAGATGATATACCCGGTTCTTCATTGGGTATGAGTGAAGAAGCTGAAGCGGCTATACTCGATAAATATCGTGTGGAAATTGAACGTAAAGTAGCTGAGAAAGAACGTTTACGTTTGGCTGAGAAACAACGTAAAGAACAAAGAGCTGCTGAGCGAGAGAAGTTGCGTGAAGAGAAGTTACGTTTGGAGGCCAAAAAGGTGGATGATATGGTTAAGGCTGAGCAGGACTCGGGTTCATTTACCAGTGAGGAATCAAAAACCAGCAAAGATGATTCCCTAGTAGATCCCACAAAAATTGCTAATAGTGACAAAGATTTAGCAGCTGAAGAGTATATAGAAGCTACCCTCAGGTTTGTGTTTAATATTCCTCATATCTAAATCTTTTTTAAATTAACTGATTTTCTTTGTGTCTACAGCACCAAAACTCAAACCATCCTACCCACCGTGGATGATGAGGCTGTCCAACGTGCTGTTGAAGATGTTGCCGCTGCTGTGGCCCATCAAGAGGCCGAACCTGCTGTCCAACATTTCATGTCTCATGATTTGGGTCATCGGGAATCGGTATTTCGCTTACGTTCGTTGGTCCCCTATTTACCTAAAACGTATCCTTTTTCTTTACAGAGCTTCTCTCTGCGCAGAGAATTCTCTCATTCCCCTGCGCATGCGAATAAGGAAGGACGTAATGTCTATTTTACTTTATCCTTTGCTGGCATTGCTTTAATGGCAGCCATCTTTGTGGGCATTGCTGTGGCCAAGTGGAGAACAGCTCGTTCGCCACATGCGCAAGGTTTTATTGAAGTTGATCAGGTTGGTGCTTTTTTAAATTTAACATTTTAGAATCTTTTAGAGTTCGCAGCCGATTGAATGGATCCAGAATAAGGATCACATTTTATATGATACTTTGTAAAACTCTAATAATGAGGCTTTATATTCTAAATTGTTTTAAATCGTGTAACCGTAGTAGCAAGGAGGATATATTAATGAGGAGTATACAAACTAAAAACCAAACTACCAATTAAACCAATAAAACATCACTATACAGGGTAATAATGGCGTAGTAAAAGAAAACCATAAACCACTCTAAAGAAGCTACTTTGTGTGGCTGTTTGGATGGTGGCTTGATTGGTTAGTTTGTCTTCCACTTAAAAATTTACACTTCTTGCTGGAAGCTTTGATTAGTATAATTTTTACCCATAAGTAGGAGTTCTTTTCGAAACTCAAAGTGTGGTACTTAAGAATCGTATCATGATAACATAGTAGGTATATTTATCTGTGAAAATTTTCTAAAAACGTGTTAGCATTTTGATGCATGTCCAAAATCGCATTACTTTTAATCCACTGGACATTTTTAAACCGAACTTTGCCGATTAAGAAATTTTTGAAATTGTTGAAATGTTTTGTCTTTCAGTAGAAATATTAGCAATCAAAGTTAAAACTTTGCAAAAATCGATTCTAGACGATTTATAATATTTTTTAAATTGTATTATTTGCATAATTTTATGGATATAATTTTATGGATAATTTTGAAAAAAAATATTTAAACTGATATTTGGCAACCCTAAATTATAATTTGTTTAAGTATAGTAATAAATACTTCTATTAAAACTAGCATTTAATTATGTTTTGTGAGGAAAACGGAATAAATTTTGTAATTTTTGGAAAATTCATTGCCCGATCGGTCAGATTTTCAAAATTTATATATTGATCAATTGATGAACACATATGTAGCAGATAAATAAATTTTCGTATTTTATTATCAACATGTTAATTAAAAATATAAAGCTTAAGGCATTTTTATATAATTTTTGAAAAAGGTCGAATTTTTGAAGTTGATCTCACAACTTTAATAAATAGTCAGATTCTAAGAAAAATACAAGTTTTTCGATCTTTTCGCTTAAATGTGATATCGAATCAAGAATTGGTAGATAAAACTAGAGATATCAAGCGCCTAGATTTATAGTGTTGTCAGATAAACAATATTTTTTACATTCGAAAACTTCGAGTTTTTACACTATATAAATCTCTAATAAAATTCAAAAGCTTTTTTTAAAAAAAAGAAGATATAACAGAATGTAATTAATGGCAGACTCTGAGAAGTAGCTCAGTTTATTGGTTAACTTTAATCTTGAATCAAAAATACAGAAGCTGGTCATTTTTCTCTACAGCTGCATTAATACTACAATTGAAAAACAGTTTAAACTAGATTTCAATCACATGGTAGTTTATGAAATGATACACGAACTAGATTACCAAATCTAGTTTAAACTGGATATCGTACCTAATGTAAATGCAGCTTAAATTTTTTTTTTAAATTCAAAGTAGTGTTTTTCAGTTTAATTTCCAAAATCTTAAAAAAAAATCTAGAATTAATCGATAACAAAAAGAAGATATTATGTGGGCGGTTTTTCAGATTAATCGGAATATGTCATCAATCCGGCATTTTAGGTCACCTAACAACTCAGAAACGCAATTTTTTCTTTAACTTCGAATATGATTCCAAAAAATTGAAGAACGTAGGTTTTAGGATTTTTTTCTAATTTCTATTTTGTGATTTAGAGTTGCCACATCAATTAAAATTTATTAAATTTGTTGCATCATAATGGCAACACCGGCGGTATTTTTATTGGATTGGCTATTCTGATAGAGATATCTTAATGATATCAATAAATGTTTTCCAAGAAATTAGTTAATTTCCGTAAAAATTCAGCCAATGAAAGCTTTTGTTAAATTGATGCATTTCATAAAATTTTTTAAATAATTAATTATAAGCTTGATATAATTTTTATTAAAAATAAAAATTAAGTTTTTTCGACCTTTAATTGTGCAATGTAAATGAAAATAATTCAAGTTCGAGGCCATGCTCTATATTTCTTTATTAGGATATTGTCCTAACAAATAATCTAAAGAGTTTTTGTTTTCAAATTTATTAATTGACCACTTTCAAGAATGTGTTGATAGATCTATTTCGGGAATTTTCTAGGTTCTCAGCACCACAACACGTTTTGAAAGAAGTGACAATCCCATGCAAATATCAAACATTCATATAAACTAGTTATCCCACTAAATGAGAACTAATAACTATAACTATAACACTAAATAAGAACTAAGTTCGAAGTTAAGATTATCACCATTGATCAAAAATAAATTGAAAACTTTTTCGTTATGAGCAAGCTCTACCTTTGGTAGATATACAATACACGCTTTTTGTTTCTATTCTCCTTTTTATTTTTACACTTGTTTTGATTTTATTTAAACACAAGATGGGGAAGTAAACAAGACCGTACTTTGTCTTTTTTATTTTTGATATAATTTTTATTAAAGATAAAAATTATGTTTTTTCGACCTTTAATTGGGCAATAAAAATTAAAATTATTCAAGTTCGAGGAAAAAGTTTCTGTTAATAAAGTAAAGAGTTTCGTTGAAAAATAAGCTTTCATTAATGCTCAGAACTTTTTAAAAAATGTTATATATTTTATTGATTTGTACTCTGTATGTTCGGAAATTTTTATATTCCAAATATACTTGAACCGGCTGTTCAAAGTTATATACACGAATTGTTTCTTTAAAAAAATGCTACATATATTCTTTTAAAAATACCATATAGCTTTTGTAATACCGTTCCCCCCTTTTTTTTATAATATATAAATAAAAACGAGGATTTACAAAATGTAGTTTCACTTACCATTATAGCACAAAGGGCTTATGTTGGTCGCGGTGTATAGTGTCTTTAGATCTATGCCATCATTATAAAGCAGTTCTGGAAAGAAAAAAATACAGTCGTAGTGAAGATGTTTAATTATCAAACACTTTATGATTAAACATTAAAGCAACGATTACTATAAAATAGACTAAATGTCTTTTTGGGATATATGGGTCATAGCCGCCAACTTTATTCCAGTTTTTAATATTAATTTGAAATTTGAGAAACAGGAAAAATTTTCTACGGTTTAAACAAAAATTACACGGTGCTACAGTGAAAAAAAAACTTGGAAAACGACCTAGCGTGGGTTACAGGTCTTGTTGAGTACATTACAAATTGTGTCAAAAAATTTCAGAAACACCCTCAAATTCAGAAGTTATTCTAAAAAAACCGTTTTCAGTGATGTCCGTCAACTTATCGAACTGTAACTCAGTCAGTTTTTGTCCGATTTAAACTTTTTTAACGGGTTTGGAAAGAAAACTGATTACGCTTTAAAATGATACATTTGTAAATGATACAGTATTGTTTTTGGTAAGAATATCTACAAAAAAAAAACGAAAATTATAAACTTTTTTGATTTTAGTAGCTTTTCATTGCTTATTTTAATATGAAAGCTTATAAAAATGTATACCAACGTATAAAGAAATTAGTTCTACAAACATAGTTTTCATTTTCAAATCGGATGAAAATTGTAAAAGTTATTCAACTTTTCATTAAGAGGGCTAGTAATCATTTTTAACTATACATGTTACTTAGGTTAAGCTATTTGTACAGTTTTTAATTTACGTTTGTAAGTCTAGAGGTTTACCAAAAGAAAAGTCTGCAATCCCAAAATGTTTACTTTAGATAAAGTTTAGTAACTTTTGCAAATATAAACCGATTTCAACAAATAATATCTCGTTTTTTTCTATATAAAATTGTCTTTAAAATACAGTGCAAAAAATTATAGGTTTTCAAAAAAAAAAAATTAAAATAACTCTTGTTGAGTTTGAAAAATTAGGAAAAAAAAATAAAAAAAAATGAGAAACTTTTGATAAACTTTTGACAAAACTGATAAACTTTTGACAAAACTGTTTAAAATTTCGAAATCGGTCTAAAAATGTGTGAGTTAGAGGTACTAAAGTGCTGCGACCTACCCTAAAACAGTTTTTTGAAAATAACTCTAAATTTTGAGGGTGTTTCAAAATTTTTGAAAACGGTTTTTGTATGTCCTCACTTAGGCCAACAACCCCCACTAGGTTGGTTTTCAAGTTCTGACAAAATGTGTCTTTTTGTAGCAGTGTGTTATTTTTAAAATACACTTAGGATATTATGTAGGTAAAGACAACAGCAAATGTAGTCAAAAACAAATGAAATTTCACTTGTTGAAAGAACGACTAACATTTCATTAAATTCAACTTTTATTTGTCATTTGTTTTTATTGTTCAAAAAATTACTAAAAATTGTCGTAAAAATTAACCATATATCTCGCACACCTAGTTCAAAAGTGACTTAACTCCAAATTTTTAATTTTTCAGAAATCGAAAAAAAAAACATTTGCAACTTTATACCAATTGAAACATAAAGAAAGACATAACCGTTTTTTTAGCAACAGTTAACAACAACAAAATACACTGATATCTTCTTATAGTTAAACAAGTGTATTGTGCATAGTTTAAGCATATAAACCCGAAAAATTAAAATTTTGAGTTGAGTCACTTTTGAACTAGGTGTGCGATATGTTAGTAAAAAATAAACAAACATTTATTTATTTTTTTTTTTTTATTTTTTTAATAACAAAAAAGGACTGTAAAAATTAATGTAAAATCATAAAACAGTCATTTGATATGGTTTGTTTTTGTAAATAACCTACAAGGTTTGTAAAAAATAAAATTTGTTCTACAAATGAACAGTTCATGCGAATAAAGACTAATAGACCATTTGTAGAATTTTACAGGGGACAATAAAAAACGCAGGAAACGGTTAAAAAATAATATTTTTGTCAACTTTTTGGTATTAGCTTAAGTCACATTTAAGTCACATCTACCTATATACAAAATTTTAGTAAGGTATTCGAAAGAGAACTTGCCAAAAATTGGACTTCAATTTTTGCTTAAATGGAAAAAGGGCGAATATCCAAAAAAATATATTGAAATTTGAATAAAAATGTGTTATTTTGCAGCAGATTTTGACTACATTTTCATGAGACTTGCAAAACTTGACGAACTATGGTTTAAGGACTTTAAGGATTGCAAGGACATGCAAAAAAAAATTTTTGTTAATTTTTTTTTTTAATATTCCTGCCATTTGATGCAGTAGTAATACACTAAATACATTTTTAGGAATTATAATATTAACCCTTGACTGCATATTACGACGTAACATAAAAGGACATGAAAAAATTTTTGTTTTTTATTCCTGACATTGGATGCAGTATTAACACTAAATGACACAAAATTAATTTTTAAGAAATATAATATTAACCCTTATTGCCATTATAACATTTAAAAAAAGCGGAACTTTATTGATGGATTTTCTAAATACTCACAATAAAATACCAACAAAATAGTTTGTCCAGACTAATCTGTTAAACCCTTATGTGTTACTTATTAATTTTTAACTGTTCCTAAAATTTTTTTTTTTTTTTGGTTCTTTGCATAATATAGGAGATAAACGAAAAAAACTGAAAAATGGCCTTGTCTTCCCCCCTCCTTTTTACACCCTAAATATGAATTTGGGCCGCTACAAAAAAATACGTGTCCCTTTATTTTTTATGCTCTACAAAATAAAACCAATTCCATAAAGATCCGCGGGTGACACTAGGGAGACTTCCCTTGTCAGTTTTTATATATTTCAATGAATCATAAATGAGTTTTTTATTTACATACTTTATATCAAAACAACATTACCAAATATTTGTAGGTAGGGTATCGAAGGAAAGTAATTATAAAATATGTTTAAAGATTTGATTTCCGAAATAAAATAATTCAAAAGACGGTTAAAATATGCTTAGACCATGTATTCGTGGTTATATGATCTTAATTACGCGGTAACACTGAAGATTTTTTTTTTCGCAAATCTGGTTAATTTGTTTGTATGTGCTAAGATTGTTTTTTTTTGTGTACAATTTCAAATTTTAGCTAATATCAATTTTAAACTCGCAGCTAAATAATTTTTATATAATATTTTGTTAAGGATGGATATTCGCCCTTTTTGCTTTCCACACTTTAAAGTCTTACTCAAGAACGGTAAAATTTTTTGCCAATATAATAAGTGTGGTTTGTTCCTCGTAATGTTCTTTTAACACATTGTTACCGAAAGTAAAATTTTGTATGTTTTTGTGTTGTATTTAATCAAAATTGTGCGTTAGTTCACTCCCAATTTAAACAAAAATATAAAAATATACGAATTATTGCACTTTCAAAGTCATTTTTTTAGCTTAAAAGTCAAAATTTCCCCAAAATTTCTGCATAGGATTGTAGGGCTCTGCTAATAAAATGCATTTATGCAAAAAAACGTGTTTGCGAAAAAGTGGTATATTCGTCCTTATTTGCATGAACTGTTCAAATGTCTGACATTTACATTAAAAATATGAAAACTGTATTACAACCCAAACAACTACATATTTTTAAAGCAAAAGTAAATCTTTTAGTTAGTACACTCAGAAAAAATTTAATTTTATTCTTACTTAAAAAAAATTCTGAAATTCTGAAATTTTGATTTTTTTTTTTTTTTTGTGTAATTTAGACTTTTTTTTAATATATTTTACTTTTCTTTCCTTAGAATGCCACCGCACATCATCCCGTAGTCCCTGAGGAAAAAATTGTGCCGAGTATGCAAATAAATGGTTATGAAAATCCCACTTACAAATATTTTGAGGTTAAGGAGTAAACATACACATACAAAAACAAACAAAAAAATGTTTAATAAATTTCTTTTTTTAAAATAAGAAAAAAAAAAATATTCAAAAACCGAAAAAAACACTTTACCGATGACTGTCAAAATCATATTAAATTAATTGATATTTGAAAGCCAAGTAATTTCCAAAGTAATTAAACAAACAAATCACAGATTTATAATACAAACCAAAATAAATCCCCCATAACAAACCAAAAATCAACTTAAATTCTAACTAAAAAAAACATTAAATTCAATAAAAAATATTTTCTTTTACTAACATTTAAACGTTGTTCTTGTTTAGAAAGTACATAAAATGATAAATTTAAAAAAATAAAATTAAAATTGATTGTGTGTAATGCAAAAGATTATAAAAAATAGTTTTAAGAAGTAAATGTAAAAGAACACAAACAAAAAAAAATATTATTAATAAAATTAACAAAAAAAAAATATATTATTTCCTACAGCAACAAAAAGAAAACTTGTAATAAAAAAAAAAAATTAACAAAAAATTTAAACTAACAACATATTACAAACCAAAAAAAAAAAAAAATTCATAAAAAAATAATAATGGAGAGATTAGTAAAGGTAATAATAAAAACATTTGGCCTATAATTTGTTAGGCTAACTTCTAGGCATTTTTGAGCAGCTTTATCAACGCTTTTAAGCATGATTAAAACTATACATTCTTGAGAAAAATTATACTATGAAACTTTTATGAAAAAAAAAAAATACCTAAAGAAATTATTACAACCAAAAAAATCAAAATACAAAACAGCTACATCTTTTTCCTTTAGAAAAATTGATAAATTTATTTATTGTTTTTTAACACACAAAAAAAAAATAAAATAAAATAATCATATCATTTTATTAAGTTTAGTTGAAAAAAAAAACATTAATTTACTATTTATTGCAGTTTAAGTTAAACATAATATTGTTTAGCTATAAGTTTTAAAATAATTACAAAGTTTAAAACTAAGCAGTCATAAAACGGGCAGCAAAATTGGTCCTTCGAACCATGTATAAAATAAAAAAAAATTATAAAGCTCGTAGCCTAAGAAGTTTCATACTGCCTAAGAAAGTTTCATTAAGACCAATTTATTTAAATAAAATTATTCATTGATTTTAACAAAATTGGTCCTTCGAACTGGACTTAATATTCATAAGGAAAAACTTAAAGAAAAAAGGTAATTTTATAGTTAAAAAAACTAAGTTATGCAATTTGCATACCCAACTTCATTAAAAAACAAAATATTTAAATTGAACAACATTGGTCCTTCGAACCAGATAAAAACTTTTACATACTAAAACTCCAAACATAAGAATTATCTTAAATAATTTTGTTTAGAATAATATCAAATAAAATAAGCAAGTCCAAGTTCTGTAATCAAACTAAAACTTTACTTTAAAAACTTTGGTCCTTAGCACCGGATGCAAAAAGTTTAATTGATCAATCTTAAAGCAAAGGAAGTATTTCATACTAAAATAACATTAAGCAAAATAAATTTCAGTAATCAAGTAATGAAAAAAAAAAATGTTTTTAGTTTGTCCAACAATTTCCCTTCGGATCTTAGGAGAACCTTAAATTATGGATTATCTCTTTGACTTTGGTCCTTCGAACCTTATGAAACTTTCAATTATCGATTGTTTTAGCTTAAAACATTGTAATTATGTCTATAGTTTTAATTCTTTTTAGTTTTATTTATCAAATCTGTATTATATTTTATTTTGTATTAAAAAAACCAAAAAAAAAAACTTTGCTGTGACAGTTATTATATATAAAAATATATATATATATATATATTTATTACTCTTTTTCTTAATTTTATTATATATTTATTACATTTATGTCAAAAAAAAAATGCTTAGTTTTCTGAAGGATAAACCTAATTACTATGAAATGCTATTAAAATTAAGAAATTTAAAAAAAAAATTATACATTTATGCTAAAACCAAATGATAAGTATTTACTTATATACAATTTAAAAACGTCTTAAGAAAACTATACACACATAGGTTATATTTTATTTAAATTGCAAACGACAAAGATTTATAAAAAATTTAAAATTTTGTTTAAAAGTAGTTTGAAAAGAGTAACTGCAAATAAAAATAATCCTAATTTTCAAGACAGAAAATTCAAAAAAGAAATATTGGAATTATATGACAAAATTAGGGAGAACTAAAGAAAGTTTTTCGAAATTATTATAGTAAGAACAAGTATAAGACAGACATTTTGAGAGATTCCAACGAATATTTATTGACTTTGTCAGATGTTTTATGTTTTGTCATGAATATATTTAAATTTTAATTAGAAAAGAATATGAGTAATTGACACATCGGTTTTTTTTATATAGACCCTGCATTGGTCGCCATTTTTGTTATGACCTATTTTATGAGAAACTTAAGATTTTTATCCAAAATTTTACTAAAATTAAATGATGTAAAACATTGAATTTACATGTCGGTAAGTTGGGCGCCAATTTTGCTATGACTTGTTTTAAAATGACTTGTTTTGTGGGACTTTTGGGCACAAAATATTAAAAAAAAATATCTTAAAGTTAAGTAGGGCCCAAATCATGGTACTTTTGAGACCTTGATTTTAACGCTATTGTACATGAAAGTGTAGTTCTTTCGAGATCATGACTATTCTGGTACTTTTGGACACAAATCTTTATACTTTTTGAGAATTTTAAAGTGTACATTAAAGTTTCGTTCTTTTGAGCCCTTTGACAGTAGTATTACAAGTAAGTTATGCTTTTGTACTTTGGGGCCCCAAATAGTGGCTATTTATAAACCCTTGTTCATTATGCTACTGTACTTTTAAGCCCCAAAACGTGGTACTTTTGTGGTACAAATTATGTTACCTTTGTACATTGAACTATTGTACATTAAAGTCCTGATCATGACTATTCTGGTACTTTTGGATTTTGATAGTAATGTACATGGAAGTGTGGTACTTTTGAGACATTGACATTAGTATTACAAGTAAGTTACGTATATCATATTTTTGGGATCCAAATCGTGGGGTCCCAAATCATGGTTATTTATAATCTTTGTTAATTATGTATATAAGGAGTAACTTTTATTAAGCCGTAATAAAAATTCGTTAGGTCGAAAATGTATGATTCACAGAGATAATTTTGTTTGGACGAGAAATAAGAAAATTTTTCATTAAATCAATAAAACTTTTCTACACGATTTAAACATAAATGTTCATTAAGTTAATGAAAAGCTTTTTTTATGAAACCAGCTTTTTAATGAAACTTCTTCATTGAGTGTATGAAACTTTCATTAAATAAAATTATGTTTATCATACAATTTAACAAAAACTTGCATTAACTTAATTAAAAGTTTCCATGAACGAATTTCAGTGAAATTTCATTGAGTTTGTGAATTCCAACCTTGTTAGAAAAAAAACAGGAAGGACAAACTAAATCTGAGTTTTTTTTTCTACTGGAAAAAAATATTAGAATTCAATATCAGATAGTTTATAAAAAAACAGAAAACTGAAAAACCAGAAGTTTTCTGCAAATAATTTGGAAACTGCATAAAGAGAATTAATGAAAATTTACATCAAACTAATTAAACTTTATTCACAAATATAACGAAAAATTTCAAAAAATTAATAGTTTATACTTTTTATGAAACCAGAAATTACAAAATGTAACTTCTTTATTGAGTAAATGAAACTTTCATTTTATAAAATCATATTTTTCATGCAATTTTAAAAAAACTTGCATTAACATAATAAATAGTTTCCATGGACGAATTTGAGTGACATTTCGTTGATATAAATCAAAAATTCATTAATTTCAAAATTCATTAATATTAATATCTCTTAGTGTTGACAAAAACTCGCTTTTTGTGAAACATGAGTTTTTCTATCGGAAAAATATTAGAAAGTTTATAAAAAGTCAGAAAATTTAAAAAAGCAAAAGTTTTTTTCAAATAATTATAAAACTGAAATCTTTCTTGTCTTAAGACGAAATTCAAAATATTTCCCAATTAGAGTTTTGCTTTTGAAAAATTCAAAATTTTATCATTGATAAAAAAAAAACTAAAAATTAAAAAAAAAAATTATTGAGTTTTTACGGGTGTATTTATTCTGTAGAAAACCACTCTGATATTAAAAAAAAATCTTATTAAAAATCTTTAGGATTGTAAGACTTTTCTATAGAAAATATAAAGTAGTTCATTTTAAAACAAATTCATAAAAAACTCTTTATTTTTCTCTCGAAACTCTATTCTTTTTCTCTCCAAACTCGGAACAAACTAAATCTGAGTTTGTTTTATCGGAAAAATATTAGAATTTAACCGAATAAAGTTTCTAAAAAGTCAAAAAATTTAAAAAAAGAAGTATTTTTTTAAAAATAATATTTGCAAATTAGAGTTCTACTAATGGAATTATTTTAGATTTTCACATTGATTGAAAAAAATGTTTAAATTAAAAAAAATTTTAATTAATTTAATTAAAGGTTTTTTATGGTCACAAAACTTTTGGAAGAAATCTGTATTTTTTTGTAAAAAAAAAAAAAACTCTTCGATATTAGAAAATTTCATTGGAAGAGTTTTTTCTATAGAAAATATAAAGTAAAATTCACTAAAAGCTCTTTCTTTTTCTCTCTCTTAAACTCTGTTTCTATAGGTTACATAGATCTCAAAAGCTTTGACATTTGCTCTCAGAGCACGTAACTCGTGAGAGTGTGTTGGAATCTGTATTATACACATAAAAAAAATATTTGAATGTGTATGAAAAAATGTGTTTGTTGTTAAGACAATAAGAGTTTCAGATCTATGTAATCTATGTCTGTTTCTAAACTTACACCCATAATAAAATCTTAGTCAAACTCTTTTTAAACTACTACTTTCTTTTGTAACAACTCAAAACAAATATTTAGCTTATTTTTAAAACACTTATCATAAAAATAAGTCAAATTTAATTTCATTTTCTAAGAAAAAAAATTCAAAAAAACATCAACTACATACACTATACACTATTAAGCTAAATTAATTACCAAAGCATTATATTAACAAAAAAAAACTAGTCAAAACATCCAAAAAAAAAAAATGCTTAAAAACTCATCTAATCATTTAAATTTATTATATAATATTTAAAACAAAAAACAAACAACATATTTATGTAAAACTTAGCATGAATGTAAGAGTAAAAAAACAAGATAAAAACCCCGTCCTGCGTAAAACAAAAAAAAATAATATTAAAACAAAAACTTTACACAAAATAAAAGAAAAAACTTATAATTAATAACAAAAACTTATACTTAAAATTTATCATTTCAATTAATTTCGATTACTTTACATAATAAGACATACAAAATTAAAAAAAAAAACAACAAAAATATAAAATATATAATAAAAAATCTTTAATATATAAATGTACTCAAGACAATTGTAATTGCAACAATAATTGTACGCTAAACAAATAAAACAAACAAAAATATATTTAATAAATATAAAAAAAAACTCAAACAAATGTAAAATGTTTCAAAATACCAAAAAAAATTGTCATGTAAAACACATTTTTTCCACTAAAACCAGACAAAAAAAACAAAAATGAATTAGTTTAAAGAAATTCTCCCCCTCGAAAACTCCCCTCAAAAAAAAGTATTTGTGTTCTTCTTCTTTTGAAATATTTTGCATAAATATAAAATAACAAACAAAAACCAAAAAAAAAAAAAAAATCTTTGAAAATTGTGTTTTTATTTCATTTGTTTTAACTGAAATTGGATTTTAAACTACAAAAAAGGTAATTATTATTATGATTATAAAAATTGGTAAATATTTGACACTAACAAGGGAGGCTTCAAAAGAGGAGTCTCTATGATTTTGTTGAAATTTAGAAATGTGAAAAGAGGAAACAAAACTTTTTTAACGATTCCATTTTATACCTAACAGGTTACGAAAGCAAGTTTTTTTTAAGTGTTTATAATTTTTTATATACCATTAGATTGGCTTCACATTTAGCTTTCATTGGATATCATCGGTTTCCCCACTTTTACGCTAAATTTGTTTCCTTTAACATATATTCAAAATATTTCAAAATTTTAGAGAGCCTTTAGAGTAGACCTTCTTTGCAAGAGCAAGATTTTCAGTGGTATAGTTCTTTTAACTTTTAAGGGCTCGAATTTAAAATAATTTAATTAAATTTTAACAAAACGAATTTTTCTATAAGAAAAATATTTATAATCTTTAAAAGATTAATAAATAAATGTTTTCTAAAAAAAGTCTCATAATACTACTCAACGGCCAAAAAAAACCTGGCTTTGAAACACATCATTTTTAATATACCTAATAAGCACGCTGAATCCAAATGTGGCAAAAACAAATTCTCATTTGAAGTTTTTGAAATATAGCGGGTTTTACATTTATATCATTCACCATATTTTTTCTTATATTTTGCTTAATTTTTCGATATTTTATAGCAAATTCATGAAATTTTTTAAGCATATAAATCTACACAAAATTATCTATAATTTCACTATAATCATGCCTTTATTTGTATAAGGATATTACACTGGTATTGCAAGGAGTTTGAAAACTTTGATTTTTAAGTTTCATCCTTAGAAATGTTATGCATGTTAAAAATTTTTAAAATCTTATCATTGTGCATAAGCTACACATTCCAATGAACAAATTTTTGTACTAAAATTGTACTAATTTTCCGGTCTTTGTAATACATATTTTCTAATAGATTTACAAACGCTGAGTCTGGCACAAAAAAAAATTTTCTCCTTCAAAGTTTTTAAAATATGGCTTTTTTTAATATTTCTAAGTATTTAACGATATTTGCAATGGATTTGCAATTTTAATACAAAAATGAGTCCAGTGGAATAATTAGTTTACGCATATTGATAAAATTAAAATTTTTTTTTAGTATACATATTAATAAGGTTAAAACTAAACATGCAAAATTTTCAATTCCTTGCAATATCGGTAAGACATCCTAAAACAAACAACGATATGATTATACTCAAATGAAAGATAATTGTATGTAGATGTGTATTCTTAATAAAATGTTTATGATTTTTCCGCCAAATTTCGAAAAATTAAGCAAAATATACAAAAAAAAAATTGGGTAAATGCTGTAAACATAAAAACCTCGAATTTCAAAAATTATAAATCAGAAAAAAAAATTGACAAATTTGAATTAAGCAAACCTAAGTCTATTAAAAAATATGTATTTCAAAGACAGGTTCTTCAAAAAGTTGAAAATTTTGAGTCCATAAAACTTAAATATGTTAAAAAAAATTTTTAAATCGAAAATCGAAATTTAAGTTATTAAAATGTGGTTAAAAAATTTTCCCTTTTCGATTTTTTTTGTTGCTTTGCCTTTCATACAAAGGAACCATATACAAATGTGGTATCGTCGGAAAGGAATTTTTATTGTTTTAAAAATCGTTCATTTTTCAATTTTTTTAATTTTTAAGGCCCTTTTATCCAATAAAATCATTTGCAATTGTGGTATTTTTTGAAAGGGATTTTGAAAGTCTTCCTTTTTGGGTTATAGTTTTGCTTTTTTAAGTTATTGTTAAAAATATATAACATTTTGTGCACTATAACTTCCGAATTAACATATTTTATATCCCATTTTCGTTCTATTTCGGTACAAATTTTTTGCTCTAAGTCCTTTTTTGCAACTTTTAGGAATAGTTTGGCAACATGAGAATTGTTTATATCCAATTTGCCATATTTGAAGCCCTTCATCATTCCTCACCTTTCATTTCTCCTCTATCCCCTTTCCAAAGAAAGCAACACATTAATCAATCGCAACAATTTCCTGAGTGTTGCTTCTCCGTAAGCAAAAAAAAAAAAAAAAATTTGGCCACGTATTTTTTTATTCTTAAGATTCAAAGGGTCAAAGGTTAAACTTCTTAAATATATATTTTTCATTCAAATCAATTGACTAATTAAAAAATGTAAAGAATTGAGAAATATCCGAAAACGCCTACTCTGGTCCCAGTGCTGTTTACTTTTAAGAATCTGGGGCCAAAGGTTGGCTTTTGCATTTGGTAATAATTAAATGGTATTTTAGCTTAAACAGATCTCACAAAGCAGCAACCTTTGGGTACGTTCCGTTTTATTAATAAAATTCAGGGGGCCAAAGGTCAATTTTCTTTTATACAATTTGCTTTTGGCTCAATTGACTAATGAAATAATATAGATTGGAAAATATAAGAAAACACCAAACTTTGGTCACCGTATTTTTTGTTTTTAAAATTAAGGGGACTATAAGTTCAATGTTTTGCAAACAACTTGAGGTTAGTTCAGTTGACTTATTAAATAATATTTAGAATTGAAAAATACTAGGAAACGAAAAACTTTGGCCCCGTACTTTAAAATTTAGAGGCGCCAAAGATTGTATTTTTTTTTTTATTTATATCATTTAATTAGTATATCTAGGTCAATGCAAGTTAAACGCAAATTTGGCCCCCTAATCTTAGATCATTTTAGTTCTTAAGATTCAGGGAGGGAAAAGGAATACATTTTTTGTAAAAAAACAATCTTAAATTGTTTTCAATTGATTAATAAAATTATTTTATAGATTGAAAATATCAGAAAAGGCCAACATTTGGCCACAAATATGGATTGTTCTTTAAATTTACGCTGAGAGAATTATATGCATGATTTCAATGAATTTCTGCATTAGATCTATGAAGTGTCACTGGAACCCGTTCACTGAAACTTTTCGTTAAATTAATGCAGCTTTTGATAAAATATATGAAAAATTTCATTTTAATTACTAAAAAATTTTTATTTAAACTATATTTATTAAAACAATGAAGCTTTTTCATGCAGTTTAAGAAATTTTTCATTTACATTGTGATGAAAACTTCATTAGTTTAATAAAAAAATTTCATTAAAAACTCGTTTAAGGAATTTTCTCTGTGTACAGAGACCAAAGGTTAGTTTTTTTTTAACCATATTTGTCGATATATATTAATTGAAAAATTTATCATTATAGAAGTTATAAATAAAAAAAAAAAACAATATTTGGCCCCGAGATTGGCTTAAAAATCCGAGTCTCAAATTTTGTTTAAAAAAATTTCCAATACTAATATTTTTCTTTTAAAACAGAGCTGAGGATCTGAAAATTCTTCCTTTAGAAAAACTTTAAACATGTATTTTTTATACAAAAAAGGTATTGATAGAATATCTAAATTTGTATCTATTATTTGTGGATAAAATATTTTGGAACTCAAATAATTTGCCTTTAAAAAATTTGTCCTCAAATCGGGGCCATTATTATAGTTAGCACTAATAATATGTATCAATTTTAACAAAAATTTTACTTAAGAGACATTTTTGTAACAAATCGTATTTAGGGCTGATTTGGAAACGGGGTCACAGAATCTAATTTGTTTATTAAATTTGCAATTTAATTAACACATTTTGAAAAAAAAAAAAGTTTTCAAGTTTTCTGTCATCTAAGTGTATTTTAATGTATCGTTTCATTTATAAGACTCGTTTAAGATTCCCTGCAGTTTCTAGATTACGTTGATTTCTTATGAAGAAAATCTGAAATTTTTTCCAATTATTTAGAATGTTAATATTTTGAAAACAGTTTCAAACAACCACTGAAATTCAAGCTCTTTAAAACCAACAACAAAAATTGGTAAATATTTTACACTAAACGCTACAAAAAACAAAACTTTATAAAAAGGATATTAAACCAAAGCCACCGCACCTGCTTCATATTTACTCTTTAAAACAAAAAAAAAAAACTCTATATACACTTGTTCCCCCATTGACACATTTTTAGCATTAAGCCCATATATATATATATCTTAAAAGAAAGCTTATTAGTAAAAAAAAAAAAACAGAAAATTTATAAAAAAAAAAAAGAATATATAAATGTTTCAGGGTCTAATTTTTATTTTCATTTTCCATTTTTTATTAATTTATGCCAAGTAGTTGTTTGTAATCAAAAACTCTCAAATAAAATATAAAATCTCAAATATTTTCTATAATTATAAGTGTATTACTCTACCGAAGAATTTTCGTGGGTGTAGTCTATGTATATAAATTTTACACTGTAAAAAATTTAAAATCACCATGAATATAAAAAAAATAATATATATATATTGAAATTTATCAAAACAAAAAGAAAAACAATTTTTAGCTTTCTTAGAAATTTTTGAAATCAATTTTATTTTCTTCATTCTGTTTTTTTTTTTTTTCATTTTATATACGTGCGCACAATAATAATTTCGTAAAAACCAACAACATTAATAAAATAACAACAAATTATTAAGAATTCATTTAATCGTCATATACTTTTATATTTAAAAAAAAAAAACAAGAAAAACTTAAATGTAACAGCTTGCATTAAAAACTCAATAAAATGAACAAAAAAAAAAAATCTGCTATAATTATGTTTTTGATTGTTTTATTAAACACGTTTCAAAGTTTTTTTTTTTGAAGGTTTTAAACGAATGATCGAAATCTAGTTAAAACTGGATTTCGATGGTAAATGTAAATGCAGCTTTTCTTAATTTTTTTTTTTTTTAGTTTTTATGTTAATAGCGGATAGTGCAACGGAGGACACACTTTTTTCAAGTAAGTGAAATTATTGCAGTCGAGCTGAGAAGATAGTTGAAAGATTTATTTTTATGTTAGACAAAGTAAGTATATCGGCCTAGGAATTTTTACACATTGTATAGATCGTATAAATACCTTTCATTTGATACCTGATTTGTATATATTTCTTTACAGCAAGTATAAAATACATAAAAAAACTTATTCTGAATTTTTTACCTCACTTTTTTAACTTCAAATATATTTTCATTTTTCTGTCCCATCTAACTCTTTCCTTCTTTTAAAGTTAAAATATCCTAAAATTTCAAAATTAATTTTGAATTTTAAAAAGAACACAATTTTAAAAAATCTAGAAAAAACAAAGGGTCCGCCAAATAACTTTTTTTTTTGAAAATGCTATAAAAAAAAACTACTGAATATTTTCTCAAATTTCTTTTTTTATTTGAAAGTACAATCCTTCCGGTTAATAATGGAAAATAATTTCATTCAAATGGCTGCCTCGGTTGGCCATGCAGTAGCCTACACGATCGGTCCAATTCTTAAGCACAGTATCATGTTTAATTGTTGAGAACGACGGTGAATTGATGTTGATGGCGCTTCACGCACACTTTCTGCCACAGCAGCAATATTCTCGGGTGTACGCACTGTTTTTGGCTTTTCACGCTTTGGTTTATCGATGAGGATGCCAGTTTCTTTCACTTTTTTCACAAGATAACGAACATACAGAGCTGACGGTGCTTCTCTTCTTCCAAAATCCGTACGCAATTTTCGCACACATTCTGCAACATTACCATGATTTTCAAAGTAATGTCGCAATATTTCCCAGCGTTGTTCAACCGTATACAGAACCATATTCGTTCAGCGGAAGGATAAAACTAATTATCTGTCAAATCAGACATGAGCTAAGTGTTACCGTTCACGAAATAATCACTAGTTGAAAAAAAAAAACTTTAGGTGGTGGACCCTTTATTTGAATTAAAAATAATGTCTAGAAGTTGCCTTATATACTCTACAGTAAGTAATTTAGTCGCATACAAAAATTAAGGTATGTACAAACTATTTATTTGAAAAGAAATGTAAAAGTTTTTAATAAAAAAAAAAAAGGAAAACTTCGGGTTCTGATGAGATCTTTAGCCAGATCGAAATACTAGTATCAACCTAGCTAATATGTTTGATTTGCTTTATTTTTGTAAATATACGGAGGTTGAAAGCTCGTTATAAATTGAAAATAACATAAAAATAATCTCGATGTATATAAAAACGAAAAACTAATATAACTGTAAAAAATATTACTTGAGCCAGAGAACAAACTAAAAATTTTTTATATAAATAGAACATTTTTGGTCTTCAAAGTTTAGTAACGTATGATGCTTGTTAGGAAAAGACCTAACCACGTGGTTGATTACTAAGAAGACAAGAATGGAGCAAAATTGATTATTAATAGGTTTTTTGTTAAAGTTCTGCCTATTATATAGGCTCTAGCTTTTCTAAAACTTCGGGTTCTGATGAGATCTTTAGCCAGATCGAAATACTAGTATCAACCTAGCTAATATGTTTGATTTGCTTTATTTTTGTAAATATACGGAGGTTGAAAGCTCGTTATAAATTCAAAATAACATAAAAATAATCTCGATGTATATAAAAACAAAAAACTAATATAACTGTAGGAAATATTAATAATTTCACATAAAGAAGGTAAATTAAGAGCAACAAAAAGAGCCTATAACACAAACTAATCACGGCCGACACGAAAATCGACATTTGGCAGCACCGGTTAATTTGCCCAAAAAATGCTATTGTTGGCTATTCTCTATCATATTGTATAAGAATGAAACAAATACAGAATACAGTGTATTTCGCACCTAATGGGTAATCCAACGGTCTTACTCGTTCTTACTCTGAGAGAATTATCTGCATGATATTAAACTGAAAAAAAAACTGGAAGAATATCAAAGTGCTTAGTAATTATACAACTACATAAGTTTCAAGTTTTACATATTTTTTCTAAAATATATGATTTTTTTTTTAAATGTTTTACTAGGCTTGTATATATTTTACAAAAATGTGTAATTATTTTACTACAACTTTGTAAAAGTAACTTGAAACTTATGTAGTTGTATAATTATTAAGCACTTGAATTAGTCCATTGAAACTTTTCATAAAATTAATGTAAGTTTTCATAAGATTGTATGATAAGTGTCATTTTACTAATTAAAAGTTTCGTACTCTCATTAAAAAACTGGTTTCATAAAAAATATGAATCTTTTCATTAATTTTAAGAAAATTTTCATTTAGTATTTTAAAAATAAGTAGACACATTTAAATAAAAAAAAAAGCTAACTTTCAAGGAGAGTCTATGAACAATGGGTTCGCTATGATCTTAATGAAATTCGCTTGTTATTAAAAAGTGTTTCCAAAAATGACCCCACTTTCGGTTTTTTTTTTTTTGTTTATTACGAATTGTTTCAGAGAAATTTTAGAATCACAACTTTCAAGAAAAAATTTACCATTTTCAAATCCGGATTGTGCAAAGATATAATCGCTAGGTATGAAATTTAAATTATATTTTTCGTTCCAAAATTAAACGGTTTAAATCCAGTTTTAACCAAAAGTTTTAAGAATTGAAAAGTGTATATTAATGGTACTAACTTATGAATTCAGTTAGTACAACGATATTTACATTCGATTTCTGAATATTATGGGTGTTGCAACTAATATTCAGTTGAATTAAAGGTATTTTGTTGTGAAAACTAATGTTAAGTTGCGTCAACCGTCTGAAATTTGTAATAATAAGTGAATTTGAGTCAAAGTAACCGAATTTCAGTTGGCAAATAGAAAAAAAAAATTCTGTGTGCATACAAAAAAAAAAATGTGTCAAATCTATTTAGTTGGTAAAAGTCATAATTTTGAAGTATCCTTTAAATAGACAATAAAACCGAAGTATAATTGAAAATTAACCTGATTACGGAAGTTATTTTTTGTATTGTAACTGTTGTTTGGGAAAACATATCCATTTACAGCGATTATTTTTTCTGATTTTGTCAGATTATTTAGGTAACAGTATTTTAAGGACAACGCTATTTTAATTATTTCGATAACGGCAGTTTAGCGATAATGGTATTTTTGTTATTTCGGTAACGGTATTTAAAGTATTTTTGTATTTTAGTTGTATCGATAACGGTATTTACGGATAACGGTATTTTAGAGATAACCATAGTCAGTTGAATCATTTTGAATCCATAGCGGTATTTTAGCGGTATTGCCTGCCATCTCTGATATATTCTTAAATTTTTTTTTCAATAAATTATTTATTTTTTAAGTTTTTTTTTCTAAAAATAACAAATATCTCTAGAAATTCTAATAACAAAGTCCCCTGAAGATTTCCTTAGGCAGGAATGAAATCCGGATAGGGACACGCCTACATCAGATTGCTTTCACAATTTGTTAAATAAGTTTTGGGACTTTAGCACATGCAATTAATGTTTATCCCGATGAAAATAAATTTAAATAACAAATATGCAGGTGCTTGTGCAAATTTAAATGTAACTGACACTAATAGAAAACATATGATTTTCTATTGTTGATTTACTTGAATAAACGTCACTACATTGCTAGGTCTGTCAAAAAAACAGAGTAGTATTTGGAAGATGACAAAGCCAATTGTGACAATTTTTTGTTGTTGTTTTTGTTTTTTCTTTGATATTTTAAATTTTGAATCTCGCTCCTAGACGAGGACACGAAATTCTCATTGAGTTTGTGATTTAACATAACAAATATCTCTAGAAATTCTAATAACAAGTCCCCTGAAGATTCCTTAGGCAGGAATGAAATCCGGATAGGGACACGCCTACATCAGATTGCTTTTCACAATTTGTTAAATAAGTTTTGGGACTTTAGCACATTTAATTACTATAAATGTAGAAATGTTATGTTTTTATTTTATAGCATTTTTTAATAAAAAAACATGGTTGGCAAACAATATAACTAAAATATCGATAACGATTCAACTAACGAACTAACTTAAAATACCGTTAACCTTAAAATACTACCTCAAAATACGAGGGCTACCAGACCTAAAAAAGAAAACAACAAATTTGGGAAAATTTTCTTTTTTCGCCACATAATCTCCTTTTAGCTGGATACAGCTTTTCCAGAGATATTCAATAGCTTCGATACCCTGTTTATAGTAAGATCTGTCTTAATATAACAATCAACCGCAGACTCCACCTCTTCATTGTTAGCAAATCTTTTTACCACTGAGCCATATTATTCAAGTTTGGTAGTATAAAATAATCCGAGAGACCTAAATCTTTCGAATAAGGTGCGTGATGAAGCAGTTCGAATTTTAATTCATGGATTTTGGCCATCGCAATAGTGGATGTGTGAGCTGCTGCTTAGTCTTGATGAAACAACATTTTCTTTTCGAATAAAAATGAATAAAAATTTTTTCACCATCATCCCAAAAGACAGACGCCATGACCTTGCCTGCAGATGGAACTGTCTTCACCTTCTATGGACACGAAAAAAAAACGTTAGATGGCGTTGAAAAAAAAACGTTAGATGGCGGACCCTTTATTTAAGTTTACGGGAAACCATTGATACTAAACAAAAATTTAGATTAAATATTAAACTTTAAAAAAAAGCTCTAATTTTGGTATAATGACATACATACAGGATTCCAAAAGGATATCTGTAAAGGACATCGTCCTAACTTGAGAACTTATGGGACATCGTCCTAACTTAAGAACTTATGGGCGGATTTTTATGAAATTTGTCAGAAAGATTATATTAAATATTATTTGCAAAGTCTTTAAGTTTAATCAATATAAGTTGAAGTTAAGGTGCGTTTTCGCTCAATTTCGCGTTTTTCGAAAAACAAAAATCGCCATATCTTTACTAAAAGCACAAAATGGTTATTTATAGATTGTAGTGCAAAAGGAATAATTTAAGCCTAAACTTATTTATTTTTATGGATTTGTTTTTGAGATTCGCACTTAAACTCTTTTGTCCCATATCGCCTTAAATATGCAATGAAAACAATTTTCGTATAAGAACATATTGTTTATTTTTTGTGGCGAACAAGTGGTATACATTTCATTGCAAACAAGCTTATGCCGGTTTAAGGGTTAATATGCTTTTTACTGCTTTAATATATCATCTTCCGATCAAAAATGATAGGCTCTTAAAAATTGATGTGTCGTTAAAGGTACGTTGGCAAATATAGTAAAATTTTCATTAAAACTTTTATAAATTGCTTTAAAAACATGTGTAATAAAAACAACTTGCAATTGTTGCAAAAAAACAACTAATATTAGTAGTCGAATTCACCCACATTTCTCAGTCAAACTTAACAACATATTAAGTTTTTCTTAACTTTAACTAGCAAATGTAGTAAAATTCGCTTTAACAATTCTATTAATTTTCTTAATAAAAAATGTTGTAAAAACAACTTACAATTATTAAAAAAAAAAAAAACAGCTGACATCGTGTTGAACTTTTTCCATTCTTCATCAACTTCAAATTCTTATAGTTTTCTTGAAAATGTGTAACTTTATAAACAAACAAAAAAAGAAAACGAGAATTAATAGAAAAATTCCAACAAGTTTAAACAACTACAAATTGTAACTATTTAATCGTTATTTCTGTTAGTAATTTTGTGTTTATTAAAAGCTGTTAAATTTTACACATTTTTACACAATTATTTAAACTAATTTCGTTGTAAATATTTATTTTATTAAAAATTGCAGTTGTGTATAGTTTTCAAGTTTAGTTTCTATTAATTAATTATCACAAATTTTTGCAAATAAATTTGTCTTTATATTTTTTTATATTGCTTATATTTTTCTAATTTTTTTTTTTTATAATAAAAACTTTTCAAGTGTTTTTTAAACAATAAATCACTTGAAATGTTACAAAATAACGACACATAATCGAAAAAATCTGTGTAAAGCACTTGTATGAAAATTTATAATAACAAGTGCTTTTTCAATATAAAATTGACGTAAAATTTTGATATACGAGAAATTTAAATTGTCCCTGTACTGGAAAATACAAACTGCTGATTTAGTGCACTTAAAATATTATAAACAATATATAATAAAAATTATATATAAAAAATAAAACAAAATGATCGATGGCATGTCTTTCATAACCAAAAAACTAGAAAAAGATAGAGATAGATTGATAATATTGGACATTTGGTAGAAAAGGTGTAAAAGAGACAAAACGGAGTTTTAACAATATATACATTTGATTTGAAACTTAGAAATTCCATAGAAGACTACATGGAAAAATTACAAAAGCAAATGACCTTCAGTTTTTTTTTTTTTTTTTTTTTTTTTTTAAGGAACAGAATATTAAATAATATTAAACTTTAAAAAGCACTTGAGTTATAAAAAAAATATAATAAAAAAGAAAATAAATAAAATAAAACATTAGATCGTTTGAAAAAAATTTGCAAAAAATTTATAGAATAGTTTAGATATTTTATACAATTTTTAAAATTTACGTTAAAATCTTTTAAGTCAAACAGAAAACGCCTTAAGAAGTTAATCTTTAACAAAATCTGGCAACTCTATTATCAAACAAACATATCATAATCAATTGATATCTCTTAAACCATAAATGAATCCCACATAAATACAGTAGTTCAAACATTTTGACAGGTAAACAAATATCAACAAACAAACAAAAATTATAAAAAATAATAGTAATCAGAAAAATGTTACTGTAACAAAAACTTAAATAAAAGTGTTTAATATTTCTAATTTTTTTAGGCAGGCCTTCTCTAACAAATAAAAATAATGTAGCAGTAACAAAAAAATAATACCATATTCAAATAAATCATAAATTTACTACCATTTAATACTTAACACTCTCATATTATATACAACAATACTATAATAATTGTAAATATTTTTTTTTTATACAAACCATATAATCTTCGATTCAAATACGACAATAACAACAAAAATATCGAGAATTTTGTGATAAGCTTTTTTTTAGACAAAAATTTTAGCACAAAAAAATATATAACAATCAGATAACATCATGATGTTTAAGCAACAGCAACACTATAATGGTTAAATATGTACTTACTGCACTACATTAATACATTAAGGTGTTTTAGAAACAGATTTTAAGGGAATGGAATCTTTAATAATGTTTTAAAAGTAGAATAGCCGTATATATAATGAGATTTTTGCAATTCAGCTCAGCTGAATTAAAACAAAATACTCAAATTATTGAGATTTAGTTCTTACTTTTTGTTTACAATGTGCATTAACCAATTCAGCTTGCTGAATTTATTGAAACTTTATCATCATGGCAAAATATTATTAAAAAATAATTTTGAAAGTCAACGTAAACGTAAAAATATTAGCTACATTTGTTTGATTTTTCACAAAACAAAGAAAATAATGAATGCAATAAAATTATTACAATTCAGCTCAGCTGAATTTCAAATAACTATTTAAATAAACAAAATGTAATCCTAAAAAACATTTCTGCTTATTTTTTTGGAATTCAGCTAAATGAATTTGTAAAAACTTTATAATATATACAAACTATTTTTAACGTTGACTTAAATAGATATCCTGAAAATAATAAATATCAGCTGAATTATTTTAATTTTTTTTTTTATGAAGAAACATTAAACCAAAGTTAAGTTTTTCAGCATTAGGCCTTGCTGAATAAGCGGCAAATAACACTTAAAAAAACAGAGAAAAAAATGTGGTGGAGTGTCTTATAACAGGAAGAAATAAATTTTCTTTTAATTTCGGTATAAAAAGGTAAAGGCCCATATCATTCAGCTGATTTTTTTCAAAAAACAAAAAAAATTTAAATTAAATTTATATTTATAAATAAATGTTATAAAATTATTACAATTCAGCTCAGCTGAATTTCAAATAACTATCTAAATAAACAAAATTTAATCCTTAAAAACATTTCTGCTTATTTTTTTGGAATTCAGCTAAATGAATTTGTAAAAACTTTATAATATATACAAACTATTTTTAACGTTAACTTAAATAGATATTCATGAAAATAATAAATATCAGGTGAAGTTGTTCACCATTACGCCTTGCTGAATAAGCGGCAAATAACACTCAAAAAAACAGAGAAAAAATGAGGTGGAGTGTCTTATAACAGGAAGAAATCAATTTTCTTTTAATTTCGGTATAAAAAGGTATAAGCCCATATCATTCAGCTGATTTTTCAAAAAACAGAAAAAATTTAAATTAAATTTATATTTATAAATAAATGTAATAAAATTATTACAATTCAGCTTAGCTGAATTTGAAATAACTTCTAAATAAACAAAATTCAATAATTAAAAATATGTTTGCTTCTTTTTTTTTTGAATTCAGCTAAATTAATTTGTAAAAACTTTATAATATTTACAAACTATTTTTAACGTTAACTTCAAAAGATATTCTGAAAATAAAAAAATATCAGCTGAATTCTTTTAATTTTTTTATGAAAAAACATTAAACCAAAGTTTTTCAGCATTTGACTTTGATGACTAAAAACAGAGAAAAAATCATGTGGTGTGTTTTTGCAATTCAGTCCGCTGAAGTCATATAATATATGTTTAAATATTGATAATTCAGCTTAGCTGAATTTACCAAAAAAAAATATTCAAATTACATAAATGTAATCCTTTTAAATAATACTGTCTGTGTGTCCATTCAGTTGAGTTGGTTAGTAATTCTTATAAGAATATAATTTTTTTTAATACAAATTAATTTTTTTTTTTGCAATATATAAATAAAGTTAGCTGAATATATAAAATCTTTATTATAAAAAGAAAAAATGGAATATAAACGATAAAACTACATTAGTATATTCAAATAAGGGTAATTCAGCTTGGCTGAATTTATTATACATAATTAATTTTATAAGTTTAGGCCTTAAAAATTCCGCCAAAGCAATTTTTACAAAAAGTTTAAACTTTTAAAGATTGCTGAATATATTACATATATATGTTACAAAAAATATATCTAAAACCTTCTTAAAAAAATGTATGCAGTCTTGTTGTCTGCGGCTTTAAAGATGTAATTCTTTATCTTTTCTGACTAACCAAACTGATTGTACTTAATATTGAAATAAATACGATTGGTTTTTTTTTTTTTTTTTACTAGCTACAATTTTATAATCATATCAATATCAGTAAAAAAAGAAATTTTCGTACATACGTCACTAATGGCTCATATTTGAATGTATGGTATAATTTTATGGACATGGAAGTACAGTAGTCAAGTTAAATGTTATAAGGGCTGACAATCTTTTCAAACTATTGTATCCATAGTAGCATGTTACCTGTACGTGTAGTCAGTAGATAACAAATGTAAACCATGTACACAACATAATTTTTGTTTTTTGTTGATGACTGATTAAAGTGTATGGTCAACTATAAATGATAATATGGATTTTAAATATTAAGTGAAATTAATAAAAATGTTGAAGTAGCGCAATATTAAGGGATCTAAGGGATCAATATCGATGATCGTTTTTGAAGAGCTTTCGTTACAGTTTGGATATGATTTACCTTGAGCTATATTTCAATAGCTCGCACTTAAGAAATTCAAATATTTGCTGGAGATATCCATTGATTTATGTCCATTGATTTATGTCGCACTTGTTCAACAAAAGGGTCATATCTGAAAATTGTATTCAACAAAAGAGTCATAACTCAAGGTCAATTTTTTACAAGAAAACGACATACAGATGTCATTTCTGCCTACTGTAAAAATCTTAAATCGGTCTCTGTACTCTTTAGCGACAAAAAACACAATCTAAGTTTTTTACATTGGGTAGAGATGAACAATGTGTGTCGTTTTCTTGCCAAAAAATGGATTTTGAGTTATGACACTTTTGTTGAACAAGTGAGATATTAGACTTTTATTGTATATATTTCATTTTGGATATGTCATCGTGAATTAAGTACAGTCGGGCCTCGATTATCCGTGATGGTCGGGACCAGAAGCATTACGGATAATCGATTTTCACGGTTACTCGAATAACAATTTTGATTATACAGTTTTTTAATATTTTTATTATTTAACAAGTGAACATTGGTGTACATACATATTTACATTAAAAAAAGTAATTCAAGAAGTTTATGTACATTTTTAAATTAAATAAGTATGTATACATTAAATTTTCTACTGAAAACATTATGCAAAAAGGATATTAAGCAAAAAAAGAATACAATTTATTAAAAAATGTCGTGTAATGTTGTTTGTCTAATATTTTTCAAATTATATATTGGGCAAAATTCTGCCATCACGGATAATAGAGGTAATCACGCTTAATCGAAGCAAACAATTTGAAAGCATTGCAAACAAAAAACAATCAACTGATCTTTGGCCATCAGGGTTAATCGGGGTTACCGGTTAACCGGATCACGGATAATCGAGGCCCGACTGTATGTCTTTGATATTTAAATGGCAGTTAAAGAATTTCGAGTACTTTATCCAATTGTTTTAGCTTTACAAACTCATTACTAGGATTTAGAATTTTATTAATAACTCTAAATTACTACTTAGTGCTTTCTAATCTTTCATTGTTTTTAACATTATTCCTATTAATATCGATATCTCTTGTTTATTAAGAACATTATTGTACGTATTTGTCAATACAAACAAAATATTAATGAACAACAACCAGATAGAATGTGTAAAAAATAAATAAAGTTGGAAAAAATAAAATGCTACCAATACTAACTGACACTTTGGTTTAAGTATACAAATACTCAAATACTAACAAAATAACAACAACAACTAAAATAAAAAAAAAAAACAAATGTAAATATAAAAAAATTGCTATCTCTGAAACTATATCGATAATATTGGAACCATACAATCAACTTAAAAATAAAGAAATTGGTTAAAGGGAAGAGACAATTCTTGGGTGAAAGAAATTTTAAAATAAATCTATGATTTTTATAAAAAAAAACTGTAACATTAGATATTAGCGATATTCAACTGTGATACATTAAGAAAAGTTTCAATATGGGATATTTTATTTGTTTTTACATTTACTTTTACTTTTAATTATAATTTTGTGTTTATGTCGTACTGTTTGTTCGTATTTCACCAATTTTATTAAAGAAATTTAAATGTAAACCTGACAAAAAAGATTATATATTCAATAAAATATAATCCCTGAAGATGTTGGAATAATCCCAACGAAACGTCGGATTGAAAATGAAATATTCTTTTATTTGCATTTGAAAACCATGGCCTTGAAAGTCATCACCAATTTTATTAAAGAAATTTAAAAAAGATTATATATTCAATAAAATCAAATCCCTGAAGATGTTGGAATAATCCCAACGAAACGTCGGATTGAAAAACGAAATAATATTTTATTTGCATTTGAAAACAATGACCTTGAAAGCCTGATTAGAAAAAATTCTAATAAAAATGTTAAATAAAAAACTACGGAAGGTCGATTAAAAATTTTTTATAGTATGATTTTAAACGATTTTTTAAGCGAGAACACTGCAATTCTTCGATATTGACAGAAATCTGTTAAAATCGACAAAAATTTACGATACTGGCATAAATCTGCGATATTTAGAGAAATATATTTTAGCTACCTATAATATTAACAGATTTCTAAAGTATTAACTATGTTGTAAAGAAATTTAAAAGATTGACTAAAATCTGTGATATTAATAGAAATCTACGATGTCAACAATATTGGTCAAAATTTGTGTGGGCGTTGTGGTGTAATGGTTAGCGCGTTGGACTGTTACACAGATGGTCCCGGGTTCGATTCCCCGGTGACGACAACATCAATTTAGAAAAATAATACGTATGAGTTTTCTATCACTTATATGTATCGCTGCGCCCACCTTCGGTGTTCCCATAGCACTTAACCCCACCGAAGTAAAATAATGAATCAGGGCTATGAAACAAAACGCTTTAATAAATTCGCCAACTCTACATCAGGTGGCGAGCAACAACTGTTCTATGAATTATCTACTCGCGCAATAACAGTGTTGCCATGTTTGAAGCTCTTCATCTTTCACCACCTTTCATCTCTCCACTATCCCCTTTCCAAAGAAAGCAACACATTAATTAATAGGAAGAATTTCCTGAGTGTTTTTTTCTCTTTAAAAAAAAAAAAAAAAAAATACGATATTGATAAAAAAAAGCTACGATATTTAAAAATAGATACCCACAAAATTCTCGAAAAATCTCTATTTTCTTTATTTTGCGATATTGATAGATATTAACAGAAATCCAAAATGTTTGTTAATATTAACGCAAATTTCTATATCTTCCCAGCAAAATTTTTTAGAACAGATTACCTCTGAACCAGTTATAGAACAACTTCTTTTACCACCGGTTACATGGAACCGGTTCTAGAACAGGTTCCTGGGAGTATAAATATATGGTGTCACTGCCCCAGAACCAGTTCTGCAACTGGTTCTAGAACCGGTTCTAAAGCAACCTGTTCTTGTTTGGAGGTAAAGAACCTATTGCAAATAGGACAAACTCCATATAAAAAGAACCAGTTGCAGAACAGAAATTAGAACCTGTTATAATACAGTATAAGCTGTTCTGCAACCAGTTATTTGGATTTTACTATTTTACTGGGTTAGGCAATATCGTAAATTTTCTCCAATTCAAGACAATTCTGTAAATCCACAAAATTTTGAAGGTAATGATCAATATCGCAAGCAGATATCGTAGATTGCTGTCAAAATTTCAGGCGATTCTACATACAAAGAAAAATTAAGCCATTTGCCAACTAAAATTCAGTTACTACAACGAAAATCAGTTTGCTACAACTGAATATTGGTTTCTACAACAAAATTGAATTTTTGTTGCAAAACCTAAAGTTTTATGAAATCACATATTAATATGGTTGTGCTAGCCGAAATTATTGATTGGAGCAAACAAAATACAATTTTCATTTCGGTTGGCATTTTTTATTATGTACTGCTTCTGAAATATTGAAAGACATTTACTATAATGACCGAAATCTGCGATATACATATATCACTATCAGAGAAGACAAAAATGGCAAAATCCGTGGTGTTTATGGCAAAAAAATATTGGAAAAAGTCAAAAAATATTAAAACTACAAGTTTTACAAAAAACAAATTACGAAGTTAGAAAAAAGCATTTCAAGCGAAGAATTAAAAAAAAAAAACAATTTTAGGGCGAATAACCTTTCTAAAAATAACTAATTTTAACCACAGATATTTTCATATAAATTTAAAACTCATAACTATGGTTAAGCTCTAAACTTTGTTTAATGTGAGATAAGTTAACAGGGCTTAAATGTAAAAAATCTTAAACCCAAAAATGAAAAATCAATAAATGGCAAAATAAGCGAACATGTCAAAACAATCAAAAAATAACAAATTTGTCTTCTCAGAACATTTCCTACAATATATCCTGAAATATCGTAAGTTCAGGATGCAAGAAATTAACAATCTTGTCTGTGGTATAGATACAAATTAACGATATTATCAAAATTTCAAAATATTGATTGTTTTGTCAGATATTGTCGGACATTTTTAATATTAATATAAATTTGCGATATTCAAGAAAAATTAGACATATTTAAGTTATCTGCGTATTGATCGAAATCTGCGATATTGGTCATAACTTAAAACATTTGGTAAATTTAAAAAAATATCTTAAATTTACGATATTGAAAGAAGTCTTCAATGCTCCTGTAGAAATTTACCATATTATCAAGATTTCTTAATATTGAAATCAATGCTGAAATAAACGATATTATCCAGATTTCTTTATACTGAAATCTTCAATGCTCTTGTAGAAATTTACGATATTATCAAGATTTCTTTATACTGAAATCTTCAATGCTCCTGTAGAAATTTACGATATTATCAAGATTTATCTATACTGATACAAATTTACGATATTTATAAAAATTTACAATATTTTCTTTGATATCGACAAAAATCTTTGATATTTATTGTTGGAAATTTGTCTTGAATTTATGATATTAACCCTCTAAACGGAAAGACCGCCTCCAGGAGGGGTATTTTAAATTGGCCATAAGTGCCCTAAATGAAGTTGTTTAAGCTATTTCAATAAAAAACAAAATTTATAAAATATCTTGGGAAGTAATAGTTTGTGTGCATGGCACGGGTCGGAAGCAAGAAAGCGTAAAAGTAAAAAATTTCGTAAAATTTCCATAAATAATTATTTTAAAATTAACACAATTTTTAAAAATCTTGAAACATATTTATGTTGCTAGATACCGTTGATACTAAACACGGAGTAAGATTGAAGCTTAAACTTTAAAAAGAAGCTCCAACTTTGGCTCAATGATATACAGGATCCCAAAAGAATACCTGTAAAGGACATCGCTTTAACTTGAAATTTGGCAGAAATACTATATTAAGTAGTATTAGCAAAGTCTTAAAGTTTAATCAATTTACTATGAAGTTTAGGGGCGTTTTCGCTCAATTTCGTGTATTTCGAAAAACGAAAATCTCCACATCTCCTTAAGTAAAAGCACAAATAGCGTAATTCTTGGACTATAGTTATATCTTGGTAAGAGGAATAATTTATGCCTTAAGTTATTAATTTTTACGGATTAGTTTTTGAAATTAGCTCGAAACCTATTTTGGCCTATATCGCCCGAAATAGGCAACGAAACAAATTTTGGTAATTTTGCAAAAAAGCTTAGCCCGGTTTAAGGATTAAAGCCCGATTAATGAATGTACCGTTACCTAGTAACTGGGACTTTAACCGACACATTTGTTGTTGTTTCCCACATAAATTTCAAATCTAAATGTTTGTTAAATTTTAACTGGACATACTATAATCGGTCCTAAAAGTTTATTGACCTTAATTTACAACATTTTCCCTAATTTACTGTATGAATTTTTTAAAATAAAATTTTTGGATATAGCCAGAATTAATTCTAATTAGTTTTTAATAATTTAATATACATATATTCGATATTGATAGATTCTTGTGTTATTAATAGAAATTTTGTGATTTTTGCGATATTCACAGAAATCTACGATATTACTATAACATGTGCTTGTTATCGAAATTTCCTTTATTTACGAAATTGTATAAAGAATCTTCTCAATCTTTCTGTCATCGGTATTTTTTGTTCATAAAAAATGGTCCGTAAAGCGAAAAAGTTATTTCCATTTCGAATTGTAAATAAAATAAATTGACATCACTGTACTTTACAATTAAAGACACTTTTGGGGGAAAATTTCTTAAAATGACAATAATTTCTTTATAAAGAAAATATTTAAGAATCTGGCTAATTTTTAGGAGCAAAATATTTACGCAACTTGGAATATGTCCAAAATGTCTTTCAAAAAAGTTTCAAAAACGGAAAAAATTTCAAATCTTGTTTTGAAATGGACAATTATAATTACTATACTCAAACACCAACGCTTTTTACGTACGACAAAGTGCGACATTTTTGGAAATATTTCAGAAGAAAGAAGCTCTTAGAATTCCCTACTACATTACTGTTTAGAAAGAAATAAAAGACGAAACATAAAATGTTTAATCAATATGTATGAATAAAGTTACAACTCCAAGATTATTAAAATGAATAAAAAAATAAAATGAATCTATCAATACATTCCTGAAAGTGGTCAATTAATAAATTAAAAAAAAAACTCTATAGATTAGTTGTTAGGACAATATCCTAATAAATAAATATAGAGTATGGCCTCGATATTGAATAATTTTCAATTTCATTGCACAATTAAAGGTCGATTTACGATTTTAAATATTTTATGTTTTGCAAGCACTAAATTCGTTTTATCCAATATAACAAATTGCTGTTTAAATATACTGAATTAAAAACGGAACAATGAGTCCATAATGAGTAAATGAATGAGTTCGATGTTGAAAAAAATTGTCACTTTATTTGCCAAATTTAGATTATCCGATAAAAAGCACAAGTCGAAAATCGTTTTCAATTTGGCGGAAATTTACAAAAAAAAACATGTTTTCTACAACATATCTATACCTGCCCTATGCGAAACTCATCCAAAGGCCGAATTAGGCCCTCCTAAACCTCGGACTTTTCCATTTTCCCAGAAATGCTTTCAAAATTCCCGCTCAAAAATAAATTCTAAAAATACCCGGTTAAAAATCAATATATGCATTTATGAGCATGTACAAGGTGGCGCAAAAGTAATCCTCCTATCAGAAAATGCTATAAATTTTGCGATTGGCCCCTAATGTCAGTTCTGTTTTGACATTTGTGTAGTAAACACATGCGAAATACACGTTAATAAACAATGTTACGCTACACTGCTCCAGAATGCGGAATATTGGTGACTATTTATTTGACTATTATTTTTCATCAAAAATAATCATGAGTGATGAGGCCATTTCCATCTTAGCGGGTACGTAAATAAGCAAAATTTACGCTTCTGGGGCACTGAAAATCCGCGTGTAAACCACGAAGAGCCATTACACCCGCTCAAAGTCACTGTATGGTGTGCTGTTTTCGCTGGAGGAGTCATCGGACCTTTTTTCTTCGAAGACGTCGCGGGCCAAACGGTTACTGTGAATGGTGAGCGCTACAGAGCAATGATCAACGAGTTCTTTTTGCCGCAACTTGATGAATTGGGATTGGAAAACATGTGGTTCCAACAGGACGGTGCAACGGCACACACTGCACGTGCCACAACCGATATGCTGAAGGATGCATTTCCCGGGCGCCTAATCTCCCGTTTTGGCGATTTGCACTGGCCAGCATGATTGCCTGATTTGACCGCTCCAGACTTCTTTTTGTGGGGCTTTTTGAAGTCGCGGGTTTATGTCAACAAGCCTCAGACTCTTGCAGCTCTTAAAGACAATATCCGTCAAGAATGTGAGGACCTATCGCCGGAAGTTTTGGCCAAAATGATGGAAAATGCCATAAAAAGGGCTCAAATGACAATCAACTGTGGCGGCGGCCATTTACATGACATCATATTCTCGACTTGATGTAAAAAAAAATAAAATACCAAATAAAAATAATCCACAAGAAGAATCAAAGTTTTTCATTTTTTTTTTTAAATTACAGCCAAAAAACATCGGAAGGTTATTTTTGCGCCACCTTGTATAAACTTATTCATGCTCATACATGAAGTGATTCGAAGTCATACTTTTCCATATACCACCATATAGGATTCATATTTGTTCATAAGAGTTCAAATGTGATCATATACATAAATATTTCCTCAATTTTCGTTAATTGACACATATGACCATATATGGAAATGTATAGACATGTATGATTATATATGTAAATATTGCCTCAATTTTCGGTAATGTACACATATGAACATTTATGATTTCTTATATATGAATATATATGGATAAAATTACAACTCCATTTAGGAAATTTTAAATTAATTCCCGAAATCGGTGTAAAATTTGTGACCGATCGATAAAATGTGAAATAAGACTAAAACAAAATCTTTGAGTGCTGAAATAAATCTCCAATTTTTTTCGTTTTCACGTTCGGCATAGGGACTACTAGTAGGACCGTAAATGCGACTAGGGGCTGTCCACAGGGGGGTGTTTTGTCGCCGTTACTCTGGACGCTGGTCATTGATGAACTACTCGAAGGTTTGAACGACCTGGGTTTCAGGACTTATGGATACGCGGATGATCTTGTCATTTCTGTAGTGGGATTTGATGATAGGACCATATCCGAACGTATGCAGCAGGCTCTGAACTATACTCTTTCTTGGTGCCGGGAAAAGGGCTTGTCTGTCAACCCTTCGAAGACAATCCTGGTACCATTTACGAATAGGAGGAAACTTAACCTGACAATGCCTGTCCTTGATGGGGCCACGGTGGGCTTTTCCAGTAGTGTTAAGTACCTCGGCGTGACTCTTGACAGATCCCTTACCTGGAATGAACATCTTGACTATGTCTCCAAGAAGGCCACAAGGGCATATTATGCCTGCCAAAGGCTTTTTGGTAAGACATGGGGTCTAAGGCCGCAGATGGTCTACTGGTCGTTTAACACCATTGTTAAACCTATGATCACCTATGCTGCCCTGGCATGGTGGCCAAAGGTTGAACAGGTAGGGGCAAGGGATGCTCTCAAGAGGATCTACCGTCTTATGTGTATTGGCATAACGGGGGCAGGCGGAACCTGCCCGACGGATGCCATGGGGGTTATGCTGGGGATACCACCATTGCATATTTCTGTAATGGAGGCTGCCTGCATAGGATCCTCCAGACTTAGAGAATTCGGTGACATGAGGGGAGGTGATCTAAGGGGTCACATGAGGATCGCTAGAATCCTAATTGATGACCCGATTACAAAGGTTACGGATAGGAGGTCACCGGAGTACATCTTTGATAGGAACTTTAAAGTGATGCTGTTCGACAGGGCCATGTGGACCAACAGATCCTGGGAGCCAGAGCGGGGTTCTCAGATATGGTTCACAGATGGCTCAAAGCATGCGAATGGTGACACTGGTGCGGGTGTCTATGGACCAGGTTTCCAACGGGCCTTACCCATGGGTAGATACCCCTCCATTTTTCAGGCAGAGATTTTTGCTATCTGTGTCAGCGCGGAGGAGTGTCTACGAAGGGGCACTATTAGATCTCGCATCTACATTCTTTCCGACAGTCAGGCGGCATTAAGGGCTTTAATGTCCTATGAGGTGTCATCTGGTCTGGTCATGGAATGCATTCTGGCTCTTAACCGACTTGGCAGGCGCAACTCGCTTACCTTAGGGTGGGTTCCTGGTCACGAGGGGCATGAGGGCAACGAGAGGGCAGATTGTCTTGCTAATTGCGGGGCCCGAAGGCCCTTTATTGGCCCTGAACCATTCTGTGGTATACCTTTGGGGTATGTTAGGGAGAAGCTCGGGTCGTGGAGGGAGTCAGAATTCTCTCTCTATTGGGAAAACTCTCTTGGCCAACGACAGGCTAAGAGATTGATTTCTTTTTCCAGTGCAGGATCGAGGAGACTCTTGTCCCTCGGGAGGGGTGACTTGAGAACCCTGGTGTCTTACCTGACTGGACACTGCAATCTCAGATACCACCTGCTCAAAAGGGGTCTTTCGGACACGGATGAGTGTAGGTTTTGCGAACTGGTAGCTGAGACATCAGAGCATGTTCTTTGCGAATGTCCGAGGCTATGTGAAAGGCGTGCCAAGTTTCTTGGCAATCGCGTTGTCTCCCCTTCGGACATTATGAAGATTTTGCCTAATAGGATTATTGGCTTTATAGGTAGCTTGAATCTTTAGGGTAACTTTAGGCAGCACAAAAGACCTAAGTTGGTCGCGGTGCATAGTGCCATATAATCTAATCTAATCTAATCTTCGTTTTCAAAAACATAATCTACGACTGATAAAAAATCAACCTTTTACAGATAACTGTTAAATTTTAAATATTAACACCCCGTCAAAATTTGCTTCTTCCCCCATCCAATATAAATTTGACATTTGTTGCTGATGGGGAGGGAGCAATAAATATACCAACAACAACATATATATCAGCAGTAGTTTGAAAATGAAATAAAATATATGATTTCTGTTCACACTTTTAATACCTTTTTGACTTTAATAACTGATTGCAGGCTTTTAAAGTAAAAATTTGTTGCGCCCACTTTAGACGTGAGAACGGTTAAACGGGTCTTGGCAATTTTAGCGCACCGTGTATGTCGTACAAACGATCGAAACGGGATTTACGGATATACTTGACAAAAAATAAAATAAAAATACAACGTTTACAATTTAACTTTGAAGAGCTCGTCTAAACTTTATGCCAATAATAATTTAGATTGAAGTGTTCACAAAAAAAAAAACCATACAAGTATTTAAAATAAAATTTTTATGGCAGATCTTAAAATTTTCATAATAAGAATTTATTAGAGTTATTGAAAATTTTTATGACAGGTACTCCTGATACAACAAGAAATATTATTTTTGTCTTAATTGAATTTTTATACTTCTAACCATAATTAAATAATAAACAAATAATTAATTGTTGTATTAAAAAAAAAAAGATAAATTGAAAACCCCATTAACGGTTTATTTTATAAAAAAAAATCAAAAAGGATTAAAAAACAATTTCAAAACTAAATATTCTAAAAGAAAGATCAAAAAGTCATTATTAAGTTATAAAAAAAAATTACAAATTAATTTGCTTTAATTAAACAAATTAAAAAATCATTTAAGTTTTTTAAAATACTAGTAATTACAATTTAAAAATAATTAATTTTAAATCTAAATAAATATGACCAATTATAATCCAAATTGTGGTTATTATGAGGATTATAGTTCCGGTTATTATTCTACAACCGCTGCCACACCAAATGCCATATATCAACAGGATTATTATATGCAACAGGATTATGAATACAAACATGGTTATGAGTAAGTAGACCACAATTACTAAATACTTTTGTAATTTTACCTTTTCGCTTGACAATATCTACAATTGTATTTGAAATTGTGACATATTGTCATAACAAGATGAAAACATGTATCTGTGATTGACTGTCTATGTAAGGGAAATATGAATTTATATTTTCTATGAAACAGCTGATGCAAAATTTAAGCAACCCTTTTTTTATTGTTATTACTTTAAAAAGGATAACAAATGTTTATTGTAATATTTGTTTAATTCTTCATAAACATAAAAAATTTTCATTGAAAATATTTAAAAACAGATCTACGAAATTTTTAAGTTTTACATTTTTTTAATTCTACTATTTCTTTTATATTCAGCTTAGCTTAATTCATTTAATTTGTTATTCTTTACTAATTCAGCTTAACATTATTTATATTCAGTATAAGTTATAAGAAAATTTTGTAATACATTGAAAAGTTTTGTGAATTATTAAAAAAATGCGGTACATTAAGTGTATAAATAATACCGACGGAATTTTGAATTCTTTAATTTTCATTATTGCAAGAAATATTTAATATTCAGCTAGCTGAATACAATACAGTTTTATGGAGTATTAATAAATTGCGGCACATTAAGTGTATAAATAATACCGACGGAATTTTGAATTCTTTAATTTTCATTATTGCAAGAAATATTTAATATTCAGCTAGCTGAATACAATTATTTACCCTTCATAATGCATTTTTCATCTGGTTAAATTACATTAAAACATTTTCTAATTAATTTTTTTTTAAATCATAACATAAGCAAAATTTTGATATTAAAAAAAACGTTAAACTCAAAAAAAAACTCTTAGTGCAATTTTAAGTCAAATTAATTTTAATACAAAATATCGGATAATATATTTTAAAAAGCATGTATTGTATTCAGCATAATTTAAATAAAATTGTAATGAATTAAAATTTTTATTTTATTTTCAATTTATAACGAGCTTTCAACTTCCGTATATTTACAAAAATAAAGCAAATCAAACATATTAGCTAGGTTGATACTAGTATTTCGATCTGGCTAAAGATCTCATCAGAACCCGAAGTTTTAGAAAAGCTAGAGCCTCCATAATAGGCAGAACTTTAACAAAAAACCTATTTTGCTCCATTCTTGTCTTCTTAGTAATCAAGTACGTGGTTAGGTATTTTCCTAACAAGCATCATGACGTTACTAAACTTTGAAGATCAAAAATGTTCTATTTATATAAAAAAATTTTAGTGTGTACTCTGGCTCAAGTAATATTTTTTACAGTTATATTAGTTTTTTGTTTTTATATACATCGAGATTATTTTTATGTTATTTTCAATTTATAACGAGCTTTCAACCTCCGTATATTTACAAAACTAAAGCAAATCAAACTAGTATTTCGATCTGACTAAAGATCTCATCAGAACCCGAAGTTTGTTTTATTAACAATTTGAGACCGACGAAATTTTGAATTCTTTTATTTAAATTACTATTTATTATACTATATTCAGCAAAGCTGAATTTCTACAAATTGATCATTTTTAAAATTACTTAGCATTCCTAATGCATTTTTTATCAATTCAGCTGGTTAAATTTAAAACATTCTTTAATTAAAATACTTGATTTTTTTTAATCATGCTATGAGTAAAATGTTTTATATCAAAAAAGTTTTCACTCCAAAAAGCTTTTAGCGTGATATATATCTATAACAAATAATTTCAAATTTTCTTAAATTGATTTTAATTCAAAATATCGGATAACATAATTTAAAATTCAGTTTTTTTCATTCACCGAAAAACATATTTATATAAAAATAATTTTAAGATAAAATTACTTTTCAGCTGTGCTGAATGGCCGTAGTATTAAATGAAGTCTTTGCTAGTTCAGCCAGCTGAATTGTCGAAAATATGTTCAAAAAAGTTAAAATATTACAATATATTAAATATCAAAGTAGTTTTAACCAATCTATCACATTCAATATTTATACAGCTAAGCTGCACATACATTTTTATCAAGTTTTGTTGTTATTATATATATATACAATTATTTTGTATTCAGCTAACTAAATTGCTTAAGAAAATACCGACGGATATTTTAAAGCTTAAATTTAAATAACTTTTATATATTTCAAGTTTGTTATAATTTTTATTAAAAATAAAAATTATGTTTTTTTCGACCTTTAATTGTGCAATGAAAATGAAAATTATTCAAGTTCGAGGCCATACTCTATATTTCTTCATTAGGATATTGTCCTAACAAATAATCTATAGAGTTTTTTGTTTTCAAATTTATTATTTGACCCTTTCAGGAATGTGTTGATAGATCTATTTCGGGAATTTTCTAGGTTCCCATCATCAGAACACGTTTTGAAAGCGGTAACAATCCCATGCCAAACATCAAACATACATATGAACTAGTTTACTCACTACATGAGAACTAATATACATATGAGTTTGAAGTTAAAGATTATAACCATTGATCAAAAAAGGGTCAAATAATAAATTTGAAAACAAAAAACTCTATAGATTATTTGTTAGGACAATATCCTAATGAAGAAATATAGAGGATGGCCTCGAACTTGAATAATTTTCATTTTCATTGCACAATTAAAGGTCGAAAAAAACATAATTTTTATTTTTAATAAAAATTATAACAAACTTGTATAAAAGGCAGAGTACCGCCAAGTTTACCTCCCCTGTTTTGCTTACAAACTAAACAAAATATAAAAAGGAGTGAGAAACAAAAAAAAAAAAAGTGTATTGAATATCCACCAGAGGTGGATCTTGCACATCAAACAAGTTTTCAATTTATTTTTTGATCATTGGTTATAATCTTTAACTTCAAACTCATATGTATATTAGTTCTCATGTAGTGAGTAAACTAGTTCATATGAATGTTTGATGTTTGTCATGGGATTGTTACCGCTTTCAAAACGTGTTCTGATGATGGGAACCTAGAAAATTCCCGAAATAGATCTATCAACACATTCCTGAAAGGGTCAAATAATAAATTTGAAAACAAAAAACTCTATAGATTATTTGTTAGGACAATATCCTAATGAAGATATATAGAGTATGGCCTCGAACTTGAATAATTTTCATTTTCATTTTATATATTTCTTTCAAAATATTAAATACTTTTCCTATTTCTTTGTCTTTATGAAACTCAGCTACACAAATTAGTACAAACGTTGCATAAAACACTGCTAAAATTAGCAGATTTTTGTTTTGCCAAATATTAGTAAGATACGAACAGCAAAAATAAAACAAAAATTTACAAAATTTTAGTTATATTCTTGATGAGTTCTAGTTAATTGAAAATTGCAATTTATGCTATAAACACATAGACGACTGCAGCTACACGACTACAGCCTGTCAAAAATAAAATACACACGTTTATATGAAAACGATTATTTTGGCACCAACACAACTACACGGCTACCCGACTACTTTTGCCGCTGTAGTCAACTTAGGTTAATTTCTATTTTTGTTGGCTGCAAAACAAAAATAGTGTTGACAATAAAACAAAATATGTAACAAATTAGTGCTTAAAAATATTTTATTTTGTTAAACACAAAAAACGTCGCAACATCAAATGGTATAATTGCATTAATATTCAAGAGGGGTTATATAAATTTATTTTCACGTTATAATAATGTATTATAAATAAGTAATTGTATTTTTAAGTGAACTTTATATACGTGTCTACAACCAAGCATGTTGTTCTATTTTAATAAAGAAAAAAAAGATGTAATTGGCACTACTGAAACAAAAATGCATTTGTATCAGGGATGTTAAATGGAGTTTTCAATTTTGTACCAACATCCAAAAAAAATTGTACTTTTTGGACGTTGACGGTACCATTTTTTTTAAATTTATTAAAACAAAAAAAAAAAAAAAATACATAAAAATTCTCTTGTACAGAAAAAAAAAAACAAAACCTTCCAATAACATACATTATATGTATGAATAAAATAAGGCATAAAAAAGTCTTATGAATATATGAGACCAAATCATGGAATTATTTGTTTAGTTAATAAACTATTTGGAATTTCTACATCATAGCAGCATAAATTTGTCGCTCTTAACCAATCCTTAGTCTGTATGAGACTTGATAATGTTGGCTAATGTAGTCTGTTTCTTTCCTTAGTTTTTATTATATTTTGAAAAGAAAAAAACTCTTTCCACATTTGCAGACCAGTGTGGAATGGATAAAATTCCAGCAACGACTAGAAATGTCTGGAAACATATTGACATTCAGTTCATTTTGAAAATTAGCTACTACCGACCAAAAACTACAAACGTTTTAATTTTTTAACGACTTCAGTTAAAAAAATTTTAGTTTTTACTCTGGCTCAAGTAATATTTTTACTAAGAAGACAAGAATGGAGCAAAATTAATGATTAATCGGTTTTTTGTTAAAGTTCTGCCTATTATGGAGGCTATAACTTTTCTAAAACATTTTGTTCTGATGAGATCTTTCACCAGATCGAAATACTAGTATTAACCTAGCTAATATGTTTGATTTGCTTTATTTTTGTAAATATACGGAGGTTGAGAGCTCGTTCTAAATTAAACATATATAAGATTGTTTGGAATTTTCTTTCATTTCTTTAACAATAATTTAATTTTCGTTTGAGTTTGAATTTTAACGTCTTTTTCAGACAATTGCAGTTAATACTATAATTAATATGCAATTTTATTTAATTTAATTGTGAAAGGCGAGAGAGAAGAATGAGTGCATTTTCTAAAAATCATAACTACATTGCAAATATTCAATTTTTTCTGAATCAGACTGCGCAGTTTCTGGTATTGAACGTTCGTCAGTGACCCTGTTTTTTTTTGAATTTTTGAATAATGTAATATTTGTTATGTTTTTATTTGTTCGATTGCGTCTATATGAAATTTTTCTGTGCAATCACTGACCGTGGTATAGATAAACTGATTTCTAATGCCACATGCAATCGCACTACACGTTAGACAGAGCGCTTTAGCCCTCTGAGCTATAGTTAGGTCGAGTTTTGTTGTGATTAAAACTAGTTTTATTCAATACACGGTGTTTTTGTTCTCGCATACATAATCTCAGAAGTACAACTCCAACAACACAACAGTTCTATTTTTAGAAACTCACCTCACTCTAATGTCCACTGTTTTCCCATATGTTATAAGTGATGCCATATCTATATATCAATTTTCACTTCTTCAGAATTTTAATAAATTCAAAATAAAAGTGAAGTTGGCTGCAACAAGTGTCAATATATGTAAGAGCTGTCAGATAAATTTTGCAAAAAATCGTAAATTTTTAATCGATATTAAAAAAAAAAAAATTGCCAACTTTATTCTTCAAAATCCTTAAAATGATGATAAATCGTAAAATCTGGCGGATATAGTCGCATATATTTTAAGAGCTCATTACATAAAACGAATAAATGCAATGAAAAAGGACACAATAACAATTTGTTTGCTATACTAAAAATTCAAAAAGGGGAAAAATTAAAAATTTTTAAATTGTACCAAATGAGTCGCGGTAGTACCACGGTACTTTAGAAGGTCAAAATGTACCAAAAAAAAGTACAATTGTACCAACTTTAACATCCCTGATTTGTATAAAAAACAGCTGTTGATATTTTTAAATTGAATCGTGATCAGCTGTTTACTATGCTGCTGTCGTTTCCAAAATAATAAGTAGCTGACCACACGGCGACGATTGCAGTCAACGGCATTTGCAGTCGTGTAGCTCTGCAGTCTGCTGTGGTCTATGTGTTTATAGCATTACTCTGCAAAAATAAGCAAAAATATTTGGTAAAAATTTGTAAACAAATCATAATATTACAAAACCGTAATATTAATCTTAAATCAAGCTATATTTACCTGAAATTATGTTGAATGCAAATCCACAGAAATACTTGTTAAAATTTGTAGACTGCTGATTTCAAAAGGGCAGATTTTTATACGTAAAAAAAATTTTAAAAAAATTTAATATTTAGTAAATTCTTTGCTGATTTTAGCAGATTAATTACTTTCAATTATTAAAATTTAGCTCAAATATAACAACATTTTTTTAGGTTTATTTTTGATATTCTTATTTTACTAATATTTAGCAAAAAAAAAAAAAAAAAAACTGATAATTTCAGCAGTTTTTTCTGCAACATAATTTTGAAATAATTTTTAGTATTTTTGGGCAATTTTTGATTTGATATTTGACTGATTTTTTAAATAAAAAAAATTAAATTTATAATAATTTGCTTCTGTAATGTATATTTTCCATTGCAGTAAACTCAATATATTTTTAGCAAAACTTTCCAGGTAATACGTGTTTTGGACGTGTTTTGAAATAAAACATGTTTTGTACACCTTTTCACATACATTTTATTTTTACCAAAACACATGTTTTGCTCAAAACACGTAAATTTTCATTTTGAACAAACCACTTCTTGGAAAAAATGCTTCAATATTTTTACTTTTAATAAGCACCTTGTCTACACACAGAGAAAAATTTAGTTAATTGCCAACCAAAATTCAGTTACAACGACTCAAATTCTGTTATTAGGAATTTCAGTCGTTTGGCACAACTTAACATTAGTTTTCACAACAAAGTTCTGTTAATTCAACGAAATTTTAGTTACAACAACCAAAATATTCAGAAATCTAATTTAAATATCATTGTACTAACTGAATATATAAATACACTTTTCAATTCTGTTGGCACTTTATCTCTCAGTGTGTAATTATTTTTTAATATTTTCTGTATTCTGTATTCTTTTTTTTGTTTTGTGGTAACAAAAATTACGTTACACCTATAATTAAATTTAATTTGGTTTAAGAATTTGTGTTAAAAATCTTCTGCTGTAAAAACAACTTAAAATATCAAATAATGGCATAAGTAACACTCAATCTTAGAACAAAGTTCATCGAAACAATTTACACAAAAAAAAAACATTGAATTAATATAATGAAATTTAGATTTTCAAATGTATTTATGAAACAGTTTTACAAAACTATCATTGTACTTCGAATCCAATCCTAAATGTAAATATAATCCAATGTTGCAACATTTAGTTAAAATAATATTACCCATATAACAAAAATCCAAAACGAGAGTTAAACATGTCAAATTTAAACAATAGAAATTATTTCCACTTTGTCACCTTTTTTCAGTGATTTTTTTCTGCAATAAATATAGCAAAAAAAGAAGGAAATCACAGAATCTCTATGAACAAAGTACTATACACATGGAAGGAATGTTATAAAGGACACCTTAAATTATTTCGTGTTGTTGCTGTGTGTGTTATATGAGCAAATACGTTCGTAGGTTTGTTGTGTTTTGGGTTTTTCTTAGATCTAACACAGTTTTGAAACAACACCAAACACTTTGTTTTTAACATTTGTTCCTGCAACACATGTAAGTGAAATCGTTTGGAAAATACCGCAACAACATGCTATATTTCCTTAATACAAGGGTGTTTTTTATACAGGTATAGAACTTTAAGTTGGCAACACTTTTTTAACTGGCGGCCAACATCAAGTGTTTTATGTTTAGTTTGGTTTGGCATTCCAACATGAATATACTGACGCCTGAACAACGCTTCCAAATTTTGCAAATTTATTTTGAAAGTCATGGTTCTGTTCGAAATACGTATCGCGCACTACGTCCATTTTACGGTCAACATAATCGTACATCAGAGCAATTATTTCCATTAACTATGGAACGTTTTCGCATCACGTTTACTCTAAATGATAATATGCATCCATAGAGACGTCGTACAGTGCGTACAGAAGAAGTCATTGCTACTGTAGAGCTTAGCGTAGAGGAGGATCCCAATCAGTCTATCCTCCATCGCGCACAGGATTTGGATATGTGTCCATCCAGGATTACTGACTTTTTCGATCAGCAATTGATCAACCATGATGTGCAGGAGCTTTGGTTTCAACAAGACGGCGCAACATGTCACACAGCTCGTGCCACAATTGATTTATTGAAGGAAACGTTAGGTAACCGCATAGTCTCACGTTTCGGAACTGCGAATTGGCCTCCAAGATCGTGCGATTTAACGCCGCTGTACTATTTTCTGTGGGGATATGTGAAGTCGCTAATCTATGCCGATAAGCCCTTATCGATTGACCACTTGGAGGACAACATTCACCGCGATATTGCCAATATACCGCCACAAATATTGGAAAAAGTCATCAAAAATTGGACCTCCAGAATAGACTACGTCCGAGCCAGCAGTGGCGGTCATATGCCAGAAGTCATATTTAAATTATAATGCCAGAATATTATCTTTTGAATAAAGTAAATTTCATGTCAATTTAAAAAATTCATCTTTGTTTTATTCCATTTCAAAGTTCTATACCTCTATAAAAAAAACACCCTTTAATTTTGTTTAAATTTTTCACAATTTACCCAATAGGTTTAACAACAAAGATTTTCTATTTGTTGTTGTGGAATCATTTAATTGTTATTGCCAGACAAACTGACTGTGACTGTTTTTGGAATGGGTATGATATTAAATGGTGGATTGGTTGGCTGTTTAGTGAGTTGGGTATGTTTGTATGGTTTGTCTATGTAATTGGGTTTTGTTTTTAATCATTGTTTCTACCTTCGGATAATCTCAGCTAATACTGTTTGCCAATAATAGTATTTAAATGTATTTAAAACACTATTGATTTTTTTTTAGTTTTTTTTGTTTTTTTTTTGTTTCTAAAATAAGGTTTTCTTATTCTTAACATAGAAGATTATTGTAATTGAAAAGCAATTTATAAAAATTGCTTAAGGTTGTGTTTAAACACTTGCTATAGATGATAAATATTATGACAGGGAATACATTTTTACACAAATTATTAAATTTAAGGTTATTCAGCTAGCTGAATTACTTTCTTTGTATACTATTGTTTCAAATAGTTAAAGAAAATTTATTTAAATTTATTTCAATGTATATTCAGCTGGCTGAATTATATTGTTGTTGAATTTGCATAGTTTTATGAAAAAAAAAATCAGCAATAATTATTAATTTTTTTTTTTTTTTTTTTAAAAAAGAGATGCAACACTCAGGAAATTCTTCCTATTAATTTATGTGTTGCTTTCTTTGGAAAGGGGATGGTGGAGAGATGAAAAATGCCGAAAGATGAAGGGCTTCAAACATGGCAACACTGTAATTGCGCGAGTAGACAAGTCTTAGTACAGTTGTTGCTCGCCACCTGATGCAGAGTTGGCGAATTTATTGAAGCTTTTTGTTTCATAGCCCTGATTCATTATTTTACTTCGGTGGGGTTAAGTGCTATGGGAACATCGAAGGTGGGCGCAGCTATACATATAAGTGATAGAAAACTCATACATATTATTTTTCTAAATTGATGTTGTCGTCACCGGGAATCGAACCCGGTACCATCTGTATAGTATAGTTATTTTTAAAATAAATTTTAATAAAATGTATTCTATATATATTCTAATCAAATAATAGTAATTCAGCTAGCTAAATACATAAAAAATTTAAAAATTATAGTAATTTAGTTGGCTAAATATCTATATTTGAAGGGCTTATTGAAAAAAACTTGATAAGCCACATTTTATTTGTAGTTTATTTTCGCCTTTTAAAATTTAAAAAAAAAGCAAAAAATATGATTTTTGAAGGACGTTTTTACTCTTGGCGCATGAAAAAAGTGCTTAAGCAAGACATCTATCATATATTAATCAACGGATGCCTAGAAAATAGCGAAAATCCATAAAATAATAAATATGGCTTATCAAGTTTTTACAACAAGCTCTTCAGTTCATGAAATTCTCTAAATAGAATACATCAGGCTTTATAAAAACTAAAAGCTTTAGCCATATGTATTCTTTTTATAAAATTCAATAAAATATTGTAATTCAGCTGGCTTAAGTACTAAAATTTAAATGTTTTTTTTTATTCAGCTCGCTGAATTTATAATCGTTACTGTATTCATTATCGTTTTTGCTTTAAAATAAGGGATTCAGAAAGTTAAAAAAAGCTAATTCTAATACTTTTATAGAAAAAATCTTCAAAACATACACATTTTCTTATAATTAACTATTAAGCTAGCTGAATTATATTATTTTTGACTACATTGCTTATTATTTGAGATTTTTTAAAAATTCTTCAAAATTTAACCAAAAAACTCACGATTTATCGAAACCTATTTGAGCGATATCCAAAATATATTCATATTACAATAAACATTGCACGGTTTTTTTGTTTACCTCTTTCCTCCTCCCCATAACCTATTTTCCTGATATCAACACAATGCAATGCATTAGTAGGGGGCATCCCCTAAGTGTTGGTTCAACGTAAAAAAAAAAAAAAATACTACAATAAACATTTTGTTGTTTAACAAAAAACAAATGATCTTGAACTTGAATATTTTGCTCACATCATAATTTAAGATATCCAAAATATTTTCTTATTTCTATTCAGCATATAAAAAATCATTAGAAAAGTTGAGTCACACAAAAAAAATTTTTATATACTCGTATATGGCGCAATCTTTGTGAACGGGATAACCCCATGCTGGTCTTTAAAATTTAGGTGAATATCTCTACTCTAAAGGTACGAGTGGCGCAATATGGAGGTAATGATAGTTTAGCCAATATGGACGCGCGAGTTGAGATATTACTTTCAGACACGCTTTAAAACATATTAAGGAGTGACAGAAACGGCTCTAAAATTGATACGCGTGGGTTTTCGGGGTTGCTGAATTCGAATCTGGCACCAGATTCTTATAATTCAAAATAGCTGATCCAATATAGCAAGCGGATGATTTGAAAAAGTTTCGGAATTTGTTGTAAAACTGTCACTTAATAGTTTTTAGGATCGATGGATACAAATCTGACATCAGATTTTCAAAATTCAAAATGGCGGATGCAATATGGCGGGTGATTTTTTTTTTTTAATTCATTGAATTTGTATAAAATATTTCTTCGGAAAGTTTTAAGAGTGGCTGAATACGTGTCAGAAAATCTTGAGGTGAATTTCCATTACTCCCCTAATATATACATTAGGGCGGGTCGATTAAAAAATCGCTCAACGTTCAAGGAAAATCGTATTCTAGGGATCAAAATAAGAGACTTTGCCGAAGGAACCATACCTCTAAAACGAATTCTGATGTCCCAATTTTTGACCCGTAGGGTCAAATTTTGAAAAAGCCCACTTTGATATTTCAGAAAGTAGGAGGAATCTCTCCAAGATTATGAGAGCTACTTCTTCTCCGGGAGAGGCGCTAGCAGATTAATGCATAAATCATCATTGTAGGTGACCGTAAAGGTTTTAAAATTTAAGTAGAAAGAGGGCCTTTTTAGCCGTGTTTTTATAACAAAATGTACAAATCTCGGGATAGAGATATTTCAGAAAGTAGGAGGAGTCTTTAAAAGATTACGGTCTCTATTTCTTCTCCGAAACACGCTCTAGCAGATTAGTGTATAAATTATATTCGATTGGGTTGGATTCGATTGGGTTGGATTCGATTGGGTTGGATTCGATTGGGGCACTCTAAATGGGTCAAAGTGGGACTTTTAAAAATTTGATACTACGGGTCAAAAGTGGAGACATCAGAATTCGTTTTAGAGGTATGGTTCCTTCGGCAAAGTTTCTTATTTTGATCCCTAGAATACGATTTTCCTTGAACGTTGAGCGATTTTTTTGCCTCCAAACAAATCGACCCGGCCTAATATACATACAAATTAGTTTTGTTATTGTTTTATGCTTAAGAATATACTATTCTGCTAGCTGAATAACTTTATTTGTAATAGTTATATGGTAAAAGTGTATTTTGTTAAATTAAATCAGCTTGCTGAATTGCGTTATTATATACAATTCTTTATAAAAATGCTTGAGTGTAGACTTTTTTAATAATAAAATGGCTTCTTTCAACAAGTTTTTACCAAATAAAATTTTTTTTAATTCGTTTAAGTTATTATGTACAATTCTTTATAAAAATACTTGATTTTCGACTATTTTAATATTATGGAGGCTCTAACTTTTCTAAAACTTCGGGTTCTGATGAGATCTTTAGCCAGATCGAAATACTAGTATCAACCTAGCTAATATGTTTGATTTGCTTTATTTTTGTAAATATACGGAGGTTGAAAGCTCGTTATAAACAAAAAACTAATATAACTGTAAAAAATATTACTTGAGCCAGAGTACAAACTAAAATTTTTTTATATAAATAGAACATTTTTGGTCTTCAAAGTTTAGTAACGTCATGATGCTTGTTAGGAAAAGACCTAACCACGTGCTTGATTACTAAGAAGACAAGAATGGAGCAAAATTGATTATTAATAGGTTTTTTGTTAAAGTTCTGCCTATTATGGAGGCTCTAACTTTTCTAAAACTTCGGGTTCTGATGAGATCTTTAGCCAGATCGAAATACTAGTATCAACCTAGCTAATATGTTTGATTTGCTTTATTTTTGTAAATATACGGAGGTTGAAAGCTCGTTATAAATTGAAAAAAAAAAGTAAAACTACTTATTTTAACAAGTTTTTACCAAATAAAATTTTTTCAAATTCATTTAAGTTTGGAAAATATAAAATTTAGCATGTTATATTAAAAACATATTATATCTTAAACATACTTGACAATAGGAAATATTATTTTCACATAAAAATAAACCCCTTTTATGTAAATAGGAAATAATAAACCAATGATTCAATCATTTCATAATAATTTTCAAGTACTTTTAAAGACTAAGGTGTTGTACCAGTTACCATTAAACTACTCGTATAAACGGTATAAAACAGCAAGTAGTCGTCTTAGAATTCCCCTTTATCAATAAATAATTTTTTTATGATATTTAGTTTATAAATATTTACGTATGAGTAGGCATACATAACTATAATACATGTTACTAAACAATATATTAACTGTCATAAATGTCACAATGTCATGATATCTTCAAACTTGCAATACCTTTTAGTTTTTTTTTTTTTTTTTGTAAAAAGTTTCTAAAAAAAAATCAAGCTCTTGTCATAAGAGTGTCCTCAATTACTTAAAAAACGAAGGCAAAAATTGAAGAGTTTTTTTTTCGATAAAATTTTTTCTTATTAAGTTTTTTTTTTTGGTGGTTTTTAATAGTGAGAATTTTAACAAATGTTTTTATAAATAAAAAAATCGCATGTTTCCTATGAACAATTTTTGATTTTTTTTTCTGGTTGCCAAGAAAAAAAATATTATAATTAATTTTAAGGCTTTAAGGAAGAATAGAGAAAACATTTTTTAAAGCGGCTTTTAAAACTGTCATAAGCCTTGAATATAAACAAAAATACAAAAATCGCCCTCAAACCATTTTAGCCATTAAAAACAAAAGGTGTTTAAAACAATAACTCTATGGGATACAAATAATATACGTAAAGCAATAACAACAATATTTCATTCATAAAAATTTATCAATGAATTTTATTTTAAACTACCAGAACTACATACTACAGCTTAGTTTCAAATACATTAGAGATTTGAAATAAATAGACATCTGATTACTATTTGTCCATTACAAACATTTTACGAGAATAAATATACGACTGCAAGCTGTGTTTGCTAAACGGAAGGAAAAGGAAGGAAGTAAAATAAGGTTAAACTATATATTAACGAGTCAAATATATCTGCTCTTACTCATGTCTATAACATTCATATAGTCCACTACATTTTTCAACTCCTTGGTAACAAATAAAACTTGTTACATACCCAAGTAAAAAAGTTTTGATATAGTTATATTTTACTTTATACAATTATTTATAATGATATAATGCAAAATATATATTCATATAAAATTATATATTTCTTTATATTACACGAACGCGACAAATATAGAAGTTATTTGTCGCGTCCGTTTCTCGCTGATATTTACTTATATATTTTTACTACATTATTGATTCTGCCCAATGTTTATACTCAAATTTAGTACTTTTCCTTGCTTCAATACACTGAGGATAAATATACCGCATTTTTATATTCCTTTATTGTTTTTGGCTCAACTAAAAGTGTGCGAATGTCGCATCCGTCACCCAGGAATTGCCCATATGTCACATGTAATTGCATATATTTGTATACAATTGTATCTAATGGGATATAATTGCATTACATTATATATTATTTGATACATTTTGTATGAGGACAAACATCGAATAGAACTATATCTAGTTTTGCTTGAATTAATGTCTAATTGTATCAGATTAGATATAATATGATACAATTAGATGTTCTTTCTCATTTATAAGCAGTGAGATCATAAAAATGTTAACACACATAAAGTTAAATTCAAAACAAACCACTGAATTTTAAGACTTCAAACTAAATTTTTATTAAATGAAATTTAATATGAAATCAAACAAAACCGCATGGAATTCTAAGCGCTACAAACAAAGTTATTCACTTTTTCCGGAAACCCTCCCATTATGGCTTTTATGATAGTTTCTGTAACCTTTTTGGAGCATTTGGTCCATCCACGATTGAAATCTTGCATGTCCTGGGAGATCTTTTATGTACCCTTTAATTTTCTTTTAACAAGAATGGAAGAAGTCTCTCCTGCAACCACTCCTTAATATAAATTTCGCTGTTTATAGAGCCAGATGCCAAAAATTACTGGCTACTTTGGCCACAGCTACAGCTGCCTTTGCCATACTAGGAATTTTTTAGGGTATTTCGTTTGCTTTTTCGACCTAAATTTTTCCGCAACATTTCCTCGAATATCGGAAACATAAAATTCTTGACCAGGGAGCTGCGAAAAATCAGCCAGGACATAAGTTTCGTCGTCTATTACACAACAGTTGTATTTTTGTATAAAAATTTGATTTCAATTTTCGAGCTCTGCTTTTGGCCTCCAAATTTTTAAAAGCGTTTCTATAGGGAACTTTTTGAAGTTTGTAGGACTTTATTCCTGCCTTACGCTTCACTTTATGTACAAAAAAGTCCGAGCATTGGGCTAACCGAGCTGTTTTTCTGACAGATGTGTTAGGAGCGCTCTTAAGGATGCTTTTAACTTTATATGCCTTTTCAATGTTATGATCGCACTCCTTACAATACAAAAATTCACAATTTTTTTTTTTTTACTTGGGTAAAGAGTGTTTAAGAGTAAAAGTATTCATGGATAAGACAATGTCCAAAAATCATTTGTCAATTTACAATTGCAGTTCTTTTAAAATTATATTTTTTATTATACTTTTATTTGAGTTGTTTAAAGTCATTTATAAAATATTTTTTGGTATATTTTTCCATACAATATTCAATATAATTTTTTCTGTAAATACATACTATAAAATTTATTGTTTAATTTTTGTTTTCTTTGTTCTTTTTTACATTTTTCAATTGAGTTTGATTTGTAATGGTATTGGCTTTTTTACACCTTTTTTATTATTGTCTTTTAACAAAGTATAGTTTATTTTTTTGAGGATTTAACATCCGGTTTTTATTGTGTTTGAATTTAGTACTTATTTCCTGTTTAAGAAAATTATTAATGAAATTTTCTTTTTAATTTCTTTAATGAGTTTTATTTTCAAAAGACTGACATAAAAAGTATTTTCGAGTTGAAGATTGCATCACTGAATAGGTCGTTCACATCGAATAGAAGTTTTAAAAATTTGTTTGATATATTAGTTTTTATATAAATAAAGTTAGAAAATGTTTAATTCAACTGGCGTAAATGAAGTGTTATAAGCTTAAATGATATAAAACTATAATTAAGCTATTTATAGTAATTAAATGTGCTAAAGTCCCAAAACTTATTTAACAAATTGTGAAACAATCTGATGTAGGCGTGTCCCTATCCGGATTTCATTCCTGCCTAAGGAAATCTTCAGGCTAATTCAAAGTAAATACATCTATTATTCAGCTAGCTGAATTGATACCGAAAAATATTAAAAAAATTTATATGTTAAAAAATTTTAAAAATGTTATATGTTTAAAAATCAGTGTTGCCAACTTTGTAAGAGCAAAAAGCAATATTTTTTGCTTAAAAAGGATTTACTTCACCAGTCAACTGTGTTTAAATTTTTTCATTGTTATTGAAAATTTGAAAATGAAACAGTTTTATAATTGGATTTTGCGCTAAAATTAAGCAACCACATTTCTTCAAGAATAAATTCGTTTTTAAGTCCTGTATATTGTTCATACTTTTGCGAAAATGTATTCATTGTGGGCGCTGTGGTGTAATGGTTAGCGCGTTGGACTATTACACAGATGGTCCCGGGTTCGATTCCCGGTGACGACAACATCAATTTAGAAAAATAATATGTATGAGTTTTCTATCACTTATATGTATCGCTGCGCCCACCTTCGGTGTTCCCATAGCACTTAACCCCACCGAAGTAAAATAATGAATCAGGGCTATGAAACAAAAAGCTTCAATAAATTCGCCAACTCTACATCAGTTGGCGAGCAACACCTGTTCTAAGACTTATCTACTCGCGCAATTGCAGTGTTGCCATGTTTGAAGCCCTTCATCTTTCACCACCTTTCATCTCTCCACTATCCCCTTTCCAAAGAAAGCAACACATTAATTAATAGGAAGAATTTCCTGAGTGTTACTTCTCTTTAAAAAAAAAAAAAAAAAAAAAAAAAAAATAAAAAAAATACTTTTTCGTACCCATGTAACATACAAGACCATTTAAAATGTAGCAAAAAGTGCCATTTGACTGTAATTTCCTTAAGATTGTAATAAATTAGAATTTTCACAGTTATTCACCTACAATTTCAGTGTTTAAATAGTCCAATATTTTGGAAAATATCTCTCAATCTCCATATAACAATAAGTTAAAAGCTCCATATGAAAAAAAAAAATTAAAAAAAAACTGTTTTATAATTGAATTCCCTGCTAAAATAAAGCAACCGCATTTCTTCACATACAATTTTATTGTTTAGTCCAGTATTTTGTTGTACTTTTGCGAAAATGTCTGCCAAACTTTATAAACAAAGGGTGTTTCGTATCAATTAACCAGGCAAGACCATTTAAAATGTAGCGTAAAAATGACATTTGATTGTAATTTCCTTAAGACTGTTAAAATTGGAGTTTTAGGTCATTTTCACTTCAGTTTTAAGGATTCTTTAACAAAGTACTGGTCACTAAAAAGAAAAGTACCAAACTCACTCACAATAAATTGCAAAGCAATTTTTTATTGCTTTTTATGTATTGGCACCAAGTGCAAAATTTTGGTGTTTTGTGACATTGAAATGCACCATAAAAAGTGCCAAAAGCACTAAGTTGGCCTAACTATGAAAAAAGTAATTTATAGAAACGAAAATAGCAAAATGTTATTTAGTCACCTAAACCCAAATATTTTAAGCGTAATTGTTATTAAACTTTAATTCAGCTAACTTTTTTTCTACCAAACTTATTTCCTGTTGGCTGAATAAGTTCGACATATTATTTTTTAACTTTCTATTTATTTTAGAAAAAAAATTATAGAAAGCTTAATAGCAGATAATAAATTCAGCTAGCTGAAAGGAAGTGTTACTAATTTCAGAGGTAACCACTATAATTATATTAACGTTATTCAGCCAGCTGGATTAGTAAAACATAATATTTATGATTCCATATTTGTTTCAAACAAATTGTTCTTTTAGAATTTATACACAGAGAAAATTTTAGTAGACTAAAAATGTTAAAAATTGTCAGTAAACTTATGAAGCTTTTTATCACAAAGTGAACGAAAAACTTCTTAAAATTCATGAAAAGCTTTAAAATTTGTATGAAACTAGTTTTTGTAATGAAACTTCTTTATTGGACAAAAGAAATTGTTAATAAATAAGATGATAATTTTCAAAAAAACTTAGCAAAATCTTGGTAATAGGGTCGTATTATGGAACATATTACCTAGTAACAAGTTAAAATCCTTACCCTTGCATGACTTCGTAACTGTTGGTATTACTGATTGCCCATAAGCAACACCAAATTAATTTCTACATAAAATCTGCTAAATTTAGCAGTTTTTTCTGCATGGTAATTTTTACAGGTTAATTTCTATAAGTGTATTAGTATTATGAAACAGATTTTGCTTAACTTTTTTGTTATTATCTTATAAAAAGTCCCACATTGGGCGCCATAATTATTTATTTATTTATTTCCATGCAAGCTGTAAGCCCAGAGGGCCAAATAGCTGCAGATTAATTTCAAAATTTGACAAAGATATTTTAAGATACATATTTTTATAAATTTGTTTATATGTACATAATTATAAAAACTTAATATGTAACTAATTCATTATTATTTATTTCCGCCAATTATCTCTATACAAACACAACTAGACAGCAAAAGCGATGACCAGCAACATGAATACCAAATTCAAGTTTAAGAATCAGTTTTCAATATAATAAATAAAATAAACAAAACTTTTTACTGAAAACACAAAGACTTAATACTAGCGACAAGATTTATTCAAATATTTATCTTAAACGTATTCTCGAATTGTGTTACAGTTTGCGAAAATCTTCTCTCTTCATACGGAATTACCTCATTCCATAATCTCACCACTTTTACCACAAACGACCATAGTGAGAGTTGAATGCATTGGATAAACAATCGAAAATTCCAAAGACAAACTTGTCAGCTAAGTATGAAGGGCAATTGTACTTAATAATTTTAAAAAATAAAATGATCTGACGGGAGCTTATGTAATCATCAAAGTCATATCCCAATAGTTGCATTCTAAAAGCCGATACATGATCTCGTATTTTTAGCCAAAAAATGTATCTAACTACCCTGTTAAAACATACTTTAAGTCTCGCTAAATTATCCCTAGAAGTACAGCTATACATTTCTAAACCATATAAAAACAAGGGAAGACAAAGAGCTACTCCTACCCGCTGCTTTACCATAGGTGGCAAATAGCAACTCATGTTATATAACCTTCGTAATGTCCAAGACACCTTGCACATAACGGAGTTAATATGCCGGGAAAAATCTAATTTATTATCAATATAGAAGCCAAGCGTTTTATAATTATTAACCGACTCAATACGCTCCCTATTTAAGCAAATATTAAGTTGACAGTATATGTGTCCCGAAGAGAACATAACTTTACATTTTACAGGATTAAGGCCCAAAAAATTTTCGCGAGACCAGTTACAAACTTTATTTAAATCAGTATTAATATTCCTCTCAAACGCCACTTTAAAATAGAAAAAATAGTAAATATATCATTAATATATAACAAGAAAAGCATTGGCCGCAAAATGGACCCCTGAGGTACACCTCTGTAAACACTTAGAAGATCAGAGCATTGATTTCCCATTTTAACATATTGCGATCGATTTTTTAGAAATGAATATAAAAGCTTACTAGCTGACATACCAAAATTAAATTGATCAATCAATTTCCTAGCTAATAGTTCATGACACAAGGAGTCAAAGGCTTTTCGGAAATCTAAAAACACTAACACACTTACCATATGCCTATCTAATTGCGATCGAATAGACTCAACAAGGTTGACGTATTAAAGCCTTTTCGGAAACCCGATTGATATGGACTGATAACACTAGATTCATCTAAAAACGACTGCATCTGATCTTTGAATAAAATCTCAAATATCTTTGAGCCGCAAGATAAAATTGCAATAGGACGAAAGTCCTCTTCCGAAAACTTTTTTTTTACAAAATTCGGAAAAGTATATAATTTTATTTGATTTTTTATTTTTATCTTATTTTTCAATGTAGAATCTGCCAAAAAATTGTGTACCATCTCTACACGTATTCAAAATACATAGTTATTATTATAATAAAAATTATTAATAGCCACATTTCCTTATTAACAATCACACCTCAATAACCATCCATTACGATATTGTCATATTCGAAATATTTATTGTAACTACATCCTATTTAATGTAGTTAATTATCCTTGAAATTTTACCATACAAATGATTTAGTTTTACAGTTTTCCAACAATTACACTTTCAATACGATTTAAATCACAATTGCATTAGCAGCAACCCCTCTCTAACTATACCTTGTATAAAACTAACGAATGAAATGTATGATGGCTTGACAAATGCTACTTTTTTCAACAGAAAAAAAAATAGGCGTAAAAAATCAAATAGAAAATTATGTACACAGATTTGTGAACCCTTCAAAATCAAAAGTATAACAAGCATACGGTTAAATATACAGTCAGCCAGTCATTCATTTAGCCATCCTTACAAAATAATATCAAAAGGTGTATATAAAAATAACCACCATTATAAAAAAAGAGATGCATCTGCAGTATACTTCATCAGCAAACTAATAATGATGAGTGAGTGTTTGGTATCTACTTTTTTTTTAATACTTCAATATCCGTGCCATTAGAGGAAATTGTTATTAACCCATGAAAGGGATAACATTTTATAATACAAAAACAGTTTTGGAGTAAGAGAATATTATCTTTAAGCAGAATGCATAAGAATCCGAAATTTTACTTTTGAAAAAATTCTTACAATCTAATTTTTTTTAAGAAAATGTTTTAGATGCTAAAAAGTTTTCCGATAAAACATTGTTCTTTAATTCGAGATTTTTTTTTTACACAAAAAGATTTATAATGTGATCATTTTTCTATAGAAAATATTTCTGAAACTGTTCTTTTTTTTCTTAGGAATAAATGTTCAGTAATTTATTAATTTTTGAAATATATTTTCCGAAAAACTGGAAACTTTTTATTATTTTTTGTATAGCAATGGAAAAGTCATCCAAATAATTCTCATTTGATATCAAATTTGTATATACACAGAAAAAATGTGGTGTAATGGTTAGCGCGTTGGACTTTTACACAGAAGGTCCCGGGTTCGATCCCCGGTGCCGGCAACATCAAAATAATATGTATGAGTTTTTCTATCCCTCATACGTATCGCAATGTCCACCTTCGGTATTCCCATAGCAATTAACCCCACCGAAGTAAAATAATGAATCAGGGCTATGAACCAAAAAGCTTCAATAAGTTCGCCAACTCTCCATCAGGTGGCGAGCAACAACTGTTCTAAGCCTTATCATCCCGCGCAATTACAGTGTTGCCATGTCTGAAGCTCTTCATCTTTCCCCACCTTTCATCTCTATACTATCCCTTTCCAAAGAAAGCAACACACTAAATATAGGAAGTATTTCCTGAGTGTTGCCTCTCTTTAAAAAAAAAAAAAAAAAACCTAAAATATCTAATAAAAGATTTGATTTGAATTAAATTTGATTCTAAATAAATATTTAATTGAATCAATTAATATTTCAATTGACTTTTAAATATATAAATTCATATTTTATTTTAAATATAATTCTCAAATTATTTTTTCATATATAGTCAGCCCAATTCTCAATAACAATTCCGTAAGAATTTTTTCCCTATTCCTTGTTCCCCTATTCTTAATAAAATCTGCCCGGGGATTTTTTCACTCTTCCCTTATTCTAAACGAATTTCGAAAATGGAAAACTCTTCCCCCGGAAAAAGGAGGTGTTATGAATGTCAATAATAGGGAGAATTGTGATAGCATTTGTATGAATTATTCAATTAATATTATTTTATTCTCTCTTCCTTATTATTCTTTTCCCCGCCTGTTTAGAATAGGAGGATTTTTTTCTCGAGAAAATAAAATCCGCAGAGGAAAAATCCGAGGGAATATTCATAATCGGGCGGATAGTATGTTCAACAGAAAAGTTTCAGTATAAAATACCACACACATTTGTAGTTTACAAACAAAACCAGCACACACACGCAAAAACACAAACAGACACAGCATTACCAAAAGCACACATGCATACAAAAGTGTCGTTCACACACTTTTTTTTTTTTTAGTATCATAATTTTTTGTGGATATTTATTTACAGCTTTTTTTTTCTTTTTCATTTTCAATAAATGTTTCAATTAATATTATTATTGCCGTGATAGGTGCAAAATCAATTAAAGCCAAAAAGCTGCTCATTCTTATTTATTTTATCTAAATTGTATGGCAATCGGAGGAAACCTATCAGCGGTCCTTACTTGTGAGTATTTTTTATGGAAATACTTTAGAATCTCAAAATTTTTGTACAGGAATATTTGTGCAGAATATGATAATTTTCCAATAAAAAGTTGTCTGTTCGGAAAATATTCTTTACAAACCGAGCCGTAAATTTTTAAACTCATTTCTTACTATATTATTCTGTTGAGGGTTAATAACTCGAGGTTTTTTATCCGTTCTTCATTGTTACTGTTTTTTTATTAACAAATGTCATTCATTTTAATTCAACTTTCCGGTTTTAGTTCATTTTGAAAAAAAATTTTATCGTAATTTATCAATTGTCAAACATTAGTTGCGCGGAAGTGATTTTAGAATTTTAGTAATAGAATTTTCTATTCTTACCAATTTCTATACTATTATTTTTCTTTTTAATACTAACGTAGAAATTTAATGCAATCTATAACATTTATTTGTTAATGATTTAAAAAAAAAATACTTATTTCCAAATCTTATTGAGTTTTGTTTCTTATTAAAGCCAATTTATAAACGACATCTTTAAAATAAATTGCTCAGTAATGGGTCATACTTATTTCTTAAAATTTTTGTTTTTTGTATAGGCTACAAGATGTTTAAAGGACTCTAAGAACATCTTGTATCATTGTCTCCAGTGGCGTGATTGTTGTCATTTGACTTTTATTGTGTTTTTCTATAGGCCTTTGCTTGTTGCCAATTCGGAAGTTGGGTTTGTAAGAATGCTTTGCAAATTTGCCGCTTAGTTTCGAATAGCATCAATTCACCGGAAGTAAATTCTTTTACAATTACATAAATATTTTCCAATCAATCATTCAATGTTAGAGTACAAGTTTCTTTGAAAAGAATATGCATTAAACCAATTGTTGCCTATTGAAAATTAGATTTACCTACAAGCTAATTAAAAAAAAAATATATTTAATTCTTGTTCCATTTTTATTTGAAGATCTTAAATTTTGTATTAAGTAAGAGCTTTTTTGTTTGATATCAAAATTTTTTAAATATTGTTGAATTAAGGAGAATTTTTTTTCAAAAAAGTTGCTTATTTAAAACAAATGTAAATGTATGAATAGCAGTAGTGCTCGACAAACTTTGGAAATGTATTTTATTACTAATTCAGCTAGCTGAATAAAAGTTTTGTTTAGTTAAAATAAAATATATTAAATCATATAAAATTTAAGATGTTGTTATTGTTGAAGTGAAGCTCATTTTATTCGAATAAAGCTGCTTATTTAAAACCAAAACAATTTAATCAAAAATCGTAATGTTTGACAAATTTTGTAAATACTCTTTATTACTTACTAGGGTATTCAATCGGTTAACCGTTACTCGATTAATTTTACTCAAACAATTGTTGAGTAAATTAAAATGGCCAATTTCGAGTAACGAATAACACCAACAATTTTGGTCGATTAATCATTAACTCGATTCGAACTCGAGTATATTTCGGTTTATATTTCATTAAAAAACTTAAATTGTTTCTTATTTTTTAAAATAAATTTTTTCTACTTTTAAATTCCAGACAAATTTTAAATCGAGCACGTATTTTTGAGGATCAATATGAACGTAGTATAAAATATAGAGAAATGTGTCAGTTACCGTGTTAATTTACATATTATAAAGGGTCCGCCAAATAACTTTTCTTTTTTTAAACTCCTGAACCAATTGGACTTTGTATGGCGTCATACCAAGGTCTTTATGCAAAATTCGTCTCAATGATGTCTCCGAAATGTTCAATTGTTGAGAACGACGGGAATTGATGTTGATGGCGCTTCACGCACACTTTCTGCCACAGCAGCAATATTCTCGGGTGTACGCACTGTTTTTAACTTTTCACGCTTTGTTTTATCGATGAGGATGCCAGTTTCTTTCACTTTTTTCACAAGATAACCAACATACGGACCATATTCGTTCAGCGGAAGATAAAACTAATTATCTGTCAAATCAGACATGAGCTAAGTGTTACCATTCACGAAATAAGCACTAGTTGAAAAAAAAACGTTAGATGGCGGACCCTTTATATGTGTAGTAGGGCTACAACTTTTTTTACGCGGCACCACTATATAGGCAATACTGTGCTGATAAAAAATATTTGTCTTTGATAATTATGGAGAAAAGACCTTTGACAACCGATACCATGGCCTAAAATATCACATTTTTTGCCATTACTAAAGATATTTTCTAAATATCCTTGAACAATTACAGACATTATTATACTCAAAAAAAATGCTCGAAAATATAAAAAAAACTAATACCAAAAAGTCTGATTTCCATAAATTAAGTGAAATGTTTAAGTATCTAAATATTTAACAAAAAAACTGTAACAATCGCAAAACCACTAATTTGAGTTAATTTTTCTCGAAAGACTCGAATTGTACTTAACTTATCATAATTGTTGGGTGTTACAATTCGGATTGGGCTGTTCACTCTTTTCTTCAATGCGGATCTATATTCAACTTAATCAAATAAACTAAAAGTTAATGTGATTTATATAATTTTTACTCTAATTTTTCCGAGGCATAGACTGCTATGCCATATTATTTATGATATTTGCAAAAAAAACAAAAAAAAATTAAATTCATGAAATCATATGGAATATAAGATAAATTTTTAAGTTTGTTGAAATCTACTGAAATCTATTATTACAAAAATGATCTGAACATAAGAAAACAACTAAAATTTGTTTTTGTTTTTATGTATGACGGAAGTAATTGACAATAACGATCGTTTTCGAAATATATAAACCAGACGTATATTTCAGATTCCTTTTAAAATCTAAAATGTTGCTTATACAATATAAAACCAATTTAGCTTAATGAAAAGAGTTTGTTTTCAAATTATAACAAGCTTTCAAAATCCGTATATTTACAAAAATAAAGCAAATCAAACATATTAGCTAGGTTGATACTAGTATTTCGATCTGGCTAAAGATCTCATCAGAACCCGAAGTTTTAGAAAAGTTAGAGCCTCCATAATAGGCAGAACTTTAACAAAAAACCTATTAATAATCAATTTTGCTCCATTCTTGTCTTCTTATTAATCAAGCACGTGAAAAAATTATTTCCCTATTTTTTTTCAAATAAATCGGTGTGTTAAAAATTTTAGAAGCTGTCAATTAAAAATTAATTGAATCTATTAAATATTTGCTCAAATTCGGAACTTGCTTGACACTTTTTATATAATCGCTCAAACGCAAACCTTAACACATTGTTGTTGTTTTTTTTTTGTATTAGTTAGTTGTTGTTTTTTTATAAATGTTTATGTTTAGTGGTATTAGTAATAAATGTTTTAAATTCATTTTAATTAAATTATATAATAATTCTTATTAGGTTTATTACTTTATTAAGTTAAATAATTTAGTTTCAGTTGTTTAAATCTCAACATTTATTTATTCTAAAACATTATGATAAAATTGATAATGTAACTAATCTAATTTTTAAAGTTTAATTTAGTTTAATAAAAATTAAATTTTTTTTTTTAAACAGAAATAAAATGCAAAAATAAATTAAAAATTATTTTAAACAAAAAAAAAATACTCTAATTTCAACAAAAGGACTAATTTCTGCAAAGAAAAAATCCAAAAAAAATAAAATGTTGCCATAACCCTACGCTTCAATATAAAGAAAAAACTAAATTCTGTGTGAATTTGTTCACATAAGTAAAAATAAATCTGCTAACTAAATGAGAATTTCATGCCGGTTTAAGTTCAATGTTATAAAGCCGTTAAAAAACATTGGTATGGCAACAAACTTCTATGTATAAAAAAAAACATTTGGTAATGGCAACATTTTTTAATCAAATGAGTTATTATTTAATTGGAAAATAATTCAATTTAAAAGCTATCAATTTCTAATTGAATTACCAATTTTCGTTGTTGACAGAATTTCAGCAATTAAAGTTTTTGAATCGATGGTCTTAGTAATTAAAATGGGTTTTAATTTTTTTGAGTGTTACATATTCAGCTAGCCACATAGAATATTTTTTCAATTTAAATTATATTTAGTGGGTTTTATGGAATTTTTAATTAGTTTTTAACCCTTTGACGACCAATGTTTGATACATGTCCCATTTTTACTTTTTGCTATTTTAGGAAAACCTGCAGATAGATTTTAACAAAACTTTTTGTGATAAACACTAAAGAGATGTAGTTTTTTTCAGCGATACCTATAAATTGTAGCCTGGTAGTCTCAGAGCCTTACAAGGTCAATCCAAAATAAAAATTTTGTTATTTTATTTTTTTATGATTTTTTTATGTTTTTGTTTTAAGTTTTTCTAATGTTAAAAATCAGTTTTAAGCTTATACTAAAATGGTTATAATTTTTGGATTAGGTATAATTTAAGACAAACTACAAAACTAAAATTTCGATAATATATTAACCTATTCAGGAGCGATAGTTCCTTAATGTTTTAGCCTTAATACTATATTACTCCGATATGAGGAGCAGTGGAGCGCCAAAAGCAGCACATATTTTATGTTTAGTCATAGGCCTATGTCTTAACGAAATTTCGTCAAAAAATCTTCAGCGGTCAAAGGGTTAAAACCATGTTTGACAACACTACCTTTTTATTATAGCAGTAGTTGTCTACCGTGCCGAGTTCAATGCCGATATGAAGATTTTTTAGCTACGATTCCAATAGTGGCATGTTAATCTAATACCAAATGGTTTATTTTCAAATATTACCAATTAAATTTTGTTATAAATCGTCGTTTCGGTATTTTAGCGTTATTTTAACTTTGGTTCAAGACATTTCAAAACCAAACCGGTAAAATAGCGAAATAAGACCATTTATGCAAGAACAAACAAGTCTTTAATGGAACTGCGTTATTTAAATATACAATTCGGTCTTGATGTCCCAGAAAAAAATAACCTGGATTTGGAACACCCAGAAAAAAATTTAGCTATTTGCCAACTGAAATTCGGTTATTACGAATTTCAGACCGTTGGCACAACTTTATATTAGTTTTCACAACAAAGTTCGGTTAATTCAACAGAATTTTAGTTGAAGCACCCAAAATTTTCAGAAATCGAATGTAAATATCGCTGTACTAACTGAATTTATAAGTTGTTACCATTAATATTCTTCTTCTTCTTCATTTCCGCTTAACTCCCTGTGGAGCATAGGGCCATTAATATACACTTTTCAATTCGGTTGACACTTTATTTCTCTGTGTGTAAGCAGTAACAACATTTGTATGCTTCCAAAATAGCGCTTCACCGTCTTGCATACAATAAAGCAATTAGGGAAGGCATTCTGCTGTGCTTCACAAATTGCCTTCTTTGAAGCAGCGAATAATGCTCACAATGAAGCAATAATGAATGCATACTATGAAGCATTAATGTTGTCAACATACAAAACAAGTGCTTCTTATTACCTAGGAAGGTGTAAATTTATTGCTTCTAAGAGTACATGAAAGAAGCGCTTTTCACCTGCTTAAAATATATATACCAAGTGGGACATCGCGAACGAAAATCATTCCTTCTGGAATTGCTTTGGAAACGCTTTGTAGTTAAATAATGCGTTCCAGAAGCGCTTCTGGGTAAGCACTATTATTTGCTGGGGTAACAGTGGTAGCCAACTATCCTTATTATGAAAATGTATTGAATGCCATCCCTGGTTAATACAGATTTTCAAGGAAGTTTATTTCAAGTTATAAATGATTGTTATATAAATATATTAATTGGTGTTTGAGTAGATTATTTAGAAAATAGCATAAAATATATTGATGACATTAACAATACAGTATATATTACTAATTCAGCTAGCTGAATTAGAGTTTTGATCATTTAAAGCTTACTGAATTACCATTTTACAACATAAAGTTCCAATTTATCTGGCAAAAAAAGAGTTTTGTTCATTTAAAGTTAACTAAACTATAACTTTATATTCAGCTGGCTGAATAAACGATAATTTAATAAAAATTAAATAATATGTTAAATTTCTAAAACTTTGATTTTTGGCAATGCTATAAATAACTTATTCAGCCAGCTGAATATATGCATTATTTTAATTTAAAGTTCCCTGAATTGAAGTTATCTTTTAAATTCAATATATGCTCATATAATTTCTTTAAACTGGCATTTATTTTTTTGATTTAAATCGATATTGTTCAAATTACGTTTAATTTTAATAAAAAACAATCATTGACTAAATTTTCAATAACTTTTCATCGCAAAAAGTTTTAAGAATCTAAGTTTAGTCAATCCCAGAATTTTTATACATGAAAAATGCCTCCCGAAACTTTTCTATTAAAGAGTATAAATAAGAATATGTATTTGTTTTTATTTGTCTGTGTGAAAACGGCATACAATTTTATTTTGAAGGGCTTATTGCAAAAACCTGATAAGCCACATTTTATTCTCAGTGTATTTTCGCCTTTTAAAGGTTGAAAAAATGCAAAAAATATTACTTTTGCAGGACGTTTATACTCTATTTACTTGTAATAAGTGTTTAAAGCAATACTTCTATCAAATATTAATCAACGGATGTCTAGAAAACAGCAAAAATTCATAAAACAATAAATGTGGCTTATCAAGTTTCTACAATAAGCCCTTCAATTGTTCTATTGAAAAAAATATAAACTAGTTTTTTTTTTAATCAAGTTGTCAGAATATTTTGTTTTAATAATTATATTAAATTCAATAAAAATTCGTTTACCAAATCCGGAATTGTATCATTTTTTTTTTATCAAGAAATTTAAAAAACGGGAAGTAATATTTTTATTATACAAAATCCTTGAATTCTATGTAAACAAATACTTAAGATTTTCAACAAAAAAAAAATACTTTGTCCTTTTTAAGTACAAAAAACTAATTTTACCCTTAAAAAATCATACAATTTCAAAAATACAACAATTTAAAGATTAACCATTAAAAATATAGAATTCCCCATAGATCCTTTATGAAAAAACAGAGCAGAACAAGCTAATAATCACCGAAAACAAAAAAAAAAAAACAACTACAATAATAAAGTTGTCTAAATACAAACAAGCTAAATGATTCCAACAATCATTTCAAACCATACCATCACCATATTCCAGAACACGAGTAGTAATAACACAAACTTCAAACTCAAACATCTGATGGAAAAAAAACTTCAAATGAGAGTATGCGTTTAATAGCAACAAAAACAACTATCAAAAAAAGGATATACTTTATATTATCCTTGTTAACAATACACATTAAAAAAAAAACTACAGTAACGCTTGAAATTGTATAAAATATGAAGTTTGGTACAATTGAAACGCCTTTTACTTACGAAAAATTGTTTGTTAACAATATAACGTTGATAACTTCCGTTTTTTGTACAAAAAAAATTCAAGAGAGTTAAACAAAGAGGATTTTCAATAAAAATTAATCAAATTGGGTTTTTCTCATACCCCCTTTAGCCATTATAAAAAGGGCGTTAACATTTTGTTACCTACTTTTTTCCACAAGCAGTGATTTTCCAAATTCTCTCTCTCTACCTTATGAAAATAAAATTTCCCATATTTGATCCTTTAAAAATTCCCATTACACAGCTAACCTTGTTACTCTTGTGGGAATGCCCATATACCTGTGTTAGTCCTCTTTTGATTGGTGTTTCATAGTGGTTGTTATTGTATTACTAACTTTTTTGTCTGTCTGTCTGTCCGTCCGTCCGTTCGTCCCTCCATCCATCAGTTGCATGTAGTATGTGTCTATCTTAAAACTTGTTTGTTAATATAAATGGGTTTTTTACTCTTCATGTCTTGTTTGTATCCTTTTCAAATTTAAATATATGTTTTGTGTATTTTTCTTTCCATTTTTTGCTTATTATAATCCTACTCAAGTTGTTATTTGGTTCTCATATAGTATTCCATGTGCAACTTGTAGAGAATATATATGTTCGAGACACGCAAATATTGAGTTCATATGGAGTACCCTCTTATGTGTCACAAGAGTCCGTGCAAATATGTTCTGTTCATACACGTACCATATTCGTATAATATTTAGTTATAAGAGTTGCTAGATGGGATTTGATTCTTGTCTGCATTTTGAAAAATTAAATCCCCAAGAAACCCCGAATTTTTCGAAATATTACCAAAGTTATTGTTTTAAATCCTTAATAAAACAATTTCCGATAGACGGAAGATATGTTAGAGTAGCACTTAGAGATGCCCTAGCTAATGCACTGTGTTGATATTAAAAAAATAAATTATGGAAAGGATGAATTTCTCTATGTTGTACGTAAGAAGGAAGAGTTATGCGGGCTAGTAGGACATATAGAAGAATTCTCTCAGTAATAAACTGAGCAATTGACTACAAGCGAATTTGCTCACCCAGAAGCAATTGTGGAATGCATTATTAAATTACTGAGTGCTTTCTAAACTAATTCCAGAAGACATAATTTTTGTTCGCGATGCCCCACTTTGTATGTTTCGTACACACAGATAAATAAAGTGCCAACCGAATTGAAAAGTGTATATTAATTGTAACAAATTATAAATTCAATAAGTACAACGATTTTTATATAAGATTTCGGAATATTTTAGGTGTTGCAACTAAAATTCTGTTGAATTAATCGAACTTTGTTTTGAAAACTAATGTAAAGTTGTGTCAACAGTCCGAAATTCGTAATAACCGAATTTGAGTCGCAGTATCCGAATTTCAGTTGGCAAATAGCTAAATTGTTTTCTGTGTGTAGTTAATCAGGCCTTCGTAAGAAATGGAATACGCATTATTTCAGCTTTGACATGCGCTAAAAAAATGTGTAATTAATAGAATTTAGACCGCTTAGTCCCTGCTCCAAAGAAGCAGTAAAATATTTGCTTCAATAATGCGCTAATAAAAGATAATATTTTCATTGACTTGTACTGTTCGTAACAAATCGTAAAATAAAGAAATGAAATATCTACATTCTCGACTGCTTTAAATGAATGCAGTTAGGAAAGTACAACAAAAGTCCTTCCTTAATTGCATAAAGGATACGCGCCATTTGGAAAGCATACAAAACTAGCTACATAGAAAGAATTTCTTTGACGAGTTTTACTGAAATTTTTTCTAAAAACTGATAAAGTTTTCTTCACAATGTTAATAAAAAATTTCTTTAACTTTATGAAATAACTTCATAACTTTAATGAAACTATTTTTAAAGAATCTTTTTCATTAGTCGTATGAAATTTTTAATAAATAAATTAAATGCATTTATTTAATGAAAAGATCTAATGCAAAAATTTTTTGATATCATGCAGAGAATTCTCTCAGTGTACTGATTACCTGGGCTACTATTTCGAATAAAAAGCAGTGCTTCACTTATTTAAGCAAAATACACAACCCATTTTTCGACGATGATCCAACGAGTCAATACAGCTGGATACATTGATGAGCGCCGATACCTTGGATTGTCCGGAAGATCCCGAATAAATTTTAAAGCTTCGAAAACACGCGATCATTCCAGCGAAAATCACATTAAATTTTCATGAACATCCTATTCCTCCTTATTGAAACCAATTCAATAATATGTGCCCGGGCATTGCCCATACGGACTTTATCACCATTTTGTGATAAGGGAAATTCCTATAAATTGAATGTGGATTACGGCCGGATATTTTTCCCATTTTGCACCGGGCCATAACTTCCATTTGTTTTATGGCAATTAAGTCTAAAAATATGTTCGTCACAATTGCAATTTCGGTTTGGGGGTTGTATCCGTTGGGTAATGCTCTCATTTGAGTCTACCATATTCAAACGAACCCACACGGAGATTGTTGAAGTGTGTCACTCATAATCGGCCTTTTGTCCCAACCTCCTTAAGACTTGGCTTACGACCGAAGGAAATTAATGGCAAATGTTGCTGTCATCTGTGAAAAAGTAAATAGCGTTTTTTTAAAAAGAGAAGCAACACTCAGGAAATTCTTCATATTTATTAATGTGTTGCTTTCTTTGGAATAGGGGAGAGATGAAAGGTGGGGAAAGAAATTGCTTGAGATGATAAGTCTCAGAACAGTACTTGCTCGCCATCTGATTTAGAGTTGGCGATCTTATTGAAGCTTTTTGGTACATAGCCCGGAATCATTATTTTACTTCAGTGGGGAACACCGAAGGTGGGCGATGCGATACGTATGGGCGATAAAAATCTCATACATATTATTTTTTCTAAATTGATGTTTTCGTAGACGGAGATCGAACCCGGGAACATCTGTGCAACGGTCCAACACTACAACGCCCACAATCTGCAAAAGAGTATATGAAGTTGAAAGTTTAACTAGAACCTTGCGGTACCCAGCTGAAACTTGCTGGATGAGAACCTATAACACGTATAGGGCGATATCGGAGCTTGAGTTAAATCGAGCAATATGCTTAAACGTATAATTTGTGAGCCGTGCCACATACGGTCAAACGTCTTTGAAACGTTTACGGCCAAAATAGTGAATGGACAGCTCCGATAGGAGTGCTAACAGGTCTCCCGTGATAATAAATAAATAAGGAAAAAAACAGGGTTTATTCTCTCTATGATATTTTAAAAATCAGTCGAACGGTAAAGAGTTACGATTTGTATGTTTACTCATAGCCCTGACTATTTTGCTTTGCATGGTACTGTTCGTGCATACCGCCGGAGATATTTTAAAACGCGCACAAGTAAAAAAAAAAAACAGAAAAACAGCACTTTATCCTCTCTTTGATGTCAAGAAAATCATGTAGCTCTGTAATAAAGATGTTTCCGCTGAGCCCTGAGTATTTATTTTTGTATGCTACGGTTGTTTCATAACATAACCGCCCTAGATAATCAAGAACGCGCACAAGGAAAACAACAGTAACAGATTATTTTATGGTACGCTTCGTCCGTGTCGATCAAATACAACCCAAAATAATCAAGAACGCGCATAAGAAAGAAAACCAGCCCTCTACTCCTAAATTGTTTGAAAATCTGCTGAGCGGTAATGTGTTAAGATTAGTATGTTTCCGAGATTACTTTTCAGCTCAAAGAAAAGCGTTCCGAAACCAATTTACTGGAAAGGTTTCTAGAATAAATAGTTTCACGTTCTATTAGTACCAGTTCCAATTTAAAAAAAAACAATTTCTTTGAAGTTACGTAAATCGAAGAATTAGTACTTAAGTACTTAGAAAACTATGTGGCTAAAGACCACCGCAAATGTAGCTTAAAACAAATGAAGTTTCACTTAAAGAAAGGACGACCTACATTTCAGTAAATTCAACTAACACTGTCATTTGTTTTTTAATGTTAAAAAAATTAACCACAATTGCTAGTAACACATAAACAAAACATTATTTTTTTTTATTTGTTTAAATAACAAAAAACAACTGTAAAAAATTAATGTAAAATCATAAAACAGTCATTTGATGTGGTTTGTTTTTTTAAATGAACTACAAGGGTAGTAAAAAATGGAATTTGTTATACAAATGACTAACATTTACATAAAAATAAAAAAATGTACGACATATTTTAAAGCAGAAGTTCCCTGAGTGTGGAATAGTTTTTATATATGGGCCTTTTTCGGATTTTCCTTCTGTCTTTCTTATTTTTCTTAAAGACCTTTTAAGTCCAAAGTTTAATTATATATAGAATTTAGCATATAAAGTAAAACTGGTTTAAGGCGAATTCGAATAACACTCGGTTAATGCGAACTAATTAGATAGTCCGGATATTTTAGCATTTATTTGAATTTGAATGGAAGCTTCGATTTATTTGATCTTCTTTTTATTTAGTTGAATGTATTAAATCAGACAACGAGACTACTATTGACGAAGTTTTTAGAAAATCTGGCAACCTTGTTACTTTTAAATTATAACATTTCTTTTTTTGCTAAACTTCTCTTTCTCCATACACAAGGATTTCTTATATCCATGCATGAGTATGTTGTAGCCTTGCGTGTGCTACTCTGCCCGACCTAAACTTATACATTTGCCTCTAAATAGCTTCACATTTAGTTTGAATAGTTTATTTTATTTGATTTTTTTTTTATTCTTCTGAAAGTAGATTTTTATGGGTCTTCATTATTATTAGTGTTTTTTAGCTTTTAAACTTTAGTTTTTCCAAGTGAGAAGGGTTATATTTAGCATACAGAAAAATCAATAGTTATGGAATTAGTTTTGTTGGAAAAAGTTTTTGAAAATAACAAAACTATTGAGTACTAGTTTTTAGAATAAATAACAAAATTGAAGTAGTTTTTGTAGAATTTATGATATGTCTCGTATATATTTGTTGAAAGTATTTTTTTTTTTTTTGTAGTTTTTAGATAATAAAAAGTTCAGGTAAATAAATTTTGGAAAACCAATAACATTTCAATATTCAATTAACAATCTCAATTATTAAAGGATATTGAAAAAAATACGTCGTAAGGCGTATGAAATTCTTCTGGTGGATTCCCCAATCTAGGTAAATTTTATAAAAAAACATTGCAAATTTTAAAACGGGGAAATTTCTTTAACATGTTGCAAAACATGTAGCATTTCTAACAAGTTTAAGCGTTATAGTAGTTTCCCATATCAGGTCAATATTTAACAATTGGGTTTTTGCTTTCTTACATATTTAAGAAGATTATAAAAACATTTTTAAGGAAATTCCTTCAATAAGTCAAAATTTTCCATATTTTGTGTTTAGAAAATCCCAGTTTATCTTAAAGATTTTATTTAAATCAGTAGGTTTAGAAAAATTAAAATTCTTTTAGAAAATCCCAGTTAAATTCGTAGATTTTAATTAAATCAGTGGGTTTGGTAAATAAAATTTAAAATGGACATTATAATCTTATGGATTTAAAATTCAACACCTTATTACAGGTTAATATAAATTTACTCACATTAATTTTTAAATTTAATAACGTATTAAATGTTGAACACATTAAACTGTTACATTTTTTCTTTTTCATCTTTTAATATTAAACGGAAGTATCACCATTAAACTGTTTAAGTTCCTCTACACCATTATTGAGTTAGTGTATAGTATTTTTATGGTAGGAATCTTATTGTTAAATTGTACAACATAAAATACCATATAAATCCCTGATTTAATAATGGAACAAATGAATTTAACTGAATGTAATAGAGAAGTAGACCCAAGGGTTAACAACAGTTACTGTAATGGCAATGAAGTATTGGATTGGAAAAATAGTTACTTCGTGTTTTGTATAAAACCAAGAATTTAATTTGTTAACCCCAAACAAGCCATGGAAAAAACATAAAATTTTTGGCTATTTACTACAAAAGCCTTTAAAAAGTACGGTTTGAAAACCTCTGTCTTATATTTAGTGGTCTGTCTTCTCCCAGTCCATCAACAAAACTTTAAAAAGATTTTGGATAAATACACTTCCCTGAGAAAATAAATCTTTAAAAACAGGCAGTACTAAAAGGGATTTCTTTATAAAGTTCCTTCACCAGTCCTTTTAAAATCTTATACAATAGAATAGGCTAACAAGCTCATATCAATTATCATTTCGGAACAGTGAATATTGTAATGTATTTTTTATATCCGAAGATGGCACAAATTATTGTCTAATTACAAGAAATAAAACAAATTAACAATCCTATTTTCTATTTCCAAACCTTTTTCTCGGGAGCTATGTGACTTAATACAAATTCATTTACTTCGCTCTCCCTCTACTATGGCCTATAGAAATTGATATTCCCTCACGAAATCCGCCAATGCAACAGTACTGCATCTCAAACTGTTAAAATTCTTAAATATTCAACTCCCAGAATATATTAGTCGTCTATTCTTTAGTCCTTGCCATTCACAGAATATATAATGTACACTGTACAGCATCTATTACAGTCTCCTTCTCTTCCTCAAAGCCCCTACAGTAATTCCAATATTAGGAACCATTCACCTCGTTCTCATTTCTCTTTCTGCTAAGTTTCCAACCATGTTAAACAGCTTTAGCAGAGGAACCAAAATGTCTAACTGAGATCGATGTCAAATATTAGTCAACTTATTACCATGACATCAATGTGTCCTAGGACTCATGTAAGTCTGATCTACTGATTTGACTAAGATCTTATCGCATTGGTTTTCACGACATTCAAGAAGATAAGACAGAAGATGAAGATGCTAAAGCAGGAAGGATTCTTGATCCGTTCTATGATCATCCGTCCCAAAATGTTAGAAAGTGGCTTTAAACTCGAAAGTCCAGACAGACTCACTACCCCATTTCGATTTACCATTATTAACCCATCCGTAAAACCGAGATATCATCCCTCTTAATAACAGAGACTGCGGTTCAATCGAACATTATGGATCTTGCTAGGATATGGGTTAGCTGGACGGACGCTGTGTGTGATGTAAGTGAGTAAGAATTGTATGGATATGGGATGAGGAGAATGGGTGAACTTGATTGCGAGGGTGGGGCTAGTCTTGAAGATGTGATTGAAGTGTTCGGAATATAAGTATGTCAACTTCGAGCCAGCAGTACCCTGCATTTAGAGTTCTACAAGAAGAAGCTTGATAAGAAACCTTACCAAATACTATATTTTGGTACTACGGAAGCCAGTAGCCTCTGAAATATATTCATAGTATGAGTTTGTCAACCGCGAGGCATAAGCTCCGGTCTATTTGGAGCTCAATGCCTGAACAATGGCTATATTCTAGTAGCACATGGAATTTATTCCAGAATGGCTGTTCGCAATGACCCCAGGGGTAATTTTCGTAGTAGCTATGGTTTATATCCAAAATGTAGGGAGAGCATAGTGCTATATGTGGATTTGCCTTGAACTGGGTGTTATTAAAAATAAATTATCTGAGTTATCGAGCTCATACCAAGCGGAGAGCTTTTTCCAAAATACATGACATTTAATTGATACTGTAACAGGGTACTTGTGTCTTGCGGTGGAACTCTGATTGAAGCATTGTATTGATGCTGTGCGTGGAGCACCGTGGGTAAAACCGTTAGGGTAAAAACTCACTCTAATCCTTGATGTCAGCTTATAATTCCACCAGATACGTATCAAGCCACAATACTTGCGAGGGTGGGTGGATAGCCCGGTAGGTAGTGTTTTTAGGTGTTGTCATACTTCTCACAAATTTCTGAATATGCACAACCAATTCGAAATAAATGTGCCCCTAGCGTTAAATGCGTAGTGAATTACTGAGTATTAAAAGTTGTTTCGGCCCTTAAATGGTTTCCTCATAAAGTCATTGCGGTCCCAAATAAATTTTGCGCTGTCCCACACAGTTTTATGAGTCCGGCAGTCCATTCGTGAATTCCAGCTCTGAAAGCCTAAAATGTTTTCTGTTATGTTACAAAACTCTGCAGCTAATGTTTCTTTTCTTAGAAGAGATTGACGTGAAGATCTTCATATTTACGAAAATATTTCAGTATTACTAAATTTAACTCATTCTGTGCTAGCTCTTAACTCCTCAAAGATGATGTTCTGATGCAAAACACGGAATCAATATCCAACAGACAGGACGCAGCTACTGTAGATCATCTTCCTATAGATTATCCGTATTGAAGTAAATGCCTAGATAGTCCTAAAAAAATCCATCCAAGTAGGAATTTTTGCTGGGGATTTGAGTACTGCACCTGTCAGTTATTGACCTCTCAGAGATTTTATAGCGATTCATTTCTGTGATCAAACTTAACTTAACACTTGAGTGCATTTATTTAGGATTCAGAAATCAGTTACACACTAAGCTCTCATTTCTCCTAATGAGAGCTTAATTACGAGATTATTTCTATAATATAATTTATAAATAGAAGAAGATCCTTTAAAATAAGTAATCCTTTCAAATTATTCGATTTAGGTGGTTTTTTCAGACAGCCGCCATTGTGGAACCATCAAGCCCATTAAGAAAGAAATATAGTTCTATTTCAAATTAAGAACAATCTTAACTTAATAAGTCTAAACTTAAGAAATTTTTCTAAATTTAAATTCATCGTCAGTAAGGTACAACTTTGCGCCCAACATTAATACATGCTAGTAAGTGGAACCTAAAATAGCATATTCTTCCTTAAGCTGCTTCCATTAAAGCTAGTATTTTTAATCCTTGGAGTAAGAGCCGATTTCCGACATGACAGACATGAGACTTAACAGAGATATTTAATAGAGAGACTTAACAGTTCACGAACATCAAACTTTTTTAACTCATTTTTGACACAATGTTCCTTTTAAACGCATATATTTTGTTACTGGATAAAGATAATTAAGTAGTTTAAAAATCCTAAAATGATTCAATATCTTGAGCACAATCGTAAATAAAATGAATTGTGGAAAATTTGTATACACAGTTGCCAAATAATTATTTGAAAAAAAATATTTTTGACCATTTGATAGAACTTTTTTCAAAAATTATTTCAAAATATAAAAATATAGAACTTTTTCAAAAATTATTTCAAAATATAAAAAAAAAACTAATCTGTTATATTTGTATGTTGATAAAAAAATGTAATGTATATATCTGCTAGAAATTAATTAGTTCATCGATTGTATATAATTTTTCAAGTACACAAAGTCTAAAATATTCCAAAATTTATTCCGTTTTCACTTAAAACAAATATAATCGATGGTTTTAATTATAATATTGTTTTAATATTATAAAAATTATACAGTCAGGGTTGTCATATGGCAATTTAAAAAAATTGTCAAAACCACGATATTTTTCAAAAATTTTTAAAAATCGGATAACTTAAAAACATAAATTTTTCATGTATTTTTGAATAAAGATTTGTTCACAAATCATACAAAATTGAAATTTTAAGATATTTTAAACCGTATAGGAGTTATATGCTGTCAAAGTTTCAACTTTGGTGGCTAAAATTTCTAAACATGATGAATCAGTTAAGTTTTCAATAAAGAGCAATTATTTAAATCCGACATGGGCAGCGTCAATTACATTTCACAATCATTTACTAGTGAAATTTTTAAATGTCATTAATAATTTCAGACATACGTAGGCTTAAAGGATTCCTTAGAAAATTTGTAAAATTTTTAATACCAAACATGCGGATTAGTAACAACAAATGGAAGGATTTAAACAAATCAGACATTTTCGAATCTGGAGTGACCAAATTTTAAGTTTATCCTGTCTTAAAAGACAGAGTAAGTTACCCAAATGTTTTGTCGATTTTTATTTTTGCGACAAAAATAAAAAAAAATTTCACTGAAACTAAGCAAAGAGTATGAGCAGCGATTTCACTCATGTGTGTGTCTTGTTATAGAATAATTCAAAATTCTACAGAAAGCGCTTGTCAAAAATACTTTTGGCGCCCAACATTTGCTTCATGTATTACAATAAAGCCCCCTACGAAATAATTTTCTTCCCTAATCCAACCAAAAAATAATATTACAGTGTAATAAAAAATACTGATGATGAAAATGATGATGACAGCACAAAGTATATAGATATTTAAATGGATGACTGGCTATAGAGCTAGCTAAAAAGGATATATGAGGCACAAGGAATAAATAGCACATAAAAGCAAAATAAACACCAACAAAAAACGAAAGCAAAGTAAATAAAAATACATAATGGGCGCGTGAAGAAACCCCTTTAAATACATATTAAAAAAAATGATAATAATGAAAATGTATAACACACCAGTTTACATACAGCTGGAGAGCCCCGAGTACTTAAAAAACAAGTGAAAAATGCTTGAAAAAGAAGAGCCCAGAAATGTGAAATCCAATCATATATATACAGACAACAACAACTATAAAGATTTAAGCCTCAATCATGGTTGGTTGAGGAGACGACTAAAAATGAATGAATGAACAAAAAATTCCCTCAAACACTACAGTAAAGAGCAAAAGAGTAGTAGTAAGTGTGATAAAACAAAAACAACAAGAAGGGTTTACTATCACATACAACTTACCTAGTACTATAGTACTCAAAGCAACCATTTCAAATGATGATGATGACGAGAATTGTCTATAAAAACAACAAAAACAAACCTCAAGTACCCTCTCTGTAAGAGTATGCGCTTTATATGAACAAGAGTAAAAGAGATAACTAGATATTATATTGCTTTAGTACTCTAACATATTATTTTAAAAGGATATTTGTGCTCAAAGGCAATTGGTGTTGATGATTGTGTTGTTAAGAGCTCTACTATATTAGTAAAGAGGGTAAAGAGAGTGCTTGTTGAAAAGGACATGAGAGCCCACTTAGCACATAAAGTCGATAGAATTTTATAGAGTTTGGGTGAATGGGTTTTTCGAAGTTGTTGTTGGTAATGTTGCACGTACAATGGCTGGAGCTGAAAGTGGATTTGTCTGGGTTTTTGGTAACGTTGGTATGGTGGTTGTTTGGAATTTCTGTTATTTTTTTGTAACATGATTTATCCAACCACTTTCAAATGCTGAAATTTGGTTGGAATTATGTTGAGTTCTTGTTTACAAGTTAGTTGTTGATGACACTTCAAATTGTTAGCATCCTCGGCGCGAATTACAAAACCCACAGACAAACTAAGAAAAAACCCACTTTAAATAAAAATATTGGAATTTTTTTAAAAAATACGTGAATTTTCCCCCAAAAGATTTATATATAGTGTAAAAAAGGGGAAAACCCATTTAAAGGATTATTTATAAAAAAAAATCATAGAAAATTCAAAAGTTTCTATTTTCAAAATAAAAAAAGTTGAATCATTTACATATTTTAAATAAAAAAAGGAGTTGAACTCCTAATTGTGCTAAAATATCGTTTCCATTCAAAGTGTGTACCAACAGCTTCAAAGTGGCTGAAAAAAGGAAACGTACTCCTTCACCGGCCCGTTCGCCGTCTAGAAGAAAGTCCAGCGAGTCTAGCAACTCACAAGATAGGCCCTCACCTATAAAATCTCAATCACAATCACCCCACAAGGATTCAGATATTTCTGTATGTTCACCGGTTCAACCTACTAGATCAAGATCACCTCGATCTCCCCGATCTAGATCTTGTACACCACCCCCCTCCACCGCGCACTTCTACACCCACACCTGCCGCCAAAGATTTAAGAAGAGTAGAATTAACACCCAAAACGGCCACCACAACAGTTCCTTCTAATACTCCCTCTGTGGGAGTACAAGATCATTTAAGAATACCTACTGGTGCCACCGGATTTAGTGGTTTTCCATCTCTGCATGGCATGAGTAGTTTAATGGTACCTTCGGCTGCTGCTGCAGCAGTAGCGGCAAATCCTTTTCTACCTTGGTCTCCTATGTTATTGCCACATTGGGGTCATGCTTTATTGCCAGCGGCATTTTATCCGGCGGCTTTGCGAAATGCTTTACCAGGGTAAGGATTTAATAAATAAGTGAAATCTATGATTTGTTTTACTCTTAAAAAAAGCTTTATCATTGTTATTAAACTATTGACGCATATTTTACGCATATTTTAATAAATATGACAAAATATATGATTGAATGAAATTAAAGTTTTCATAATTCAAAATCAAAGCTTTTTCTCTAAGTTTAAATTAACAAAAAAAGCTCGTGTTATTTGCAGCAATTATGCATTTGAAGCCATAGGGTGTTTAACCAAAGCTTTAAGTTTAAATCAGCTAAAAATGGTTTATAAGTAAAAGGAGAATGTAACTTTTAAAAGCCTTTCATCTAATAGACAATCTTGAATAGAAATTACTGACTTTAAGGTTGAATAAATTACTTGTAATACAAACAAATTTTAATTAATTTTAATTTAAAAAAAAAACCTTCAGAACTTATCAATCTCAAATTTTGATATTGTAGAAAATAAAATATTTGTAGTTGTTTATTCTGTATTTCACCTAGGTGAAGCGCTGCATGATTTTTATACAAATTGTAAACTATAAGATTAAAGAATACAAAATCAAAAAACTTTTATATAAAAGCTTTAATTTCTGGAAAACTCATCCGGGATTTTTTTTTCCAAAATTTCGATTTTCAACAAATTAAAAAAATCTGATTTAACATAACATTAGAATATGAGTTTTAAATAAGTTTAATTATTTGAAAAAGGGTTTAAAAGTTTTAAAAGTTGCAAGAACGAAATCTTTATTTTTTCACGATTTTATAATCAGTTGTAAATTCGATATATTGTACTTTAAATTTGTTCTATTTGATATAACTACATAAAAAATCTTAAGACTATCTTAGTCTTATATAAAAAAGAGGTTTAAAAAGCTTTGAGAGTACTAAGAGAGAAAGTTTCAAAACGTTCCGAACATTGGACGTGCCCATGAAAAAGGCAAAGTGAAATTGATGAAGAAAGTCATTGAAGATTTTAATTCTTAGTTTATTTATTAAGATCTGTGAAATGCAATACATATAATTTTTTTCAAAAGCTTTAATATAAAAGTTATCAAAAAAGAAAATTACGAATTATGGATGGTAAAATAGAAACGATCTTTAACAGCAAAATTTTTACTCAGATGTTCAAAACTTTATAAAAGAGCTTTAGAAGACGTAAGTCATTTAAAAAAGTTGTATAGAAATTAGAAGATAAAAATCTCCATAATTTTGTCGATTTTCTTGACAGTTATATCTCTCAATTATAAGATTGTAATTACTTAAAAAGTTAAAAACCTTTGAGAGAAGTGAAAAATACTGTTCAAAACTTTCAAACAGAAGGCGTATCAATTTAAAAATATAGTTTTCAATCAAATCGATGTATGAAAGATTTAAAAAATTTAAAAATTTTTGTATGATCTAGTTTTTAAACGGAAATGGGAGACATTTTAAAGCTTTTTTAAATGTTTAGTTTTGAACAAACTTTCAAAAGCTTTACAAAAAGTTTAAAAATTTAGAAAATTTTCTTTAAAATTGGAATAATTTATTTTCAGAACTTTATATTTTCGATAAAGCGCTAATAAAAAAATCAATTTCGAGTCAACATAGAGAAAAAAAATAAAATTTTTTTTTAATAAACTTTTAAAAGCTTCAAGAATGTGTGTGTATTAACACAGAAAAAGAATTTGGCAGAATAAATTGTGTTTAAGGTAAAATATATTGAAAATACAACGCTTTAAAATAGAAAAAAAAGTTGTCTTTATGAGTAAAAGGCTCTTAAAGAAAAACAAAAATCACGAAACTTTTAAAGCTCAAAGATTAAAAAACGCTGTTTATGTTAAAAATTCGAAAATCAAAAAAAATCTAAATAAGAAAATATGAGCAAAAATGGCACAAAAGCAAATTTTTCTTCTCTAATTACGATTTACAGAAATAAGCTAAAAGCTTTACTATTACTGAGAGAAAAAGCTTAAAAACTTATAGTTTAGAACTTAAATCAATTTCGAAATTAAATAAAATAATTATTTTTAAAAATTACTGTGTTGAACATGGATGCCGATCTATTGCCAATTTTAAATTTATTACAGATGCACTCAAAAAAGTTTTACAGTTACTGCATGACAGTTGTGTGTGTAGTAATGCAGCTTTTAACTGCATTTACAGTTGTTTTTCTATGAAGTAATACAAAACAACAATTATGACAGTTATTTATAAAAAAAAACAACTGAAGAAAATTACTGTATTTTTTAACAGTTGTTTGAAGCAGTTTGGTACTTTAACAAACAACTACCAAAGAAGTTATTTTGCGGTAAATACTTAATTTTTGTTAGTTATTTAAAAATAAAAGATTATGTACAGTTTTTAAAAATAAGTCATTTTATTTTAATGCATAAAAACGTTACAACTGAAGTATCGTTTAGAATTTTGACTTTGCATATTAAATAGATAGTAGTAATAGTAGGAAATAGTAAAAGTAGGAAATAGAAAATTTTAATTTTATTTGAAAAAACAAAAAAGTTTTTTATTATAAACATATTATTATTGTGGGCGTTGTGGTGTAACGGTTAGCGCGTTGGACTGTTACACAGATGGTCCCGGGTTCGATTCCCGATGACGACAACATCAATTTAGAAAAATAAAATGTATGAGTTTTCTATCACTTATATGTATCACTGCGCCCACCTTCGGTGTTCCCATAGCAGGGCTATGAAACAAAAAAGCTTCAATAAATTCCCCAACTCTACATCAGGTGGCGACCAACAACTGTTCAAGTTTTATCATCTCGCGCAATTACAGTGTTGCCATGTTTGAAGCCCTTCATCTTTCGCCACCTTTCATCTCTCCACTATCCCCTTTCCAAAGAAAGCAACACATTAATTAATAGGAAGAATTTCCTGAGTGTTGCTTCTCTTTAAAAAAAAAAAAAGTACCGAAAAATAACTGTTAAAAAGTGGTAGTTTTTACCAAATTTTACAGTTGTTTCAAAATGTTTGTAGTAAAACAGTTTTTAAAACAGTTTTACCGAAATTGGATATTTATATGACGAAATTTAAATGCGACTACATTAATTGCATTGATCTAACGGCGATTCGCAAATACGTTATGTTTAAATTATAAAACAAAACGCTGAATTTTGGGCAACAATTCATTTAAATTCAGCAAAAATTCGTAGCTTTTTAAATCAAATTTTAAAAATATATATTATTTAATTTCTGCGAAAATTGAAGCTATCAACAATTTAAATTTTGTAATCAAATTACAAAGTTATAGTTAACTAACACTTAGTCTCAACAAAAAAATCTCCCTTACTTCAGAAAATTTCTTTAAACCGTATTTAAATTATAAATCTTAAAACTCTTAATTCTAAAACTTGCATCCTCCTTTTTAATCTTAGAAAAATAAAATTTCCTTAATTGTCTTAAGTAATTTTCATAATTCAATCTTAATTTAAATCCGTTTTTTTAAAGCTTTCCAAAAATCACGTAATTTCCCGTGACAAAGTGTAGAAAAACACATGTGTGTGAGTATTATTTTAAACCCAAAGGTTAACATTTTGGATTTACCAATCACTAGGCGCGCAACAGGATCATTAGAGAAAATTGTTGTGTTTTTTTTTCGGTTAATAAAAAAATAATCTCTTTTCAAGGAGCAATACAAAATTATGGAAATTTTACAATTTAAAATCATCTACAGTAAAATTTAAAAATTCCCATAGGTGCAACAAGGAAAAACCATAAGAAAATTTGTAATTTTCTAACATGTGTTGAACAGACATGAAAATTTGTAATAATGTAACGCAAGGCGACAAGCAGTCTACTGTACAAGCAACACGGGGAATCCTACAAAAAGATTGAGGAAATTCCTCTTTCAGGATATATTGAACTTGTAAAGGTATTTTAAATATGTTTAAGGCTATAGGTGTTAAAGTTGTATATAATTATGTGTGTGTGTGTAAGAGTAACTAAATTTATCTGCCTGTATTTTAAAGGCGTGGGAATTTTGGTTAAATTGCGAAAAATATATATTTTGGGAAAAGCCTTTAAACTCAAAAAAAAAATTTGTTATGTTTTTTCCACACATGTGTTTTGTATTACCAACACTTTTGTGGTTTTCAGTTCAAATTACCCAAAGAAAACAGGTACTAAAATTTTTTGAAAATTTTTAAAATAAACTCAAAAGTGTGCCTGTTTTAATATATTTAAGCTAATCTTAATCTCTTAAGGATTTTCGTTAATTGTTGATGGTATTAAATTAAAAAAATCAAATTTCCTGCAAAGATTATTAAACAAAATGTTTAACTTTGAGGCTTTAACTTTGATACATTCACTAAAAATTTTAACAAAATATGCATAGAATTTTTAAAATGTGTTAATAATCTCAAGATTTATATAAAAATTAACAAAATTTTAACACATTTTGCCGCAAATGCCTTAAAAGAAAATCTATAGGAGAACCCCTAAACTGTTGTCTTTAACTTTTTGTCTATTTAGCTACAAAATATTGTCTCAAAAACCTAAAGAATTTAAAAATGTGTCAATGATCTTAAGATTTAACACAATTTATACATCCTGTTTTATTTTTATTCAACAATTAAACTGTTAACAGGTAGTAAATGATTTTAAAAATGTCATCTTATATCAATTGTAGTTTATAATTTCACTTTTAATTTATCATTTCCTGTTCTTTTGTTTTCTTTCTAGTCTATTTGATGCCAAAGTACCATCATCGCAAAGATCTTCCGGTTTTCATATATCGGATATTTTAAATTTAGAAAACTCTGAATTAAAACATTCACCTCTTGTTCATCCTGCAGTCCATTCGACAGATATTACAAATCATAATACCGATTCTAATAGTAATCACTTAACGGCCGCAACGACTAATGGCGATTCTACACATCTTCCTGCATCGGCTCAATCCCACAGTACTTTGTTAGATCATGCAAATGGTTCCGCAAATGTTACAGCCGTTTCAGCGGCGGCTGCTACCGCTACGGCCCAGGCTCAGGCCGCCGCTCAATTTATAGCTAATCATAATGCAGCGGCTGCTGTTGCGGCTGCTGGTCAATATTTACCCAAAAATTTCCCTAATGGTTTTAACGATGATATGTCTTCGTATCATATAGCTCATACGATGTTAACGCATTCGGGACGATCCCCTTGGATTAAGGAAAATGATTTATACGGTAAGTTAGAAAATTATAAATACATAAAGAGTTAAATAAAGATTACCAGGGATAAAGAATTCAGCATTTCAATAGCAACGCTTCCCGCTTCCATACATAAAAATACGAAATTATTGTTAAAACAACAAAAACTTTTGTAAAATTAACAAATTTTCGTTTATTTTACAAAAGTTGTTGTTATTTTGATATTGTTTTTCATATTTTTATTAGGTTCCGAAAGAAGTCATTTATTAGCTCCCAATCCGACATTGGACATTGGGCCCAAATTTTACAATAATCGGCCTAAGACGATTTTTTTTAAAGCCGATTTCACCACCAATTTACACACAATTTTGAGTACTTTTGGGTTACTGTGGTATAAAGTGCGTGGGCAGCCATATTTTAACGAATAGTATACCGCGGTAACCCAAAACAGACCAAAAATGCTCCAATACTGAAATTTTGTGCAAACTGTTGTTTTTGGACTGTTTCGAGTTGTTTTGGGTAATAATCGGTAATCGGTCATAATTTGACCTAATACCAATAATTGGCTTTTTGTTTATTTTCGGCCGAAGCCGATTATCGGTAGCACACTAATTGTTTTCCATGGATCATTTTTATTTTTGGAGTCTTGAAAATATGGTTTACAAGGAAACTACACAGAGGCGAATACTCAGATTTTAATAAAACTTTGATATGTTGTTGAATACAAAAAAGTATTAGTCGCGCATTTTTTTAGGTGAGCAATCGCACTTTTAGGGGTTAAAAGGGGGGTCAAAAATTACAAAATTTTTGTATGAAAACATCTTTAAAATTGAAGAAATTCAGATTTTTGTGTACGCAGTATTAAAGTTCTCGAGAAAACAAAAATTAAAGTATTCGAGAAAGCAAAAATGTTGATACCCATATTGCCTATGATGTGGCCTCAGTGTTGCCACTTATTTGAAATTTTTAAAATATGGGTTATAAAAGCTTTTCGTTATTTTAATTCGAACTCAAACCAACAACAACTTCCCATACAAAAAAAAAAAATGTTTTTTGAATTACAAAAATGTTCTCACATCCACGAACAAGTTTTATACACCAGTGGATACGTCTTTGAAATACCTTTTATAGCCATTTGCCTATAGTTTAAAAACGTATATGAGAAAAATATTAAAAAAAAAACTCAAATTTAGTGATTTTTTACCCCATTTTTTAAGTCCTAAACTTGAGATTGCGCGCCTAAAAATAATACGCGTCTAATATTTGTTTGTCCTTTGCAACATATCCAAGTTTTACTCAAATCTGTGGATTCACCACAGTGCAGTTTCCTTGTTAGACTCGATTTGAAAATATATCTCACATCTGAAAATGTTCCTACTGACACTATTGCAGAGTTTTTATCGAAAAGAACAAAAGTCCACAGAAATTCGAAAAGAAAATGTTCTTAAAATCTTAAGAAAAAAAATCTGAGATTTAAAAAAAAAATCAAAATGTTTTTTTTATAAAAACCCTGATAAAGTGTAATTACCAAAAGAAAAAATTGTCTTTCAACACGACGAGTTGAACAGTTTACGCTTTTTGTTGAATTTTGTTTACTGAAAAATTTCATTAGTTTACTGAAATTTTTCAGTAAACTAATGAAATTTTTCAGTTAATTAATGAAATGAAACTTTTAATAAATAAAACGATAGTTTTCATATAATTTCATGAAAGCTTGCACCAATTTAATGAAAAGTTTCAATGTACGAATTAAAGTGCAATTTCATTGATTAAATGTAAAAATGCCTTAATATATTGCAGATAATTCTCTATATGTAGAATGTATTATAAAACCGAAAAAATAAGGCAATTTATGAAAAGCTTTTTAAAAGCTTTAAATCAAAAATTGATATGACGTTAATTTTTACCTGGCTAGGCATCGATTGATTATCGTACACTTTTCGAATTTAAATTACGACCATACTGCATTCAAATTTTAAATATTGTTAACAATTTTGGTAAAAAACTACAATTATCTATTATTTTTTTTATTTTTTTTTATTAAATAATAATCATATAATTACAAATTATATCCTATTACCCTAACCGAGCACTAGCTACTATGGCTTTCGGCCCGTTGTAGCGAAAGCAGACCAGTGCCTCTGGTGGGAATCGAACCCACGACCCCCGCACTGATAAGCCAGCACGCTACCAACTAGCCTACCGGGGCGCACATCTATTATTTAATATCACGTTTTCGTAAGTAACATCGTCAAAACGATAGCAATTGAAGTATCGTTTTGAACAATACGATATCGCTTTTCTTAGAGAATCTGTCTCCTGACTTTGTATGTGAGTTGCCATCCAATTTATATAAACACACATAGTTGCACACAATTAGAAGTATGAATACAGGGTCATTTACAAATAGTAGTCAGATAAAAAGTTTGAATAATTGTTAGTCAAAAAGATTAAAAACTAGTTTATAATCGCTATGTTTAGTGCTTGATTAAGCAAATTCCCTATAAGAGGGGTAAATGTAATTACCCCTATAAGTGAGTTAAAACTAATAATTTTGCTCTACACACTTGTGACAACAGAGTGTATGATAAATATTATGTTGAGCATACGTACTGTTATTTTATTGATTATAGTGCAAATATTAGATTTTGTATTTAATATTTGCGATAAAAAAATGTTGACTAAAAATTGTTGTGCAATGAATAGAAGATATTGAATACTATTGAGCCACATCATTATCTCACTTTTTTGGAAAATGGAATTATACAACTTTCAGCACAATAAATACAGCAAGTTTGACATTGATGTGATACATTATTTTCAGCTGAACTTGCTCTTGACGTTTTTTGGAGAAACAACATTTTGTTCATCAAAATATTTTTATCTCTCTAAAATGTTATATTTTTTTAATAAATTTTTAACTTTGATTAAACACAAGAAATTATCATATTATGATTATAATTATCATAAACATGATTCTGACTGATCTTATTATGATCACTGAGGACGATTTTTTTAACATCTATGGTCATAATATGATCAAGAGAATCATACTATGATTGTTTAGTCATAATATAATACCCTTTGCTCTGCGTGGATATTTCTACAGAGGGAATTTCAAAATAGTTCATAGACGATCTTCTTAAGTGACAGTTTTTGGGGATTTTTGTATTTAAGGCGTTAATAAATTACGATAATTTTTCATTTGATGGTTATGTTTAATAATCCCAGCAGACAAATAAATCCCATTACAAACCGGAAGGATGGCATATTAGATCACACCTCTATTTGAGGTTTTTTCAAATATTGCCTTTTTGGCTTTTTACTAAACATCGAGAGACAGATAAACAACCCTAAATATATTTATAAAAATCCCTATGAAGGTCATTGAAAACAATATAAAACTACAGCAGAAAAGGATATACAAATTATTTAATAGAAATTTTTTTTAAAACTCCTGCAGAGTTATTCAAAAATTTTATGAATGAATTTTTTGTTTTCAAATTTCAATTCAATTCATTTACAACCAGGTAGGTTAGTAAATTTGGTTTTTGAGAGAATAGTTAGAGAATCTGATGTTGTAGTCATATATATTAAAAATATAGGATTAATTGACATTTGATTTTTATATACAACATGCATTCAACATAAAATCCTTTTAAGATTGATAGTATGTATGATTTACGAAAGAAAAACCACCCCGAATTTTTATGATTTTGAAATGTAGAAAATTATGTCTATTTGGCTATATAAATTTACCACCTATACATTATCCTGTTAAAATGTTGTCTATGTAAATATTCATGAATTGTTATTTTTGTATTTTATTTTTGGGAATGATGGGTCATAGGGTGCGTGTGTTTGTATTTATATATGCGAGAAGATCCTGTATGTCCTTTGTATAAATTATATTTAGTTTATTGTTTAATTCAAATTGCGGACAAATTTTCCGTGTTAACTTCAATTGTTTGTTTTTCATCATCATTATGTTTTTAGTTTTAGCTGAATATTGCTTGTCATTAATTGTAAGTTAAAAAGTTATTTGGGTTTTTATTTGTAGACTATCGATTTATTAACCTTCTCTAAAAGTATATGAGGTATGTTTGGTTGGTCTTACAAAGACTTGATAACAAAAAGGCAGATGTTTTTTTTTAAGTTATATTTGTAACGTTCTTTTAGAGTAAACATTTTTTAATAATTCCTTTATTAACCTCCCCTAATTTGTTATTTTTTTTGTGAATTTTTGTAGTTTTATATTTGAATTTGTATTTTTTTTTAATCTTGACTAATAGTTTGGGTGCTTCACACTTAAGGATTATTTTGTTTTTTTAGTTAGACTTTAGTTTTTTTTTTTATAAATATTTAAAAAATTGGCACGCACTTCCTTTTTTTTGGGTTTTTGAAAAACTTCTACTTCATGTGAAGTGTATGTGAAAGTATATGGGAATTTTTACAGCTGTTTATAGTGAATTAAACTCCCTGGAGTTTTTCTTTAGTTTTATTAAGTTATTAGTTGGATAATGATAGGAAGTTGCTATGGTTCATATCATTAATCACTTTTAACAACAAGGATCGATTAAAATTAAACAAGGAGTTAAAAAAAAGATTTTTTTTAAACAATGAAATGAAAATTTTTATATGACGTGAGCTTACAAGGGACGTATCCCGACTTAAACCCGCAGATCTTAATGAACTTTGTATATGTTGTGGAGTATCAAGAAAAATGTGACATTTTTAGCCTGCCCGCAAAATCTCACGTTAAAGGGTTTAACTCATTATTGACCCAGTGTTCCTTTTCAGACCCCCTACTTTTAATTTTTTAAATGCGAGTAATTCATTATATATATACTTACAAGAGTTAAAAAAATAATAAATCTGAAAATAGATTTTTAAACAATTTTGAGATCAGTACTTTATATTTAAATTTAGATAAAAAAAAATAAGTACTTATGGGTAAAGCATTTCTTTTTGTATTAAAATAATGTCATTACTGGTAGTCTGAAAAGTAATGGTGTCATTGCCGTTTCTACACTGGGCTGTTTTAAACTAAAAAGCTCTAAAAAAAAATTGTAATAGAAAACGCTTTTTTAATTTTGTAAATTTTCGTATCAAAATCTACGTTTTTTTAATATTTTTTGAATAAAAAAAAAAAAACTAAAGAAATGTTCTCATGTTCTAAAAGTTTTTTTTTATAAAAAAAAAGCTCTAAAAAATTTATAACAGAAAAGTGCTTTAAATTTTACGTGTTTTGATCTGGGAAAAACTTTAAGTAAGATAAACTGTTTAAATGAATCTAATAGTTTTTTATATTTAGAGAAAACAGAGGATAATTTAAAAAAAAAAAGTCCCCAGTAAAAAAATTAACAGAATGTATTTTTTTTTTTTAAAAAAGCTCCAAATAAAGTTTGACTAGTTTCAGCGATAATGCTCGGAAAAGTTGAAATTTCTTCTTGAAAACCAATGATAAATAAAAAATTATATTTGATTTACAAATATTTTGTTTAAGCTCTCTAAAAAGTTTTTATAAGCCCACAGTGCAAAAAGCTTTAATTAAACTACCCAGCCAGAAAAATACGAACGGCAAAGCATTGGACCAGTGCTTTCAACGGTTGTATGAGCGTTGGATATCTAAAGATTTAAGTGCTTTGCCAACCCAAAAATGATAACACCGGGCAGGGCTTGGCCGTTCCTTTTTAAAAACGTTGGCAAAGCACTGGCAATGAGTGCTTTGCCAGTACCAAAACCATAATTTTAAAACGTTGGCAAAGCATTGGTAGTACAACCAATAAAGTGCTTTTTTAATAATATAATATGTGCTTTGCCAACCCCAAAATGATAACACCGGGCAGGGCTTGGCCGTTTCTTTTTTAAAACGTTGGCAAAGCACTGGCAATAAGCGCTTTGCCAGCACCAAAACTAAAAACGAACAATAAAGTCCTACTTAGTAATTCACTTCAGTATAGTTGTATTATTTCTTATTGAATGATTTTGGTAATTTGAACAGAAATAACAATAGGCTTGCTTCAGCTAAGTTACAAAATAACTGAATATTTTTTTTATCAAATTATTTTTGTGATAAGTCAACACGATTTTTTACTACAATTTTACTAAAGAAAGAAATTTGATAATAAAATTCTTAAGTAAAAGTTTAGTACAAAAACTATACTTTGTGCTGACTATAAATTGCAATTTAGTTTTGAATTTTTCCACTCTTGTTGTGAACAAGGGATGTGCCACTGTTTTTATTAAGATAACGGTTGTAAGTTTTGTAAATAAGTACTGGCAATGAACTTTTTGCCAATGTTGGGAAAGCGTTTTAAGTCAGTACTGTGCCAGTGCTTTTTTATTTTTACGCTTGTAAATTTTGTAAATCAAGTACTGGCAAAGCACTTTTTACGAACGTTGGCAGAGCGTTCTAAGCCAAAGCTGTGCCAGTGCTTTTATTATTTTTACTGTTGTAAATTTTGTTAATCAAGCACTGACAAAGCACTTTTTACTAATGTTGGCAGATAGTGCTCTGCCAGTGCTTGATATTTCAGACCATTGGCAATTTCTGGCTGGGTAATTTAATAAATACAAAGTAATGAGAGCTTTAATACACTAAAAAAAAGTCAGTAAAGTCAGCTACATTTTTGCTGGGATATAATTGCAGAAAAATTGCTAATATCAGCAAAAAAAAATTAGTGAATTCAGCAAAAAATTTTGCTGAATTTAGCAAACTTTTTGCTAATATTAGCAATTTGTCTGCAGGGATGTCCCAGCAAAAATGTTGCTGACTTTACTGACTTTTTTTAATGCACATGTTGGATTTTTTTAAACAAAAGAAATTTCAAAGAATCGGAAGATTATAAGTGAAGAGAGTCCTAGACTCTTAAAGACTTTAACTAATAAAGATCTCAAAAAAAATATTAGCAAAGAACATTTAAGTCCAATACACTCACATAACAGTTTCGGTTGTATCATCTGATTTTTTTCCAACCGAATGGATTCGGTTGCCAGAACTGAATTCGGTTGGTGCAAACAGATCGGGGGAATCTTCGAATTTTTTAGAGAGTGTAGTTTTTCCAAAGGAAAAGCTCTCTTTAGGATCTAAGATATTATAGTCTGGTAAAAATTGTATATGAATATTGCTCTATCTTATTTCGATATATTTTCAATGTTGATGTAAAGTTCACTTTTATAAGCCCACATTGGATGAAAGCTTTAATTTATGTAATGAGCTTTTATGTATAGATTTTTTTAATTAATTACCTTTTACATTAAGCTTTAAAAATTGTCACAAATTTTAAAGTTTAGGAATTGTGAAAGCTTTTAAATAAAACTTAATTAAACACATTCTAGGGTTATTTACACGATCATCTAATTAAAAGCTTCTTATAGTTTTTTTTTTACAAATTTATTTGTTATATAATTTTAGGTGTACAACAACCTGCTAGTCCAGATAGTACCTCCCCCGTAAATTCAGAAGTTTCCTATACTTATATCGGTTCCAATTGCCAAACATCTCCCGCCCTATCGGGCGACTACAAAACCTATAGTAGATCGGCGGACAGTGATGCTTTATCTGTGGGTGGAGGTGATAATTCCAATCTCCATCATATACATGCTCAGCAAACAAATGGTCATTTAATTAAACCTAATACGGATAACAATAATAGTGCTGGTGGCAATTCTTCGAATCCTAATGATGATAGTTTAATTGAAGATGGTATTGATGAAGAAATTGATGATGAAAATGATCAAGATGGTAGCAATACTGGCACCGGTCCCGATGGTATGCCCAATAAGAAACGAAAACGTAGAGTTTTATTTACAAAGGCCCAAACTTATGAATTGGAAAGACGCTTTAGACAACAACGTTATTTATCGGCTCCCGAAAGAGAACATTTAGCCAGTTTGATTAGATTGACTCCCACGCAAGTGAAGATTTGGTTCCAAAATCATCGTTATAAGACAAAACGTGCACAAAGTGAAAAGGGAGTCTATGAACAACATCCTGCCTTACATGGTCATCATCATCACCCCTCTGCTTTGCCCTCGCCCCGTAGAGTAGCCGTTCCAGTGTTGGTACGTAATGGTAAACCTTGTCTTAGTGATGGTACAAAATTACCACAAGATTGTGTCTCAGCTTCTATGCAAAATGCAGCAGCCCATCACTTGGTATTAGCCAATGGAGCAGCCTATCAACATGCAGCAGCTGCCGCCGCAGCAGGTATGCATGCAGCTCATGCCCATCAACGAGCCTGGTGGCATTGAAATTTAAAAGGATTTTTTACAAATTAGGAAATTACAGGATTATTTTTTTCAAATAAACCAAAAGCTGCTGGATGGCCAAAAGTTTCAATAATAGGGCCCCGTTAGGAGAAAAGTTAGATTTTAAAAAATCCCTGGTTTAAAAAATAAAATTGAATTTTAAAAATTCAATTTATTAATATAAAATTTTCTACGACAACCAACAAATAATAAGCAATAACAAATTAACGCCATCTAGAAGCGACTCGAATAATCATTGGACAATAAACCAACAAAAAATTATAAAAAAAACCAAAAAAAAAAAAAATTGGTGCAATTTTTTAAAATTTTATACAATCAGCACCATTTAAAAAATTTAAATTGTAAATATTTAGCAAACAATAGAAACTTTTGATTAAGTTTTAAAAAATGTACATGTTTCCTTTTAATTCTTCACGCAGAGAAAAGAGCATCATGTTATGATAGTTTAAAAGCATCATGTTATGGTTGAAAAACGTAACAATCATAGTATGATCGTCATAATCATATTATGATCCTATATGATGATGAAATCGTCCTCAGTGATCATAATATTATCAGCCAGAATCATGCTTATGTTTGTTAGGATCATAATATGATATTTTCTTGTCCGCAATCATGCTCAATCATATTTTTTCTCTGTGCGATTAATAAAAAACAACCTTGTAAATATAAAAAAGTTAAAAAATCTAAAAAAATAACAAAAAATTATCTAACAAAATCTGTAAATTTTTAGTTTTAAGTTAAAAGATTGAATTTATTATACTTAAATAAAAAATTTTAAATATAGTTGTGTTTCTTAAGTCATTTTATTGGAATTTATAGTTTATAAATTAACAAAAAATAATCTATTGTGTAATATTTACTGTAACATAAAAATAAACAACTAAACAAAATGTTAATTTAGTTAATAAATAAAATTATAAAAACAAAATAATTAAAAGATTATTACTTGGGAAAAAATTTAAAAGACTAAAAAGGTACGAATAAAATTTACGAAATTCATTTAAGTTTAATAAGATGATCTTATGAAGACCTGGCGAGGCTTTTTGCAAAAAAATGTAAAATTCGAATGATTTTTTAAGACTACAAATTATATCAGGTTTTGCTTTATGACAACAGTTTAAGGATTTTAAGGCATTAAAAAAAGCACAAATATACTAATGAAAAATATAATTATATTATTTCTCAGAATTGTACAATTGGAAGGGGAAAATTGTTAAGTCTCTGTGTTAAATAGATTCCTAAACATGTTTCTATTTTTTATCTTGGAGCTGTGTTTTTTTTCTTTCTATTACTGGAAGTTGTGTTTTATTATTTTTTTACTAAAGCACACACGCAAAAAATATAACTTTGCTGTTAGCCAGCCAATAAGCATAAGCTACATAAACATTTGTGCGAAAGCATAAGGTTTTGAGATCGGGCCCTACTACCATCAAGTTAATTTTTTACTTTTTAATTCGTTTAACGCTTTTTTACCAACGTAATTTTTATTCATGTATATTTTCAGACTATAAATTTTGATAGAAAATCGATATAACGATCAATAATAAAATCATGAAAAAGTTTAATGTCTTATCTATAAAAGTAGTGATAAGCTGATTTCGATAAAGGCATATAATTTTTTAATAAAATTCACTGATCGAATCAAGACTATTCCGCAATTGCAAATATGTAAGTATGCAGAAAAAAGGAAAAAGAGGAAAAAAATATGTATTAAATGGTTTTTTAATTACATTGGAAATTATAGGCCCTACACTAAAAACACTGAAAATTTTTTATCAATTTGGCCAAGAAACATCTGGAAAAGGAAAAATAGTATGTTTTTGTTATAAATATCTAAAGTAAGCTGTTTTATGAGAACTAAGGGGTCCGCCATCTAACGTTTTTTTTTTCAACTAGTGCTTATTTCGTGAATGGTAACACTTAGCTCATGTCTGATTTGACAGATAATTAGTTTTATCCTTCCGCTGAACGAATATGGTTGTGTATATGCTTGAACAACGCTGGGAAATATTGCGACATTACTTTGAAAATCATGGTAATGTTGCAGAATGTGTGCCGATACACCCAAAACGAGTCAATGCTTGGTGCGGATTTTGGTCCAGAGGCATAATTGGGCCATTTTTTCTTCGAAAATGAGCAAGGAGTGGCCGTTACAGTCAATGGCGATCGTTATCGGGCCATGTTGAACGGGCCATGTTGTTCACAAAAGTTGAAGAGGAGGAAATACAGCTGCACACAATCGATAATGTGCTTAAAAATTGGACCGATCGTGTAGTCTACTGCATGGCCAACCGAGGCAGCCATTTGAATGAAATTATTTTCCATTATTAACCGGAAGGATTGTACTTTCAAATAAAAAAAGAAATTTTGAGAAAATATTCAGTAGTTTTTTTTTATAGCATTTTCAAAAAAAAAAAAAAAAAAGTTATTTGGCGGACCCTTAATAATACAAATTTATTTCGCACCATAAATTAAACCACATAATAAATAGCGAAAATAAAAAGCGTCTTGAGAAAAAATTGTAAATCAAATTTTGCTCTAAAAAGAGTTGTCGATAACACAGGTCAACAGCAAAAAAGGCTTGACTAACCACTATATAGATTTGATGCATCATGGCTGCCTAAGTACAAAAATGGTAAAATTTTTCAATTCTATGGATAATTTTTTTTTTAAAAATTTTTTTTTTAAAATTGACAATATTTTGAGCCATTTCTCCACTTATGTTGTCATAACTCAAAAACAACTAGTCCGATTTTGTCAAATTAAATTTACAAAAATTAAGGTTTACAATATCTTTAAAGAACTGTACAAATTTTTTTAATGCGATCAATAGTTTCAAAGTTATGAAACAAATTGTTAGCAAAAAAAAAAAAAATGCTAAAAAAAAAAAAAATTTGAAAAACAAAAATCTGGAAAAAATCGAAAACTGCAAAAAATATTACTTTTTATTTTTTTGTAGTAAAGCTACATATCATGCGAATTAAACTAGATATGGATCATAAAAATCGATGCATGCTTTACATTTTTATTTACAATTAATTGAAGGTATCGCATATTTACAAGCACTGTAGAAAATTGTACCTACTATATAATGAAAATGCAGAACATAAAAACTCAGGTGCATTTTACGACACGCATTTTGGCAAAACCCCTTTGGGAAAAACCTCTATGACATTTTTATGATTCTAATAATTAAAAAAAAATAAGTAATAAACAAAAGATTGTTTAATTTTTACGATTGCGGTAGGATAGTAATAAAACGCTCATAAATGTGCGTGTGCGCTGAAGTGCTCTTATTTTCCGTTAGCTACCTGTAACGGATATTTTTTTTTTTTTCATAAAAGTCCTTAATGTTTTTTAGGATTCTTGGGAATAATAAAAAATTTGCAGCACACACAAACTGTATCCACACAAAGGGTTATCCCAAATTATAGTATCAGTATTTATAAGATCTCCTTGACCCTTTTTATTTCATTCAAGAAGTGTTTGCGATAACGCAAACATCATTTAATACCTACACAAAAATTATAGTCATACAGCTTAGAAGTTAAAAACAATTTTCAAATATTAATAAAAATGAGCCAGAAAGCCAGAACATTTTCATGTAAAAACGATCCAGATTTATTTTGTTATGTGTGCGGCCAATATATCACCGGGAAAAAACGGAAGTGGTTCTTAACTTCATTGCAAAAGTCATATCAAGATTGCTATAATATCTATCCGCACAATTTGAACCAGCATTGGACACCGAGTACTATATGCATTCCATGTCGATTGAATTTATCTATGAAGTCTTCTAACGTAAAGTAAGTATAAATTAATAGATTTGGAATATTTTATAATTACAATATTTCTTAATTAAAATTTGAATTCTTCATATTCCTGATTTCAATTTTTTTTTTCATTTTACAGACGACACTTGGAAATTTTGAAGCCTATGCTATGGAGAGAAACAGCGAACCACGCATCCGAGTGTTATTTTTGTTTAAGTACAAAAAGCATATTTGATGGCCCACAAATTCGCAAATTGGTGAACGATACTGAATTTGGCAGTTCAATGTCAGAAATTGAGAAGAATGCATGGGATTCGTTTGTATGGGTTATTCAAAATTTCTTAGGAAATAACAAGGGTGATGATTACGTTGCGCACGTTGAAGAGATGTTAACTCACTTCCAGAATCTTGGATGCAACATGAGCATCAAATTACACTACCTGCACAGTCACTTAGATCGTTTTCCTGAAAATCTAGGAGACTTGAGTGAAGAACAGGGCGAACGATTCCACCAAGATATCCGGACAATGGAGGAACGATACCAGGGTCGCTGGGATGCACACATGATGGCTGATTTTTGCTGGAGTATTCAGAGTAACACTTCGTTATTCAACAATAGTAGAAAATCGACTAAAAGAAAATTTCAGAGTGTGTAGTTTATAATACATATTTATTTATTTATTTTCTTGTTTTATTTATTATAATAAATGTGAATAATAAAATATAAATTTTCTACTATTTAATTTATTTATTTATTTACATTTAAGCTCATCCAACACAAATGTCTTTCCGAAGAATAGAATCAGTATATTCTAGGTAGGGTTTTGCCAAAAAATACACGAATGTTACTATGTAATGCATTTTTGATGTGAAAATTTGTACATAGCATGGGGAAAATGTTTTCAAAATTCAATCAATCGAAAGAAGAACATTAACTACTCAATTTTATGTATATCAGACAAAAAACTAAAATTTGGTGAAAATGAGCGAATTCACTTAATTGTGAATAAATTCGAAAAAAATCAATCGATTTTTATGATCGATATCTCATTTTGTTCCTATTACATGTGGCTTTGCGATAAAGCAATAAATCTGAACGATTTTTGCCGTTTTCGATTTTTTATGATTTTTTTTAACCAAAAAAATTTGCTATTTTCACGTAAAAAAAATATTTTTTCCCTCAATTTTTTATTATAACTCCAAAACTACTGAGCCGATTGAAACGCAATATATTAACGGATTAAAGGCTATGTAAATTTCAGTTTTTCTAAATTTATTTGAATAATATCGGACTAATTTTTTTTTAGTTATCATTAATTATGTGGAGACACGTCTAAAAAAATTTATAATTTTAATTAAAAATTTTTAAAAAAAAAACCTCTCCATAGAATTTCAAAATTGAACCATATTTGTACTACTGGGACCACAATACATCAAAATTGTATAGTGGTTTTCAAAGCCCCTAAAATTTTTTCAAAATTGTTGCCTTGTGTAATTGCACAAGTCACTAAGAGGGAAATCACATAGAAAAACTGATAGAGATCATTAGGGCAAGGAATTACAGGCAACAAAAAAAAAATAGGAGCCTAAAATATGCAGTAAAGAATCCAAAATATGCGCTTAAAATACACATTTAGGTCGAAATATGTAAAAAAAAAAAATAATAGGCACTAAAAAAATATGCACTAAAAATCAAAAAAATATGCACGTAGAATTTTTGAATTTTTAAAAATTGTTTTATTAGTCTAGCTTGATGGTTTAAAAATTAAATCCAATATAAATGTCTTACAAATGAGAACTACTTAGATGCTATGTTAAGGGTTACAAATGTTTTCTTTATTTTAAATTAAAACTGAATTTTAATTTTTACAAAATATGCAAAAATTTTCAATTAAATTAAAAATATGCAAAAATGCCAGAATGTGAAAAAAATGTGTATTTATAGCAAAATATCCATAAATATGCATTTATAACAAATTGGATAGACTCAAATTTTGGATATAATTATTATGAGTATCCCTTTAGTATACATTTTTAATTTTTTAATATTTGACTTGAATATAGCTCATGTGCAGTGTTGCCAGGTATGTTGAGCATAAAATCGTCAAATTTTCCAATAAAAATCGTCAAAATCGTCATTTTATTTTCAAAAATCGTCAAAAAATCGTCAAAACAAAAAATATTTGTTTCATGTGGGATAAAGTTTTAATAACAAAAAAGAATAATAATGTAATTCACATTTCAAATGCTCATGTACTATCGGTGTAATATAATACGATTTTTTACACTTTTCTGTAATTTAAACTTCGAAAATCATGAAATTTTATAACGATAGCACTTTACCACTTTAACGTTTAATTCCTTCTACATAATTCTTTAAACACCCTTCAGTAGCACAATTTTTAAATCTTAAATTCTTTTACATAGTTTAGAAATTCTTTAATAATGTTATTTTCTTTAATTATTAAATTTGGACTTCCATTAACGAATTAAAGTTTCAAATTGCATTACATGTGATGACATAGTTTAATACAATAAATTTTGAAATTTTTGATTATTTCATATTTTTGGGTTGGTTTTTAATATTGCTAACAAATATTTATTATTTTATTTATTTTTTATATTATTATTTATTTTTATTTAAATATTGTTTATTACTGCATGTTTTTCCATTTTCAAATATAAATTGTGAATATCTGAAGTTTCACTTTGGAACACATTAATTATATTATTATTAGGCCTGTTTTTTAAGCACCGGATTTATTTTTGGATTTATAAATGAGAATATTCGAACTCGATGTTTGTTTCGCAAAAACTTGGATGTTTTTTTTTTTTTAATTTAAAAAATATTTTATTTTTATTTCAATCTTACACTAATAAAACTTTATAAAAAATATAAATATTAAAAAAAGCAGGGTTGGCATTCAATAATTTTCATAATAACGATTGGCTATCACAGTAACACTAATAGCGGAATGGAAATTTAAAAAAAGACATGTAAACGGTTTAAGTTTTCTATTTAGCCTGTTTGATTTTGAAATATCTTGAACTATTTAAAGTCAAAATAACGCTAAAATACCGAAACGACGATTTATAACGTTATTTTGTTGATGTAACAAAATTTAACGGGTAGAATTTTGAAATAAACCCTGTAAAGACACATGCCACTATTGGAATCGTAGCTTGAGAACGTTCATAACGGCATTGGTGTGGCCTTGGAAGGCAACTGCCATGATTGTAATGAAAAGGTAGTGTTTGCCAACCATGAAAAAAGTAAGCACATACTCAGGGAACTTCTGCTGTAAATATTTGTCGTTGTTTCAGTTGTAATACAGTATCTTTATTTTTAAGTGAAAAAACAGTAATTTGTAGAAGAAATTTAATTTTTGACTACAATTGTAGTTCATTTAAAAAACAAACCACATTAAATTACAGTATTATAATTTTACATTCATTTTGTACAGTATTTTTTTTTTTATTTAAAAAAATAAAACAAATTAATGTTTGTTTATATTTTACTGCACTGACTGAACCACTCATTAATAATACAATTGTAGTTAATTTTTTGAACAGTAAAAAACAAATAACTATGTTAGTTGAATTTACTAAAATGGAAGTCGTTCTTTTTTCAGGTGAAATTTCATTTGTTTTTAGTTGCATTTGCAGTGGTCTTTACCGTTATTAAGTGCAGAAAATAAATTAAAATAAACCTAACATGAATCCACAAAATAACTTTTTTGCTAAACTTTCAATAAAAAATAGTTTTTAATTTTAACGAAATAATAAAAATCCAAAAATAGATCCGGTAATTTTTTAAAAATAGCAAATAAACATGTTTTGCTGACATATTAAACGTTTGTCAAAAATCGTCATTTTGGAAGCAAAAATCGTCAAATCGTCATTTAGTAATTTAGGTACTAAAAATCGTCAAAATGACGATAAATCGTCAAACCTGGCAACAGTGCTCATGTGTTTAAGGCCTCTACGACAACGCCTTCTCTAAGCGACTAGGCCTTAAAGAGCGAAACATGCGTTTATATGGGAAAAAATTACTTATTTTCAGTTATTGCTAATTTTTTTAAATGTTGTACTGGACCGAAAAATTCGAACACACATCTTAAAAATTTTTGAAATTGATTACTACAATAGAAATTTTTTATTCAAAAGACTCAAAATTGTGAGATAAGGAAGACATTTTTTTTTATGTCTTTTACCTCTATTAAGGTGATGTCAAAAACGGACAAAATTTTTGGGGTGCTTTTCAAATCCCTCTTTGAACTCCAGGGTCTTGTTTAAAACATCTTAGAGAATAAAAGTAAAAAAATTTAAAATTATCCCACAGTACATTTGGATAGGGCAACGATTTGATTTTTACGGATTTCGAGGAAATTGTGTTTTTGGTAATTATTTGTTGTCTTATTTGTTGTCATTAAATATTTAAAATCGAAAATTAGCTACTTTAGTAACTTTTGTTGTTTTATTTTATAACAATAACTCAAGGATGAAAAAAAAATTGTTTTGAACATCATTAACCCATGTGGTCAATTGACCCCAAATGACCCCAGACTTATTTATTTCAATTTACAAAAAAGGTCAAAACTTTGCTTACTACTATTGAATTTTAAGAAACGTGATCTAAAATATTTTAATACAATATCTGAAGATTCTGTGCCAACAGTTTTGAACAAATTAAACAACGTTAACCCGTGCCGTGCCGCATTTAGATCAAAAGAGATACTGCGGGAATTTATATATATATATATATTTTTTGTACGTTGAACCAACACTCAAGGGATGCCCCCTACTAATGCATTGCATTGTGTTGATATCAGGAAAATAGGTTATGGGGAGGAGGAAAGAGGGAGTAGTGTTTGTGGACATTTGACTTGAATTTTTCTAAATTGTAATTTGCAGGGAAGACCTCCGCAGGGAGACAATTCCACATACGGCTAGTGCGACTGAAAAACAAATTTTCTCTGTAATGCGTTGTGCGATTTGCCGGGCTATAGACAACAAACGGATGAGATCTATTTGATAAGCGGGTAGTACGAACAGAAACCCGGTCCCTCGGGATGAGTCGGCTTATCCCAGCAGAACACTTCCCATGGTAATATCTATAGAACAAAGTCACACATCTAAATTTTAAATGCCGCATTTAGATCAAAAGAGATACTGCGGGAATTTAACAAAAACTTTTTAAGTTCTTTTTTTTACAAACTTTTAATAATTTCTTATTACATGCAAATCAAAGAAAAGCCTTAATATATAAATTAGATGACAGCTGTTGCTTCGGTGACGTTCTTATTGTTTTAATTAAATTATGAAATTAGAGATTTGAAAAGCACCGTTTTTGACATCATCTTAAGATAGGTTAACGACATCCAAAAAAAAATTTCTTCCATATCTCACAATTTTGAGTCTTTTGAATAAAAAAATTATATTGTAGTAATCAATTTCAAAAATTTTTAAAATGTGTGCTCGAATTTTTCGGTCATGCAATAATTGTCACAATAGTGGTCTGGCGCAGTATTTATTACTGGGCTAGTTGGTAACCGATTTTGGATTTAAATACCTTTTTAAATACATAATAATATCATTATGTAGAATAATTTACCATTTAGAATAAAAACTATTACAATATTTAAAAAAAAATAGCAAAAACTAAAAAAAGTAATTTTTTCCCCATATAAACGCATGCTTCGCTCTTTAAGGCCTAGTCGCTTAGGGTAGGCGTTGTCGTAGAGGCCTATAATTACACATGAGTTATATTCAAGACAAATATAAAAAAATTAGAGGGTACCGTATTAACATTTCCAACATTTAAACTTATGGAACACTCTAAGAGGCACTCTAATAATCATATCTGGTCATGATTAAACCTTTTTACCAGAGTTATTTTTTTTTTTAAATTTTTTCTTTGGTTTATTCATTTGCTAGTTACACAAAAAAAACTAAAAACGGGTTTCAATTAAAAAATTTATTGAATCAATTAATATTTTAATTGATTTTGCACCTATCACGGCAATGATATTATCAATTAAACCTTTTATTAAAATTAAGAACTAAAAAAAAGTTATAAATAACTTCTACAAAAAAAAATATGATACACACAAAAAAAGTGTGTGATCTATACGTTGGTATGTGTGTTTTTTGCAATGCTGAGTCTGTTTGTGTGTGTGCTTGTTTTGTTTGTTAACTTCAAATGTATTTGGTATTTTATACTGAAAAGTTTCTATTTATTCTCTTTATATATTTAGAAGTCAATTAAAATATTAATTGATTCAATTAAATATTTGTTTAGAAACAAATTAAATTCAAATCAAATCTTTAATTAGATATTTTAGGTTGATAATTTTTTCTGTGTATAGAATATATTTATATTTTAAAGAATATATTTTAATGATATAATGTGTGTAGACTACACATTAAATTCCACAAATTTCTTCCAATTGATGCCAATAAGACATAGAAAGGATATTTTTTATGATTAGCAACAGAAATTTCAAATTAATTTTTCACATTATATTGAAGTGCTTCTAATTGAATTTCGGTATAATTTTTTATGTTTTGAAAAATGTATATGAAAAATATGCATCGATTAAAAAAATAAAATTATTCATTGAAAATATATGTAAGGATTATTTTGCCGTTTTTATATTTTTTCTATCTTTTCCCGTTTTCGTTAAAATTCAAAATTATTGTTAAGCCTAAAAGAATTTCTGCCACTGTATAAAAAAGTCTTGATTTTAATATTGATCTAAAGTGAGACAGTTAGCGGAAACACAAAAAAAAGTATTTTTTTTAAAACAACTTGAGGCTTAAATTAACTGAGAAAATTTGTTAATTTTAGAATTACTAAGTATTAGTTAACTTTAAAAAATATTTCAAATACGGATGAAATTCGTTCTTGTGGTGAAGTGAGATAACTAGTAAATTTAGCTAAATAACTGATTTAAACGATAACAACAGGTGTGATCGTTAAGCGGTCATGGACTTGATAACTGGGAAAATTGATTAATTTGAAAATTAGCTTGATTTAAACCCAATAGTGTTTATAATTTTTAGAGAAAAACGTTTATTTTTCTTCTTAACCTAAACCTTTGGAAATTAAATTTGCATAGTAATTAAGAATTAATTGGGACTGTCTATATGACGTTAAAATAACACTGTACTAAAATACATTACAAAATTTGCCATGCGGCGATGTCTTAACATAAACGCAAAGTTAGCTACTCTGAACGTAAAACCATACATCAATCGTTGTGAAATAGAGACGGAGATTAGAAAATAAACAAAAATCTAAAAATAGAATGTTTGTGTGTGTTAGTGTCTGTCACTTCTGAGTATACAATAACAGAAAATCTAATAGGAAAGAAAACTTCAATTAAGCTACATTGCATTCGAAGTAATACATGGGTCATGACTTGGTACGTTTGTAATGCAAGAAGAAACGCAGGTTCAATTCTTAGGGCCGGCAGGTTGTTGAAAAATTCATCATATAGAGACAATCTGACAATTATGACGCCTGTCCATTAGGGTGATAACTTTTTTTGGACAACATTCTCCCCAGGGGTTTTCTAATGGCAAATATTGTATTAATGATAAAAAAAACTATTTCAGTTCAATTTGGTAAAAAAAAAACCTTGCGCACCGACAGCGATTTCTAAAATGCCTTTAATATGTTTATTTTAAATTTTTTTAATAACAATTTTTTTTAAATATGGTTTATACATATGTAAGTAAGCAAATTTGGAAGAAAACTAGTCCATTGACTCGAAAACGGACTTTACTATTGATATCAGCATGCCTTAATTATATAGATGTGATGGTCAGACGTTGAGGCATCAAAAAAAGTTTTTTTTTAACTTTGTTTGATTCAAAACTTTAACGCGTTTGGTGCGGAACCTTTTTTAAAGATAGCGAAAAACTAAAAACGCAGTTCTTAATATTTGTCCATGCCCTACACGATTTTGTCTGAGGAGATTTGATATTTGCAAAAAATGCAAAAAGTTATCACCCTAGAGTCAAAAACTAGTCTAGTCTGATTTGAAAATTAATAGTGTTTATAATTTTTAGAGGAAAACGTTTATTCTTCTTCTTAACCTCCAACTTTCTAAACAGAAAAAGTTAGTTCAACCCCTTATCTGACGGTATATATAAATATATTTGAACTCTGATATAATTGGATAGACTCAAATTTTGGATATAATTTTATATGATCTATCAGGTCATATCTAAGCCTTTTTTACTAGGGTTATTTGTTTTCAAAATTTTTCTTTGGTTTATCCATTTGCTACATAGTTATGTATGGAATACTAAAAATTTTCAACTTCCATAGAAATTGGATAAACCAAAGAAAAATGAAAATTAAAAAAATAAGTAAATGAGTATCACTTGTTAAATTATGATTTTGGCGCTTACGTCTTTATGGGTAGAAAAATTCTCTGAGGATCTATGACGTGTTCTTAACTAATCTCAAATATTATCGGAGGAACTAAATTGTTTATCCCTCTGATGAAATAGATAACATCGAGTTTTTACAATCTAATTTTCAATTTACCGTCGGCAATATAAGCAAATGCCATTTAATATCTCATCTCATTTTTTATATTTTCCGTTGCTACCCAGCGAAAAAAGGGTGGAAAAAGATGTAGTAAAATCATCACATATACGGATTCAGATGTAGTGCAAATTGAGGTGAAACACGCATTATTTTAACATGGGGTTGTCATAGGACGGAGGTAGTGCAAATTCCTCAAACTTCACTTTGTTAAAAGTACTATGTGTAAGGTTATGAAAGATTGTATTTTTGGGTGTCCTTTTTCATAGAACTTAATTTGTTATTTTTAATTAGTGGTTAAGTCACATCGTATTTACCGAGTGTTAATATGGATTTGTAGGAGTGCTTAAACGGTTATAATTAAAAAAACGTTTAAACAGCTTTCCAGCTTTTGAAACAAAGCGAAATAATAGTTTTTCGTTCAACTGAAAAGAAAGAAAACTATTGTGAAGTCTGATATTTTGTAATCATTGTTTTTCAAATTTAAAGGTCAGAAAACACTAATTCAAAGCGACATCTGGATAAAAAAAATAGTTGTTAAAAGACACAAACTCCCGGTTCCATTCGAGTATGTCAAATACCGAATGGTAACCGAACATTCGTGATATTTCTACTAGTTAGCCCTGTATATGATGACATTATATGCTAAGTTTAGGAATTGATCTAAAAGTCCAGCATTAGATCAGAAAAATCAGTAGTAGTAGCTACTTTGTGTGTAATGAAAATATTGTTTATTTGGAACTACTTCGCATTATTTTTGTTGGGTACTTAAAGTTAAAAGTTTTGTTTAAAATTTTTAACAAATATCTCAAGCACCAATAACAATATAATTTATTAGATAAATTTGCACCAATAAAAAAAAAAAACCGAAGTCATCTTCAGAAGTACCCATAATGAAAATATAAAAAAAAAAAATAACTAGAAACTCAGAGTACTCGAAAATTATGTGGTAATACACAAATCAAATGCTTGTGATACTTATTTGAAGTGTCTCCCATAAATGAATAACGTACAACAAGTGTTATTCTAATAGAAAACGACTCAAAAAAAAATATATTAATTCAATAATAAAAATACAAATATTACTCATCATCACTTGAGATAGAAAATATTACGTATACACACAGAAAAAAATGTAGCTATTTGCCAACTGAAATTCGGTTACTAAGACTCTAATTCGGTTATTACGAATTTCAGACAGTTGGCACAACTTTATATTAGTTTTCACAAAGAAGTTCAGTTAATGCAACAGAACTTTAGTTGCAACACAGAAAATTTTAAGATATCGAATGTAAATATCGTTGTTCTAACTGAATTTATAAGTTCTTACCATTAATATACACTTTTCAATTCGGTTGGAACTTTATTTCTCTGTGTGTACGTACTGTGGACTGACAGACACAAGGTAAGTATGAAATGTAGTCGTTAAAAGTACTCAAATAATTGTACTACAACTAATTTGTGAATAAATGCAGTTTGGAATGGAATAAATACTCAAATATTGGGTACAATATTAAAGCCGTTTTTTTTTTCACAGAAAATCAACAATCTGAGGTATAAATTAAAAAAAAAAAATTGTATTAAACATAAGGTGCCATAAAATATATTAAACTAAGAAAAACACCAACTGCACTTTCAGTTCAAGTGCCATAAATTTTCTATGATTTATCAAAAATAAACAATCTAAACAACAAAAATACAAATTTATATCATAAAACAATTTATAATTTTTGTTTATTGAAATACATTTTTTTTAAATCTATTAAAAAAGGTATAGATAGATTACAATAAACTAAACTGAATTTAGTTTGTTTTAATCGTTTATCAATTCAAAAGTGATTATGTTGAAATTAAGGTTGTGCTAATATTGTTTTTTTTTTTTTATATGAAATAAAAAAAAAATACCTACTCGTGATTGTAAAACCCATCTTTGTAAAGGGTCTGCCATCTAACGTTTTTTTTTTCAACTAGTGCTTATTTCGTGAATGGTAACACTTAGCTCATGTCTGATTTGACAGATAATTAGTTTTATCCTTCCGCTGAACGAATATGGTCCGTATGTTCGTTATCTTGTGAAAAAAGTGAAAGAAACTGGCATCCTCATCGATAAACCAAAGCGTGAAAAGCCAAAAACAGTGCGTACACCCGAGAATATTGCTGCTGTGGCAGAAAGTGTGCGTGAAGCGCCATCAACATCAATTCACCGTCGTTCTCAACAATTGAACATTTCGGAGACATCATTGAGACGAATTTTGCATAAAGACCTTGGTATGACGCCATACAAAGTCCAATTGGTTTAGGAGTTTAAAAAAAAAAAACGTTATTAGGCGGACCCTTTATAATAATCAAATAATAGCAAAAATATTCTTATCTAATGTTTGTTTCTATTTTATTTTTCCATACAATTTTTTTATCTTGGCGTGTATATCAGTTTTAATTGGCAGTGGGCTGTTGATAAGCGCCGTTCACAACAATTTTGACCAGTCAGCCTTAACGTGTTATCAGATCATTTTTTTTTTTTAACCTATCTTTCTAACAAATAATAGAACTAGTTTATTCATTAGAATGTTACTAATTTATCTGATTGGTAAAAAAAAATATATTCATTTACGCAGTATCTCTAATAATTAACGAAATAAACGCCTTAAAAGATTTAAAAAAAAAAATCTGAAAATATATTTTTGTTCAAAGCTAGTGATGTTTTCAAATTAAAATCTTTTTAAAGTTTCGAAAATGAACTACTTTTTAGATTTTAAACAAAAAAGCATTTTTTTGGTGCAAAACATTGGTGATTCCAAACCGCCATCCATTCCAATTATTGTCTCTTTTTCGTACAGTTTACAAAAAAAAAACGACTTTTTGTGAATAAAAACAAATTATTGTTTCATAATTCGTCATTCCAAATACAATTGTTTTATTACTTTTTCTTGCAACGAGAGGGCAGATTGTCTTGCCAACCGCGGGGCCCGAAGGCCCTTTATTGGTCCTGAACCATTCTGTGGAATACCTGCGGGGTATGTTAGGGAAAGGCTCAGGGCATGGAGAGTCTAAATTCTCTGGTTACTGGGAAAACTCTCCTGATCAGCGCCAGGCTAAAAGATTGATCTCTTTTCCCAGTAGGGGGAAGGGTCAATCGGACACGGATATGTGTAGGTTTTGTGAGATGGTGTCTGAGACCTCGGAGCATGTTCTCTGCGAATGTCCCAGGTTTTGTGATAGGAGACTTAGGTTTCTAGGCGATCGCTTCATTTCGCCTTCCGACATCGCGAACATTTTGCCTAATAGGATAATTGGCTTTATAGGTAGCTTGAATCTGTAGGTAACTTTAGGCAGCACAAAAGACCTACATTGGTCGCGGTGCATAGTGCCTTCTGATCTAATCTAATCTAGGCTAGGGTGTCCAATAAAAATATATATTTCTCATTACACCTTCCAGTTTTATTCCAAATGGTTCCAAATAGAAGAAATAATTTTTTTTTTGGAAATCATATAACCTGTGCCGCAAGACTGCCGAAAATGGCCTATTTTGGAAAAAATGTATATCATTATTAAATTTGAATAATTTTCATTTATATTGCACAATTAAAGTTCGAAAAAAACATAATTTTTATTTTTTATAAAAATTTTAACAAACTTGTATAAAAGACAAAGTATGGTAGTATTGTTTACTACTTCCCCTGTACATTTTGTTTTTAAAAACAAATGTACAAATAAAAAGGAAAAGACGTGTATTGAATATTTACCAATGGTAAAAATGATCAATTTATTTTTTGATCAATGGTGATAATCTTTAACTTCGAGCTTATATATATATATATTAGTTCTCATGTAGTGAATAAACTAGTTTATATGAATGTGTGATGTTTTGCATGGCATTGTTACTTCTTTCAGAACGTGTTCTGATGATGGGAACCTAGAAAATTCCCGAAATAGATCTATCAACACATTCCTGAAAGGGTCAAATAATAAATTTGAAAACAAAAACTCTATAGATTATTTGTTAGGACAATATCCTAATGAAGAAATATAGAGTATGGCCTCGAACTTGAATAATTTTTCATTTTTATTGCACAATTAAAGGTCGAAAAAACATAATTTTTATTTTTAATAAAAATTATATCAAACTTGTTTAAGAAATTTTTTATTGCAAAATCTTTATCGCTATAAATATATATATTTCTTTATGCTTCAAAATCTCAATGTCTGTTAAATTTTTTAATCAAAAATTGTGTCAAATTATAAAATACTTAAGATACTGAATTTCAGTCGGTTGGTACGACTGAACATTAGTTTTCACAGCAAAGTTCGGTTAATTTAACAGAATTTTAGTTGCAACACCCAAAATATTCAGAAATCGAATGTAAATATTGTTGTACTAACTAAATTTATAAGTTGTTTCTATTAATATACTCTTTTCAATTCGGTTGGGACATTATTTCTCTGTGTGGAGGCACCGATAGGTACCTAGGTACTTTTCTAAACAATCAAACATTTTTGTAAATTTTTTGTGTGATTTAAATTTTTTTTTGTTTTAACCCTAAATTAACTGCTAATGGCAGTCAAAGGAACTACGTTCCTTGTTGGAAAGGTGTGCATTACACTCTGCAAAGTTATGCAGTTACTACATGACAGTTATTTGTGTAGATAGTAATGAGTTTGTAGTTATTTTAGCTGCAATTGCAGTTGTTTTACTTAGAAAAATAATTTTCAATGTTTTTGACAGTGATTTCTTTAAACAACCTACCGAAACTATTGCATTGTGGTAACATTTAGTTTATGCAGTGAGTGTGTGTGTATCTTTTGATTAAATATTTTGACAGAATGTTTTTGTTTCTTATTGTTAAATAAACAAAATATTAAAGTTAGTTTTGTAATAGAAAATAAAATTATTTATTTGATATTAAGTGTCGTATTTTTTATTTTCAGCTCTTTTAATATTTGATCTTTTAATTTGATCTGACGAAAAAAAAATCTCATGAACAAATTTGCCTTTCTCGTAGACTAACATGTGCCCAGAATGATTTGGAAAAATACCATGACACGTGAAAAATTATTACTTAAATTAATTTTGTGCAAATAATTTTTCAGAATTGTTTAGTTTATTTAAAAATAAATAAAAATTAAGTAAAGAATATTTACAAAAAATTTGTGTTTTATTTATATTTTTCTAACGCCGGTAATGTTGTTTTAACTGCATTTGCAATTGTTTTTACTACATTTGACAGTTGATTTTTAAAAATAAATACACATTGCAGTTGCAAGTGTAGTGAACAACTTTTTAACTCCAAGTGCAGCTATTGAAAATGTTACTTGCAGTTAATTCTACATACACAATTTCCTGAGTGTATATTTGCATTTAAATCAACTGCAATACGTAGTTAAGTTAACTGTTTAAAATCAACTGACAAATGTAGTAAAAACGACTAGAAATGCAGTTAAAACAACAGACATAGATAAATTCTAAAACTAAAAACTAACCTTCTCTTTTACTTTCTTTTTGCTTAAAGAACCAAAAGAACAAATTTTCTTCTCATACTCTTTTGCTAAAAATTTCGAAACATTCGATCGAAAAACACACACTCTTAAATGATCGTTGTTTTAGCACTTGTGTGATAAAAACAAAATGGAAATAACTACTTTAAATATTTGTAACTAAAATGCAGTAATTTTGTAAGTTATTTTAAAAAAATCAACTATCTAAAACATTGAAAAAAAATTCTAACATAAAAGAAGTTTGAAGTTGTTTTAACTTCAATTGCATAGTTTCCTTATTTTCTCGTTTATTTGATTTAAAATATTAAGCCTATATCAAATATTCCTTCAAAAATCTGGGTCTCTTGTTAATGTTGTTTTGTATTTTTCAAAAATTCATTCATTGATCTCTTTTTTCCTTATCTTTTACAAATATTGCAAAAAAAAAAAAATACCGATAAAGAAGTTACATATTGTACATCAATTGAAAACTTATGTTTAACTAAAACATAAATATCTGATAGTCTTTACAATATTTTATTTTCTTGTTCGAAATGGTATGTAGTTCAGTTAGATAAAATCGAATTTTTTCACTTACCTACTTATATTTTTCTTTCCTGATGACCTGAAATGAAAAAAGATAAACAACTGAATAATAAATAAAAATATTGAATAAATGGAAAAAAAATAACAATAAATTGATAATATTGTATGAATAAGATAATATATATCACATTAAGGTGCTCATAGGACAAATACTACATTAAAATGGTATAGGTTTGTGTAACTGGCAGGTTGGTAAGGGGTAGTAAGGGGTAAACAAAATCTATAGTTAACAATAAATTATATTGACATGTTATAACAACAATAGTTATTAATTATTATAGGATTTTGGTGTTCGGTTGGAAATATGAATAATGAAATTTTGTAGTCGAATTAGATTTGAGGAAAGAAAATAGAATAGCAATTGGTCAAAAGATAAGATAGAGAGCTAGATTAACTTGATCCATGAAACTAATTATTTATTTGAAAATAAATGTAGATTTATAAATGCATAAAACCGTTTTGCATGGAGTTTAACAGGGATTTTGGTGCAAAGAATCGTTGTATACATTTTTGGCGCCCAACGGGAGGCTCTAGTTAACGCAAGTAACAACTTTTGATTCTTTGTTATCTTGTGGCTGATTTAATACAAATTGCGTGCAACTTTAATGATTATTTCTTATTTTCTGCTACTTACGAGGGCGAATCAATAAGTCCGTGACTTTTCGAACTTCCCGAACTGCTCCTATCAAGTACCACCTGTTAATAGACTACTCTCAAATTTTGAGCAAGTTCCGTCATTTACTTTGCGTTTAACAGCTGTTCAAAACATACAACCTCGTGGATTTTTTTAAGAATGGAAGAAAGAGAATCAAACAAAGGAAAAGCTTGATAAATTTCAATGGTAAAATCGATTTCAATGGTAAAAAAGTGGTCTACTGACTTTCGTTGTGGTCGCACAAGTACAAATGACGCTGAACGTTCTGGACGGCCAATTGAGGTCAATACACCCGAAAATGTCGAAAAAATCCACGATATGGTGTTGGCCGATCGAAGAGTAAAAGTGCGTGAGATTGTTAATGCCATAGGCATTTTATATGGCAGTGTGGTATCGATTTTAAATGATCAGTTGGGTTTCAGAAAGCTGTCTGCAAGATGGGTGCCGCGTTTGCTCTCAATTGACCATATACGTAATCGTGGCCAATAAGGTGATGGCAACAGTTTTTTGGGATGCACGTAAAATAATCCACATCGATTACCTTCACAAGGGAAAAGCAATAAACGGCGAATATTATGCCAACTTATTGGCTTATTTTATGGACCTCGAAAAATAATATTTTTTGGAAGGGATACAAAAATTGGAGAAACGTTGGACTAAGTGTATTGAGCTAAAAGGAGATTATGTTGAAAAATATTTCTTTTTTTTTTTTTAAAACTGTGTTTCATTCCAAAAGTCACGGACTTATTGATCCGCCCTCGTACTATTACATTAACCTATGTGCCACGTTGGGCGCCACAAATTTAAAAAGCAATGTTTCGAATGTTGCAATTAAAGTGTTTGTATCAAAGAAAATACTTTTTATGCAAAAGAAAGTAATACTTTTATTAATATTTTTTTTAGTGTGAAGAAAATGTTGTATGTTGTATAGAATCAATCTATTTTCAGAGAACCATCACTAACAAACATGTCAGTGATTGTAATAAATAAGTAATAAACTCAATTTTAAAATAATATCTATCATTTCCTATTTCGTTATACTTTCTATGCACACAGAAAACAGTTTTGTAGATGCAACCGAATTTTTGTGGTTCAATGTACTATCACTATTCTCAAATTTTAATACTATTGTAACAACCGACAAGTATTTAAAAATTTCGAATTTTTTTACTGAACAATTGAATATTTTATGTTTATGGACTATAATATTCTATAAATTGATTCACATGCGTTCAACAAAATTTATTTTATTATTAAAAAAAATGATATATCTCGAACTGGGCTCGAACCGATGATCTTCCGTTTGTCAGGCAAGTACTTTACCTCTAGCCTGAACCCAATATAAATAAGTTTTTTTAAATTTAAACCTTGAATATTTTCTAGTTTCAAATTTAAATATATGTCTAAAAATAGATTTGTATGAACAACAGAAATTCATTGCTAATCTCAATATTTTATTAGAGTTTCCAATACTATAAAAAGAGTTTTATATTATTTTAAAATTATTTTATTGATAAAAATTCTTGTTCGCGAACTAAGCTCGACCTCTGGCCTAAACCTAATTTGAAATTGTATTTTTAAATTTCAACTTTAAATGTTTTTTATTTCAAATTTAAATATGTATGTCTAAAAATAGATGTGTATGTAAAACAGAAATTCGATTACTAAGCTCAATATTTTATTAGAGTTACCAAAACTAAATTCTTAATCCGCGAACTGGACTCGAACCCAATCGAACCCTTTTTTAAATTTGTATTTTCAAATTTCTACCTTCTCTCTTTTTTCTTTCAAGTTTAAATATGAATGTCTAAAAATAGATTTGTTTGTACAACAGAAATTGGGTTGCGAATCTTAATATTTTATGAGAGTTACCAAAACTATTAAAAAACTTTATGTTATTTTAAAATTGGTAACGAAAACTTATATTTTAGATAGAGTGATTGTTTTTTTTTTTGCAGTCTAAACTAATATTTGTTTTTAACTGCAAATATTTTATTCAAGGCATAAACTCTCCGAAAAGTGGTTGGTTGTTGGTATTAAAGGTAATGTAGAAGATAATATTTGTTCAATATTGATAAGGAAAACCAATAATTTGAATGATGTGACTGTGTTTTGGTTAATTTTATATAGTTTCTGTTTACAATATAGTTGAATTATTCTAATGAAGAATTTTAAGTGCAATTAAAATTATTGAATTATGATTAAATTTTGTTGGTTACAATGAAATTCCAACCAATTTATTCTCTGTGTGTGATATCTTTTTTTATAATCCCAAAATATTTTCAAATTAAATAAAACAAACTTACATATAATTAGTTTGCGTTTAGCCGCAATAAATTTTAAACAATTTAATAAAATTTTGCACATACGCTAACAACACTAAAATGTTGGCATAAAAAAGACCACAGGAACGAACAAATCAAATTAAATGAGCAATATTACATTAATGGGGGGGCTTTAAAATTGTTGTTTTACAATTTCATTAACTCGGCCGCGCGCAAAACGAGCAATCATTAACACAGCACACTGGCTATATCATAGACACAAGTTGAGCACACTCCTCTGTTAAAGACTTTGCATTTATTTTATTCCTATATTTCATTCTTCTGGTAACAAACACACACCCCCTCTTTGTATAGAGTTGAATTTTAAATGCTTTGTTAAATGCCTTAGACTTTAGTTTGTTAAAGAAGCCCTTGTCTGTTCGTTATTTTTTTGGGAATATGCCATCTAGCCATGTAAAATGTTGATTATAAGCGAGGTGTTTATTATGTTGTCTTGGTATTATGCATTTAGCTGTTGTTACTGTATTGTGTTGTTCATTCTTTTTTTTCGATAATTTTTCATTTTTAACGTCAATTAAGTCAATCACACGCCCTTTTAAAGGCAAACAACCCGCAGCCACTGTTTGCATATGAAAACATTACTATGCAATTATACACTGAAACAAATGATGTAGAAATTATGAACAAAACTTTTGATAGGCTTCCATGAAACCTTTATATCGAAGTTTTTGGCGCCCAACGAGGAATCATGTTAAAGTAAAGAATATCATTAAGATGTTTATAACGTAATCTACTTTAAAACGCTACCATTAAAAGGAAAATAAATTCGTTGGAAATGTTTACAGACGAAAAAATTTATATTTATCCATTAGCATCTCAAAATATTAAAGAGAGTCAGTTTAATTTAATGTTTAAGTCATGCTGTAAAAAATCTCCAATGGAAGCTGCAAAATGGGTGTCTGTACGTTGAGGTTGAAGGTGAAGATGAAGTGACAAGGGGAGGGGGTGCAGTACCAAAAGATTGCTGATGCAAACTTCTGATCCGTATGTTCTTTAATATCTTGATAGTCTGCTGAACTGATGATCTCTGAATTCTCGGGGATGTGAAGGAAAAATAACGTTATCGAAACGAACTTGTTTTGAGACGGACTTCCATGAATCCTAAACTTAATATTTTTTTGGCTGTCCGATTATATAGGTAAAATGTATAGGTAAAATGTATAGGTAAAATGTATAGGTAAAACTTAAAAAACAGTTAAATTAATATGTATATGGGAAACAACAACAAATGTTTCGGTTAAAGTCCCAGTTAGTAATTAACGGTACATGTTTCGGTTAAAGTCCCAGTTAGTAATTAGACATAAAACTAAACTGGTTCTCTCCAATATTCTGAGATGTAACATAGAAATAAATTCCTTAGGCTGTAAACATTTCCAATGAATTGTCTCTCCTTCAGTCCTGGACTTTCGCAGAGTTGACGTAAAACTACCTCATTATGCTACTTTTTCTTTCTCATGATTCTCCTTCTACAGTAATCCCTATAATAGCAATCCCAACGTACAGCACGCTTATTGTTATATTTTCTATTTTGATTTGTCGCTCATTTAGTCCTAAACTTGAGGAGAATTGATGTTTAAATTTTTCCTTCCCTGTCTTTTGCTACATTTGTTACCTTTGAAAGTATTTCCTATGCTCAGCCATGCGAAGGATTTTTAGAGTTTATGGTCTTTCCTAAAGGATTTAAGCTATTATTTCAGCTGTCAAGAATTTTCGTCTTTCTAATATATCTCTGATTCCATTGAACAAATCCACCAAAGAAACTAAAACATTTGCAGATTTATCTACAAACAAATTAGGAGCTAAAGAAAAAATTTTGGGTTAATTAAAAAGAAAGCATCCCCATTTGGCTAATTGTGAATTCTTTTAATTCCTGGTACATCGACACGAAGATTAAAATTACGAAGTTTTCTTCAAAAAGTCTGAGAGATCATACATATTTATATACCTAAACCTGGTTAGATCCCATAAAGAAAACACTTGTCAAACGTGTGTGTCGATACTGCCTCAGATTTGAACATTCGCTGAGCAGATGCTATGCTGTCTCCTCCTCATCCCAACAACTTTTACAGTAATCAAAACCATACGACTTAAGGGGCAGTAACCAGTGAAGCATATGGTCGCTCATTTTGCGTCTGGTAAAGCCAAGAAGAGTTTGATTGTATTAAGACACGACCGTAAGCCTAACCTAAGCTATCCCTCATTTTAATAATAATGTCTACTACTTTTCCGAAAAACTATCCCTACGCTACCACGACATCGTAATCCCAACCGTTTTCAAAATATTTCTTAGCAGTTCCTCAGGAAAAACTTTATGAGCCAAAAAAAATCTGTAGGTTAGGTGGAATAGAAGTCAGACAATAGACGATCCTTAAAGGACATGTGCAGCTTTGTGATTTCCTTTGGGTTCCCATGTCTCTCATGAAGACTGAAACCTTAAAACAACCTGATTCCTTTAAAAAGAAACAAGTAAATAGTGTAGAGTTACATTCCTCCAATTGCACAGTTCTGTAAAGAATCTACGACCTAGAAGTCTGAGTCGGTAATGTTTTCGTTTAGAGTTTTTCTTTCAGCTAGTAAGTACTTTTTATTTTTCTCTTCCTCAAATATACAGTTCATAAAGTAACCATTGCGTAAAATCTATTGCGAAGTGACCACTGTGAGTCCTTTAATCACTTTGTTTGACCGCTTGCCCACACAAAGAACAGTTTTTCCAAACTATTTTCCCAAGTTGTCCAAATTGTCTATCTAGTCCGGATTCCTTTCGCTGTCTTTTATACATTCATCAGCCGTTTCGTTTTCTAAGACCACCTGGGACCTTATTAGTTTCACCGCTTACCAATGTATTTATCCGAGAAATGGGTTTCAATCTCTTATACACTTTATAACGAATTCCAAGACTTTAAAATCAGTATGAAGATGTTAATAGATAATGAATTCATATTCTTTTCTAATATTATCTAAAAACAACGCTTGCTCGGAAGTCTCATACAGATCGGTATGATATTTATCCAGTCCCTATGAAGAGAACGCCGTTAGAGTTTTCAGTCCAATCACTCCACTCCATACATTTAAACTTAAATCGTATTACTCTTACCAAGCTCTCAGTTAAGTCCTCCCTAATTGGTACTATTACATCAAAAGTTTGCAAAAGTTCGCGAATGGGAAATTTCCCTCCCCAAAATGATATTTTCAATACAAAAATGTAGAAAAGATTAATAAATTAATCAAAAATACTCCAAGTCTCCCCCCCCCCAAAAAACATTTTACTGGATCCGCGCCTGCATATAGTGCTAGAAGCTCCATTTATAGAAGAGATGATGTTAAGAACTGATTCTAGAAAAAATTCTGTTTTGTATTCATTTACTTAACGTACGTTTTAGATTGTATATACCGAAAAAAACTATCTTTGAATTAGGAAATTGGCCCATAAACATATTTCTGTAATATTTTCCTAGATATGTTACCGAACTATAATTAAAAGAAACAGTTCAGAGGCATATCCCAAATTATTGCTTTGAAAAGGTTTTTCTTAAATTTAACTAACATTTTCTTTTCCAGTGTATAAATATAGTGCGTGTTGTTGTTGGTATTATTTCCGTTTCCGTTAAATCGCAATTTTTATGAATAGAAAAATAGAATTATCACAAAGTTAATTTTTATTCAATATACTCTCCCCCTTATACTGCATAATATTTATTATTCCCTGTAAACTTTCTGGTTATTCCCAAAATAAATTTTGTTCATTGTCCCTTAACAAAATATTATTTTAAAGATTTTTAATATAAAAAAAAAATCTTGTAACAATAATACAACAACAAAAAAGGCGTCAAAAGTATTAATGGTTTTAAAAATCAACCTTACATGGTTTAGGTGGGAGGGTTAGAGCGATTGCTATTTTTCGTTTTGCTGTTGCTGGTACTTCTACTGACCACAATACGATGAGTCCAGACAACCACATTGTACCAGTTCATAACCATACCCCTTAATTGTGTGTGTCTGTTTGGCATCTTTTAAGCGGCGTTAACAATTTCAAGCACTATAACGACACGTGGCAGCTGCTTTTAAAATTCAATTTCCGTCATGTAATCCTTGGTTAACATCAATTGTTTTATTAGCTGACGCTAACATATTGTATCAGTTATTAAATATTTGTTATTTCTTATAGCCAAATGTATATGGGCTACTTCAAAAATTCTCGCCACTGCTGAATCCGACTTTATATGGCTCTTATTTCTCAAGGTTTTTTGAATTGAGATAAACGTTGAACAGGTTTTGGAAGAATATACTTAAAAGATGGCTATTTAAAAGTCGAAAAATGCAAAAAAGTTTTTTTTTTAGTTTTTTACTTTCAGATCCAAACCAATACAAAATGGAGTCACCAGACCTGGAAGTTTTTTTTTACTAAAAAAAATTCCATATCGCTGTTTGATGAAAAGTTGTATGGTGGTTTACAAGTGAAACCAAAATTTTTCGAATTGTAAACTTCCGCAGTTTTTCCTATACGGCTTTTGCGCCTTTTAATGGAATTGAATTTTGAGAACAGTGTTTCAAAAGGTGTAATTTTCAAGTGTTCAAAAGGTGTAGTACTAAAAAGTTTTAGGTAGACCAAGTTGATGTCAGCGCACCAATAAAGGGATACGGACATCACAAACTTAAATGGAATTGGGGTGAATTTTGAAAATGAGTGTTTTCTGCATCTGACATTCACAATTATATTTTAAATTGACTAGCGTATTGCTTGAACTGAGTATCTTAGTAAACTGCACCTCCGAGTCAAAAAGGCATTTCAAAATTTGATGAACTTTGAGAACATATTTAGGTATCTAGAGTGAATCTTCCCGACAGACATATCTGATAAATTGCAGAACATAGAGTTTTTTTTTTTTTTTTTTGTTCCTACCGAGTACAGAGTAGTTTTTTTCAAACTCATTTCGCTTTGTGATAACTAAAGCGCTCTATAAATTCCGCCAAAACATACATCAAATAAAAGATTTTAATGAGCTTAATACTAAAATCGATAAGTCATCAAACAAATTTAAGGACTTTAAATTTTTTAGAGCACACAAATCGTTTTACAAAAGTTTTAATTTTTCGAATTTAAAAGTATTTGATATAATTTCCTGCAAATAAGTAACCCTAAGCCCAGCTTAATATCATTAAACCTTCAAAAAATTAAACTTAAAACCGAAATAATTATTGCGCCGCTAAAGATAAATGATTAACGCGAATGGATTTAGCATGCTGAAACATCGGCTAACCTATACACAAAAGGTAATTCATATCATCCAGAAAAAATTTTTTTTTAAATATTTAACCTCAAAGTGTCGAGAATTTTTGAAGTTCGTCATATATGAATTATTTTTTCTTTTTAGGTAGAGGGTGTTTTTCATCATGTTATGAAAATTTAGTTGTTACATCTTTTTTCCGGGTTATTGTTAAACAATTGTTCTGGTGCAATAATTCGAGTACAACAAAAAGGACATATTTTCATATGATATGGTTAATAGGTTTTAGATATTTTATAACTTAAGTAGAACATTTTTAACGGGATTTAAAAACTTAATAGGGACACTAAAGAACTTGAAAAGAAACTACAAGTTTTTGTTAATAGTTCATCAACAGAATCAAAAATATTGGATTCTTAAATAAAAAAGCTCAATTTCGTTGGTTTTCTTTATCAGTATTTATTACAATCAACGAGATATTTCCAGTTAGCTCAAGGTAACCGAAATAAAATTATGCCGGTATGAAAATCAAAACCGCTATACGTTTGGGTTGCCATCCTTGCACTCAGGGAACTTTTGCTTTAAGAATATGTAGTTGTTTGGGTTGTAACACAGTTTCTTTATTTTTAATGTAAGTCATTTGTAGAACAAATTAAATTTTTTTGCTAACCTTGTAGTTCATTTAAAAAAACAAACCACACCAAATGACTGTTTTATGATTTTACATTAATTTTTTACTGTCGTTTTTTTTATTTAAAAAAATAAAAAAAATAAGTGTTAGTTTATTTTTTACTGACATATGTGGTTAATTTTTACTACAATTGTGGTTGGTTTTTTTTTTGAGCATTAAAAAACGAATGAGAATGTTAGTTGAATTTAGTGAAATGTAAGTCGTTCATTCTTTAAATGAAATTTCATTTGAACTACATTTGCAGTGGTCTTTACCTACATAGTATTCTAAGTGTGGAAACCCGCACCAAAAAAAGAACATTAAATATTATTCCATTACCAAAATAAACTTTGATTATGTCGTTATTAGATAAAAAGTTATAATAAATTAAAATGTAAAATTTTGTATTATACTTTATTATTTTGGGGGTCAAAAGTGATTCCATTTTTAATTTTTTGCAGGGACCGTAAATAATGATTACTGCTCGTTTTTTCGAATCAAAAAATCAATCACTTAGAAGAGACATAAAAAAAAATTTATTGCACCATTATTATTATTTTTTGACAATCTTTGCATATCCGTCATGATTTTTAAATTTTTGATTTTTAAAGTTTTCTTCAATGGTAATGATTATTTTTGAGTAATAATAAAAAAAATCAGCTATAATCATTATTTTTGAGCAAAAAAAATAAAACTCAAAAATAATCATTATTTATGATTTTTATTTTTTTCGCTCAAAATAAAACTCACTTTCAATGTGTGGGATGGTCATATCTCAGGAAGTAGGAGGAGCTTATTGAAGATTTTGGTATCAATCTCTTCTTTGGAAGATTCTCTAGCAGATTAATGCATCAAGCATATTTGTGGGTGAGGTTTAAGGGGTTAATTTTTAATTTCAAAATAGTGCTTTTTTTTGCCGTATTTTGTGAAAGTAACAATGTGTGGGATGGACATATCTCAGGAAGGAGGAGGAGCTTATACAAGATTATGGTATCAATCTCTTCTTTGGAAGATTCTCTAGCAGATTAATGCATAAATCATATCTGTGGGTGGGGTTTAAGGGTTTAATTATTAATTTCAAAATAGGGCTTTTTTGCCTTAAAGTCAAAATCTGGAAGCTCGATTTTCACCGTAGGCGTATGGTCTAGTGGACTTTTTTGCTCAGTACAATCCCAAGAATCAGAAACGCCAAGCGCCCATTAAGATTTTTTTCCTTCCATACTAATCGCCCCACCCTAATATGTATATATATTTACACCTACATGAAAGTGAGTTTTATTTTGAGCGAAAAAAATAAAAATCATAAATAATGATTATTTTTGAGTTTTATTTTTTTTGCTCAAAAATAATGATTATTGCGGATTTTTTTTATTATTACTCAAAAATAATCATTACCATTGAAGAAAATCCTTAAAACTCATAACATAATCATTATTGTGTAATTTTTATTATAAAACTCATAATGATTACGGTCCCTGATTTTTTGAGATTTTCCATTTTGATAACGTGGAAACTACATAAAAATTGGGTTCCAAAAGAAAGGTATGTGAAAGTTTATCCAATGAAATTTTTTTTAAATTTTTCTTGCAATTGAGACAAAAAGTCTCTCAAAACTATTTTAGAACTGGGAACGAATGAAATTGAAACACTAAACATGGGTAACTAAATGGAATGAACGGGGAACGAGTGGCATTAAAACTGTAAATACTGGCAGAGCAATGGAAAAAATATTCCTAAAAAGAAAACAACTTTTATGTTAAACATACTTTTAGGCTAAACCTGGTTTAAAAAAAGATTTGGAAATAAAACTTTAAGTCATAAAGCATAAAGACTGCATGTGAATAAAAAATTAATGCGTGTTAATTAAAGTATATATAGTTTTTTTTTTAAACAAATTCACTTTAACACATGATAAATAAACATTAATATTTAATTGTTCAAACAAATGTAGCCGACTTTTATAACGGTCATGCTTTTAAATTGTGTTAATAGAAAAGCATACATTTAGGTCAACTTTACAAACCAATATTATTAAAGTATACTTTTAGGATGTGTACAACCAACAAATATGAAGTATACTTTTTGATATTCGAATATAACAAAAAAAAAATAACACAATCCATTAATTTGTATATTTAATGATGTGAAATCCATGATTTTAACCAACAAATCTTTTATATTTGTTTATTCATACTAAAGCTGACCCTTTTAACAAGAGATAATACACGTTAACACTCATGTTTTCCATTTAGAAAAATCATATTTATACTTTCTTTTCCAAAGATTATATATTTTCAATTATTATTTGTTTATGATTTATACACATTTGATATCAATGTTCTATTTTACGACACGCTTCTTTTCTTGTCAATTGACTTTGTTAAAGGCATGAGTAAGTGTTTCCTTAGCCAAATTCCGGTTAAATCTATGAGGAAAAACAACCCTGACCAAAATTTTTTTTGTTTGGAAATATGTGTATGAGTATTTTATACGACACATCATATTTATATGTCCATTTTATATATTGATCTTATAAGTAGGTATATAATGTGCATTTAAGTGGAAACTATAGATAAGTAATAATTTTTACACTCGTTTCATTGAGTAAAGGTATTAAGTAGTTTTAAACCCAGTTAGGAAAGAAACGACAGTAACGAAAATTGATTCTGAAATTTTAGGAGGATCTTAGTCAGGTTATAACACATTTTTATAGAGGGATAGACTTAAAAAAGAAAGAAGAAAAATAATAATTAGAAATATCACCCCACTTTGGGTACCAAAAGCTATGTTGCAAAAATATCCTTTAATATACAGAAATGCACGACCATAATCAGGTCAAAATGAGGGAGGGGGGATTGTAAGAAAATAAAGAAATAATTTAAAACATGGTATTATTATTCTCCCGTCTAGATTTATGTCTCCTAAAATGTTCATTACAAGATTCTCTATATTGTCCATGTTATAAGATTGTTTAGAGGAATATTGATTTCCATTTGGGTCTAATATTCATTTTAATTTTTTCACAAAATCTTGTTTTCATAATGATTTATGTTTATTTGTTCTAATTCCATGTGGTCAACTATTTTCTTTAGATTTTTTTGCAACTATCAGCAAAACGTTATTATAAGGATTATTAATAGTTTATTTTTTGTTCACTTAAAAGATGACCACATGACCAAGCATTTTTACAAGGATAAAAACAAAAGGTTATATTTTCTAAATAAGCACATACTTTTAGGCTCTTCATTGTTAATAAAAATAAAGTATATTTGTTGGGGAAAAAATACATTCATTAACTATAAAAAGGATTTTTCATCCTTTACTTTTTGGTAAGGCTTGTGCACGAAATAACTAGTGCACGAATAAATCGCAATAACTTTTTAAATAAATGTCATATTTAAATAAAGAGATCTTCTTGCTTGACTCAAAAATTTTACGTTAAAAATTTTTCTCAGAATTGGAATATTCTGAGAAAAATTTTTGACATCGTCGACGACTTATTTCGTACTCTTTAACTCCCTTTTTACCAATGCCCAATATCTCTCCACTGGCCTGAGTTATGAACAATTTGGTAAATTTTCCTCTCTATTTGGATTCGTAGTTTTATTAAAAATTCCTATTATTTGTTCATGCCATTTTTCTTGAATATCCATTTTATTGTAAAATAAATATATCGAAAATATTTGGACACAATCAATCTTTCTATTTTTTAATGCTAACGTGATTAAAACAATTTTTTTTTGCCTAAGTAAGAATTTACAAGAGAAAATGTATGCACTAGTTATTTCGTGCACAAGCCTTATAAAAAAGTGTTTCCTTTTTTTTTCAATCTACTCCATCAATTTAACTGACACTGAGTTTTTAATATCTTTCATGACTTTACAATAAAACAAGTGTTTTATTAACAAAAAATAAAATTCTACACCATCAAACATTATGGCTTTATTAGATTAAATCAAAAAAAAAATCTTTTGCCATAGAAATATTTTAATAAAAGTGTTCTTGGTGGTTTAGTATTTTTTCCCAAAAATAAGGGCTGTGGTGGATTATGGGATAGCATATAATAAGCAGCTTTGATTTAATTTGTGTGTTCCCATTTTTCCATTCTTTGGTTTTTAATTTAAAATTTTAAGTTTCATTAAATTTTGATTGATGTGTGGTTTAGTGGTAAATGAAGGGAAAGTATAATATTGTTTATATGCTAATTAGCTTGAATTATTATTTTTTAATATATAAAAAGAGGCGTTCTTTAAAGGAGTCCTTATGTATATTAAAAATAAAGGAATGTAAACATTTTCTTAAAGTAAATCGTAAAATTTAAGTTGTTTAATGGCTTTAATGGCTTTAATGGCTTAGGCAAAGATTTGACCGATCCTTAGTAATCCGAAAGTTAGAAGCATCATGTGATAATTTTTAAGCTAGACAAAAATGTGTCGAGTATTGGCCTGTTTCGAACAATTTTCAATATACCAGCATTTCATTTATTTTGTTGCGATTTTTCCATTTAAGTGTTTTTTTTATTGTCTTTTCAAGTATTTTTCCCTCTTTGCTTGAATAACTTGGCGATGAAAAAGGCGAGATGGAATCAGAATAATCAAACTAAAAGAGAAGAATCAAACTAGAAAAGCTGCTATTTCAGCACCGATACCAGTACAATCAGGGTTGGATTTCCTTTAAACCCAACATTAATGATGTCCGACAACCATTACTGCATCCTGCTCCTTGCGAAGGCCGGAAAAACCAGGGAAGTGTTCCATGATCTTAAAGTCCTCCCCAAAACCTTAGTAGCCCCCGCCGTCCCATTTTCGAAAAGTGCGACTAAAATCGCTGCTTAGGATTTCCATCAGATGGCCATCTCGCCTTTTCTCAGCCTTAAGAACTTTTTTATCATGCCCACATGCCCTACAAAACCATCGTGACCGCACCAAACATCCTTTCTGCTCCAGATCTCCATGTGCATGTCGATGACTCACTGTTTACAGACTGTAAACAGACTAATCTGAAGCCATTCCCGGTCAGTCCTCTCATTCCCTCCACAGGGTCCGGGTGCTCATATCAAACTAAGACATCAATTGCAAGAGTAAACGTTGATTTCCTTCTTTCAGTTTAAACCCATCTTCGTTTTCATCCATTCCACCGGCAGTGCCCCTATCACAGACTGTTTATCAGTTAAGATGATCACATCCCCAGAATAATCAGTTCTAATCAGAAATTCAATGCAATCCGTAATAGCAACCACTTTCGCCTGAAAGACGGTGTTTTGTTTTGGGAATCGACAGCACACCCAGTTCGCCGCAAAATAAGTTCTTCCTTCTCTTCAAGCTATCCGTGTAGAAATGGATTTCATTGGTCGCAAATGGATTTCATTGGTCGCAACCAACATTCCCCCATCCCTCAACATCTCTCTATCCTCTCTATTTAAAATGTAATAGTCTGGCAGACTATCGAGGACCCTCTGACTTTGAGTACGCCGGGAGTACTTTGAGTACGCCAAGAGTCCCCTCAGAAAGTGGTATCAGTCTGCAAGTCACCAAGGCCGCCTTATATCTCACCCGAATTTCTATTAAGCTTATAGAGAGTAGTATCTCCATTTTCCTTGCAGATGGCGATCTAATCGCGACGATAATTTCCAAACAGCATCTCCCGATATAATATTTCTTCATTACTGAAGGCAACCACACAATAGCAGCATATGTCATAATCGGTAACGATCACAATTGATAAAGTGTGCCAGATTAAGAGCCCACTGTTTTTCTGGACACCACCTTAGTTATACTACTCCTCGATATGGGTACCCTTATGAAGTAAACACTATCATTAATCCATATGTTCGCGATCCGGAAAGTACGAGGAGTGATCGTAACCTAACTTACTTTGACATTTATTAGCCTAGATTCGCCATTCATACAATATTTCGAGTCACATAGCGGTACTCCCACACAAATAATTTGGATTTTTTCCAAAAGTGTAGGAAAGAGTTTGCAGAGAGGAAGTAAGTATGCAAGAGAATGTGGGTAACGATAATACAAAAACTGCATCAATTAACCAAGGTATGGTATGACAATCTTTAATTGGCAATACCTTCGTAAAACCAATCGTAAAACAATGCAAGAAATGTTTATATAAGACCACCTATAATACTGGGCAGGGTCCGGCGGGGAAAAGTACATTTTCACCATATACTATCTATCGCGATATTATGGCAGGGATATTTGAGAAAATAATAAGGCTTAATTAAAGCTTCTATTGTGGGCAGCGTCAGAAAGAATACTTAAGATAATGGCCGGAGATTCTATGGAATATGATAGTACGGCACCATTAAAATCATCATCCTCACTACACTTGGTCGATAGTTACTAGTAACGAATACTCTATATGAGGCTTTCAATGATTTTAACTTCTTAGCGAACCCTACTCATCAACATTCTGAATCTATCTGGACTCACATCTGGCTGCAGATGTCTGCTAGGCAGCTCCTTCTGATATGTCATCAAAGGAGTCTCCGAACTCTCACTTCTTTTTTTATTGAAAAATAAACAGACACACATTTTCAGTACTATTTTCATGAACTTTCGCTATCAGAAAATCCTCCAATTTTACGAATTTAATCCAATCCGCAATATTTTTTTCTATTTAACCTTTCCAAATCCTCTAGCAGGGATTTGATCTGGGATATGATTCCGGGATATTAGATCGCAGCTGGGGATTTTATTCCCAAATCTCAGGTTGAATCTAATACAATCTTAAAAGGCTTGATAACTTTTTCATATAAACACATTTACAATAAACATTTTCCTTATTGTCTTATTGAAAATTCCGGAAAAAAAAATCGTTCTCATGTATCACTTATTAAATCCCTGTGAAAATCTCAGCCATCGTTTATTTATGACTTCCACCCACCGTGAAGCAACAACATCATTAACCAGATTTCAATTTGTGCTACAAAGTGTTTATGAGTTTTTTTTTTTTTTTGTGTTTTATATTATTTGGATGTTTTTAACAGCCCCTTCACTACTCTGTAACTTGATATACTTAAGCACAAAATGTGTTTAACCCTGTGAAACTCCACCCCTTATTTGTTTTTATACGCTGTACAACAAATAACATAACTAACAAATCTTACTCTCGCTCTCTGGGGGGTTTTTAGTGAGAACAAGTTAACACAAAAAAAAAGGGGGACTATTTTAGGGGGAATACAAGAAAAATACAATAAAAATGGTTTTCAATAAACCTGGTTAACGTGCGTTGTTGTTGCCCTCGTCTTTGTCGTCTTCATTGTTGACGTGATGCAGTTGATGATATTTGACATTTATGGTTATTTGCTAGAGCAAAAAGCAATGAAGAAATGAATTTTAATGAAAAGTCTGGACAAACAATTGGATAAGTAGTATTTTTATCATATGTGAAAGAATATTCATATGAATGAAAAGTTAGGGTAGAATTTATTTTTACAATATATCGGTTAAATTTTTAAGGAATACATAATTTTGAGCCTTTTATCGAAGAACCGGTAATTTTTTTAATTCTAAAAACAATTTAAGATGTTTTTCTATCGACTTAAAAAGTTTCAACTTTGTACTCGATTTCATGTTGGGTAGAAAATATTCGTTGAATATGCTCACTAGGGCGGGTCGATTTAAAAATCGCTCAACGTTCAAGGAAAATCTTATTCTAGGGATCAAAATAAGAAACTTTGCTGAAGGAACCATACCTGTAAAACGAATTCTGATGTCCCGACTTTTGACCCAAAGGGTCAAATTTTGAAAAAGCCTACTTTGATATTTCAGAAAGTATGAGGAATCTCTCCAAGATTATTGGAGCTACTTCTTCTCCGGGAGACGCGATAGCAGATTAATGCATAAATCATCATTCTAGGTGACCGTTAAGGGGTTGAAATTTAAGTTGAAAGAGGGCCTTTTTAGCCGTGTTTAAATATCAAAATCTACAAATCTCGGGATAGAGATATTTCAGAAAGTAGGAGGAGTCTTTCCAAGATTAGGGTCTCTATTTCTTCTCCGGAAGACGCTCTAGCAGATGAATGTATAAATTATATTTGATTGGGTTGGATTCGATTAGGGCACTCTAAATGGGTCCAAGTGGAATTTTTCAAAATTTGACCCTACGGGTCAAAAGTCGGGACATCAGAATTCGTTTTAGAGGTATGGTTCCTTCGGCAAAGTTTCTTATTTTGATCCCTTGAATACGATTTTCCTTGAACGTTGAGCGATTTTTTTGCCTCCATACAAATCGACCCGGCCTAATGCTCACATACTTAATTGCAATTTAAATGTTTGTTTTAGGAACACTACGTATACGTATTATTAATAATGATATTAATAATAATACGTATACGTCCTACGTACAGTAGAATAAATTTTTGAATTTCAATAAAACCAAGGCAAACATTTGCTTCAAAAGGCTTTTAAATGAGTTTATGAAATTTTAAATCATGATGTGAGCAAGATTATTCAAATTCAAGATCATTTGTTTTTTGTTAAACAAAATTTGGGTAAATCTTCTACACCTTCTACATTGGTTCTCTGAAAATTTTCGGTGCCGCGGAATGAAACATGAAGGGACCTGTCAGTATATAAAGTTTGCTTTAAATTAGCGGATGAAGAAATTTTTTGTATTGCACGGTTTTTTATTTAACAAAAAACAAATGAACTTAAATAATCTTGAACTTAATTAATCTTGCTCACATCATAATTTATGATAAAAGATCGAAAAATAAACTTTTGGTTTTAATTTTTTAAAATTTAAAAGTAAAACATTTGAAATTTTAAATCTTTAAATGGGAGGCAAATTTTTGAAATTAGTTAAATTTGTTTCGGGAATTTTTCTCTTGAAATAAATTTTACCCTACTGTGTATCCAAAGAGTGTTGATTGATAGCAAGAAGGTACATATAATGTGACAATGATGTAATGATTAAATCGATATTACTATAAAGAAAATTTATAGGTTTGTTAAGGGTAAATGAAAAACAAAAAAAGAAATTACAAAAAAAATGTATTTACCGTTTTAGTAATTGCCATTTAATGAATTTAAGGAAATATTTCATATTTATTTTTTTTTTTTTTTTGGCTTATAAAAATTATTATATGGATCACTAAACTTTCAAGCCATTTATTTTCTACGGCTAAAAAATAAAGTCCAAATATAATAAATGTTGAAGAGAAAAAAAAATAAAAACCAAAAGGATTCAGACCATTAAATTCCGGATGTTAGACAAGAGCAACAATAACGGGTAGTAAACTAACAAAAATAAGTTAAACCTCGAAAGGGAAATGTAAAAGAAAATGGAACCTTTGAATTTAACTAACCAAATCATTTTTCATTATTTTTCCAATTAAAATGTAAGGCCAGTCTTCGATTGTGTAAAAAAAAATACTAAAAATCTTACAAAACTAAAACCAACCATTTAATTTTTTTCATTTCCTATATCAAATTTACTTTATAAATGTTTCTTTAAATTTCTATCACAGAAAAAATTATTGTCAAAAAAATTTCAATTAAACTCTTGTTTGATTTCAAACTCACTTTCAATTAAAAGTTTAATAAAAATAATTGTCATAATTGAAAAAAAAAATGCGAGAATTCAATAAAATCGTCAGAATTTAAAAAAATCGTCAACGTTTATAATAAAATTTCCAAGAATTAAAAAAAGAAATTAGTCAAAATTAAAAAAAAATTTAGATATTTTAGTAATTTTAAAAATGTTAAGGATTTTTTTTTTAATTCTTTAACTTTTTGGTGTTTTTTTTTTCCTAATTTGTCGGTTTTTATTTGCTTTTTTGGTGTATTTTTTCTTAATTTGATTTTTTAAATAGTGGCGGTTATTTACACTCAGAATATTTTACAATAACTACATGTACACAGAAAAAACTAAAAACGGGTTTCAATTAAAAATTTTATTGAATCAATTAATATTTTAATTGATTTTGCACCTACCACTGAAATTATAGTATTAACTAAAAAAAACTGCAGACAGTTTATTATAACTCTTTCAATTAAAATAATAATAATATCAATTAGAGGAGTTATTGTTTTCTTTACAACCTCAATTAAAAGTTTAGTTAAATTGATTAAATTGAAACTTGAGAAGAAAACAATGGTAGTTTTAATTGAAAAGTCGTATTTTTTATTTTTGTTATATAAAAAAAGAAATGTAGGTTTGTAAATTAAATTGACATTTTGTTTATAATAAAACTAAAGCTTTTTAATATAAAAATGTATTATAAGAAAACAAATAAAAGTAAAGACAAAATTTTTGCTTTGCTTGTCTTGAACTTCTTCTTTTAATTGAATTGCTTTCTTAAAAAAATCACACACAACTTTAAAATGATAGTTTAATGACACTTATACTTATTGAAAATTTAGTTATTTACAAAAATAATAGTTTAATTGTCCTTTTTCGATAAGGTTTATTTAAATCCACATGTGCACTTTTATTACCACAGATAAAACACGAAACTAAATTAAGTTTTCGTGCGTACACGAATATCTCAACAAAAAGAGTGTTGCAAACTCTAGTGAAATAACTACGATTTTGCGTGTATTTGAAATCGGTAAACTATTCAACTTATTAAAAGTTAATCATTTGCGATTTTTTTTTCTTTTTATTTACAATTTAAATAATATATTGATATAACTAAACCTTTGTTTGATTATTTAATCTAAATAAAATAAAAAAAAATAGTTTGCCAAATTTTTAAAAATTTTGTTTACATGTTGTCAACACTGTATGGATATATTAGAAAATTCAATAAATTTTTTAATTGAATCAATTAAAAAAATTGTTTAAATTGCCATTGATATTCAAATAATCGATTAATTAGATATTTTTGGCCCATAATTTTTTCTGTGTAGGTAATTCGGGTTGTGAACAGTAGTTGTTGTTTAAATTGCTATTGTAGTAATTTTTCTATGAGAAAATGAAAAACAACTAATTTAGGCAGTCATTTCATAAAATAATTTACCAAAAATACTGAACTTCAGTAACAGTTGTTTTGAGTAGTTATTTTAATAAGCAACTACCAAAACAGTAATTTGGCAGTAAACAGTTAACTTTTGTTTGTTATTTAAAAATAGAAGATTATGTCGAATTTTTAAAAATTCTCGTTTAGTTTACATTTGTTATTATTGAACATAGTTTGCAAAAAATAATTAGAAAATTTCATTGTATCTCCAATGCATAAAAATATCATAACTGGAATACCGTTTGAAATTTTGACTGCTTTTTAAATAGGATGCAGGAAATAAAAATTTTTATTGTAATTAACAGAAAAAAATATTTTTAAAATACCGAAAAAATAACTGTTAAAAAGAGTATTTTTTACAACTTATTGCGATTTTTTTTTTCAATTTTAGCGTTTTTTTTTTTTATTCTTTAAAAATTTGTTCAAATTTTAATCCAATTTTTTAATAAATATGATTAAAATCATAATTGAAAATAAAATCAATTAAATAGTAACAAATTATTTTAATAATACTACAATTTTCCAAATAGAGCAGAATTCAATTAAACGTTCAATTGAATTAACAAATATTTTAATTGACTCATTTTTAATTTCTAAATTAAAGAATCTATGGGTTTAGGATTTTAATTATTCAAAGTACAAACTTTTCATTTTGAAAAATGCTGAAAAATGTTTACCATTTAAGGGTTAAACATAAAAATTTGCATACAAAAAACCTGCCAAAATAAACAGAGAAATAGTAAAAACTCTAACTACGCAAAAAAAACCTTAAAAACTAAATTATAATTTATATATTTTTATGTTTTATTACAAAGCCCAAAAAAATATAAAAGATTAAGCAACCCTTCCGGTTAATAAATCAAATGAAAACCTAAAGAAATTATAAGGAAATTTTAAAAATTTTACAAAAATTTAAAAAAAGATAAAGGACTAATGTAACAGCTTCCTTCCCCTTCTAACCCTTTTCCACAATTTTTATAAACATATTTAAAAAAAAAAATCATTTTATCATTTTCCTCACACTTCATTTAAAAACCACATTATTTTATATCATTTTTGTAATCGTTTTTGGGGTTTTAAAGTTTTATTTTAAACTGCTGTTTAAAAAAAACGATTTAATTTTTTGCCAGTTTAAAATAAACTTGTTACAACTAACATACTCTTTTCCATTTCCGTTTCCTTTTCTCATTTGTAATGTTTTGTAAATTTTTTCTAAATTCTATATAGTCTTTTGTTAAATATTGTTTACATACCATTTAACATATAATTTCATTGCATAAAAAAACTTGTGCTAAAAGAATAAAGAATTGGAAAAAAGGATTTAAAATACACGCAGAAAAAATACACGTTCATTACATGAAAATTTTAAATACCATATAAGTAACACAAGATTTACGCAGTGCACGATTTTGATATAAAAGAATAATATCTGTGAACTTTTGACAAACTTTTCGAACGCTTTTTTTTTTGTGTGTAGAATGAACCGTGGGGCTTAAAATAATTACTCAATTGTGAATTTTTTATATTTGGCGGGTTCTGATGAGATCTTTTGCCAAATCGAAATACATTTATCAACCTAGTTAAAATATTTAATTTGCTTTATTTTTGTGGATATACGGAGGTTGAAGCTCGTTATAAACAAATAAAAATAACAAAAAATAATAAGCTCGATGTATACAAAAAACATCGAGCTTATTAGACGAGGACAAGAAATTCCCATTGAGTTTGTGATTTAACATAACAAATATCTCTAGAAATTATAATAACGAAGTTCCCTGAAGATTTCCTTGGGCAGGAATGAAATCCGGATAGGGACACGCCTACATCAGATTGTTTTTCACAATTTGTTAAATAAGTTTTGGGACTTTAGCACATTTAATTACTATAAATGCGAAAAAAGTTTGATTCATAGAATTTTATACTACTGAAAGACAATTATACCGAGTTTATAGGGCATTCATATAGACAAGTTAATCTCATAAAAATGGGATTAACTGCTTAGTCAAGCACTAAACAAGGAGATTTAACCATTTTTTAAATCTTCTAGATTTACAGTTAATCTAACTTTTTGTCTGACTACTATTTATAAACGACTCTGTATTATACTACGAGTTGTGTACTACTCTACGTTTTTATATAAAGTCCGTCATCAACATTAACACAACACAAATACAAATTCAGGTAAAAATTCACGAGACTGCCACAAAAAAAAAAGTTGACGCTGTCGACAAACATTTTTGCTAACGCTGGCATTTTCCTTCTTCCTCTTATGCCGGATCACTAATCAAGTAGATTATTTTACGCGGTCTGAATTCCCTACTAGACAGCGAAATTAATATACTTGATTAACGTTAATCCATTCTTATCTTCCTCGTTTACACATGCATTTTTGACAGGTAAACGTTTAAGTTGACATCAAAAAGATTAACTTTGTCAGTTTGAAATACATCGGTGGCACCGATAGCGATCCAAAATAAAAGGAACAAGGAAAATTACGGCGTTTACAAACATTTTGACGAAAACGCCATTTTTTGGGCCACCGTCTTAAGGTTAATTGTTATCTGAATTGTATCTGTTGCCAGCCGAAATTATACCAAAACACAGAGTTGCAGACAATTTTAGCAAAGCACTGAAATGTTTTACTTGTGGGAGGAAAACTTTTGGGTGTCCTCAAATTTTCTAAACCGGTAATGACATACTATTTCTTTTCGGACATACATATACAGCTATCTACTTATTTTTGACTTTTTGTAAGCTTGAAAGTAATGACATTTTGTGCAAGCAAGTCATTTATAATTTTATCTATCAACTATAACATATCGAGATAGCTCAGATGGTAGAGCGGTTGACTGACAACCTGGAGTCAAGGGTTCGAATCAAATGTGGCCACATTTTATGGAAAAAAAAATTATTTTTATTAAATTTGGTTTTTTTGAAAATTTATTTTTGGACTCATTAATTTGTCTATCTAGTAAGCATAAAAGTACCCACATATTTTTTGATTTTTCGTGAGGTGTTTAGTAATGATAAGCCATTATTTTACTCGACATCCTTATATAAAAGTAATGAGATTCGTAATGGCAATTAACAAATACATCGTTATGAAGGGTCCGCCATCTAACGTTTTTTTTTTTCAACTAGTGCTTATTTCGTGAATGGTAACACTTAGCTCATGTCTGATTTGACAGATAATTAGTTTTATCCTTCCGCTGAACGAATATGGTTGTGTATACGCTTGAACAACGCTGGGAAATATTGCGACATTACTTTGAAAATCATGGTAATGTTGCAGAATGTGTGCGAAAATTGCGTACGGATTTTATCGGATCGTTATCGGGACATGTTGAACGAATTTTTGTTCACAAAAATTGAAGAGGAGGATATTGGCAACATTTGGTTTCAACAGGACGGCGCTACGTGCCACACAGCCGAAGATACACTCGATGTTTTGCGCCCTGTTTTTGAAGATCGCATTATCAGCCGCAGAGCTGATGTCGTTTGGCCACCTCTTAGCTGCGATTTGACACCGTCGAACTATTATTTGTGGTGATAAGTGTTACGCCAACAAACCAGAGACAATTGACGCTTTAAAGGACAATATTCGTAAGCCATTGGTGAAATACAGCAGCACACAATCGATAATGTGCTAAAAAATTGGACCGATCGTGTAGGCTACTGCATGGCCAGCCGAGGCAGCCCTTTGAATGAAATTATTTTCCATTATTAACCGGAAGGATTGTACTTTCAAATAAAAAAAGAAATTTGAGAAAATATTCAGTAGTTTTTTTTATAGCATTTTCAAAAAAAAAGTTATTTGGCGGACCCTTTATAACCCATTATCTATATAAAAGTAATGAGATTCGTTATATCGTTATATAACCCATTATCTGGTAATGCTTTTCTACACTGGGAAGTAAAGCCGAAGTTTTTCTCAATATTTACTATATTTTACTATTTTTGCACAATCCCATTGCGCATTTTTACCGTGGTCGACAAAGGTTTAGTTGAAACATATCCAAAATGAATCAAGATATGAGGGTCCATGTCGGGATACCTACTTTGTTAGGGAAGATTATGAAAAACCAGCACAATTTTTAATTCTCCAAATCGGCTTACATGTGGGCCCTTTTGTTTGTGCTAAATTTAGAACAATTTGTTTTGGACCTAAATTTAGAACAATTTGTTTGGGTACTTAATATAAAAACTTGGAAAGGAGAATTGTAATCGGGAAAAAAATATTGGAGTTTAACTTCATATTAAGATTCCAGAGAAAGTAAGGTTTAATATTTTTGAAAATTGGTTTGAAATTTTGATTTATTCTAAAAAACAAATTTATAATGTCGTTCTGTTCTTTATAATTTTCGTACTGTCCTTTATAATTTTCGTCTGTACTGACTTTTTAATTTTTAATGTAAAACTTTGTAGTGTTTTTTAAAAAACTGGTTTTTTTCAGTGTAATTATTATATCCTTTGCGAAACTACTCTTTCCTCTTATCGCTTTTAAGTTAAGTCGTTTTTCTCAAATTTAATTCAATAGACACAAGATTGTATGTATTTCTAGACAATATTTTGGCAATTGGTTTTTGCAAATCACTGTTTATGACCTATTGGTTGTCTATTTTTATTTTTTTTTTGTGTGTCGTTTGGCCAAATGGGGTGGGGTGTTAAAAAATAGAGGGTGCTGTCATTGTATCTTCTGTTACAAATCGCTGGGCATATGGTTTTTTTATCAAAGTTTTTTTTTATGGAGTTTGTTTTTCCGCTTAAAGTATTTCCTTTTTATTGGTTTTGTATATTTTTGTTTTCATCTAAACTTATACAAACTTGACAACTTCATTGTGATTTTTTATGGCCTTTTAACAATATTAAGTACTATTGTTGCTTTGAAAATGGGAGATGGTTTGGCTATATTGATGTTGTTGTTGATGTCAACATCATTATTGCTAATCTAAACAAATTTTTATCATTAGGGCGGCAAAAAATGTTATAAGACTTCGTTATTACAGCTTTTTTTTTTATTATTCCAAGGGTCAAAACAAGTGGGTATGGTTAAATAAAATATTGTCAATCAATTCAATTATGTAGAAGATGTTTTTAACGTAAGAAAAAAAAAACTTGTAAGAGTAGAGTAACATTTCCGGTGATTTATTGGATGGGGTTTTTTTTTTTTTTGTTACTATTAAAGATTTTCTCGTTAACATGATGTTGTGTAACTATAAATTATAGTGAGATTGTTTGTTTTCTCTTAGGAAAATTGGTGATTATTAAGGCAGTGATTTTTTTTTTATTGAAGACGTAAATTTAATTAATTTATGTGGAGTTTTCTTGAAGAAGAATTTACTTGAAAGTAATACCAAAAAGTAAACTTTAATTTTTAATTAATTTAAAGCCTAATATTATGCAACAAATAATTTTTTTTTTTAAGAAGCAATTCTAGGAAATAGGAAAATTGTTGCATATTTTTAGGGCTTATATGGTTTATTCAAATAGATAACTTAATCGGTTAAACTCAAAAAACAAAAATAATATTAAGAAAGTCATTCATTGTTTTATAATAAAATATCAGAAAGTTATATATAACTACTTTCCCTAAGCGTGTGAAATAAATTGAATTGTTACAAAATTCTGTTGAGTCCTTCCATTATGGCAGTCTACATTAAATAAAATAATGCATACAATTGCCTTTTATAACTCCTGCGTCATATATATATATTGTCTATAAAGTACATCTAATCAACTATGAACAATAAGTTTAGAAACAAGTACAGTAGTTTTATTTGTTTTCTTTTCCCTTTACATATCTTTAAGTCTATCATTTCAAATCTAAAAAAAAACAAAACTAAAAGTATTGATTTGTATTGACCGGAAAAATCAAGTATAATCTTTTGTTATCAATAAAAATCACTAGATTTTTTTCTAAACTATTTCCATGGTCAAGGAAATGATTTGTTGTTTTTTCACTACAATTTAACTTTTTTATTCTTTTATTCTATTGTATGATAGTTTTCTTTCTTTATGTTTCCAAAAGACATTTTACCGGAAACAGTAAATGTTTTTTATCGATTTGAATTGCTTAATAACCCTTTGGGGAAAGAAGTGATTTGGTAAAAAAAACTCGTAATTTTTTAATATTTTTATAGGAAATAGAAATTTGTCATGGTTATAAAAATTTCTATTACTAAAAAAGCAAGTATTATAACAAGATTATTTACAAACGAAAATTTTAAAAAAGAAAATACTAAGAGGGTTTAATTTTTTAACAAACAAAATGGGGAAAATTTTATATACTTTACCTGACCATCAATTAAACTGAATATTACGCTTCAATGTCTGGGGTACAGAGAAATTTGGCGGTTTACGTGATGGTTAGTTACTATATTCAGGAACAGTGTTCTGTTATTATTTTTGATTTAAAATTACGTATTACATATAAAAATGTGCAAAATTGACAGAGATTTAGATTTCAGATTGGTATGCGAGAACATAACAATTGTATTGTGTGACAACAAAGTTGACATTAAGGATCGTAAAGTTAAAGCTAAGAGTATTATATACCACAGAAAAAATAATGTACAGTACTACACGCAAAAAACTAAATTACAATAGTATAAAAGTTAGTAAAACGTCTTGTAAATCAAGTTTACTATTTTTAGAAAATTTTTTCTAAAAATATGTTTTCATCTAAAATTGTAGTTATACTTATTCAGCACTTAACTGTGTTAAACTAATGTTTTACTAAAATTTTACTAATTTATTTTGCTAAAACAAAATTGTGCTGATAAGATCATTAAAAGTGTGGACAACAACCAGATTGAAAGATGTACACAGTATGAAGTAGATGTCGCGATATGTCAAGATGTAGTAGAGACGATAAAAATTATACTAAAAACTACAACTCTTGTAAGACGTAAAAAAATCAACCATGAAAGATTTTTGTATCTGTTTTTCATACATAATAAAACATAATGGATTAAAAAAACTTAAATTTTGGGTTGTCACCGGCTTGTCAAAGTTATTGTCTATTAATTAAATTAGTGTGGTCAATTTGCAAACAAATATACATTCAGGTAGACAGACTAAAGCGAAAGACAAAGACACACATCCTACGAAATTTTTTATATTTCCTTTTTCATACTGCAAAAAGTTTTATATTTTATATTTTATTGCATATTTCATATTTTGTTATTTGTTTTTGTCTCGTTTCTAGAAACCATTGATGTAAGAAGTTGAAAGATAATTTGTTTATGTTATATATAATTATTTCTATATATTTTCAGATATTGACTTAATTCGTGTCATCAATGTGGGAATATGAACACTTTAATATTTTGTAACGTATTCTAAATTATTTTTAAAAGAATAAAAAAAAAATTTAAGATTTTCAGCAAAAAAATAACTAAAGTATAATTAATTTTATTAACTTTTATCAAGGATTTTTAATTTTGAATCAACTATGTGTTGGCAAAACTTTTGCCGAATCTACTAATTTATTACTAAAAATCAGTTCGGTAGTTTCCAGCAAAATAATTTGGTGACATTAGCAATTTTTTTGCTGGCACCCTCCTGACAAAAATTTTGCTAATTCAGCAAGATTTTTTGCTGACTTTACTAACTTTTTTGTTGAGTGTAGCGCTTTTTTTTACGAAAAGCGCTTAAAGAAAATAATGAAAAAAAAATATGAATTTGCTTCATCCTATTTATAAAGCGTCTTATAACATTTATTAAACATATCATGAAAAGCTATGAATCTCCTTCATATTTATGAAACATTTCATAAATATGAAGAAACATGTCATCAATTAGAACTTTTATGAAACAGCTACATCATAATTGGACAAAAATTAATGATGTTTTTAATCACATTTAAAATTTAATTAAAATTTTTTTAAATTTTATTTAAATTGTCTACTTGATAATAACTATTTAATTGAACTCTTGGACTCTTGTTTACTTGTTCCAAATGCAATTAAATTTGTAATTGTATTTACAAATATTATACAGGGTGTCCGCCGGGAAGGTATACTACTTTGTTTTGCCGCCATTTTGGTAAACATTAGTCTTGACAGTTCATATTTGGCAGTCGTGAAGTAGACACGTGGCAAATTTATTATGGAAAAATATTCGATAAATCATCGTCAATATAAATCATTATCAAAATCAATCATCGATTACTGTGACGATGAGAAAGTTACGTGTTATTTCAAGTTATTTCAAGAAATGGTGATGTTGATTGGCCTCCACGGTCGCCTGATTTGACTGCTCCGGACTTCTTTTTGTGGGGATATCTGAAAATCAAGGTTTATTTAAACAAACCAGAAACGCTTGAGCAACTCAAACATAATATTCTGATGAAATTAATGAAATACCGCGTGAAATGTGTGAGAATGTAATGAAAAATGTGCTCAAAAGAGCTCGCATTTGTGAGGCTAACAGAGGCGAACATTTATCTGATATTGTATTCCATACATAATTGCCGACATTAAATAAAACATTTATCAATATAAGATCCATTCTCTTTCATTTAATCACAAATTATAAACAAACAACCCTTCCCGGCGGACACCCTGTACTTGAATATCGTTTTTAGTTTTATCTGTATAATATTTTCTGTGTAAATTTAGCAGTTTTTAACGATCTTCTGAATTTAGAAATTCGATTACTGTGTATATATCCTTTTAAAAATTTCAAAATTTTTTCAAGACAATTAAATTTTATTTGAATTATAAAATATTGTATCTTGTGCTAAAAAAAAATATGAATATAATAAAGTATCACACATAATAATAAAAAGTCCTTTTAAAAAAATAAATTCACATGACCTCTTTAGCTAATTTGAATATGAATTGAGTTTAAAATAAACATTAAAAATGTAAAACTCAAACACGCTTCCCACGCTACTAATTCGTCTACTATTTGCATATGTAAAATGATAAAATATTGAAAATCTATATGAATGATAGTATAAAATATATTATATGGCACACCGCCATGTCATCACTGATGAACCCAATAAAGTGAAAAAATAAAATCACCACAATATTTTTAATGACTTTGAATGTTTTTAACATCCATTAACGTTTTCGTACAACAATGTAAAATATAACAATGGAAAATTGTGTATATTACACTTTGTTGGCTGAAAGTGTGGTTGATTTGATAGATTCATTTTCATATTATTTACATACATCATCGTTATTATCATATTCATAACATATCCATTTCATATTTTGTATGCATATAATTTGTTTTATATGAACAATTTAAATATAAAAAGGGGGCTTTTAGTTTGTATAAATTATCAACAACAAAAAAAAAATAACTGAAAATCCATTAGTTTTAACGCGCGCGCTGTTTTTTTCCTTTTCCCGGTGACTACTAAAAAAAAAGTTAAAAGGTCATACCATTTCCTTTTATAAATTTCCCACCAATACACGTGATAGAGTATGCATGTAGGTGTCACAAATAAACTGATTTTCAAATATTACAACGAAAATCAAAACAAATTATACGCCACATATCAAATTTCTATTATTTATTGAACTAAAAAGAAAAGAAAAAAAGCAGGGAATATGTGTCAAACCCTTTTGTAAGATCAACATAAAGTGATTTCCACCGAAATTCATACAACCCTTTTCTTCCAATTTTTAATGACTTCCGTTTTATTTGTTTGACTGTCTATCTGTTTGTGTGTTGCCAAAGTTAACTGTTACTGTAACTGGTGTTTGCTGGTTTTTATTGCTTATCAATTGTTTATGTAATAGCTGAAATTTTCATTGTTAATGTTTTTAAAAGGTTTGATTGCGTGGGCTGTACCAAAGGTTGTTAACAATAAACAAACAAAAAAGGGGTTTCTGTGGGATTATTTAAGGACAATCCTATAAATCATAAAGGGATACTATTAAGTCTGACATCAATATTGAAAATCAATCAACATGTGATCTAGAGTGGGGGATTATAGTTCATATTTTTTTTCGGTTATTTCAATTTATTAGCATTTAAATTGGGGCCCAACAGTAAGGCGAGACGATTTTTACCAAATTTCACTAAAAAAAAAAACACTTTAAACAGAAAACTAACTTGGCGCCCAACGGTGAGGCTGATTAAAATACAAAGTTTGGGACACCTTACAAAAAGGTTCCCCAAATATTTTGTGGCAAATATGAATCTGATAAAATTTGCATCAAACACAATTAAAAAATTTTACCCATATAAAAGTGAAGTGAAAAAAAATGCAAATTTGCGTCTTAAAAGCGAAAATGAAACCGAAATTATTTATTTAATGCTTGAGAACACTCAAATAAAAATAGATTAAACCAAAAATGTATAGAGCTGGAAAAATAGAGGAGGAAATTAGCAAAATGTATGAAACAATTACGTTAGATTCATCAACACTTAAAACCAAGGCTTCCAGGAAAATAGAAATAATTTAGTTATTGTAAAAATAACGTGTAATGTGGATGCAATAATTATGTGATTTTATACCAAGAAAACGTATATCATTAATTTTTTTTAACTTATTTAAGACACATAATAGATCCGCTGGAAGTTTTTCAACCAAACTTTGCAGATATATAGAACAATGCTTCATTAAGAAATTTTGTAATTTGTTTTGCCATTCAGCGCACTCTTGCAAAATTTTTGGCAACAAAAGTTAAAACTTAAATAGAATATAAATCTTAAACGGTTGAAGATATTTAAAAAAGTTTAATTATGTATAATTTTTTGAACAATTCTTTATTCAAAAATATATGACAAATACATTTTTCAAGTTAATCGGTTTTTTAATTTTTTTTTTAACATCGTGTATTTTGGCAATTTTTGCCAACCCTAGCAAAGAATTTTAGAATTTTAATAAGAAGCAGCAATTATTTATGTTTTGAGTGAAAACGAAATAAATTTTGAACTATTTTAGACTTTGTGTAATTGAAAAAATCGTGGTTCGATCGAGCAGATTTTCAAAAATTGTATGAGGAATTACAAAAATTTTCGACACTTTGTGGCAAAATATTTTCAAAAATTTTTCTTATATGACGATGTTAATAAAACTTTTCACGATCAAACTTCAACTGCTCGAAAATTTGCAATTTTTTTTGCGGATTCAGATTTATTGACCCAGCATTTCTAAATAACTCGTAAATTTTTTTTTTTTTAATTTGTGGACAAATACCAAATAGGAAAAGACGTGCCGAGTTTATTTCTACTATCATGTTTACATCATACTTATAACACATGGTTTTAATTATTTTGCTATGCTAAACACGAATATGTCAAAAAATTTAAAATAGCTTGAGTCGTAAATCTAGTTTAGACTGTAGTCCTATAATATTCATTTTATACGAGATTTCGAAATTGTACAGGGATAGAACAATTTGGAGACCCGATTTGAAATCAGAAGATAAAAATCTATAAATATCACTTTTTTTAAATAAAATCAAACAAAAATTTTTTTAAATTTCTACAAGAACAAAAAATAAAATAAAAACTGAAAAAACCTCCTCTTTTTTACCTTTGACGACCAATGGGATAAATATGTTCTACATCGTATTAATTTCCTGTAGGATATGGAATGAATCAAATCCATATATCTCAATGTTTAAAGGATTGGACCGTGTCCTACCAAAAGTTCGATCGCCTATGTACAAAAAAAATATATTCGTATTTTTTAACTTTAAGGACACCCTATTCGGCTATTACACCATAGTGGTGCAAGTTGTTGGTATGTTCTGAAAGCTACATTTATCCTTTGTCAATACAAATAAAACTCGGGGCATATATCAACCATACTTCGTCAAAGGGTTAAGCATGCTAAATCCATCCGCTTTAATCATTTAACTTTAGCTGAAAAACATTTTACAAATTACAAATATTAAAATTGCAGTTTTTGCTTGGATTTAATTAAAGTTACATCAATTTATAGCTCTCATTGTAATTATCACATTTCAAAATATATTTTGAAAAACACGCAGTTTCTGCCGGTTTTATGATATTTAATTGGGTAAAATACTTTTAAATTCGCAAAATTAAAAATTTTATATAATAATGTTTGCTCCATAAAAATGTATAGATGCCTTTTCGATTCTAGTATTAGGTTCATTAAAATATTTTATTTGATGTTCATTTTATCGTATTTGATACAGCGCTTTAGTTGCCACAAAGCGAAATGTGTTTAGAAAAAACTGACGCTGTATTGAATTTTTTAAAAAGTTCATAACATTTTTACGTTTAAAAATTTTAAAATACTTTTTTACTAAGAATTTCAAATCAAGCAATATACTAGCCAGTCTCAATTACAATTGTTAATGTCAGACGCAAAAAAAACATAAATTTTCAAAAAATGTACGCCATTTTCTTATAAGTTTTTGGAAGTTCGTATCCCGCTATTGGTGCGCTGGACACCAACTTAACATACCTCAAACTATATAAAATTACACCATTTTTTCTTTCTATTTTTTAATGTGTTGTTTTCTTTGGAAAGGTAATAGAGTAGAGATGAAAGGTACGGAAAGATGAAGGGCTTCAAGCATGGCAACACTGTTATTGCGAGAGATGATCGATTGCTCGCCGATTGATGGAGAGTTGGCATACTTATTGTTCGGTTTGAACAGGTTATGGGCCCAATGCATTTGAATAAATAACACTCTTCAACAAAATCAAATTTTTTCCAAAATTACAAGGTCCGACCTATAAATTTTGATAGAAGAGACAAAAAAAAAAAGACACGTGTATCGGCGTTTTGAAAGTTTACATTTGGGTTTCATTTTAGGGGGAGGTAAAGTTTCCCCCAAATGCAAAATTTTTATTGTCAATCGGCATAGAAAATCGAGTAGAGCTTACGTTTAAAGTATATGGTGTGTTCAGCAAATTTATGTAAAACTCCTTAAGGTAAGAGTCTTTTTTGTCCTTTTAAGGAAGAGCAAATATTTTAACCTCTTAAATCCCTGTTTTAATGGTGTTTTTTGCTCGTTTTTAAAAGAAGGAAAAAAAAGACCCTTACCTTGAGGAGTTAGAGGGTTAACATATTCTACAAAAATGTTTGATTTTGGTGTATTCAGGGACTCACAGTAAAATTTCACGGGGAATATTTTTGCGGAACATTTTAACCCCTTAAATCCCTGTTTTAATGGTGTTTTTGCACTTTTTTAAAAGAAGGACAAAAAAGACCGTTACCTTGAGGAGTTAAGAGGGTTAACATATTCTACAAAAATGTTCTCCGTAACATTTTACATAAATTTGCTGAACACACCATATACTTTAAACGTAAGCTTTACTCGATTTTCTATGCCGATTGACAATATTTCTTATAATTTTCTTGAACTTTTTATTAAGATACCTTGCTCTTATTATTTATCCAAATGCCTTGGGCCCATAACCTGTTGAAAATATTGACTGGCTTTAACAAAATAGTTGACTACAAATCTTCTTGTTTATAAAATATTATTTAAAACAAAAATATATGTAACGAAAGTTAAAACAAACGAATGAAATATTTTTTTTTAAATGAAAGATTGGAAGATGACAAAGCCAATTGTGACAATTTTTTGTTGTTGTTTTTGTTTTTTTCTTTGATATTTTAAATTTTGAATCTCGCTCCTAGACGAGGACAAGAAATTCTCATTGAGTTTGTGATTTAACATAACAAATATCTCTAGAAATTCTAATAACAAAGTCCCCTGAAGATTTCCTTAGGCAGGAATGAAATCCGGATAGGGACACGCCTACATCAGATTGCTTTTCACAGTTTGTTAAATAAGTTTTGGGACTTTAGCACATTTAATTACTATAAATGCAATTAATGTTTATCCCGATGAAAATAAATTTAAATAAAAAAAAAAAAAAAAAAAAAATATTTATATTAAATATTTTTCAAAACTATCTTAAATATTTATGTTGGTTTAGAGAAGTGTCATTCGACATAGTTGATTTCCAAATAAATTAAAAAAAAAATTAACTTACGACTTTATTTGTTATTTTCTCTTTAAGACTTTTATTCAAAATTAAAAACACAGTAGTAGTCATACGTAATTTCATAGAGTAGTGATTTTCCTTTTTTTTTGTATTTTGAGACTTATGACAATTGATGTTTTTTGTAATAATAATTAATTGTAAAATACTATTGCTATTATTTTGTTGTTTGTATTAAATATTTGTTTTTTTTTAATATTAAATTGTATGTACGTATTGTTGCAAAATGTAAAAACTAAAAAATTTCAATATTTATTTTATAAATAACAGAAAAAGCTAGGACAAAAAATATTTAAAAAAAAAAAATAGTTAACCAAAAAAATTCGTTGATTTTATTAAAAAGTTAAAAAAAAAAAAACTTCATTAAACAATGAAAGTACTAAAAATTCAAATAAAATTAAAAAAAGTCAATATTTATTCTGTAACCTTTTCGAAACGCTATGTTTAATTCTGTTAAGTTAACATTAAAAAAAAAAACGTAATATATTTTTAGGGGCTTGTTTTTACAAATCCCCCAAAATGTTAACTTAACAGAAGTTTACATAATGTACTGTTAAATTACATAATAAAGTCCTTCCATTATTTAGTTTACGGATATTTTATGGTATTTACATAGAAACTGAAAAATATTTTATGTGTAGTTTAGGTAGTTATAAATTTCAAATACTTTTTAGTATGTAATTAGTTTGTATTGTTGTTACTGTTATTTAATAATTATTTTTTTTTATTTTCTGTGGTTTTAAAAATTTCAAGATATGTTATACATCAAAAAAAAAATTTGTATAAACTATATAATCTTATAGTTATTTATTTATTTTTATTAATTCTAATATTTAAATCTTATAGAAAAAATATTTTATTTTAGTTATAAACCAAAAATTATACTGAAAATAATTGTTTAAAAAATTTTAAATTTCGTAATAAAAAAAGGTTTGACCAAATTAATTGCCTTTATTAGGTTATTTCTAAAAAATTTAAAATTCGTTCTGTTATTGAAGGTTAAAGTCAGGATTTTAATGTAAAAATTATAAAAAAATGCTTTTTTAGGGGGTTATAAAAATTACATCCGAGCTCCGATTTGCAGTCCTTTAGGGACAGAAGTAAATTCATGTATTTTTCCCGTAAATTTGAAACGATAAATATCAAACGACTTTTTTTATAAAAGAAAAATAGTCTCAAATTCACGAACGACTGTCGCGATGTAGGTCAGTCGGGGTTCGGCCGTAGAGTATTAAATTCGAATATGCCAACTTTTAAGAAATTCAACATACTGTAAAACCTAAAGTTCAGAAATACAATATTTTTTATTAAAAAATGTTTGCTGAAAAAAATCACCAAAAATAAATTTTTAGTGCAAAATAAAATTTTACCCAAAAAATTTTTTTTTTTGTAAAAAAAAACCCAGCGTTTAAAAATTTTATTAAAAGACTTTTTCGCGGAAATAATTTATTTAAATGACGTAGTTTTAAAAGTATTTTCAAATTTCACACACAAAATGTTTTGAGTGAAAACATTTCGCGAAATAACTTATAAAAACATTTTCAGTAAAAGAATTCCGCGTAATTTTTTTTTTTACAAAAAATCATCAAACAAATTTTAAGTGCGAAATTAATTTTTACCCAAAAATATTTTTAGTGGAGAAATTTTTCGCGGAATCTTTTTTGTTTCCTCAAAAAAAAAAGAATTATTGGGAATGACCGAAATTGTCAACCAAACTTGAATTTTTTTCATGTTTACATACGAAATGATAGAGAAACAATTTTCAAAAAACAATTTCACGAAAAAACTACACAGAGAGAATTTCTTGCAACGATAAATATCAAACGACTTTTTTTATAAAAAAAAAAATCGTCGCTAATTCACGAACGACTGTCGCGATGTAGGTCAGTCGGGGTTCTGCCGTAGAGTATTTAATTCGAATATGCCAATTGTTAAGAAATTCAACATACTTTAAAACCTAAAGTTCAGAAACACAATATTTTTTATAAAAAATGTTGGCTGAAAAAATCACCAAAAATAAATTTTTAGTGCAAAATAAAATTTTACCCAAAAAAATTTTTTTTTGTAAAAGAAACCCAGCGTTTAAAAATTTTATTAAAAAACTTTTTCGCGGAAATAATTTATTTAAATGACGTAGTTTTAAAAGTATTTTCAAATTGCACACACAAAATGTTTTGAGTGAAAACATTTCGCGAAATAATTTATAAAAACTTTTTCAGTAAAAGAATTCCGCGTAATTTTTTTTAATTAAAAAAAACACCAAACAAATTTTAAGTGCGAAATTAATTTTTAAACAAAAATATTTTTAGTGGAAAAATTTTTCGCGGAATGTTTTTTGTCTCTTCAAAAAAAAAAACAAAAAGAAATAATGGGAATGACCGAAATTGTCAACCAAACTTGAATTTTTTTAATGTTTACATACAAAATTTTAGAGAAACAATTTTCCAAAAAATAATTTCACGAAAAAACTACACAGAGAGAATTTCTTGGACGAGTTTTAATGAAAGTTGTATACTAAACTAATGAAGTTTTCTTCACAATGTGAATGAATCATTTCTTAAACTTTATGAAAAATCTTCATTGCTTTAATGAAACTCTTAAATTGGTCGTATGATATTTTTAATAAAAATAATGAAAATTTTCATTAAAATTTATGAAAAATTTAGTGAAAAGTTTCAATGGACGAGTTCTAGTGACATTTCATAGATCTAATGGAAACATTAATTGATATCATGTAGATAATTCTCTCAGTGTAGTTTCACGGAAAATGTTGTTCGCTAAAAGAAAAATCAAATGATTATCTAACGGTGGCCATATTAACTGATCATTTTTGAATAGCTTATTTATTGGCCTATTGACTTATAATGGCTATAAGCCATTTCAACAAATTGGCAGAGTTCAATAAATCGGCTTCGCGTGTTATAAAAATAAAAATTGTTCTCAAAATTTAAACATGAAATTTTAAGAATTGGTCAAAGAGAGCATCAAAGTTTGTCTATAAAAACATTCTAAGAACTGTATCAAAATCTGATACTGTAAACGAGAAATGCTGCACATGTTAAGTGGGCTTAATTTGGATGTGCCAAATCTTTTCAACCTATCCAATGAAATAGCAAAATCAACAAAATTTGACTACAAAAAAGTACATATGAATTTGTGGAAAAAATTTTAGCAAAAACTATTCCATGGAAAATTGTTCACAAAATTTTTTTGTTTTACAAACGTGGACGTCAGAGATGAATTACTACAAGAATCAAGTTGAATTTCACGGAACAAAATTTGGAGAAAAAAAATATACACTAAAAAATACCAATAAAAATTTTGGCTTTAAAAATAAAATTTCAAGTAAAAAATTACAAAAAAAAAATGTTAAATTTTTCGGAATAACTATTTTGTTGCAAATCTTGTGTTTTGTCCGTGACAACCGCAAAATTCGTTGCCAATATTATTCTTAAAAATATTACAGCCAATTAGAAGCATTTTTATTTTATTATATTTCACAAATTTAAATATGATGTAAAGGGCTAAGACCGAACTACATATATTGCTTTCTTTTACATTTTATAAAGACATATTTCTCAAAATTAATTTAATTTAAGCTATTTTAAAAGCGCAAAATTTTTTGAATTTCCAACGTATAACCATCGGTTGGCCACTGTTGTTAATCGGGTAACAGGTCAATACTGTCATGATTGTTCTGCCAATGCATAACCGACCGTCGCCGACGCTTTGCCAACACTGTGCATATTGTATTTTTCTGCTTGTGTAGACTCATTTTTTTTGGAAACCCCGTGTTTTATGTTTTTACTCGTAACCTTTTTTTTTTTTTTTTTTTTTATTAATTAATAATCATATAATTACAAATTATATACTATTACCCTAACCGAGCACTAGCTACTATGGCATTCGTCGCGTTGTAGCGAAAACAGACCAGTGCCTCTGGTGGGAATCGAACCCACGACCCCCGCACTGATAAGCCAGCACGCTACCAACTAGCCTACCGGGGCGCACACTCGTAACCTTTTAATCCGATGATTTCCAAACCAATTATTTTAGGAAAATTATAATCACTTCTTAACTATTTTGAGGCTATGTTACAAAAATAAAAGATCTAGATGTCTTTTTATATTTTCACTTATTAATTTTAAACCCTTTTTGGACGATTTGGATAATTTTCAAAACCAAACTGTAAATTTAAAAAAAAAACAATAGCTCTTTTAAATTTACTATCAGTGACACATTTTTGGGAGCATGATCCGTCGATCAATAGACATCTATGATAAAATTACTTTTAATTGAAAATATTAGAGAATTTTGTAATTTTGTTTAATAATTTTTGACACGGCGTTCTTTTTTCGACCCAGTAGTTTTAAATGGTTATATTTTTTTACTGGAAATAATAATAATAATAATAATGTGATTTAAAAACCTTAAAATTATGCAAATTATTGACTACAATCGAGAATAAGAAAATTGTGAAAAATGTTTATCCAGAGTTGCCAACTAATTAAGTGAAAAAATCAATTATTGACCATTTTTTGTGGAACTTTTTTCAAAAATTATTTAAAAATATAAAAAACGCCTAATCTTTTATATTTTTGGTTGTAATGTTGATGAAAAAATATGAAATTGTATTTTTCTGTTAGAAATAAGTACAACTATTACACCCCTGTAGATGAAAATCGAAAACGATCAGTTTTTCAATCTAGAATATTAAGTTATTTCAAAATAAAATTTGATTCGATTTTTTATACATCGGTTTCTATCGCTCAAAACGTTAAACTTATAAACTACAAAAAAAAAAATTATAATATGAATCGCAAAATATTTTGCATTGAAAATCCGATCGTTTTCGTTTTCGATATTCATCACATGCCTGATAAATTTTTGAATATTTTACCGATCGAACGATGAACTTTTCAAGTACCAAAGTCTAACACATTTCAAAATATATTTCGTTTTCACTCAAAACATAAATAAGTAATGGATGGTTTTTATTTAAATAATACTAAACTTATAAAAATCATACCGTCAGGATTGCCATAAGACAATTTTGAAAAATGGTAAAATACCACGATATTTTTCCAAGAAATTTTAAAAATCAGTTAACAAAAAAAAATCATATATTTTTGAATAAAAATTTGTTTAAGAAATTATACAAAATTTAAATTTTTAAACTATCTTCAACGGTCTAGGATTTATATGCTGTCAAAGTTTCAACTTTGGTTGCCAATGTTGCCACTAAAGGATCTAAGACAATACTTCAAACCATAGATGATAACCGATTCTATGCGGTTATCGGCAAGGGTAACGATATTTCATTTTATTTCAGTAACGGCATTTTAGCGGTAATGATATTTTAGTTATTTCGGCATTTTTTTTTTCTTTAGCGATAACGGTATTTGAGTTATTTCTGTAACAATATTTTAAGAATAACGTTTCTTCAGTTATTTCGGCAACGGTATTAAAATGGAAAACATTATTTTACATACGAACACATTTTTTTAATTATTTATATTATTTTTTTAATTATTTATCGTGTAACGATATAAAACGGGTAGGTAAAGTTAACAATACGATTTAAGTTAATAAACAAAATAAATGTATTGCTATTTTAAAGGTAACGCTATTTTAGTTTATTTCGTTAACGGTATTTTAAGGGTAACGTTATTTCATTTATTTCGGTAACGGTATATTAGCGATAACAGTATTTTGGTTATATCGGTAACGGTATTTTAAAAAATATTGGTATTTCAGTTACATCGTATTTTACAGATAACGGGTTTTCAATTATTTCGTAAACGATATTTTAGGGATAACGATTGTCAGTTTAGGGTTTAGAATCGATAACGCTATTTTAGCGGTATTGCCTGCCAACCATGCCTCAAACACCGATATATTAAGATCGATAATTGACATACAAAAATTTAAATTTGTATTCCAGGCTTGTCATTGATTCAAAAATAAATTAAATTAAAAAAAAAAAAAATAAAGCCTCAATCTCAATCTCAATGTCGTAATAAAAAAAATAATAATAATAAAATAAATCTCAATGTCGTAATAAAAAAAAATAATAATAAAAAAATAAATCTCAATGTCGTATACAAAAAAATAATAATAAATTAAAAAAAAAAACAAAAAATAGAAAAAAGAACAATATAAAATTAAAATTAAAGAACGCAAAATAAAAAATTGGAAAAAAAATAAAGAACGCAAAATAAAAATTTTTAAAAAAATCACCACATTTTTTAAAGCTAAAAAACACATAAAATAAGTCTAAAAAAACGAAAATAAAAATTAAAAAAAAAAACAAAATAGAAATGTAAAAAAAAAACTTAAAAATTGCTTTTGTTCCCAATATCTCCGTCAGAGGGCGTAGTAAGATAATGAAAAATCTTATTTTGATAGCGATTTTTGTGCCGATTTTCATTGAAAATTTCGATTAAACAATCAATTAAGAAGAATACGAATTAAGTTAATGAAATTTTAAATTTCGTTTTATTTGTGAGAAATTTCATACATTTTTCATAAATAATAATAATTTATAATAATTTATAATAATGTAAGCCACAGCAAAAATCGACCTGACTTTAGCTCAAGCGGATAAAGCGCCTGTCTAAAGTGTAGTGCGAAGTGCATGTGGCAAATGAAAGCAGGTTCAAGCCACGGTCAGGATTGCATTTAATAAATAAAAAAATTTCATATAGATGCAATCAAACAATAAAAACCATAACAAATAATTACAGTATTGTCAAAAGGATTACTGATTAAGGTTGTGTTACCAGAAACTGCGCAGTCTAATTAAATAAAAATTTACAATGTAGTTATGATTTTTAGAAAAGTATGCTTAATCTTCTCTACCACGCCTATCTCAATTAATGAATTAAATTTAAACAAAATTTTTTAAAACAATATTTCATTAATTTAAAGAAAACTTTATTGGCTGACATTTTGGGTTTTGTAATAAAACTTTTCATAAATTTAATGAAAAAGTTCAATTATAAACATAATTTTATAAGAGTTATAAAGCTTTTCATTAATGTAAAGAAATGTTTCATTTATTTTAACAAAACTTTCAATAAACTTCTCAAGATTTCATTATACAGTAGTAACTCGATTCTTGCACATACTTGATACTTGCACAACTCGATTCTTGCAACATTGGAATATTTATCATTGCGCACTCAGTACTTGCGACATCCGAAAATTTTGAACTCGATACATGCAACATTTTTGTATTATATATATCAGCGTTCAATATTTGCTTAGAATGGGCGGAGCAAAACAATACATCATTAGACGATATTATGATGCTCCAGAGACTAAGAATTAGTGTAGTACTGAACAAGCGACTTTGTACAAAACAAACAAAAATTTTAAATGCGTTGAACTTAAGTGTTTTGAATTGAAATATTAAACTTAGATTGTAAACAGATGTATGTGCCTTTTATTTTATATGGGAAATTAATACTCGGTACTTGCGACAACCTCGAAACTTGCACCGAGCCCGGTTTTCATTACGTGCAAGAATCGAGTTTCTACTGTAGTTAAGAATTTTTTTGTTATATTTATGGAAGAAATATTTTATTAACAAAAATTAATAGAAATATTCTTATTGTGTAGAGAGACATTTATAAAAACTACACAACGAGAGTTTTAGTGGACGAAAACTAATGAAAATTTTCACTAAAACTAATGAAAATTTCTTTACTTTAATAAAATTTGATTACAAAATCTCACTTAGGGCTGACTATGAAAACTGACCTTTAGATCATTAAAATAGAAAAGTTTTTAGTTTTTTAAACCATTAGTATTTTTCGGGTGAAAAATTGTTTAAATCTTAGACGTTTTTATACAAAATACTTTATTTATTAAACTGCAAAAATATAAAATTCGATATAATAATTAAAATATTTTTAATGGCATTTGTCTGTAAGAATTTTCTCTATCAAAAATATTTCAAAATCTTTCAAACTTTTAAACAATAATTTTTAGGAGTTTCAAAGAATTTTTTTAATTTTCTTTAGAAAAAAAATTGTTAACAAAATTGTGTTTTTATAATAAAGATTTCTGTTAAAGAAAAAATATTTGAAAATATTAAAAACTTTGTTAATGAAAATTTTATCCGAGAACCCAACATTTATTTTGGAGCAATGTTTTGTATCTTTTTCTATAAGAAAAAGGAATTATGAAATATGTCGAAGAATACACAAATTTTTTAATTTAGAATTGTCTTAAAGTTGTCAAGAGTTTAAAACTTTAAAATCTATAAATTTTAATCTCTGAAAGTTTTAACTTTTATACAAAATTTGAAATATAAGAAAAACAATTATATTAAAAATTTTTTGTATAAAATCTCAAATATTAATATACATATTCGTATGAAAAAACGTTATAGAATCGAAAAAATATTCTTTTAAAAAATCCACTGAGAGTCTTTCAGAGAGGGTTTGAGCATCTTTCTGAGCCTTTCAGAGAGTGTGTAAGAGTCTTTCTGAGAGACTTTCAGAGAGTGTGTAAGTCTTTCTGAGAGACTTTCAGAGAGTGTTTTAAAATCTAAATAAAAAAATATTACAAGAATTTTTAAAATAAATCTACAAAACCCCTTCAAGCATGTAATTTTTTTATAATTTTATAAAATAATATTAACTTAACATACATTTTAACAGAACGTTTAATAAATTTTTTAAAAAAAATCCATATTAAATTATTATTTTAGTTGCTTTCATTTGTGTTTTGCGTTTTTCGTCGTATTTTATTTAATTTGATTATTGGGTATATAACGAACTTTAACTTGATTACCCAAAATTAATTGTTGTTGCTGCTGTTGTAGTAACTGTTGTTGCTGCTGTTGTGCCTGTGCTTGTTGTTGAGCTTGTGCTTGCAGCTGTTGTTGCTGAATATGTTGATTTAATTGTTGTGGTATTGACAAACCACTAACATTATTTATAACAGGCTGATTATAATTCAGAACATCATTAATTTCGATTTTTATCAATGATGGTATATTTAATGAATTTACCTTAGCTTTATTTTTAGGAGGACGACCACCTAGAAATAAAATGTGTACAGAAAAGGACATTGATGGATGATTTTTGAATATCGTCAATTTAACGGTTTTCATTTTGTGATAAAGGATTTTTTTAAGGAGGATGAAGAGTTCCATGGCCATGAAGGTGGGTGGGAGAGGGTAAGAGAATATAAAAAATATATTTAATAATCATTATTTCTTTTATTGTTAGGCTATTTTAAATGATGCATTATTTAGTTAGATTATATATATAATTTTTTTGAAAATGAAATCTTGGTTTTGAATAAAATCTTAAATATTTATTTAAATATAGTTTAAAAATGAAGAAAAATTATAGGAAATATTATTTTTTACATAATATTAATATAATTTTATATAATTTTTTTTAGTAAATTTGTTTTAATAAAAAAAATTTTAATTAATATTTTAAAAAATGTAATATTTAAAGCTTTTTGTAAAAGTTAAAGATCATCAGGGTAGAAATTAATATTCAAAATAAACGTAGAAATTCTACTTATATTATGCAGAAAAAAAAAATATTGTTAAGAAAAACAAAATACCCCTAAATTTAAAGCATTGGTTAAATAAAATGTATAAAAGCCATAAATAAACTTAAAGCATAAGAATAATAAAATAATAAGAGGTATTAAAAGTTCTTTAAAAAATTAATAGAGATTTTTGAAAATTTAACAAACCCCGGTATATATTTTAAATTACGCCTCAACTTTTAAAGTTTTAGACTCATGTTCTATTACATGCAAAACAGAGCATGAATCATGGGTAATTTTATGATATTTGAAACTGTTATACAGAATTTGTATGCAGCTAAGGCCTAATTACTGAATGACCCAATCAAATTCAACCAATAGTTAAATTTAAATTGTATATGGAATAAAACAAGAAATATGACAGAGTTCTAGTGGAAAACTAACGGGTCATTGAGAAAATGAGCTGAAATTCTGATATATTTCGATGAAATTCTGACATATGATAGAGGAGACGAAAATAATAAAAAAAAATTGGTAAGAAACATAATTGACCAATCGCATATTTAGGGGATAAAACTGGGTTTCAAAGTTGTTCGAAACTTTTTTGTTCTAAAACTTTTTACTATTTTTTTGTATACCAATGGAAAGGTCTTCGAAATACCTTTCATTTGATACCAAATTTGTATATTGTTATTTTGACCCCAAATTTTAACCCTTAAACGTAAAATTGGGCAGCCAAAAAGGTACTTATTTAGTTTGTCCCCTTTATCACACAACCTAATTTTATGACAATCGGGGGGAACCCGTCAGCGGTGTAAGTAGTATTTTTATTATATTGTCCTTATATATTATTTTTTATTATAAAAAAATTGTCCTTATATTGAACATTTTGTTGGCAAACAGTTATAAAGTAACTCAAAATTCTTAAAAGACAGTAATAGTGGAACTTTTTCCATAAGTTATATTTTTGACCGTTAAACGAGGGAACAATAAAGTAACTTTAGGAAAATAAGAATAATTATAATTTTTCCCCTTCCCCAATAAGTGTTAGATTTATTCGCTAAAAAAAGTGCACTTGTTCGCAAACTTATTCTCCTCTACCAAATTTGATTGAAATCACAGGGTGCCGCCAATGAGACCTCTTCTTATGAAAAAATTAAAAAGTGTTATACTGTCTATAGAAAACAAAAAATGTATGAATGTCAATCAATTCTTAATTAGAATTACTTTTTAATACCAAAATTGCATTATTTTCACAGCAATTCTAAAGTTTGTAACTTAAATATTAACTGTTAAACAGGTTTAAATTGCACAAAATTATTAAACTTTTAACTAAAATTTATTTTTATTTAAAAATACAGTTATAGAAATTGTTATACAAAATATTTAAAGTGTTATACGGCATAAGTTATTTTGATTACTCGAACCCAAAAAACATAAACAGTTTTTCAATGATTAAAAAAAAAATCGTAAATAAAACTGTTATACAAAATGTTAAATCGGTCATAGAAAATCCCTGTAGAAACCCATGTACATTTGTTAATTTCATCTCTGAAATTGGTATTAAAACTAATCGATGGTATTGAAACTGTTATACAGGTTAAAATTTAACAAAATATTTTCATTTTCGACTGACATTTCTTCTGTTATAGAAAAAAAGTGGTAAGTCTCAATAACATGGGTTTAGAATTGTTTTTGTTACCTGTTATATTCAATTTAAAAACTGTTATTCTAACTATAATATAGATTAAAATGTACATAAAATCACTTTTCGTTAAGAAAATTTTATATTTTAAACTATTCTACATAATCAAAGATTGTACAAACTTTTGAAAGATGACAAAGAAAATTGTTATAATAATTTTTTGTCTTTTCTTTGATATTTTAAATGTTGAATCACGAGGACAAGAAATTCTCATTGAGTTTGTTTGTGATTTAACCTAAAAGCTATCAATAGCAATTCTAAGAACAGTAACCCCTGATAATTCCCTTAGTCAAGAATCAAATCCGGATAGGAATAGCGAATAGCCTACAACAAATTATTTTTCACAATTTCTTAAATAAGTTTTGGGATTTTAACCCATTTACAACAAATGCAGTTTTACTAACAATCGAAGACAAAAGAAGAATTTTACGGTTTTTTTCTGTAATAATGAGTTTTAAACCTGTTATTCTAACTGTTATACAGGGAGATTTGAAAATTAAAAAATTGTAAAACTTTCGATTGAAAAATTTGTTTCATTCAAAAATTTTATATTTCAAACTGTTATGCAAATGAGTTTAAAGTTTTATACTTGCAATTGAATACAAAAACGTTATGAAATCTATGAAAATTAGTTAATTTTCAATAAAAATACGATTTCATTTTTTAATCGGCTGTTTTGAGTTTTAAAAATGTTCAACTAAAATCTTTTTTATTAGAAAACTGTTCTACAGTATGTTTAAATTGTTATAATATAACAAGTTGTTTGATTTTTAATAAAAAGACCAATTCATGTGTATTGTCTTATACTCAGTTTTAAAATTGCTATGCAGAAATAAATCTCAAAAAATACTGAATATTTTTTTTTTCAGTAAAAATTCTTATATTTCAAACTGTTATACAAAGTATTATACTAGCAATCAAAGAACAGAATTCAATAAAAACATGTTTAAATTGGCTAGTTTAAACTGTTATACTAACTGTTATACAGTGATATTATTCGAAAAATTACTGAATTTTTGACTGAATTATTTTGCTTTATTGAACAATTTTATATTTCAAAAATATTTAGCAATTGCAAACAAAAAGGTAATGAATTCAATAACAATTGAATTTCATGTTTTAATTGGTTATATTGAATTTTTAAACTGTTATACAAACTTTTATACAGCGATACAGTTTAAAAAATTTGTTAATTTTTAACTGAAATAGTTTTCTTTTGCGAAGTTTCGTATGTATTTAAAGCTGTTATAACACATGTTTAAAGTGTTGTAATAAAAATTTAATACAAAAATATGATGAAATCTAGAAAATTTAATTAGTTTTCAATAGAAAGTATTTCAGTTCGAAAAATTACTGTTTTAAATTGTCATATTGAGCTTTAAACTGTTATACTATCTGTTATACAGGACAAAAATGTAGAGAAAAATAACATTAAAATCTTGTTCATTAAAAAAAATCCCAAAATTCAATACAATCTACTTTGATTTAGAATTTTTAAATCTATTCTCAATATCAATTCCATACAGATAAGTAGAAATACCAAAAAATACTATTATTGCCAACTTTAAAACTTGAATTTATTTTAATATTGGTACAATTAATAAAAAAAAAAAAATAATGTAAATTAATTAACATTAGATAAAAACATACACTTTTTTGCAAAACAAAAATAATGTTAAAACAAATTTCAAAAATCTCTATTGTTAGTAATTAAAATTAAAAAGGTTATTATGTATTTTGATTAGATAATAAATAATAGTTTTAATCATCATCTGATTCATCTTTAATAAACATACGTTGAGGAGCATGTTGTAAAGACAATGGCTGGCCAACCATAGTAACAGGTTGTTGAGGCGGTTGTAATGTTATACATTTCTTAGAACGTTTTGGAGGCGGTAGTTCGGTATGTGAATGACTATTTAACAAATGTTTCGAGAGATGTTGGCGAACAGCAAAGGCCTCATTGCAATTGGCCACAGGACAAGTGAGGTACCTGCAGAGATATTTGGGTGTATGGTAGGAGGGAAAAAAGAAAAGAACAAAAAAGAAATGAGAATATTAGAATTTGTTTCTTAACAATGGGCAGCGTAGTAAGCATGCGAACTTAAGTTCTTGCCAGCACCTGCCCTCTAAATGACGTTGTTCATGTTTCTTAAGTAGTGACTCCTGATTGAATGAACTAGGACAAATATTGCATTTAAATTTGAACTCATCATGCATCTTCAGATGTTGCTCCAAATGGGCCTGCTGTAAGAATTTCTCATCACATTTTGAACATTCAAACGGATATTGAAGACCATGGGATTTCATGTGGGTGTGTAGTTGTGATTGTTGCTTAAATGTCTTTTCCGGACATCGTGGACAATAGTAGCCGGTAATGCCGGCATGAGCTTGTAAATGTTGATTGAGCGAGGTGACTTGTGTGAATTTTTTCGGACATTGATTACAACAGTACTGTTGGACTTTATGGTGGGTTTTCATATGATTATTGAGATTTGTTACTTGGGCAAATGAACGTCCACATTCGGGTTCAATGCAAACAAACGGACGTTCGCCAGTATGCAAGCGCCGATGATTATTTAGATTTGTAATCTGAAAATTAAATAAATTACTAACATGCATATAAAGTATATTTGAAAATCTCTACCAACCTGTGTAAATGTTTTACCACAATCTCCACAAACATAAGGACGATCATTGGTGTGTATGCGTTCATGATTTCTTAAATTGGCCGCTTGAGTAAAACCTGGGAATATAACAAATAAAAAAAAATATCAGATTAATAATTGGTTCAATATTAATAATAAACCTTACCTTTATTACAATAATTGCATACAAATTTTCGTTCAGCTGCATGATTACGTATATGCGTTATCAAGGATGATTTCCTTGAAAATGTTTTATTGCATAAAGGACATGATCCTTCTTCATTAAATATTAAGTCCACCTAAGTAAAAATATTTCATATTATGAAATTTAAGAAAGAAGTATAACAAAACAATCAAGAGTAAGGAATAACACAAAGAATTTAAAATATTTCAAATTTAAATTAAAACTGCTGTACTTTTAAAGGTATAACCGTTGAAATTTTTATTTGAAAATTTGTAATAATAAAAAATGTAAGCTTAGGATGATATAAAACAATATACAAATGATGGAAATGTTTGAGATGCTTGAGATGCTTGATTTTTAATTTACAAGTTTATGGTAAATGATGTTACACGGAATTTTCAAACTGTTATACTAACTGTTATACTACTGAAAGTTGTTAAATATGAGTTTAATTTGAAATAAAAAAAACATTTTTATTTAAATTTAAAATTTTTTTAATATGTTATACACAAATTTGTAAGTGTTATACTTTAGTCAAAAACTAGAATGCTTTAATTGTGGATAATAATATTAAACGAAATGTATTTTCAACAATTTTAAAAATGGTAAAAGGTTAATTCCCAATTAAAATATTAATTTATTTTCAATTAGGTGGTTTTTAACTGTTATACTGTTTTAAATTGCACAAAATTATATACTTTTAACGAAAAATACTTTACATAAAAGTCTAAGGTGTTACAAAGTTGTCAATATAATACAAATCAAGCAGGGTTTGCAACTGATAGATATGGTTAATGCATAACGATATTTCAATACTATTTCACTGGATAACGATATTTCAATATTATTACCGGTATTTCAAGTTATTTCATTTATATATTTAAAGGTTAACACAATTTTAAAGTAATTGGTTGGTATATTTAAAGGTTATTTCCGTAATTATATTAAGGTTAACGTAATTATATTAAGGTTAACGCTGTTTTAGATTATCTCGATAACGGTATTTTAAGGGTATCGCTATTTCCTCGGTATTTAAAAGATAACGGTATTACAGTTATTGCGGTTACGGTATTTTAAGGTTAACGGTAATTCGGCATTTTAAAGCTAACGGTAGTCCGGTATTTCGGCGCATACTTATAATTTTTTTTTACAAGAAACAAACTAGGTTAGTTAAAAATATCGGCAACGGTATTTTAAGGTTTACTCTATTTAATTTTTATCGGTATCATTTTTTGAGGACAACGGTGTTACTGCAGTTATTTCGTTAACAGTATTTTTAACGGTATTTCGATAATGGCAGTTTAATTGTAACGGTATTAAGTTACAAGAGTTTTGAATCGATTAATGAATTTGAGCGGTATTACCAACACTGATTTTACGTTATTTCGTTAGGTTATTTTAGACTTAACGGTATTTTAAGTTATTTCGTTTGTATATTTTAAGGATAATTGTATTTAAACGATGCGGTTATCTGTAAAACCGGTTTAGATATTCACGATAACGGTATTTTAAGGGTATCGCTATTTCATCGGTATTTAAAAGATAACGGTGTTTCAGTTATTGCGGTTACGGTATTTTAAGGATACACTATTTAATTTTTATCGGTATATTTTTTTGAGGACAACGGTGTTACTGCAGTTATTTCGTCAACAGTATTTTAAGGATAACGGTATTTCGATAATGGCAGTTTAATTGTAACGGTATTAAGTTACAAGAGTTTTGAATCGATTAATGAATTTGAGCGGTATTACCAACACTGATTTTACGTTATTTCGTTAGGTTATTTTAGACTTAACGGTATTTTAAGTTATTTCGTTTGTATATTTTAAGGATAATTGTATTTAAACGATGCGGTTATCTGTAAAACCGGTTTAGATATTCACGATAACGGTATTTTAAGGGTATCGCTATTTCATCGGTATTTAAAAGATTACGATATTTTAAATATTTCGGTATCGCTATTTCATCGGTATTTAAAAGATTACGGTATTTGAGTAATTTCGGTTACGGTATTGCAAGGTTAACGGTATTTCAACTATTTCGGTAAAGACATTTTAAAGCTAACGGCAACGCATACTGAAATTAAATTTCAAAATAAAACAAACTAGGTTAAGTTAAGTTAAAACTAAAGGTAACGATATTTTAAGGGTAAAACTGTTTCATTTATTGCGGTATCATTGTTATAAGGACAACGGTATATCAGTTATTTCGGTAAGATTAAGTTATTTCCGTTATTTCGGTAAGATTGAGATTTAAGGGTAACAGTATTCAGTTACACGAGTTTCGAACTGATAACACTGATTTTAAGTTATTTCGTTAGGTTATTTTAGACTATGTTTTATGTTAACGATATTTTAAGTTATTTCGTTTGTATATTTTAACGATAACGGTATTTTAAATTATTTTTTTTTAGTAAAATGTTAAGGTTAGTATTTTAAAAAGTTTTGAATCGATAACGGTTTTATAGGGTTAGTACTAGCCAAACCATGAAATAAAGTTTAAATTAATTACAATGTTATACTGATAACTGTTATACTGATCGAAAAAGATGAAAAATATTTGATTTTAAAATGATCTATCTTTAAACTGTTATACTGTTGAATTATTTCAGTCTTAAGCTTTAATTTTTTATTACAAACAGAAATAAAAATTTAAAAACAAAACTAAAACAACCAACAAAAAAGTATTTTTTTTACTAAAATTGTTCTACTGTTTGTTATTTTTTTCAAAAAATGATATATACATCTAAATGTTGTATGGTCTTCTCCAATTCATAGGAGGACATCGTGATTTGTTGTATTTTATTAACACCGTTTTTACGAGGACGGCGTGTTTGCTGTTGAACTCTCTGCATGTATAAATAAGAAAAAAATTACACAGAAAGAAATATTTGTTTTGATATTTAAAATATAACAATATATGAAATTAAAATTTTTTTTATATGAATTTGAAGATATAGGCAAAACAAAAATAAAAGCATAGAGAACAAACATAAAACGTGTGAAGGGAATATATTTTCAAAAAAAAAAAAAAAATGGTGAAAAAAACAAGAAGAACAAGACAAAAGTTTGTGTTAAAAATAGAGACAAACTTTGTTTTTTGAATTGTTATAAGCAAATAATAAAGTAAAACAGAACTTTAAAGAAAGAATTTTTGAAAAAATCAAATTTTGCGTTAGGAGAAGTAAGTGATTTGGAAAATTAATAGATTTATTAAAGAATTCATTCAAAAATTTAAAAATTACTATTCAAGTATTTTGTCAGTGACTGGAGTTATTTGGTTTATTAAAAATTGCATGCTTTAAACTGTTATACACGTTAAAAATAACCAAAATATTTTCGAATTTGAACTTTTTTCAAAAGAAATTTTTAAAGTGTTATACTAAAATTTGTTAAACATTTACATACATAAGTCCAAATTTAAAAAAAAAAAATACTTGATGCTGAACTAACAAACATTAAGTTTTAGTTTAAAATGTAGTATTTGAAACTGTTAAGGGAATTTTTAAAGTAAAAAGTCAAACTATAAAAAATTAGTAATAATCTATGCACAATACACTTGTTTATCTATAAAAAAAAAATATCAGTGTATTTTGTTGTTGTTAACTGTTGCTAAAAAACAGTTATGTCTGTATGTTTGAATTGGTATAAAGTTGCAAATATTTTTTTTTTTTCGATTTCTGAAAAATGAAAAATTTTGAGTTGAGTCACTTTTGAACTAGATGTGCGATATATGTGTTAATTTCTATAGAATTGAGAAATCGTGCGAATTTTCCAACGAAAATTGGTGTAATAAAAAACTTCTATCCAAATAAGATTTTTCGGATTTTTTTTTATAATCCCATCACGTCCTTTTTGCGGGGATATTTGACACCAAAGTCGAAACATTGACCGACTGACTTCAGTTTTTTTTAAATTTAGTTTTTTTTTGTGTGAATTATAATATACGCAAATAGTTTAGATTTAAAAAAAAAAAAAAATACGCAATTTAAAGGATTTTTTTTTTAATTTTTGCTTTGTGCTTTTTTTAAGCTATAAAAGTAAATATTCGACGCTGAGATTTTTGAATTAATATAAGGCACCGCTAGACTGATAATTAAGTTTTATCTTTATGTGCGATTAGGCCAAACTATTTGACTGGATGACATTATTTAATGGCTCCAAATTTGTTTGAATGTTTTCTATATTATAATCTACGGAAATTGTTTAGATTTAAAAAAATTTATACGCAATTTTAAGTTTTTTTTTCCAATTTTTGTTTTGTGTTTTTTAAGCTTTTAAATAAAAATCAACATTAAATTTTTTGTAATATTATAATATAAGGCAACCCTAGATTGATAATTAAATTGTATATTTACGTATGAGCGGATGACATTCTTCAAGGGCGCGTCGGACTATTACACAGATGGTCCCGGGTTCGATTTCCGGTGACGACAACATCAATTTAGAAAAATAATATGTATCAGTTTTTTATCACTTATATGTATCGCTGCGCCCACCTTCGGTGTTCCCATAGCACTTAACCCCACCGAAGTAAAATAATGAATCAGGGCTATAAAACAAAAAGCTTCAATAAATTCGACAACTCTACATCAGGTGACGAGCAACAACTGTTCTAAGACTTATCATCTCGCGCAATTACAGTGTTGCCATGTTTGAAGCCCTTCATCTTTCACCTTTCATCTCTCCACTATCCACTTTCCAAAGAAAACAACCCATTAATTAATAGGAAGAATTTCCTAAGTGTTGTTTCTTATTAAAAAAAAAAAATTAGTTTTTAACTAGTTCTTGGAATTATATTTAACGTAGTTTTAATTTAAAAAAAAAGGATATTAAATTTTAACGATTTTTTGTGTTTTTTAAGCTTTAAAAATAAATTCGACATTGAGATTTTTCCATTAGTTAATCGCAACCCTAGACTAATAATTAAATTTAATCTGAACGTGTGATTGCGATCAACCTATTCAATGGCTTCAGATATTTTTTTAATTAAGTTTATAATGTGGTCTCTGAATTATAACTACGTAAATGGTTTCGATTTAAAAAAAAAAAAGTAATACGTAATTTTTGAAAATTTTTTATTTCATTTTCATTCGGTGCTTTTTAAGCTTTTTAAAAAAAAAATTTGACATTGAGATTTTTTCATTAATATATCGCAACCCTAGATTGATAAATAAATAAATTGTATCTGTAATTGCGTTCAAACTATTTTATCTTTTGCTTTTTATTGCGCTTTTATATCAATAGCCGATCTTAATGTATCGGTTTTAAAAATAGTTTATTCATATGGAAACGCTGAAAAAGTAAATTCCGTAATTAAAATAACTCTTAATTATACTGTATTTCGATACTGTTATACAAATGTCATACTCAGTTTGTGTTTGAATTACGCTCAAAATCTAGTTTAAACTAGATTCCGAAATCTTGTTCGTTTATAATATTAAACACAACCATTTGACCGAAATCTAGTTCTAACTTAATTTTGGATGTAATGTAGATGCATTTTAAAGTCTGAAACATAATTGTCTTAAGTGACTTATTAAGTCAGGTATTGGTATAAAACAAAAATTCAATATTATTAACATTTAAATAATTGAAGGGCTTATTGAAAAAACTGGATATGCCACATTTATTGTTTCATGGATTTTCGCTGCTTCTTAAAGCACAATTGATTAATTTTTAATAGAAGTATGTCTTAAACACTTATTTCAAGTACATATAAGATAAACGTGCTGTAAAAATTATAATTTTTGAAGTCTTTCAACCTTTTAAAGGCGTAAACAACCTAGAAAGAAAATGTGGCTTATCAAGTTTTAACAATAAGCCCTTCAATTGTATTTCAAAAGTTTCGTTTCATAACAACACCTGATTTCAGTCACTTAAGAAATTTATGTTTCAACCTTAAGAATGTTTAAATAAAATTTTTGTATTTAAAATTTTTATAAACAAAAATTTCAAAACGCTACAACAAATGTATGAAAAGTTTATTCGAGTTTGTTAATTTCATAATAATATAGTACTTAATTTCGAAATTCAAAGTTTGAAACTGTTATACAGAATTTTAAAACTGTTATACAAACTGTTATACTGCTAATATTTAGCTTGAGACTTAACACTGTTTGCATTAAATTTTTAAAATTGTTATACAAACAATTTAATTAAATTTTCTTAAAAGAAATAAAGTTTTCTTGTTTTTGGCTACTTCACCGTCGACTTTTAGTAGTGGATATGGAACTTTTTTTGACAACAAATCCGTGTTAAGGGGTAACTTAGAAAAGATTAACATGTTTGCACACTCAATCTTCTACTCATCACAACAATAAGTTGAAAGTTCGACTTTTAATACTTCTCAGCTCTTTTTTTTAAAAAAAAACATTAAAATAGTTAAAAATCCATTGTTTGGTTTTGTTCTGATCATTTGAAGTTTGAACAACTTTTTCCGACTTTTAATACTTCTCAGCTTCTATTTTTCTTAAAACATTTGAATAGTTAAAAATTCATTCTCCTACTCATCACAAAAATAAGTTCGAAAATCCCACTTCTGAAATTTCTCAGCTCCTCTTTTTTCTTAAAACATTTGAATAGTTAAAAATCCATTGTTTGGGTTTGTTCTGATCATTTGATGAAGACAAATTTCATGTTGATGCCAAATTTTAATGTTTCTAGCTTCATTGGCTTAGGAGTTATACCAAAATTCCTTTTCTCCGAGATTAAGGGAGATGGAAAATTCAAATTTCGTTTACAAATATAGCGATTGTATTTCCCTGATCAACAGTTTATTGCATGCATATGATTAATTATTTGGTGGCCAAGGTTTCAATAAATATTTTTTTTTTTTAATGTGTAGTAATACAAGGGGAGTGAAGGTGTTAATCAACATATACAGTTTTTTTTTTTAATGTGTAGTGTACAAGGGTAGTGAAGGTGTTAATAAATATATGAAAATTGTTAAATGATAATAAAAATGTAAAATGAAATTAAGAAAAGTGTAACCAAAGAATACATTCTTTTAAAGTTCTGTTAAATGTTAATTAAAACATATTTTTTAAGCAAGATTACTAAAAATAATAATAAAAATGTTATAATGAAAAAAAAATGGACTTACCTCTTCCGAATCGTCCTGCGATTGTAAACTATTAGTCGAATTTGTAGAGTTTTGTAATTGTTGTTGAGGCATTTGTTGTTGATTCAAACTATTCGCTGTTGTATTATTGGTATTATTTGCAGCAGCTGTTGCCGCCGCCAGTGCCGGTTGACCACTTGCTGCAGTAGCAGCTACTGCCTGATAAAAACCATTACCACTGTTTGTCAAATGTTCCGAACACTTAACACAGGTGGGTATGTTATAGCCGGGAACTTGAAACAACTGCAAGAAAATAGAATTTAAAATTAAGATTAAAATTGAAATTTATCAATGATATTGCACGGTTTTTAGAAATAACTACTTTTTACATTTTTCAAAACTTTTCTCTATATTAAGATGTTGGAAACAGAAAATCTCTATATCCTCTAAAGAAAAAAAAAAAACTTAACCAGAACTTTAATAATAAACGGCTTTAAGGCTACTACTGGAAATGTAGAAAATATAAAAAATTTAATGAAAAAAAATATATATCAAGCCTCATCATACTGTTAACATCACATTGGATAAAAAAAAAAAAATAACACAGAAAATAATCGAAAAAAAAATAAAGAAATATATGGAGGGCTTATATTCAATACCGTCTATCTACAAAAACACAATTTTTTAGGAGAGCCAAAAAACTGTTTTATTCGCAAATAAGCAACAATTTCGATGAACTCATCTTCTACAATATTAACAGAATGTGTCTAACAAACGTTCTAACTAAAAAGTTTCTTGAAATTCGCGTTATTTTAGCTTCTATGATAGAAAGACGGTATTGCCTCAAAAATAAAATCATTGTGTAGGAAAATAATATGTAGATAGACGGTATTGCCTTATTTTAAAATTAAGTTTGTATTACGGTTTTTGTATGGGGACCCCCGAAAAAGGTGGGAGATAGGGGGTAGATATGTTCACAAGAAATGTTGGGGATAGAAAAATAGTAGGACCTGTCCTAACATTTTAACCCTTCAGGGAGCTAGGGGTAGTTTTTGACTAGTTTTTGTTTGTTTTTGGCATGGGTGTCTCAAAAAGGGTGTCAGACAGAGGGTAGGTGTGTTCAGAAGACTTGTTTAAACCAGTTTAAATTCAAAGACAATGTTTTTTATAATTTTTTTATTATAATTTATTATAATTTTTACTGCGCGTGGCTAAGATTATCATAGAAGTAGTGATACTCCTCTGGAATTACCGCCTTTAACTCCTGTAAATGTTTCCATTTGTTTTGCTGAATTGGTAGTCGACCGGTATACAATTGTTTGGTTCTATGTGACCTTCATATTGCTTTATTCTAATAGGTAGTTCAGTGTAATTATGATCAAAATTCACTTTAAAACTTAATGGTACCACTTGGGGAATATAAGAGAGATCTTAGTTGGGATACTGTCGGATCATTTTTTGCTCGACGAGGTCTAATACTGGAAAATCGAATAAGGTTCGTATCCTTATAGTCCTTAAAAAAATCATACTTTAAATGTAATGCATCAAATGGCATTTTAATAATTTTGTTCTTGATTTTGACTCTTTTGCGGGCATCTTTGGTTACCCTGACGTAGTCGTATGGCAAATATATGGTTTGATTTTTCAACTTAGCCTCTATCTTTGCATGGGCACTGTCACACTCCATCTGGGTGTGTCCTTTCTGCAAGTATTTTTATTCTATGATTTTGTTGTTTTCTATTGAAAAATTGGACAAAGCATTCGACAAAAAGTGATTACGGTTTTGGTAACCGCAACCATCGGAGTAAATTATTATTGCATTATGCACGAAATAAACGTCGGAGCGGAGAGGTCTCCATCAGTCTCGTTCCACCAGTAATTTGTACATTGATGCGTGGCGAGATTGTACACGGTAAAGTTGTGCACTTGTGCTAGAAAATAACATAAAGGGCACACCACCGCATACACAGCGTATTATGGTAGGTATTGATCGTTCGACAAGAGAAGTATGTATCCGAAAAACGAACAGTGAATAAATAGATATCAAACAGAGAAATAGCCTGAAATTAAATAAAACGACAAAATTCTATGATGTAGATAGACGGTATTGCCGTCATGAAATTCATAAATAAGTATCTTTGTAGATAGACTAATGATAAAATACAGGATATAGTACTAAAAATAGTTTTTTTCCACTGAAATTTTTACAGTACATGCAGATGGGGTCAGAGAAGAGTTTGGCATAAAAAAAATTTTTCGTGAAAATGTAGATAGACGGTATTGAATATAAGCCCTCGATATAGCGAACTCAACTCACAGTAAACTATTGTAAGGTTGGTTATCTTTACATCTCTGTCCCCTCGTTTAAACCCTGCCAAGAGACAGCTTTAAAAATAACAACAAAAACAGAGAAGAAAAATAACATAACATAAAAGAAACGTATGAAATTGAAAAAAAAAAATAATAAAAATAAAAACATTGTGCGCGCTAAAGAGGAGTTGTATTGTATCTTAAAGACGTAGTTAAAAGGGAGTATTCAAAAATAACAAACTGTAAAAATTTATTGCGGGAAATTCTAACCATATCGCACACCAGTGATGCAAAACGTGGCACAATAGGGCAATTTGTGGCACTTTTGACTGCTTGATGGCCCTGTGGTTCGTTCTTATCTATTTTGGCCCTTTCAGCTCAAAATTCAACTAACTACTTTAAACCGTTTAGTTCAGACTTTTATGAAATTTGCTGATTTTTTTTATTCGATGAGAGCATATGCTAGTTCCTTAGATAATGAAAAACGGGGAATTGTTTAATTTTTTATAAAAATCGCATTCAAAATCATTTATTTTCGTACCAGGAGGTCAGGTTTTAAAATTTTTGAATGTAGGACGATAACATTTTTAAATCTTTTTATATTTGTCCAAATTTTTAAAAGAAGTGCCGCAATTCATTTTTATTTAAAAAATGTGTTTTGGAGGCTGTTTAAAAAGGTTATGTTATCGTAAGAGCGGAAATAATTTATAAGAATTCATAAAATATGTTAAACTTTATTGTCAGAGGGGTTTGTCTTGCATTTTTAAAAAATCATTAAAATGACGAACTCTAATTAACAAATTAATATTATTTTTATTTTAGTAAAAATCTAATAATCGCATTTTTTAAAAAATATGGCTCTACAGGGATGATAAATGGGATTTTCAAATAGTATCAACCAGCATAAAAAATAGTACTTTTTCGACCCTCATAGTACTAAATACAAGTTTTTATTATAAATTAACGTTTTTAAAATTTATTTGTATATAAAAACAAAATTTAGTTGATTTTAGTAACAGAATTTAGAAAAATTATCAGACTATTTCTTAAATTCACCTTTTTTTGCAAGGAAATCTATTTCATTAGTCATTCGATTTTAGAATCACAAGCAAATTTGAAGATGTTGGCAATGGCCTTTTTTCAATTGCACTTTTTTAAGATATTTATTTTTCACGTTTCGAACACTTTTTTTACTCGAACTCAAATAAAATCATCTTTAATCAATTCCATTTACAACGATTGGATCCAAATAAATACATTTGATAAATGTTAATTTATGAATGGGTAATTGAATTAAATGTTGAATCTTGAAGTTTCTCTGAAGTTTATAAAAATAGAACTGTTGTGTTGTTGGAGTTGTACAAGGTGGCGCAAAAGTAATCCTCCTATCAGAAAATGCTATAAATTTTGCGATTGGCCTCTAATGTCAGTTCTGTTTTGACATTTGTGTAGTAAACACATGCGAAATACACGTTAATAAACAATGTTACGCTACACTGCTCCAGAACGCGGAATATTGGTGACTATTTATTTGACCAATAATCGGTCGGTGACTTTGGCACAATTTCCATTCCCATTTCCATCGTAGCGGGTACGTAAATAAGCAAAATTTATGCTTCTGGTGCACTTAAAATCCGCGTGTAACCCACGAAGAGCCATTACACCCGCTCAAAGTCACTGTATGGTGTGCTGTTTTCGCTGGAGGAGTCATCGGACCTTTTTTCTTCGAAGACGTCGCGGGCCAAACGGTTACTGTGAATGGTGAGCGCTACAGAGCAATGATCAACGAGTTCTTTTTGCTGCAACTTGATGAATTGGGATTGGAAAACATGTGGTTCCAACAGGACGGTGCAACGGCACACACTGCACGTGCCACAACCGATAAGCTGAAGGATGATTTTCCCGGGCGCCTAATCTCCCGTTTTGGCGATTTGCACTGGCCAGCAAGATCGCCTGATTTGACAGCTCCAGACTTCTTTTTGTGGGGCTTTTTGAAGTCGCGGGTTTATGTCAACAAGCCTCAGACTCTTGCAGCTCTTAAAGACAATATCCGTCAAGAATGTGAGGACCTATCGCCGGAAGTTTGGCCAAAGTGATGGAAAATGCCATAAAAAGGGCTCAAATGACAATCAACTGTGGCGGCGGCCATTTACATGACATCATATTCTCGACTTGATGTAAAAAAAAATTAAAATACCAAATAAAAATAATCCACAAGAAGAATCAAAGTTTTTCATTTTTTTTTTTAAATTACAGCCAAAAAACATCGGAAGGTTATTTTTGCGCCACCTTGTACTTCTGAGATTATGTATGCAAGAACAAAAACACCGTGTATTGAATAAAACTAGTTTTAATCACAACAAAACTCGACCTGACGATAGATCAGTGCGCTAAAGCGCTCTGTCTAACGTGTGGTGCGAGTGCATGTGACATTAGAAATCAGTTTATCTATAACACAGTCAGTGATTGCACAGTAAATTTCATATAGACGCAATCGAACAAATAAAAACATAACAAATATTACATTATTCAAAAACAGGGTCACTGACGAAATTTCAATACCAGAAACTGCGCAGTCTGATGCAGGAAAATTGAAAAATTTACAATGTAGTTATGATTTTTAGAAAATACACTCATTCTACTCTACCACGTCTTTCGCAATTAAAATTAAATAAAATTGCATATTAATTATAGTATTAATTTCAATTGTGTAAAAAAGACGTTAAAATTCAAACTCAATCTTTAATTTTTATTTATATGTAAATAGTACTAAAAGAGTCAAAGGAGTACGATGGTACTTTTCCGGATCAAATAGTACCAAACAAAGTACTATAGTACTAACTTTATCATCCCTGTGGCCCTATCAATGGTATTTTGGCCCTTTTAAATTGTCAATTTGGCCCAAAAGAAAAAAACTCAAAATGCATCAGTGTCGCACACCTAGTACAAAAGTGACAACTCAAAATTTTTCATTTTTCAGAAATAGAAAAAAAACATTTACAACTTTATTCCAATTCGAAACATAAAGAAAAACATAACTGTTTTTTAGCAACAGTTAACAACAAAATACACTGATATTTTTTTATAGATAAACAAGTATATTGTGCATAGTTTAAGCATATAAAACCAAAAAAAAAAAATTGAGTTGAGTCACTTTTGAACTGGGAGTGCGATATGTACAAGGATATAGTCCACTCAATTTACAGATTGAAAACCAAAACGGTAAGAACTTGTTAGATTTTAGATGAAACACAATTATGACAAATTAATTACATTTGCCCTACACAATGAAACATTGGTTATAACTAGGGAATGCATTCGGTATTTCCCGTTCCGAGATTCCCGGGAAACTAAGAGTTTTTCTGTCAAGCAATTGCTTCAAAATGGCGGGAACAAACAAAAAAGTTGAATATTCAACATTTTTAATGAAGCTATTCACAAGTTTAAAAAGTTTAAAGGAAAAACTATGATAACTTCGCCGCAACAGTGAACTTCACCGTTTGTCCTAGACTTCGACCTTAAATAAGAAATTTAAAGTCACTAGATCGCTACTAAAATTTTTGACATTATAAAAATTTGACCAAAAAACACTTTCAATTACCAAATATTGTCCAAATGCAGTTTTTTTCCGGAACTCTTCGGCCAAACTCTATTGATTTTAAAATTTTTCTGGTTTTTCAAATTTTTGTGAATTTTCTTTTTATTATTTTAAGACTACAGTTTTTATATTGATTTTGTTTTTTTTTTTAATCAAACTCTAAAGGGGCCCATACACGACACCAGCATGCATGCGCAATCAAGTGATTGTGCATGCCGATTGACCGTGTGTGGGGTTGTGGTGCGATTGCACATGCCGATTGAGCAAAATTAAAAACAGTTTGATATTTTTATGATTGTACCAGCATGCATGTATCGCGTGTGGTGAAATTAGCTCAGTTTTTAAAAGTTTTCAAGCATTAAACAAGACCATGAATGCAAAGGAAAAATTATTTTGGGGAGAATTCCTCGATTTATAAAAGTCAATGCAGTGTTTATGGAAAATTAAAAGTTCAGAATATTGCAATCGTGATTTAAAAATCCAATGTTATAATAAAATGGTTGAGAAATCCAGATGCCAACAGAGACAAAGTAGTATCCATGACGATCCATGGCTCCTTAAGGTTTGGATTTATCTGACTTAAGAAGAACTAGAAATTCCGAGAAAAGACAAAGAAATATAATGGTAATTTATTTTTAACAAAAAAAATCTCAAGTCGTACACAACACGTTGCATACAAAATATATGATTAATATAAAAATGTATTCATTTATTTTTCAAGCGGGATTCCGGGAATTTCGAAAAAAATTCCCGCTTTTTCGGGAAATGTAGAAGTGGGGAAATTAGCATTCCCTAGTTATAAAAATTTTTCTACTTTTCTACTTTTTTATTCATAAATTTGAAACCGATAGACATAAATGCATGTTCTGTATTTTACTTTTCCTTGAAAGTGAAAATTTCATAAATTTTTTAGTCAACCTGTTAGTTTCATTTAAATTTTAAATCATTTAACTGAGCCCCGGTAGACTGTTTGATAAAGTGTGTGTTGTGGGTTCGATTCTCACCAGAGGCTCTGTTCTGATTTCACTATCAGAGACAATAGTCTTCGTCGCTCTAGTGCTCGGTTGGTGCATTAATTAATGTTATGATTAATAATGTAAATAAATAAATAAAATTTAAAAACTCAGTGTAAAAGTGACAACAATTTAAATTTCATGTGTTACAAATATTTTGCAAATAATTCAGCCATTTCTTAATGTACTCTTATATCATTTTTTTCGTTTTAATAAAAACTATAGCAAGGAACAGCTTAGTATTAAATTTCATTAGGGAAATGTGGTTTACCATTAAACCATTGATATATTAACAGCCACAGAAAAGGCCAGTGGTAAATACAAGTTTAAAATATATATATATATTTATCTTTAGGAGAACTTAAACCGTCTGCATTAAATTTTTTAAAAAATTTGAAAATTGTGAAATAGCTAATTTTCACATTTTCGAAATTACGTTTCAAGGTCCACTTTTCGGCCTAAAATAATTCAAAATTAAAAAATGTCTAGTTGATTTTTTTTTTTTATTTAAGGAGAATGTAAATTTGTCCCATTCTACACCTCTTTGATGCTACGCACCTTTTGGTATGTGATGATGTTTTATTTTTAATACCCTACACCATTAAATACCAAATATTATAAGTTCGTACTAGCGTTTGTGACTACGAAATGTACTGGACCTACCGCACTTTATCAATCCAGCAATGACCATCAATTTGACAATCAGTACGTTCATATAAACATATTAAACAAGTTACAGATCGCGCATTAATATATATTATTTATGTGTATACAAAGGTTTTTCGGCATTTTAACACCCAGGCCTTGTTCCCACATACTTCCTAAACTTGAATTAAAATCTATAATATTCTAATTTCAGTTATTTAAAAAAAAAAATTAAAATCATTAAATTACCCAGGCTGAGAAATACAATCGACACAGTGTAGGCAAAGCGTCGGCGACAGTTGTTGGCAGAAACGTGGGATTAACAATATTGTCTAATTACCCGATTGATAACAGTGGCCAACCGTTGTCTGATAGGTAAAATTGATGGCAAAATGACAGGAGAAATGTATTGGGGTATTTTAGAAATTAATCTGGATAGTATAATCATACTGACAATTTACCACTAGCATGGATATTCCAACAAGACAACGACTAGAAACATAATAAGTCAAGTCTTGGCTTTAGAGCAATCACATTAAAGCTCTCGAGTGTCCACAGCAAAGCCCAGATATGAATCCCATAGCGAACTTTTGGGGGATCATAAAACGTGCAACAGAAAGAAAACCTACAAATGTGAAAGATCTGTGGGATATTATTCAAGCAGAGTGGTATAATATCACACCTAATCAGTGTTTTAAAATTATCAAAACAATTATCAAATTAATGCGTCAAAAAGGATATCCCAAGATATAAACGTCAAAAAGGATATCCAAGTATTACAGATACAATATGCCATTAATAAAAATTGTTCTAATTTTAATTAATTAAATAATTGTTTTGTTATATGACTTAATTATTTGTCCACAAAATAATTATTGTGTATTGAAGTTTTCAATTTATTTTTGATCAATGGTGATAATCTTTAACTTCGAGCTCTTAAATTAGTTCTCATTAAGTGGGAAAAATAGTTTATGTATGAGTATGAATGTTTGATGTTTTGCATTTGATTGTCACTTCTTTCAAAACGTATTCTGATGATGGGGACCTAGAAAATTCTCGAAATAGAGCTATCAACACATTCCTGAAAGTGGTCAATTAATAAATTTGAAAACAAAAACTCTATAGATTATTTGTTAGAACAATATCTTAATAAAGAAATATAGAGTATGGCCTCAAACTTGAATAATTTTCATTTTCATTCCACAATTAAATGTCGAAAAAACATAATTTTTATTTTTAATAAAAATTGTATCAAACTTGTGAATTGAAAATGTTAAGAAAAACTTTTAAGTAATAGTGAATTGTTTTTATTTTGAATTTAATTCTTCTTATTTAAAACAATATTTATTTCCAATATTTAGACTTCACATTGGGTGACTTCTTCAGGAAACAATTATTATAATTTGATTGAAAAATCTTTGATTTAATAATTAAAAACTTGTATACATATATAAGAAAACTTAACATTTTTATATATAATTTAGTTAATAAGATTTCAGACAAATGAATAAAACTAAATTTTTTTTATGGCTAAAAAATCTAATATTTTTCTTAATAGGAATTGAATTAATTTGAATGGCTTGATTGTGTCACCACGACTGTATATACCTTATTATTTTTTTTTTATGTCATGCCGTGTTATTTGTGCTTTAAACACATCTTTTAAACTAATCTTGAATCTGATATTTTTTTTATTTTATCTATTATGTTGTCAGATAAAATTTCATGTATTTATATGAGATATTTCAAAAAGGACTTGTTTTTTACACATTAAATATGAAAAATAACCAAAATTACATTTTAAGAAACTTAAAAAAAATCAATAAAGTTACACTGGAATGAACGAGCTAATGAAAACTTTCATTAAATCAATGATCGGCACCCATAGCACTCAGGAGCCGAACACATTTTTTTTTAAATGCTTCTCTCCATACTGGCACTTTTTGGAAAAGCGGGACAAGAAATGGAAGGTATAACAAATGAAATGCATTTGTCAGCCCGGACTAAAGGTCGCGCTCTGAAGATATAGGGCTTTATATACACAGTGGGACAATATAAAGAATAAAAAATTCAAAATTTATATCAATATGCTTTGATGAAAGTGTAGACATTTGCGACACTAGTCAAATGATTATTTGCATTAGAACATTGGACAATATGTTTATTTCGTTTGAAGAAATTTTGAAATTGGAATCTTTCTATGACAGCGTTACTGGCCAAGTCATTTTAGACTCCTTTAAAAAAAAAGTTTTATCTATAATAGATAAAAGCAAAATATCTGCAATATGTACAGATGGTGCTGCAGTCATGGTTGGCAAAAATAATGGTTTTATCGGGTGTCTTATAAAAGCTGGAATAAAGGTCCCGACATTCAACTGCCAGGGATCGAACTCGAAACCTTCTGACTGCAAACTTTTTTAAACAAAACATCATCATATTTAAAAAATAAGTGCACTACCAGTGGTTAGACATTTGTACCATTGGCAAGTTCTGACTTGATAGCATTGGGAAAACACAGTGCTATTTCTGTGAACAAATACTGGAAAAACGATTTTTGGAAACACTGGCACAGTCTTAAATAAGTGTTCTGCCAGTAATTTAATTACAATAACTCGGTTAGCCAGTGCTTGATTTTTTGTACCACTGACCTATCGGGTCTTTTTAAATATTGGTAAACATTTTTATTAAATCGGAAAAGTAATTTCGGAGATTACCTGCTACAAAAAAAAATTACGTCTTTCTTATATTAGTTTATATTAGTATAAAAAGATAAACTTATTTCTTACAGTGTAAAATACCAATACATTCATACTCTCTCTTTCTGCCGACCACTGCATTAAATTAATATTTAGCTAACAAAAAAAAATTTTGAAATCGTCAAAAAAATTGTTTTAAATGTATGGTATGCAAATTAAGATTTAATTAAAATTTGTATTAGAATATGATTAGATTAGATCAGAAGGCACTATGCACCGCGACCAATGTAGGCCTTTTGTGATGCCTAAAGTTACCTACAGATTCAAGCTACCTATAAAGCCAATTATCCTATTAGGCAAAAAGTTCGCGATGTCGGAAGGCATAATGAAGCGATCACCTAGAAACCTAAGTCTCCTATCACATAATCTGGGACATTCGCAGAGAACATGCTCCGAGGTCTAAACACCATCTCACAAAACCTACACATATCCGTGTCCGATTGACCCTTCCTGTGCAGATGGTAGCTGAGATTACAGTGTCCAGTTAAGTACGACGCCAGGGTCCTCAAACCCCCCCCCCCCAAGCGACAAGAGTCGCCTCGACCCCCTACTGGAAAAAGAGATCAATCTCTTAGACTGGCGCTGACCAGGAGAGTTTTCCCAGTAACAAGAGAATTCAGACTCTCTCCATGCCCTGAGCCTTTCCCTAGCATACCCCGCAGGTATTCCACAGAATGATTCAGGACCTATAAAGGGCCTTCGGGCCCCGCGGTTGGCAAGACAATCTGCCCCTTCGTTGCCCTCATGCCCCTCATGACCAGGAATCCACCCCAAGGTTATAGAGTTGCCCCTACCGAGCCTATTGAGAGTCTGAATGCATTCCATGACCAACCCAGACGACACCTTATAAGCCATTAAGGCCCTCAGTGCAGCCCGACTGTCAGAAAGAATGTAGATGCGAGATCTGAGCGTTCCCCTTCGCAGGCAGACTATACTTCACAGGATCATTTCTGTAGTCAGTCTTCTATTACTTTCATTGCAAAATTACAATATGAAGAAATAAATTGAAAGCATTTTGGAAGCCATTTAAAATTAGTTTTTGGAAGTGGAAAAGTAGCATATACTGCTTATTTTATATGCGCTAAAAAATGAATTCTTATTTTTGCTGGATAGTGACATTTCATGAAATATTTTGATTTGCGTTAAGGATATACACCAAATCAAAATATGATGTAGGGCATCTTATGCGCGGTCTTTACCGATTATAATTTTTGTTACTTGGGTTTTTTTTTTTGCTTGCTTGTATTCTTTTAAATGTGTTTTTTTTCATGTTTTATATTTTTTTTTTTTTTTCAAGTTAAAATCATTGAAGCAAATGGACGGTATGGTATATAAGGGTGTACAAACTTAAAATAAAGACTTTAAAAAAAAAATATTTTGTATAAAAAAAAATTAATGAAATCTTGATGAAAAATGTGGGGAATACAAAAAAATATATATGAAAATAGTTTAAGTTAATTAAAAAATTCTAAAATTTGGTTTAGTGAATTTTTATTTTAAATATTTGTACACTTTTTTTATTAAACTTTAATGAATTTTCCAAACGAGTTAATTAGTTTTTCCTTTTACTGGAAAAGTAAAAAGGTTTTTCTTTAACTTTCCTATTTTATTGGTTTGTTTTGATTATTCAAATTTTATTCTGTTGTTTATATTTTTTTTTCAAAATATTCTTGATTTATTTGCAAACACAAAACACTTGTCGCTTTATAAAAAGTTTTTGTAAAACAAAAAACTTTTTAATTCGTTTACATACTTTGTGTAACTACCCCGAAACAAACAACAAGACAACAACCCCTCGCTGAAAAAAAAAAAACTGAAATGAAACAGTGATGCCAAATTCGTTTAAGCAAAAAGTGCAGTCAGATTACTCTTAAGAAGACTTCCGTTTGAACAGTTGATCATAGCACACGTGTTTTAAGTCATAAAATTTTAATTACTTTTGCTTAATAAATTTTTTGTGATAAAATCGCAATTTATAGTGAAGATCATACAATTGTTTTGATATTCGTATTATATTGGTAAAATATAATCTACGGAATATAAAGGATTTATAAATATTCGTTTTGTATTCATAGAATATAATTAATTGAATACACATTTGGATTTACATTTAGCCCATGAGTGGCGCTCCCGAAAATGATTCGGAAAATGGTCCTACCAATAATCATATGACATCTGCTCACTCTCAAATAACTGAGAGTTTGGAAAACAATAAAAACCTGAATAATTCTGATGCAATGGATATAAATATTGATGGCACATTTGTGCCTTCTATAGAAACAGCTGATACGCAGTCAACTCTAGAGGAAAATCCAATATTTACTTTTAACGCAACTGCACCTTCAAACTGCAATACACCAACAACATCATTCGCAGCACAGCAACTACTGGCAATACGAAATGGGACCGATAGTAATCTTGATGGTTTACACCTGTTTTGAATCCTAAGAGGGCAAAACGAAATGTTCAAGGCCATGTAAAAGCTTTGACGTATCATCTTTAAATAAAAATCGAATTGAGAAAAATCATGATAACAGTAACCGTTACTCGCTTCTGAGTGATTTGAACATTGAAAGCACACAGGAAAATAACGTTTCTACAAATGATAAAGATAATTGTAACGGCAGTCCTAATTCTAATCCCGGATTTTGTCCACCAATATTTTTATACAATGTTAACGTGAAGAGTTTAGTTGAACAATTAAGTAAGAGAGAAAATAAGATTGAATTTAAGATAACTAATAAGAATAATCATAAGAGTAAATTATACTTAAAGGACCCCATGGTACATGAGGAGATGATGACTCTACTAAAGGTAAAAGGTATAGAATCTTATTCGTTTACTCCAAAACAGTTTAGGTCTGTGAATCTGGTTCTGAGAGGCCTGCATTTCTTGACAGAAGCGGCAGAGGTCAAGGCAGAGATTGACATGAAGGTCCCGGACACTATCTCCGAGGTTTCAAGGTTTAGTACGCCTAGGTCTAGAAAGGAGAATTACGAGACAGGTTTATTTTTGGTTAAATTAATACCAGGTAAAGTTGCGGGTGATGTAACTGGCATAAGATTTCTTATGTATCAATCGGTTGTATGGGAAAGACCGAAGGAGTTTAGAAAGGAGGTACAATGCAAGCGTTGCCAGCAGTGGGGTCATATGGCAAAGAACTGTGCGAGACAATATTCTTGTGTAAAATGTGATAGTAGTCATGGCCCTGGGGAATGTCGTTTGTCAAAGGATAAAGGGACTAAACCGTTTTGTGCCAACTGTAAGACTTTCGGTCACCCTGCGAGTTGGAAGGGGTGCACTGCTTATAGGAAATATGTTGATAGAAAGAAGGCGCTAATTGGTGCAGCTGTTGAAAGAAAACGAGTTGCAGAGGGCAATGTAGGGAATGTTGTAAATAGGACCGCTGTAGTTGAGGAGGGCAGATCGTTTTCTAGCCTGTTTCACTCTGTAAGCACTTCTTCCAATTCTGCCAGGGAATTGCCATCATATATACAGGAATTTGTGCGTGTTGCTAAGGGTATTTTGGAACCCGAGAAACCGTCTCTGGAATCTAGGATCCAGGAATTTTTACAAAATTTTAGAAAATTGACTAGAGAGCAGATGAAGAGAGAGTGTGTGAGTTTGTTACAGGATATTCAAAATGAATATGGACCATAGTGTACTAAAATTGTTAACGTTTAATGTTAGATCATTAAAAGAGAACAGTAGAAAATTTGAGCTTAGTAGTTTATTATGTTCAAGATCGGTTGATATAGCTTTTATTCAGGAAACACACCTTCCACGGTCACATAGGTGTGTTATTAAGGATTATAGACTTATAAGAGATTATAGTAGTCAAGGTGTTGCCATAGTGTTGAAGAAAAATTACTGTTATGAGAAAATTTATATCAAGGATATTCCCTTTCCTACCGTATTTGTAGTTCTTACTGTATTTGAACGTGGAGTTGAAAAAAAATTCTTAGTTGGATCAGTTTACATACCCTGTAATTTTTCGGTGAATAATATTTATAATGGACTCTGTAGGATTTCCTATAAGGCATCTGAATATGATGGTGTTATTATAGGAGGCGATTTCAATTCCAGGCATTTTTCTTGGGGAGACGCATTTGATAACAGTAATGGAATCACATTTAATAGGTGGTTAACTGATTTCTCTGGTGAATTTGTTAGAATTTGTGATAGGAATCCTTCTTTTCCTTTGGGTTCGTCCTACTTAGATCATTTTTTAGTTTCGACAAATATTGTGGATTTGTCTAATCCAGTGCATGATATTTTTACACTGTCATCGTTTTCGGACCATTTTCCGATTTGCCTTAAACTGCCGTTAAATGAGCGTTCGTTGAAAACTGTTCAACCGAGATGTTTTCAGAGTTATAAGGATACCGATTGGAAGTCTTTTGATAGGGTCTTAACCGAAGCTCTTTTTGTAAATTACCGCCTAGGGAACGTAATTTGGATAATCATGAAATTGATGATTTTATTGAGGACTTATCGAGGGAAATTGTCTTTGTTGCTGGTTTACATTCGAGGAAAGTTGAACTAGGTAGGGAGAGCCATCTGGATCTTCCAGCACCGATAAGAAACTTATTTTCTGTTAAGTATAGATGGCAGAAGAACTTGAAGAAAATGTTTCATCAAAATTATAACAGAATTTCCCCTGAATATAGTGCGCTTTCTGGGCAATTGTCACTTTTGAAAATTATTATTAAGGAACAGGTGGAGTTATTTAGATCTGAAAGTTTTGGTATACGTCTTAATAAGATTAAACCTGGTCCACATGCCTATAAGGATATTTATAATATAATTGGTCATAGGAGGAGTAGAATGTGTAGTAAAATTGTCCATGAGGGTACTATTATCACAGATGATTTCAGAAAGGTTGAGGTCCTCAGGGATCATTATGAGTCAATTTACACGGAGAACATACCTTGTGGATCACACATTATCGAGGTTGGGGCTAGGGTTCATGATGTACTTACAGCCTGCCCTTTTAGGATATTGAGTTTTAGTAATTCCTTTAATTCCCTTAGTAATAATGACGAAATTCATTTTGTCAATACCTGTGATGTAAGGGAGGTAATTTCCTCTATTAACGGAAAGAAATCTTCTGGTCATGATGGTATATCAAACTTTCTTATCAGAAGATTGCCTTTTATTGCGATTGAATTTCTTACTATTATTTATAATAATTGCATTAATAACGGATATTTTCCTCGCTCTTGGAAGGTTGCTAAAATTTTACCTATTCGGAAGGATCAGAACAGCTTTGAATTGGGTGATTTGAGACCGATCTCTCTTTTGCCTAATCTTGGTAAGATATTTGAGAAAATTGTTAGCTTGAAAATGGAAAGGGACGGTGTTGTGCAATGTATTCCGGACCTTCAGTTCGGGTTTAAACCCGGACATAGCACAGTACATGCGCTGTTAAAGTTTCAGAATGATATAATATTAAACTTACGTGAACAACGATGCACGGTTGCCATATCATTGGATGTTCAGAAGGCTTTTGATAGGGCCTATCATAATGGTATTATTTTCAAGTTGATAGAAATGGGTTATGATCCTTTTATTGTAAGGTTGTTGGCTGACTTTTTGCATGACAGAGAATTCTTTGTTGAGATAGGACAGGCTCGCTCGGAGCGTGGTTCAGTGAGAAGTGGAGTACCCCAGGGTGCGGTTCTTGCTCCATATTTATATAACGTTCTTGTGTACGATTTTCCTCATAGGCATAGGAGTTCTACTAGTATTTTATATGCGGATGATTCGATGGCTTACGCTCATGCACGTTCTCCTTGTGTTGCATTAATTTTGGTTGAATCACATATACGATTGATAGAGGAATTTTATGGTAAGTGGGGCATAAATATTAATGTTTCAAAATCTGGTGCCATATGTATTCGTAATCCTTCTGGTAAGGGACCCCCTGGAGCCGTTCCGGAGAGTAGGACTTTGAAGTTAACTCTAAACCAGATTGACATTCCATTTAGAGAAAAGATCAAATATTTAGGAGTCACGTTTGATAAATTATTTAAATTCAATACACATGTAAATTTGGTTATGGCAAAGGCTGAGAGAATATTTATGATATTTTTGAACATATTGAGGAACTCCAAATTACCGAGGGAAACGAAATTGCTATTGTACAAAGTCAGCATTAGGCCTGCTATAATTTATGCTTTTCCCATTTGGTTTTGGTTTTCCCCAACCTACGCCCGGAGATTGGAGATTTTTGAGAGGAAAGTATTACGTCTGTGTATAGGAAAAAGTTTTAGAACTGAAAATAGGAGATTTTCGAATTCATACATTTATGAGAATGCGGACGTGGTCCCACTCTGTAGGTACTCTATAGGGTTGCTTAAGAGATTTGTTGATCGCCTACGGCATCATGATAATGAATTCTTGTTAGACGTGTATTACACACAGAGACATTTTAACTGGTCAAATGTAAACTATCTTTCTCCTGTTGGTGTGATAAATGAGAGCATTGATACTGATTCTATTGGAACATCATTACCGGTTTTTTATGATAGGCGAATTCCCGGTATACACCGGGGATAGAGACTACTAATTTATCACACCATGGATACAGATAGTATGGTTTTTATATATTGTAAATTTTTGTAAATAGTAGATTTTAAGTTGTAAATAGTATTTTTTTAGGTTGTAAATAGTAGTTTTTTAGGATGTAAATAGTAGACTTAGGCTGTATATAGTAGTTTGTTAGTTTCATTATGTTAGGATTCTTTAGTTTTAAGTGTATATAAATTGGCACACGTCATTGGAGATATTTAATACACCGGGAGCAAGTGTTGATAGCCCGTAACCATTAATCTAAAATTAGATTTTCAGTAAGTCACAGTACCATGGTAGGTTAATTTATCATTACGACTTTATTAGAATAAAACTTTAATAGTTCTAAGTTTTTAATTTAATATTAAATAAATTTTAAGTTCTTTTGTAAAAATATTCGAAGACTCAATAAATATAATTTGAATTTGAATTTGATTACTCTTAAAAAAAAAGCGCTAAATGGAATATTTAATCAAATTATGAAGGAGTTCGCAAGGGTTGCCAGGGTATCAATTATGTATCTTTTTAACGACACACGACAATGAAATGACACCTAAATCATTCTCGTTTTAACAGTGTAAATGTAAACATTTTTGTTGCAGCGGTTTCATATGACATTTATAAGCCATGAGATGAATAAGCAAAATTAGTTCCATCCCCGAAACGATAATGATCTAGGTGTCATTTCATTGTCGTGTGTCGTAAAAAAGATACATAATTGATCCCCAGCAAAACCACATATTGCCAAATAATGAGTAAAGTAATGATCGCCATATGGCTCCATGCATTACAATAGACCTTACTTCACTGATGAATATTACAGGCAATGAGCCTAAAAGTAATGGCTGAACACATTACCTAGTAGGGCGTAAAGTAAGTCATTGTTTTTTGTAACGCTGACTTCAATGTACGCAAATGCTTCCGTCTTCCTGACCATAACACCGTACTACAGGCGGAGGTCACCGCGATTACGGAGTGCATTAAGCAGGTGAATATCATGGGATTTACCGTTGATATTGTGATTTTCACGGATAGTCAAGCGGCTATCCGGGCTTTATCTACGGACTCTGTGGGATCAATGACGATACTCAGGTGTAAAGGGGAAATTAACGATTTCTCTTCACGGGGACGCATTGAGATTATATGGGTGACGGGACACTGTGGTATAGCGGGGAACGAAGTGGCTAATGATTTGGCTAGGGGAGCATCCTCCCTGGAATTAGTCACTTTGGAGAACGCTAAACCTTTTCGAGCTCTCAAGGCGGAGCTGGTGGACTGGGCTGGCACCAAGCATAGGACCATCTGAGAAAATGCGGGTGTTGGCAGGACTACAAATATTCTCTGGGGCAACCCGGACAAGGACAAGACAAGGGAAATTCTGAATCTCAGTAGGAAGAAACTGAGTCTTTTGATGGAAATCCTCTCGGGACACTCGACACTTAGGGCCCATCTCCACCGTATTGGTAGGGCGGACTCAGAAGTGTGCAGGGCCTGTGGGGAAGACGAGGAGACCTTGGAACACTATCTCTGTGAATGCCCGGCATTTGCCGGGATCCGGGTCGAAATACTATCCAGTGACCCAATATCCACATTGGGGGATCTTAGGGGCATAGGATGGAAGAAGTTGAGGAGTTTCGTCAGTGCGACGGAGTTCCTGGGATAGTAAGGTGACATAGGACATAGAACCGATTGTTTAGAGAGCACAACAAGCCGACATTCTGGCTTAAGTGTAAGTCCTCAGGGACTTGAGTCGGTTTAGGGAAGTATTTCCCTTCTCCGAAACCTCTTTTCGACCTAACCTAACCTAAGTCATTGTTTTTATTGTTATGAGGTTTGGAAAAGTAATTTGTCTATAAAAAGATTTTCTTAAAAACAAATTTATGAAAAAAAAAATTATTACAAATAACTTTTGTTTAATTAAATATATCACGTGTTCAAGCTGAACCTGGGATCTCTAGTTGTTAGGCGAGAACTCTACCAACTGAGCTATCTTCACATATAATAATGGGTTGCTTAAAATGTAAATGAATTGTACTGCTTCGAGTTTTCGTGTGATGTTAAAAATATACAACTTACCCTCATGCTTACAAAAAAAATCACAAAGTAATGTGTCTAAATATAGATTTTTAAAAAAATATTTTAAACATTACGTTTATATTTCATGCATTATGTAATAGTTGATCGGTAAGTCATTATTTTATGTTTTGAAATAATGGAAAAGGTAATGATGTATCATTACAAGGTAACCCATGAGTATTCAATTATGGTTACTCATTAATTTATGTGTCATAATGATGTTGAAGGTTATACATTACAATGTAATGCATTACGTATCCAACTAGTGGTAACTCATTACTCTATGTTTTGAAATAATGATGAATGTAAGGAGTATTCATTAAAAAGTGATACATTATGTAACCCATTATTGGTAACTAATTACTTTTTGTTGGAAAATAATGATACAGGTAAGGAGTATACACTACAAGCTAATGCATTACTTTATCGCACCCATTACCAAAGTTTTTCTGGGCGTACTAAGTGTATTGTTGGATGTTGTATTTTAAAAATAGAGATGGTAAAATTTATTTTTCAATTTTATGAAGATTTTGTGTTGAGTTTAAACTCTTTTAGTACACTTGAACATAGTACACTAAACATAGGTGCTAATGTTGTATCGTACTATCTATTTTTGTATATTTAAAAAAAATCTCTATTTTCTATACGACTATACAACATTTAGAACACCCTTGTGTACAACCTACATATACTTTTTTTTAAGCAATTCATTAAGGGAGTTAGGGGTAAAGTGGTAATAGGGGTAAAATAATAAATTATATCTTTTCTAATATTAATACATTTTTACACATTCTACCTACTGTGTCGTATTGTTAAAAAAAAAATTACTATTTTTAACTTAGTAGGCGTATGTTTTTTATTATAATTTGATAGCTGTTGGAAAAATTCTTCGAAATTTTTTTTTTTGTGTTCGTGTTTTAAAGAAATATTCTCTATAACATTTTTAATTTGGTAAATTTACAAAAATACATTTTATTTACATATACAGTAGAGTTTGGTTATAACAAACACCGGTCATAACGAATTTAATGATATAACGAATTAATTTAAATTTTCTGTCCAGTCAACAAGTTTTCATATAGTACCGATATAACGATACACTCATAATAATCCAAGCTAAAAATACGAAAAAAAATTTCAAACCCACGAAATATTTTGTAAAATAAACAAATTTTCGTGTATTTTACGAAAGTTTTTGGTATTTTGACATTGTTTTCGTACTTTTATGCATGGATTATTATCAGTGTTTGTAACAAACAAAAATAATTCTGGGTCCACGCGGGTCATTATAAATAGGGAATGCCGCAAGGGATTTGCCGTCCCGGTATTCCCGGGAAACTAACAAAGGAGGTATCCCCACCCGAACTAGTAGATTTTAATTTTTTTTAATAAACTTCGGATATGTTTTAAAGGAGCAAAACAAAGATATACGTATTTTTTTAAGCTGCCCCATCTAACGATTAAGGGTAAAAAAGTTGGGTTAAAAATGAATTGGGTTTTGTATGAAAACTTGTCTTGCGAAAACTAGATTTATTTGAACGCAGGGTTAAAGCCGTATCCAACGCTCTCTTCTAAAAACCTAAACTGGTTTCAAAAGAGTTTCGAAAAAAATTTGCCAATTGTTGTACTTTTAATTAATTAATTTTCATGCTTTTAAGCAATTTGAATTAAATTTTAAAGTTAATTTTTTGTTGTTTTATGTATTCTCTGAATAAGTTTTGTATAATTAACACAAAATTTTGTTTATAATAAATCTGCATTAAAGAAACCTTTTTAAAACTGTTTCTCTTAAAACCAGTTGGCATATAAAATTTAACAGATGTTGAGAACCTTGTATCTTCTTTAGACTTTATGTTCTTTGGTTCAAGTACTCAAGAAGACAAAATTGTTGATACCCATATTACCTATATGGTGGACCCAGAGTTGTCACATTTTTAAATTATTTTAAATATAGTGGAAAAGGGAAAGTCGTATAAAAATCGAACGGTTTGGAATATCGGAAAAAGCTCAGACACCACCTCGCTTAAAGTGAATAGGCATTGTTTTTAGCTTAATACAAATAATTTATTTATTACTTATATGGATTAAATCATAAAAACACTTTTAGCGCTGAGTTTTCCAAAATTTAGTAATTTTTTCTATTAAAAACATCAATTTACGACTTTTGTGAATATAAATTGCATATTTCTTTTTAGAAAAGAAGGCAGCAAAACAATATTATACTTAAAATGAACGGATAAAAGTTGTAAAAACGCGATTGAGGAAAATATAAAATAAAATTAAAATATTTTGCCGATAAACCGAATTTTAACATCACTGAAATTTTATTTACTTCGCTGGCAAATAATGAATATGTAGTTTTGAAAAGTTATTAAAAATGCTGGAAAAAGTGCAGTAAACGGATCGAAAGTATTTTGTATCTTCTGGTATTAATGTTACTTTTATGTGGTAGCAAAAACTTTTAAATATTGCAAATATTTTGAAAAAAATTCACAATTTCATGGGTGAACTTATAATTATTTCGTTCAGTACTTTTGTGACCCAATACTTTTTACAGGATAAAAATAATTTAGGGGTTTAGAAATCTTAAAATTATTCAACACCTTGACTACAATCGGGAATAAAAATATTTTGAAAGATTTTCATCCAGAGTTGCCAATAATTATTTGGAAAAATAAATTGTTGACCTTTTTGATGGGAACTTTTTCAAAAATTTTTTTAAAAATATAAAAAAAAAACCATATCTTTTATATTTTTTATTGTTATGTTTATGATAAAATATGAAAATATATTTCAAGATTTGTTAATCGATTGCAAGTAATTTTTGAAAATCTGATCGATTCGACCACGAAATTGTCAAATACACAAAGTCCAAATGAATTTCACTCAAAACATAAATAATGGCTTGTTTTTATTAAAATTGTTTTGTCAGGTTTGAGATATGACAATTTTAAAAAATGGTCAAAAACCACAATATTTTTCAAAACAATTATTAAAATCGGTTAACCTAAAAAAAACTAAGTCAGAAGTGCTCTTTAGCGGGCACACCTCGAGGTTTAATTCCCCTGATATAAGATATAGTCTGTCAGTTCGGGATATTGCTTATCGGTCATATCTCGATGACAGGACTGACGGAAATTGGAGAACTTTTTGTCGTTTAAGGAACCATGCTAAGACTGTAATCCGTATGCTAAACTTTTTTGTAATAAAAGCTCAGGAAGATTTGGAATACACTTCGTGCTAACGGTCTTGGTGATAATGCATCAACCGTTCTAATCAAGGTAATAACCCTATCGATGATAGTTTTTTAGTTAATGTTCTAGATGATGTTGATCTTTGTGAACTGATATCTGCTCTATATTCAATTTAGTCGAATGCCGTTGGTTGGGATGAGCTCTTCTTAAAATTATTTGAAATTGATTTTTACCTTATGTTGGTAAATATATTCTTTATCTTGTCAATAATGTAATTACCAAATCAATCTTTCCATCTAGCTGGAAAGCTGGTAGTATAGTACCTATTCAAAAGTTGGTGAATCTAGTGACATGGATAATTTGCGTCCCATTTCTATACTTCCAGTACTTTCTAAAATTTTGGAGATCTTACTTAAGAACCAATTAGAGGATCACATTGCCAATGTTTCGTTTTTTAGTGTTTCACAATATGGATTTAGATGTCGTAGAAACACCACGTCGCGTCTTTAGGACTTACTGATACGATTAGAAGGTCTTTAAGTATTGGCCTTGTCAATGTTCTTTTATCCATTGACCTTCAGAAGGCTTTTAAAAAGATCGATCATAGTAGGGTATTAGAGTTGTCAATTATTCTTATTTTTATTTTGTTAGATAAAACGAACAAACAGTTTTTGATCGAACGATCAAACAATTCATTTTTAAAAATTGCTCGATTAATCGAACGAATAAAAATTTCGAATTAATCGAACGAATGAAATTATGAATATATTTATACATAAATAATTAATGCATTTTACCATATTTACATTTTATGAATTTTGGCAGCAATTTAATTACTACAAAAATACCAATTCTCAAATGCAATCATTTTAGACTATTGTAACGCCAAAAGATTTCTCAATCATACACCCTTTGGGATTGTTATGTCGTATGAGATTAAAGAGTCCATATCTTGGAAAATCATTAATAAAAGTTTTAAAATTTCAGTTATTTCTTAATTTTTTACATACATTTTCTTAAAATTAGTCAATTTTATAAAAAACAAAAAGTTTATTAAAAAAAGTATGTTTTTTTATTAGTTATTCGATTTATTTGATTAATCGTCAAAATTTATTCGAATTATTTGTTTTTCGAAAATCAATTTTGAATTGTTCGTTCTAATTTTCATTTTGTTCGTACGATTAATCGAATAATTTTTATTTGAAAATCATATATATTTTTATCCATTATTAAAGAGTCCATATCTTGGAAAACGATTAATAAACGTTTAAAAATTTCAGTTATTTCTTAATTTTTTATATACATTTTTTTAAAATTGGTCTTTTTGGATAAAAAATTTATTAAAAGAAGTATTTATTTTTTAATTATTCGTTTTATTCGATTTATCTTCAAAATTTATTCGAATTATTTGTTTTTCGAAAATCATGTGTTTTAAATTGTTCGTTCTAATTTTTATTTTGTTCGTACGATTAATAGAATATTTTTTATTTGAAAATCATATATATTTTTATCCATTATTAAAGAGTAAATATCTTGGAAAACGATTAATAAACGTTTTAAAATTTTAGTTATTACTTCAATAGTTTTGATTTTATTTTGTCCACTACCATTTTTTATATGTACATTTTCTTTTTTTTTTATTAATTAATAATCATATAATTACAAATTATATACTATTACCCTAACCGAGCACTAGCTACTATGGCTTTCGGCGCGTTGCACACTGGTTTATCGTCATAGTAGAAATGGAAAAAAATAGAAGGAGTCATCGTAGAACATCCAAATTTTTTACAGATGCTTTTTTTACCATCATTAGGAAATATATGAAGAATAAAATATGCCCGCCCACTTTTACGCCCACTCCCCATACAAGTGAAATATATAAATGGCAATATTTTCAATTGAATTTATGCTATTTCAACCGAATTCGGTATATATATGTTTTGTAGCAATTAAAATCAATGGCTAAAAAATTTACGAAATTCGCCCACAACCACGCCTACTTCCCATATAACAAAATTGTTTAATATGATGTATATCCCTTGTTATCAATGCTACAATCCCTAAACTTCATAGGATTATTAAAAATAATATCATATCCAAATCTTCCATACACACCCCTCCTCTAATACCCCAACTTTCCCCATCAATTTTCTAAATAATTAGAAAATTAACATGTAACCTGGTTTTAAATCAAACACGCTTTTAATCCTAGTAATAATAAAAAAACATTAAAATGAAACATGTATATATAAAATTAATATTTTATTATAACAACAATTCCTTAACATCTTCAGGTAGATCTAATTTCAGCTTTTTTTGAACTTTTCGAAACTTATTTATAAAAGGATCAGAAGAAGCTAAAAGTAAGTGCATCACATCTTCATTTGTTGATATCCTACTACATTTTCTGGCATGATACCTTCGATATTCACGATAATCGCGATTCCTCGCTTCCTGGGCTTCTTCTGATAACATTCCGATAGGTAAAATTGCTGCTGCTATTATTTTTCCTCCATGTATCAATACTTTATGTACGGTCATTGGCATGTAGTACCAGCTATACAACCTAACATATAATTGGGCAGTGTTCGAACAATATTGCTGAAACTTATTCGGACATATATCAGCGTTGCTGTTAATAGTTATTAAAATTACTTTGAAACGATGAATAAGATTTTCATCTACACCCACAGCTTCAGCAGTAATTCTGGGATTTTCAAAAAACCTCCTTGATGTATTTTTGACGTAATATAACGAGGGAATGCGTAATAAGCAATAAAAAGTAGCTTGTTTTCTATTTAAACGTTTACTAGACAAAGGCTAGCAAAAACTAGCAGCTGAATTTAACTTTATTGTTTAAATTAGAATTCAAGCTTTCATTTGGTATAAGGTAGAGCACCGCGCTCGACCGCGCACAAAAGTTCTAGTCCATCAAAGTTGAAGAAAATAATAATTTTTAGACTCCTAAGATGAAGCAAATTTTTGTCAAAAAATTTTTTTTTCTTTAATTTTTTTTTTTTTAATTTTCATCTTAAATACCTAAATTATGGGAAAATACACAACAACAATACATATTTAAAGTCATTCCAAGAGTTTTTAGTTTCTTACTATTTTTTATGATTTTCTTTCAAATGTTGTGTGTTAGACTTGGCACACTTTGAGGAAACGCCTACAAAAAAGTAATGAAAATATCGCCCTAGCATTTCAGATACATGATATTCAATATGTTTTTAATGAAATTAATAAATTTCATCATGAGCGGAAAACATGAAATTCAGTATTAATTTCAACTTTTCAACCACTGTGCGTTGTAGCGAAATCGGACCAGTGCCTCTGGTGGGAATCGAACCCACGACCCCCTTTTTTATGTGAAGAAATTGCGCTTAAATTAAAGGAAATTACAAAAAAAAATAATAATAAAATATAGTTTTAGAACCATTTAAGTAAATTTTTAACCCTTTAGGGAGGAGCGAAAATTGTAAACATTTTTAATATGATAGGATACTACGAAAAAAATTTAAGATAAAGTAGGCACCTTTGGAACAATAATCGACATATTATTAATTTTAAAAGTTGCGCATGAATATTTTTTATTGTGTTGTTTTAATAAATATTGAAAGTGCCACAGGGAAACATTTTTTTTTGAAAAAATCGCGCGGTTTTACTAAAAAAAAAATTATTTTTTTATTAAGAAATAAATTTTTGTTTAAGAACGTTAACTTTTGAGTTGTTTTAGAAAATTTATATCTAAAAATTGTATTTCGTTTGAAAAAATCGCGAGATTTGTTGAAACAAATTTTCACTTTTTTTTGGAACCTAAAAGTAACTAGTGCTTATTTCGTGAATGGTAACACTTAGCTCATGTCTGATTTGACAGATAATTAGTTTTATCCTTCCGCTGAACGAATATGGTTGTGTATACGCTTGAACAACGCTGGGAAATATTGCGACATTACTTTGAAAATCATGGTAATGTTGCAGAATGTGTGCGAAAATTGCGTACGGATGGAAGAAGAGAAGCACCGTCAGCTCCGTATGTTCGTTATCTTGTGAAAAAAGTAAAAGAAACTGGCATCCTCATCGATAAACCAAAGCGTGAAAAGCCAAAAACTGTGCGTACACCCGAGAATATTGCTGCTGTGGCAGAAATTGCTGCTGTGGCAGAAATTCACCGCCGTTCTCAACAATTGAACATTTCGGAGACATCATTGAGACGAATTTTGCATAAAGACCTTGGTATGACGCCATACAAAGTCCAATTGGTTCAGGAGTTGAATCCAACACACCATCCAATGCGTTTTCGCTTCGCTAAGTGGGCCTGCGATCGACTTACAGAAGATGCCGATTTTGCCAAAAAAATCATCTTTTGTGTGGACCGATCGTGTAGGCTACTGCATGGCCAGCCGAGGCGCCCATTTGAATGAAATTATTTTCCATTATTAACCGGAAGAATTGTACTTTCAAATAAAAAAAGAAATTTGAGAAAATATTCAGTAGTTTTTTTTATAGCATTTTCAAAAAAAAAATCTATTTTGGCGGACCCTTTACTTTTAGTACAGTGTTATATTAACGTCATATAGACAGTCGCAATTCATTTTTAATTAATATGCATTTGACAAATTTAATTTAGAAATGTTGGCCCATAATCATAGTCATCGAAAAAGTATACTTTAAGTATCATTTTTGAAAAGTATACTTTACAGCTACTATAGACGAGAAAAAGCATACTTTTTCCGCAAAAGTCAGTTCTAAATTTAAAACATGCTGAAGTTGTTTTTAACAAAATTAACATCACTTTAAATCTCTCTCTTTCTCTCTTTATCTCTCTTGAAAAAAGTGACAAAATCAAAAAAAAAAAAAGATTAAATAAATTGAAATAAATTAAGTGAATTTTTATAAATTGTTTTACAAATTGTGAAAAAGGTGGTGTTAATAAAAAAAAAAATGTGTTCTATTGAGGACATAGAAAATGATTTCGCCATTATTGCCTTCCAAGCATTTTTTTTTATTTATAATGGAGGTGTCATTGCCTTTGTTTTCAACAATGGACAGGTGGTTGTTAATGCACTCGCGCAAAAACTCCTTTTCGCAGGTGCTCCAGTTTCCCTCTCGCTCCCTTTTCTTTTCATTCTGTTGACAATTTATAAATTAATTGTGGGTAAAAATTGGAACCATTATTGTAAAAATGTTAGATCTACATACCTTTTCTAAATTTTCCATTGAACCAATTTCCATTGTGCAATTTCAAATAACTTTTTATTTTTTGTTTACTTTTTTTGCCGTGTTTATCTATCAGCTGTGCAGAGATGCCACTTGTTAAGTATTCACACCAGTTTGTATAAAAAGTTTTCAACATTTTACCAATCACCCACTAAAAGCCCATTCAACTTAAAGCTGATGTTAATATTCACTATAGTTAATAAACAATTAGTAACAGGTTAAAATATTTAACTTGCTTCTAAATAGAACCAACTTTAGTGACTGACTATGATTATGGGCCGTTGAGTTTAAGAAGATGAATAAACGTTTTTCTCTAAAAATTATAAACCCTATTAATTTTTAAATCAGACTAGACTAGTTTCTGCCTTTTTATGGACAGGCTCATCAGTGATTTTCCATTTTAAATTGTATTATTATTTGTGTCTTATAATTGTCAGATTGTCTCTATATGATAAATTTTTCAACAACCTGCGGCTGTAAGAATCAAACCTGCGCTCTTCTTACATTACAAACATAACAATACAAAGTCATGACCGTTTAGCGATCACACCCAAGTATGGCCTCGAATCTAATGCAGCTAAATTGCAGTTTTCTTTCCTATTAGCTTTTCCTGTTATTTTCTATTATACTCAGAAGTGACAACACTAACAACACAAATATTCTATTTTTAGATTTTTGTCTATTTTTCTAATCTCCTCCGTCTCTATTTCACAATGTTACCAGATTGGCGTATGGTTTTTACGTTCAGCGTTGACAACCTTATTTGTTTTTTTTTAATTTAAGCATTTTCCGACCAACCAAAAGGACCTATAATTTACTTAAATGGCTCTGGCACTTCATTTTATACAATTTTTTTGTAATTTCCCTTCATTACAGCAAAACGTTTTAACATATAAAAAAAGTTTGTAATTTTGTATATATTAAAAATACATCAAAACTAATATTTGACGTGTTTTTTAATAAAATTTTGTTCACAGAAATAAACAAAATTAAAATTTTTAAAATATCTTCAGCCGTCTAGAATTTATATCCTGTCAAAGTTTCAATTTTGGTTAATAATATTTGCACTAAAATTTCGGTTTAAGGCAAAAAAATATATACAAAAATATCTTAATGAATCATGATACTATATATCGTCAAAGTTTGTTTAAAAAATGTCCAGCGGATCTATGACGTGACATTAATTGGTTGACTTCCACACATAAAAACGTTAAAATTTACTAAAATCTAACAAAAAAAAAAGCACTCAATTGATTTCACTGCAACCAAGTTTGTCAAGTTTCGTCCTAAAAAAATTGTACATATTTTAGCATTTTTCTCTTGATCTCCTTTGTCTCCTCCCTCTCTAACTTTCCATGTTTGTGTACAAGTGTTGCCAAACATACACAGAGTTGCAATTTTGTGGATTTTTTTTTTTTATACAAAAACTACAAACATGTACTTTAGAAAAAGTGGACAATTGTAAAATTTTTCAAGCCTTTTCTAAGCAAGTTGTAGTTTTGTGTTGTACCCCCGCCCCTTTTGAGAGGGTTGCTGCTTGGTGTTTACACTACCAACAATACAACTACATACTACCTAAACAAAAAATATGAACTTTACTCTAACAAAAGCCGCATCTCCTAAAAAAACCAGAAAATCAATAAAAACAACAAAATACACATTTTTGCGAAAGCAATAAAAAGACGCGCGCAAATTGTTATTTTAACCCAAGTAGATTTTTTTCACAAAAAAATTATAAAATTTTTAATATACATAAAATTTTTAGAATTAGAAAAATTATTTAAACTTACCGCTGCAGGTTGAAAACACAATCTGCAAATACTTTCCATGTCCTTAATGAACAGCTCAAATTATATAAAAAAAAAGTGTACAACCCCCCAATTCTATATATAAGGAAGATTTTGTCTTAATAAATCCCGGTAGATCATTAAAATTCCTTTAACACCGGGGGAGGTCTTTTTATTACAACGATTTATAATTTTTCCCCTGATGTTGAATTAAATGGCTTATTTGAATATTTTTTTTGCTTGTTTGTTTTTAGCTTTACACAATTTTTTTGGTTAGTGATTTTAGCATTTTTTTTTTTTTGGCCAGCGGAGCACCTTTTTTCTTTTTTCACACACACATTTTTCTCACTTCTTTTGACATTTTATTTAGGCTTGACGCCATTTCATTTAATTTTCATTTATAGCTATATTTTTGTTATTTTTCACAATATTTTTTCAATTTATGTTATTAATTTTCTTATTATCTATTTTTTTGTATTGTTTATTCTTTTTTTACAACGCTTTGAAACTTTTTTTTTTTTATTCGACCGTCTAATCACAAATTTTTTTTCTGCTGCCCAAACGTCAGAGAAATAATTTCCACTTTACGCAGCTTTAATATATATCGTTATAGAATTTAAGCTTTTATATGTAAGTAAGTTTGCTTTTCTCAAACTCCCTGCAAGGATGCCAGATTATTAAAATCTAATACACAAATTTATTTGCATGACTGGAATTAGGAATTGATTGTGCTCAATTTAAAATGTTAATAGACACTACAAAGTTAAAGGGGCTTAATAAACAAATTTTTCATACAAAATTCCATTGATAAACCTCCTATAATGTTATAAAGCATTTAAGAATTGCTTTCTGGTGTCGCTAGTAAAGCCTATATTCTTTTGCAGCAGCTTTACCAGGGTTTTTCTATCAAAAACTATGCATTTTTTGACATGTACTTTTGTTGCTTGAAACATTTTGTAGAAAATCATACACTTAGCGAGTCGTACCGTTTTCCTACATATCGTTCCGTAGTCTGGTAACATTGAGAGAAAGAAACTTAAGCAGAGAAAAATTCTTTGGTGCCATATGAGTCCTGAATGTTGTGAAAACTTTGTTATGTGTAACTTGGCAGCACCTTACATAAAGTTGCCATAATTTCCGACAATTTTATACTTTTTTGGGATATTATACAATTATAGGACTAAAAATTAGAAATATTTAATACTAGCCTTGTTTTGTTCCTCGCACTTAACATGGAAATTAAAAAAAAAAAAACGATTGGCAGCACTTTTAATATAGTAGCATATAAACTGGCAATGTATCTACGTTGAAAAAATTAAGAGTTAACACTTAACAAGCCCAATGTCAAATTTTGTCTGGGATTTTGTAACAGAGGCATCTAAACTCAGTTTCAACATGGATCGAAAATTTTTGAAATCACTCTAATCTATCCCAAGAAACAGTTTTACGGACTCTGCGGCATGTACGGAGTCAACCAACTTTAACAAGTACGTTTGACACGTACCCGTCAAAGCATGAACGTATGCGGCACATTAACCAACCATATATTCGGATTTTCGAAATCAAAATCGGATTTGAATCAGTTGCGATATTCCTTATAATCCGTTTGCTGGTCCGTATACGGTATTGGAACATGGTTTCAATTTGTAACGCATAACTTTTGTAATTATTCTCTTTATGTAAAATGTTTATTTATGCAATAAAAGCAACAAATCACGACTACAATCCACGGTTCTGAAATTAAATTAGATTAGAAACACAATCAAAGATAAATTGTATAAAACGTACTATTTTCCAAATAACCTGGAGAAATTTTCGGCTTTATATAAATTATATGTAATATTGTAATTTTTTATTTAAAATTCAGATATATTTAATAAATATTATTTATGTCGAATTAAAATTTCAAATGTCGAATTGTTATAAAATGACAAACTGTAGTCAATTTAATATATAATTTCAGAGATTTTAAATTTAACAGCAAATTTGACGGAAAAACAGTTTACAATCTGGCAATACTTTCATAATGAAAAAAGTGCTGCCAAGTTTACAACTACAATGCCCCTGCACTATCGAATGATAACTAGCTTTTAGAAAACAGAGATGTTATATTAAAGTTTTTCTTCAGATTTCCACAATTTTAAAAGGATTCTTTTAAAACCAGGGAAAGAAAATTGAAAAACAAATTCAAAATAATATTGAAATAGACTCAAATATCAAAAAATGTAACTCTGGTACACAATTTGACAAATAAAAAATTAAAGAACCAACAGAAAGCGCTAGGGGAAAAGCGTTAAGTTGGCAACAGTGCTGCTGCTTGTCAAAACAAAAATTTGCAGTTCTTCAATTGCAGTCAAACTTAAAACATGTCGGTGTTTGAGACAGCGGTGTTGTAAAAAAGCATTAAAGAAAAAAACTAAAAGAAAATTTTCTGTATGTTTAATTAAAGATTAATTAAAAACAATTGAAATTAATTAAAGTGAGCTTCAAAACGTTTAGAAAATAAAGAAAAACTAAAATCAAACGAATAAACAGCTGCAACACTACGGGTTGCAGTGTACAATATTGAAATAATAGACAATTGGAAAAATCATTAGAAAATTACAAAGATTTTCTTTCTCCCGAGTGTTAGTGGAAACAAATGTAAAAAAAGTGGTGTTTTTTCTTTTTTTGTAAACGCAAGCTTGTGGTGTTTTTGTAGATATATTTTTCTTTTCATTTGGTTTTTCCTTTTTAGATTCTATGGCTTAAAGATATAATAAAAATAAAAAAATAAATTTTCTGTTATTGTTTGTTGTGTACAGAAAAAAGGCTGAAGCCATCAAACAGTCGCTAAGCACGTTCATTGAGACAACAACAACAAAAAGAAATAAAAAAAAAACTAGCAACAACAACAAAACAACGGTTTCCAACGTAATTAGATTTTCTTTTCGCGGTTTATTAAATTATAAAAAAAAAAAAAATACAACTACTACCAAAGTGAGAAAAGAAATAAAAAAACGAAATACCAAATAGTACCGTTAATTAACTTTAAAACCAAAAAAGGAATGTCAAATTAAGCTTTGAATAGTGTAATTAGAAAAAGTGGAAATAATTTGAAATAAAAAAAGTTGTATGGGTACCTATTAACTACAGTTACTACATAAAAATTAATTATCTATTAGGTATAATTATATAGATTAGACCGACTCGCATTGCAATGGAGAGCAAAAAGTGTTTTTGTCCACCCCTCAAAATGTACCTTGGTATACCTATTTAATGATGATTCCCAAAATATTTCGGGTCTAGCATTAAGATCCCGTGAGCTGAACCGTTTTTAGAAATTTGTACTTTAACTAAAGACAAAGTGTACAATATTAGTATTAGTGTCCGACCGAACTCAGTTTTTTCGGTCGAAGCCGAACTTCGACCATAATATCAATGTTCGGCCGAAGCCGAACTTTTTGTTTTCATAAAAAAAAATAAGGGTCCGCCAAATAACTTTTTTTTTTTTGAAAATGCTATAAAAAAAAATACTGAATATTTTCTCATATTTCTTTTTTTATTTGAAACTACAATCCTTCCGGTTAATAATGGAAAATAATTTGATTCAAATGGCTGCCTCGGCTGGCCATGCAGTAGCCTACACCATCGGTCCAATTTTTAAGCACATTATCGATAGTGTGCAGCTGTATTTCACCAATGGCTTCACGAATATTGTCCTTTAAAGCGTCAATTGTCTCTGGCTTGTTGGCGTAACACTTATCTTTGACGGCACGCCACAAATAATAGTAAAACGGTGTCAAATCGCAGCTCCGAGGTGGCCAAACGACATCAGCTCTGCGGCTGATAATGCGATCTACAAAAACAGGGCGCAAAACATCGAGTGTAGCTTCGGCTGTGTGGCACGTAGCGCCGTCCTGTTGATTCCAAATGTTGCCAATATCCTCCTCTTCAATTTTTGTGAACAAAAATTCGTTTAACATGGCCCGATAACGATCGCCATTTACTGTAACGGCCACTCCTCGCACACATTCTGCAACATTACCATGATTTTCAAAGTAATGTCGCAATATTTCCCAGCGTTGTTCAAGCGTTTACACAACCATATTCGTTCAGCGGAAGGATAAAACTAATTATCTGTCGAATCAGACATGAGCTAAGTGTTACCATTCACGAAATAAGCACTAGTTGAAAAAAAAAACGTTAGATGGCGGACCCTTTATAAATTGTTTTTTTAGATAAATAAATCTAAATGAAAAAGTTATTAAACATAAACAAAAATAAAAATTCATAGGTATATTTTTTTAAAAAATCATATTTGGAAAATAGTTGTACTATTATAAGTAAAAAAAAAAAAAAAAATATTTGTACTATATTTTATAGTCAAAGAAAAATAGTTGATCAATTTTTAAGTTGATATAGAAAAACAAACTGAAACTTTAATATTTAAAATTAAAAAGTTTGATATTGCAATGACAGAAAAGCAATTTTTCCGCATTCACACCATGTGAATTGCTTCGTCTATCAGAATACAGCTGCCCGGCAGCGCTAAAAATCTGTTCGCTAGCTACACTAGTTGGCGAGGCTGATAAATATTTCATTGCTACAGCTTTTAAATTTGTAAATGGACTTGAATTCCAATAATTCCAATACTCAAATATATTTATATTTATGGGACTTAAAGGCTCCGTTATAAACATTTTAATTTCTTTTTCATTAAAATTTTCATTTGGTTCTGCTACTTCTAAGTCTGGTTCTGCATCATGAACCTTTTATTCTCTTTTTACGATTACTTACCACTCGAAATTAATTGCAAAATATAAAAGTATATGTTTATTTAAATTATATCGTATTATATTTGATTATTTTCTTCACTTTTTGGCCGAACTCCGAAGCCGAATACTCGGTCGGACACTACTTAGTATCATAACCTTTACAACATAGTTTTCCTTTCATATTGCTTTTTCGGTAAAACGGGAACTAGAGCGAATTTCAAAAAAATATATAACACGTATTTACTTAAATCGACTAAGGACTGAAAATATGTCAATTTAACATTTAAATGACAAAAATCTCCGTATAAAAGACCTAAAACAATCTATAATTTTTTTTACAGAATATCCCTGTAAAAACGATGTCTAGACATTTGTCGATATCTATATTTGTCACTCCATAACTCGAGAACGGCTGCATACAATAAAAAATGCCTGAATACATTTTGTAGAACATGCAATGAGGATGGTTTAAAAAAAAAATTGTTTAAAAATATTTTCGTTTGGTCGAGATGTGATGATTTTTCTGAACATTAGTCATTTTCATATAAATTGTGTGAATATCAAAAATTTTTGCTTTGTTACACAGCATTGCTTGGATACGGGTACATTCTTCTTCGAAATATCAATCCACCACGGCTTTGTAACGGAACCAGACTTTCAATGAAAACAAAATTTGAAAGCAAAACAACGTTTGTCGGGTCAGCTAGTGTTTTATAAACCGTTGGAAGAGCTTAAAAAAAACCTTCATATAATACAGTTGAACCTCGATTATCCGCGCCTCTATTAACCGGGCATGCTGGTGGTTTGATTTATACCTCTATTAACCGTGTTTACCTCTGTTATCCGTGCTATTATTTTTTTCCTCCCTTAAATGTGCTTCACCTCTATTATCCGTGCAGCACTCATATATATTTGCTTGTTTTTTCTTTTCGCCTACATAAAATTCGGTAAAAATAAATAACTTCTATTAACCGTGTTTTCGATTATCCGTGCTGAGTCCGGTCCCGTGCAACCCGGATAATCGAGGTTCAACTGTACTAATATTGTACAGTAATATTGAAAAAAAAATCATTAAAAAACTAAGAAAAATACTTTTTTTTTTGAAAATGGCCCTGCTCACGGGATCTCACAAAATATTTTGGAAATCATCATAAAACATAGAAAGTTACATTTTAAGGGGTGTACAACTGAAACTTTTTTTCGTGAGTCGGTCTAATATACATGACTATGTTTAAAAATTACATAAAAATTAATTGTTTTTTAAATATTTAAATTAGATTTCTTTTTAAATACCAATAACAACAACAACAAAACATTTACCATCAGGCAAATTTTGTTAAAACATCATTAGCAGTGTCGCCAGCATCATATAATTATCTCTGCCTAAACATCACAAGATAATTTATTATAACAAAATCGATTGGGTAAGTTTTTTTTTTTTTTTATTTTGCAATACTTTCGTTTTCATTTTATTATATTTTTACTTTTTTTTCGTTTGAAGAGAAATGTTTATAAAAACAAAATTCCCCACAATGAATAAAATAGAATAATTTTGCATTTAAATTAACAAACAAAAAATATAATATTGTAAAAAGCATAACAATCCCCATACTAAAGAAATATTTTCTATTGTTTTGAATACGGGAGAAAAAAACGTTAAATATGTCTGTCTGTAAACTTTTTTCTCTCTGACACCTTTACAATGTTGCTAATTTGGAGCTTTTTTTGTTTTTTTTTTTTTTAATATTGCAATGTTTAATATCACACTACACAGTGGGATATGTCACAAAATTTTTGGAAATGATTCAACCATTTCTTGCTTAGAGGTCCGATTGTACTAAAATTCAAAAATCATTCGGTGGGTAAGATACATAATTTTGAGTGTTCGACATTTGTTTGTTTCTTAAGCTGCATTTACATTTACCATCGAAATCCAGTTTGAACTAGACTTCGATCATATTGTTGTATATTCGATTCCGAAATCTTTACCCGATTTTCAAAAAAATAACATTTGTAATCTGCTAGTTGAGGACTACAAAAAACATGCTGTGTGGTTTATGTCTTATAGTTCCCGAAGGTTTTTCATTTGGAAATGTTAAATTACAAATTTGGTCCGACTCAGGTACATTTTTTTTGCAAATAGCGGGACCAAATCAAGGCCAATTAAAACAAATTTGTTATTTAACCAAATAAATTCTTGTTCAAATATCTTGTTAAACTTAAATACTACATTCGTTTGACCCTCTAACAGCAAACCCGCCTCCAGTCGTGGTATATTAAATTCGCCACAAATGCGTTTAATGAGTGTTTTATAATAATAAATTAAGTAGTATCCCCAGAAAACCAAATTTACGAAATTTTGGAGAATAAATAGTTTTTGTGCACTGTATGGTTTGAAAGCGAGAAAGTGTTAAAGTTAAAATTTGGTAAAATTTTAAAAACTTAATACTTTGATACGAACATCATTTTCAAAAATCTTTAAAACATATTAATGTTGACTTCAAACCATTGATAGCGAACATAAAGTAAGATAAAAGCTTTCTAAAAAAGCTCTCATTTTGGTCCAAGGACATATAGGACTCTAATAGTATACCTCTACAGGACATCATCTTAACTTGAAAACGAACTAATGCTACGTTTGGATGTGTTTTGGACGTGTTTTGAAACAATACATGTTTTGTACATGTTTTCCCATACATTTTTTTTCACCAAAACAAATTTTATAAAAAATTTTAATAAAACTTGTCAGAAATAATCTAATTGGTAAAGAATAATAATCTAATTGGTAAAGAATAATAATCAGAAATAATCTAATTGGTAAAGAGTATATACAAATAGAGAGACTACACTTCCTACGACTCTCATGAACAAAATAACGAAATCGGGTAAGCAAATAAAAACATTTTTTTTCACTAAAAATTAAAGCAACATGTTGTTAAAAAGCTGTTGCTTAAAACACTTTCTTTTACTTTGCTTATATTTCGTTATTTTCTATTAAAATTTAATATATTTAAAATTTATCTTGCGGATTTTATCGTTAATATTTGAGATAAACAAACATTTTATTAAATTATTATTCAAAAACATGATAAAAATTAATTTAAACATTTAAATTCCTGCAACATGTTTTCATTTTCTCGTTGCCTAGTTTACGAACAAATAAGAAGGGCAGATTGGGAGAGACTGAGGTGGATAGAGACTGCGGAGTTGTTGTTATTTTTATTCATGTTTTGTGTTATTGAACCATGTATAAGATGCATGTGGTCATATATAAAGCATGTGTACTCATGTCTGGATCCCTATATAGTAAAACATAATCGGTTATCATGAACTAATTTGAAATTTTAAAATTTCAATGTAAGAAACATCTGCTAATACTCTTTTAAGACAAACGGTTTCGGAAAGTCTTACACACAAAATTTCATAAAATTTTCCAATTTTAAAACGAACTCTTCAAAATTTTTGTAAAATTTCTTTGACAGATTTTTTTTTTCAAATGTGTCGAGATATCTTTTCACTAAATCAAATGAAAGAATTTCACAATTTTTAAAAAGTTTTATAAAATTTTGTGGACTATAAAAAAATTGCTTAGATACTTTATCCCAGTTAATACGAACTTCGCTTATAACGAACTAATTCTGTTAGTCCCTCAGAGTTTTTCTAAACCGGGTTTTACTGTATGTCAGTTTTTAATGGAATTATAATTTTGTAAATGGTATTTTTTTTTTTTGTAAAACTAAATCTTATAAAAAACATGTTCTGAATTAAAAGCAAATTGCGTAAATTTTGTTTTCTAAATGTGGGGTGGTAGGTGTTGGGTATGGATGTATCAACCATGCCCATTTTATCATTATGATAAAGCCGTGACCAAAGTTTCACGTTGATTTCAATACTGAAAGTATTTTTGGCCACCAATTCCATACAAGTCCAACCAGTGTGCACCGCCTGATAAACTTTTATAAGCAATTTCATTTCGATTGTTATTGTATACCTATTTTTTATGCGGCTGCTGGGCCGACTGCATACTTTTAAATTTATTTCATCTGCTAACGTTAGCCACAGCAATGCTAAAGTTTAGTAGTTTTTTATGTTTTTTTTTTTTACATTTTTAGGGTAATTTTTTTCAATCATGTTTTATCGTATTTTGTATTTGAAACAGTTTTTTTTTTGTTTGTTCCCTTTCTTTTTTTCCCCCTTTCTATTATTGAGTGTTTATTTAAAAACATGTCAATTATGTAAACACAAGAAAGAGAAAATAGCTGCAGTATAAAAAAGGGAGAAACATGTCAAGGAGAGTTATAAAGTGCATAAAATGCATCATTAAATTCATAATTTGTGTTATAAGGACTTTAGAAAAAAAAGTGATGCCAGACTGTTTAAAAATTAAATGTGACAAAATGGATGTTATGTTTCCACTATACGTGTTTTTGATAAAACATGTTATCTTTAAAAAAGTGTATTGGGTAAACAAAACACGTTTAGTGGGAACTTACCCTAAAGGCTCCATTAGTCTTGTCGTGCTGTGCTTTGACAAATCAGCTGTTTCGTTCATGGTTTATGAGATGTGCTTTTTTGAAAAACGCACTATCCATAAACCAAAAACAAAACATCTGATTTGTTACGAAACGAAACGGCAAGACTAATTAAGCCTTAAGACTGAGTTTTATGTTTAGTGCAAAAGAGGTATAGGGAGTGAAGATACTCTCACAACCGACTTCGGTTAATTTAGTTGAGCTATCCTGTTTCTATGTAGTTCGCTTAAAGCTGCTATTTATATTCCAGAGTTGGTGGTTTAGATGGGCCCTCCTTTCATATTTTAAAAGAAACTGTTTCGTCAACATGTGAATGTGTTACTTGACCGGAGAATTTCTCATGTAGAGGGCACTGACAGTCCAATTGGCACATGTATTGCCAAAAATGTTTCTTTATCCTTTCTCCAAGTGCTGTCGTTGACATTGATGCCATTGTTTCTACAAGATCGGAAAGAGAACTACCGCTTGTTAAAGCTGTTGTTTTGATATGTTGCTCACAAAATACGAGCTGATATGATGCTACTGGTGAGTGCTGTATCAGTTTGATGAGGAAAAGTGACTTCAATATCTTCGCGACCAGCGACAATAAGATATTCGGTTTATGTGAATGTCCTTGGCACTCGTTTTTAACCATCTTTAAAAATCGGGACTTCTTCAACCTTATTCCGGATCTCGTGTATAATAAGAGTGACTAGAGTCAAGTTGAGCACTTTGGACGAGAACTTGACTTTCAACACATTCTGGTGTTTAATCGAGATACATCAGGTATCGCCATCCACCTTTTAGGCGTTGACTGAATACTCGGCAAGAATACATACCATGTTGCCAAGTTTTCTTTTACTGAGTTCCAAATTTCTCTAGTTTCGTCCATATTCTCGTGGTCTTAACTTCTTTCAAGCTATTTCACATTGTCTGTGAGTAATAATTGTCGATTCGCGTAGTTCAGCTTTAAAAGCAATACATTATTTTGAGATTTCCTTTTATAGCTGTATAACTATACTTGAAAACCCTTATAGTTCCGGTCATCCCTATATAAATTTATTGCAGTTCATAATTGCCATATATGTATTTCCCTTGTTTATATAAATAATAATTTAATCAAATTTATAATTTTTTTTTACTAGTTTTCTTATTAGTTACATTGACTCTCAGCACATCCTGCTTTAAATTATCTAGATTAGCATTAAATCGCTTAGAGCTCCTACGGCACTCCGTATTTACAGTTTTACAATTTGCCAGGCATGTCCTTATTATACCTTTTTCTAATCCGCTGTCCGCCACCGATTATTTGATTAGCAGTAAATGCCTCGGCAACCTGCCGAGGCATTCCGCAGAACTTAAGCAGTGCTTCCCTAAAAGGATTAAAATTTCATCAGCAGTGGAATTAACAGTGCATAAACAATTTCATTCCCGGGGGGATATAATTTCCATATGTATTTTCCAAAAGAAATATCGGAGCTAAAGCAGCCTAAACCAAGATTCTCCCTAAAAGGTTTAACAGTTCATCAGCAGTGGAATTAACAGCGCATAAACAGTTTTATTCCCGGTTGATATAACTTCCATAGCCCCTGTATTATGTATTTTCCAAAAGAAAAATCGGAGCTAAAGTAGCCTTAACCAGGATTCTCTACCCAACCATGATTATCTACTCGGTATTCCTGTAGTTATTGACCTCTCGAAGATTCTATTACATTTCAATTCTATGACTTATTCCGATAATTCGACTAAGATTTCCTGGTACAAAATTGGTTTTCCGGACAAACCCATCTTCAAGTTCCATTCATGAATGACGGTTTCCCATAAAAGTAGCTTTGGGTATGCGTGTTGTTTGAATCTAAGCAGATTGCTAGGGATTTGTTGTATTTTAGATTATCGATCGGTAAGCCTTTGGGTTAACTTCTTTTCCCCGGCTTCGTAATGAAGACAACTTTTGCCTTCTGTCCTAGACTGGGATTGCATGTAACAGTTACGTTAAGTATTATTTCAAAACTATGATGTTTACATTTTTGACAGGGAAGTTCGATTTATTATTTGTATAAATTTTATTAATATTTATAAATCGAGTTAGGGAACACACTGCCAAAAACTACTGGCAGTTTTGAAACCCAGACTGCATAGTTGTAATACGTTACTTTTAACTAGTATAAAATGAATTTACTCTTTCAATCAAACCTACTGTATAATTGTCGCAATGTCTTTGTAAATTACATTTAATATTCACTAGCTGTTCTTGGAATTAAACATCCATCCAATCAACCATACTTTCAATTATTTTTTAAAAAGAAATAATTGTCTATCTAAGATAATAATTAATTTTCCTTCCTTGTATCTAAAAAAACCAAATATGACTGACATATTCGTAAATACAGTTTATATTCATTCTCATGCACTTGTCTAATTAGAAATTGTTGAAAATCCAAATCAATCAATTATAAATATGTTCGTGCAATATTTATATAATTTGTCGTCTTATACACATTTAATACAAGTTTTGAATTTTAATTAGAAATGAAAAAAAGAAGAAATGTTTCTATTGTAACTTCTGCAGTTGTTGGTAACAACCACAATTATTTTTAAAATGTATGTGGTTGGTTGGTAAATACATTTTTATGTTTGGAATTTATTTTTTAGTTGGTTTTTTTTTTTTAACTCGTACCAAACACACCAACCAAACAACATTGAAGATAGGCTTTCTAAATACTACTTGTAATCTATAGGAATGTACTCAAATATGTATACAAATGTTGTAATTTGAAGAAAAAACAAATAAAATTAGAATACGTTACCAAAAAAAAAAAAAAAAAAAAAAAAAAAAAAAAACAACAGTAATGATAAAAAAAATGTTGCATCGATATATTTTATCTTTCGAATGAGAATCATAATTTTTACCAGTTGAGAATTTTTTATAACTGCATATTTTTGTATATTATAGCCATGCTAAGATTATGTTAAATTATAGCGGTTTGAAATGAAAATCCATTTTTATTTTAATGCGTTTATACTGAAGCAACATTTTACGTTTAAAAGTAGGTTAATATTTGTTTCAAACTTTAACATTGCATATTAAGGCGCTAGAAAAGTTTTAAACTCTAACAAAAAACCTATCAAAGCTGTTAAAAAATGTTCAAATACCTTATTTACATACATATTTACATACATGGTCGTTGTGGTGTAATGGTTAGCTCGTTGGACTGTTACACATATGGTCCCGGGTTCGATCCCCGGCGGAGACAACATCAATTTAAAAAAAAAATATGTATGAAATTTCTATCCCTCATACATATTGCAGCGCCCATCTTCGGTGTTCCCATAGAACTTAACCCCACTGAAGTAAAATAATGAATCAGGGCAATGAACCAAAGAGCTTCAATAAGTTCGCCAACTCTCCATAAGGTGGCGAGCAACAACTGTTCGAAGACTTATCATCTCGCGCAATTATAGTGATGCCGTGTATGAAACCGTTCATCTTTCCCCACCTTTAATCTCTCCCCTATCTCCTTTCCAAAGAAAGCAACACATTAATAAAATAGGAAGAATTTCCTGTGGGTTGCTTCTCTTTAAAAAAAAATATATATGTATATATATACCCTACAACATAGCAAATCCCTGCTAGTGTTTTTTTTAAACGGAAACATTATCAAAAAAAAAAAAAAAACGAATCCAGGTTGGAAGGTATTTTTTTAAGTGACAATTCAGGTATTCACTTCGAAACGGATAGTAGAGGAAAATATTAAAAAGATATTATGTCCCAGAGCATAATTCCGTTTTTCAGGCGGAGATCAGGGCAACCCCAGAACGCATTTAATTTATAAATATTTAAGGAATCATCGGAAATGAAAGGATTTTTATGGCAAGCTCTTTGAACTCTTTACTATCAACCACTATCCTCGGCTGCAAGGAGAAAATAAATAACTTCTTAACCATGTATAGTATTGAAATGATATATGTTCCAGGGCATTGTAATATCGCGGGAACGCGATAACTGACTAATTATCCGGGAAGGTTCTTCTATAGAAACAGTCAACTTTGAGAATGCAAAGCCATTTCAGGCTTATAGGGCTGATCTACATGAATGTACTGTTATTGCTCACATAGCTAAGGAATATGTAGACTAGGAAGTTTAGTCCTTAACGACACATAGTTGGTCAGTTGGGAACAAAATGTAAACACAATGAATCCCGGAAAATTCTACAGAACTCGGAAGAAAACGTTTTTTTTTTAATTTTTATTTTCTAAAAAAAATACTTTTTTTTATTATTGTGTTCAAATTTTTTGGTTGTGAATTGTGTCGACCTCGATTCCATTTTTCTACCTAACCTAATCTAACCTTCTCTTCGGAAACATTTCAGTACTAGTTCATCCAACAATATGCACAAGTTATATCTGATTGACTATTCGACGGTTGTAAAGTTGCGGAACAACACACCGCTGAATTAAACACTTATCCCTTTAAACCCTTTGCAATACTAGACTATTAAGGTTTAAAGATAATGTTAATGTAAGTCTAATTAAACTTAAAAGATATGAAAATCAATTTGTGGCTATGCAGTGGAAGCGGTGGAATTTTATTATTCCCACTCTTGAATAAAACAAGCCCGGAAAAGGTAGGATAGTACACCCAGAAAACAGACTCGCTAGTAGCAACCGTGTTTGTAGCCAATCGAATGGTTCGGTTGTAGCTACATATTGAATTTGTTAGTAGTTATCAGCGAATTTTTATTGCGACAACCGAAATTCTATTGTCGTGCCAGAATTTCTATTGTTTGAATCGAATGATTGTTATCACAACCGAAAATTTTGTTGCAACAGATGCATCATTCGATTGGCAACAAATACTGTGGTCACGTTCGAGTCTGTTTTCTTTGTGTACAAATTCTTATTTTTAAAGTGTTTGTGGAAAGTAAACAATTTTTGCAAATCAGGATTTTAACAAGTTGTTGTTGTATAAGCATGGAAGAAAATATGTATTTGGTTTAAAATTAACACTCAGTATAAGTTAGAAAATGTCAACATCATCTGGATGCGCCCAAAGATCTACTAGACTGAGAACTGTGGAATGTTAAGAACAGTTGAAGAGATGTTGCGTGTTAGGATCGTATAGTTAGGAGCCGTATAGTTGTTCAAGATTTTACTTCTTTCTAAGCGAAGCCGGGCCAACCCTCGTTTTACGGGGTAGCTGATGTCTAAAGTCGTTTATAGGCGGAGTCCTAGTACAATATTAGGCCAAAGTATTGACTATCGTTTCTTGATGTAAAACCTGAAGAGCCGCATGGTAGTTAGAGGAAAACAAACATTTTATAAATAAACATGAAAATGTTTTTAGTTTAGTTTTTAACCCATAAACATAAACTTGGGACGATATGTTTATTACCGAAAGTTTTTCAATGTAGTCCTCCTCATCACATATGTATCAAAATTGCATAGGAATCTAACAAATAGACTCGACTTGCAAGTGTAAACGCACTCTTTAGTACGTTTATTTTCAATATTTGTTTTTCATATAATTAGAAATGTGCATATTTTTTGCGTGTTAGAACAAGTTGTAAGTTATTATTGCATATACACGCATATCAATTACAATGCCAACAACAACTAAAAGAAAAGAAGAAGAACTTCAACAATAATAAAAACAAACGCCACTTTTTTCTTTATTTTTTCTGGTGGACTCTAAAATGTACAGTTTTTGCAAATGGTAAAGGAGGAGGAACATGAATAACAATAACAGCAACAACTACGAAATCATGTCGTTAAACATAAACGTTATCAATTACAATAAGACATGTAAGGCTTTGTTGTGGTTTGTCGTCGTTTTCTGATTCTTCTTTTGTTTATCTAATAAAAACATCACTGAAAATAGTTGTACAAGTCGTCGTCGTCTTCATGTATCAAATATTTCAAATTGTAATTGAGATAACAACTACAACTAAAACGAATAAAAAAATTGTTGTAAATCATTCAATTAAATGAATTTTGCCGTTATTAAAAATATAGAATAGAAAACGAATAAAATTTTTAATAAAAGTAAAGAAAACGAAAGAAATGAAATAATCTTAAAAAAAATCTGCATTATCATGTTAGGTTCCAATCTTATTTTTCGTTACTGTATTAATACTTTGTTCTATAAATTGGAATTTTAATCAATCTAGACAAAAAAATACACAACATTTTTTGTATACCATCAGAATCGAACAATATTGAAAGATTTTTTAGAGTTTATTTAACATGATCATTTCTTGTCTGTTTAGTGCAACAACAACAACAACAACAGCAGCAATAGCAATACCAACAAGAAAAAGCTGATCTTTTATTTATTTTTGATGTCATCGTATTTTGTTATTGCTGCTGTTTGTCGTCGTCGTTGTTGTTGTTGTTGCTGCTGCTGTTGTTCTATAATTATCAACCAGTATCAAGCATAGGCGCGACAACAAAGTCTACTATGTGTACAAGAAAAGGCAACAACTACAAAAAAATCTATATTAAAAACTAGTAAAAGTGTTATATAAGAAAAGGCCGAATCGATAATACCGTACATCGATAATACCGTACATTGACGAATTCTTATAGTTAAGGAGCATCATATTATGGTTGACACGCAATAATAATATGATCCTTATAATATAATCATATAATCATATGATCCTAGATTATGATAAAATCGTCATCAGTGAACATAATATGATCAGCCGGAATCATGTTTATGATTACTAGGATCATAATATGATAATTTCTTGTCCCCAATGTTGTTCAATCTTTTTTTTCCTTGCGTGTATAAAAAATATATTTTTTCAGAGTTTAAGTTTATTTACAACATCCAAAACCCTTTATCGAGTCAAAATCCTATAAAATTTACAGATGTCTTAGTTTCTTGCTACTCCCATTGATTGTAATAAATTATTCTACTGGTAGGGGTTTTAAAGGCATTTTGCCTGCACGTATTTTAGGCTAAGGAGAGTGGTTGAGCCATAAATAAGAATAACATAGAGATTTGATTAGACCCCAAACTCCAACAAAAGTTTGTGCAGGTTACAAAGTTTCGGTAACGGGATCCCCAATGAGAGAAAACAGACAAAATTGATTAAAATTACCCTGTTTTTAACAGAATTTACGTAATTTCAAAGATAAATTTTCGGTTCTCTGAGAGGATTTGCTTTGAAATTAAATCAAATTGCTTTGATTTCAAAGCAAATTTGCCATTTCCAAACTATGAAATCTGTACATATAAAACGAAAGAGAATAATTTCTTCAACGTGAGCGGAATCGTCACCCGTGGGTGAACTAGCAATAGATGGTGCATAGTATAACATAGTAACATTACTCTTTTTCTGTCATTTGAAAAAATAAAGTAGTATTTGGGATTTTACGTGCACGCATGGTTCTTAATACCACTACACGCTCTCAAATTGGTAGTGAGTCGAGCTAATATATTATACTATGGTGCTAGCCTACCTAACCCTTATTTTTCAATAGATTAGACATGAAACAAGGGTTACTTAGTTAAACCTTCTTACCAAATCAAACAACTCAATTGTATCGGGACGTGCAATTGGTTAGAAATATATTTAGGAGACAGTTCAAATCGTTGATTAACCTTGTTACGGGGAAATAAAACTTTAGAAAGCTGAAGAAAACATTTGGGAGGACAACAAACGATACTTGTATGTGATGTCAGGGTGTAGTCAAAGACTAGTGTTAATGTTGATAGCTCTCTTCAACATTTTTCTAACCCTTTTCCAAAGAAAGCAATAATAAAGGAAATATTTCCTAAATATTGCTTCTTAAAAAAAAGTTGACATTCTTAGCCTGAATCCATGAACTTTTTAAGCGAACATAAAATCGTCGAAGCAAGAAACGTAAGAAAAATTAATAGGTATTATTACCAAATTGTGGCTAACGAAACTTTAGTAATATGTAATTATATTTATAATCATCTTAGTGTATGGTCGTTATTCTTTAAGAACGGAATCATCCTTAAGAACATAACCTTACATTTATAGGCCTTAGAACTCATGATCCATCACTTAGAATTTCTTAAATTTCAGACATTTTCTCGTACAAACAAATCTGCGTTTTCTCCCTTCTTGAAATTATGGCGCCAAAAAAAAAATGCGTGTTGCTTGATTTTCTCTTCTCTATCACATACCCAAATGTTAGCGAATTTTGTGGGTGATTCCGGAGATTCCTTCCTTGTTAGCTTATATTAGAAGTGTGCATAAGTTTAATAATCTTAAAATATTAAGTGTGAAGAGTTCACTCTCCTACAAATCCTATAGATCTTGTGTAACTAAATTGAGTAGGTTGCGAAAACCTCGTAAATTCGGTTGTCAGTTGTTACAAGCTGAGTTAGATTGCCTAAAAATCCTAGTTTGGTTGCTCCCAACTTGTTAGCTTATGTTAGGTAGAAGTGTGCAAAGTTTTCTTACTTAAAAATAATGAGTGTGCAGATTTCCCTCTCATAAAAACCCGATAGAATTTAATCAAACTGGATTCGATTGCCTTAACCCCTGGGTTGGTTGACCCAACTGAATTCTTTATTGACAACAGAGTTTACGAGATTGTGGCAACCAACTCATGAAAATAAACAATGCTCCAGCAAAAAAGGCACTCGATTGGGAGACCGATTCTTCATTGAAAGCAATAAGTGATGCAAGATCTCTCAGTCCTTTGTGTGACCGATTGGCGCTAGGAAGCAAAGATGAAAGACTCACTGATTCGTCTTTCTGAATTTAGGGAAACTGTGTTGGAGACCGATTCTCTTTTGAAATGAATAATGCAATATCAACCGACTAAGGTAAATAAACAAGGCTCCAGCAAAAATGGCACGATCTTTCGGCAGGGAAACTGCGTAACTTAAATTTTATGTAAAAGTCTTTATTATTTATTAGCTTTAATTAGCCATATAAGGCCCTTAGGGCTCGGTTATCTAAATGAGGAATTAATTTTTTTTTTTTTTTTAAAAAGAGAAGCAACACTCATGAAATTCTTCCTATTAATTAATGTGTTGCTTTCTTTAGAAAGGGGATAGTGGAGAGATGAAAGGTGGTGAAAGATGAAGGGCTTCAAACATGGCAACACTGTAATTGCGCGAGTAGATAAGTCTTAGAACAGTTGTTGCTCGCCACCTGATGTAGAGTTGGCGAATTTATTGAAGCATTTTGTTTCATAGCCCTGATTCATTATTTTACTTCGGTGGGGTTAAGTGCTATGGGAACACCGAAGGTGGGCGCAAGCGATACATATAAGTGATAGAAAACTCATACATATTATTTTTCTAAATTGATGTTGTCGTCATCGGGAATCGAACCCGGGACCATCTGTGTAACAGTCCAACGCGCTAACCATTACACCACAACGCCCACCAGGCAGCAAAGTCGAAATCTGTATGATTTGAATCTCAATGTAATCGTTTTTCGAAGATCCATTTCAAGCTAGCTTTAAGCCTACTACTTCTAAACAATGCTCCGATACCCTATTTAAGGAATAATTTTAGTATTGATGAATATTATCTTTTTCCACCACATTTTGATCTATGCTCTGGAATGACACGTCATCAACCCATCACTTTTAAAACTATAGTTGAAAAGTTGAACTATAGTTCAACTTTAACAACAAAAGCTTTAATTGTTTTGTCAATACGAATAATAAAAATGTGTACTCTGCTTCAGTTTAAATTACGGAACTAGATGGCAAACCAACTTGGTAGAATATTAAATTATATTATCGAAACATAATAAATCTAAAAATATTATTTTTCTTGGTGAACATAGTTATTATACCCACAAAAGCTTCAATATTGACACAGATTTCTAGATTTTTTGGTAATAAAAAATTAAGTAAACTTTATTCTAAATTAAATAGACTAAATTCTTAAGTGTAGGGTTCAAAAAAAAGAAAATCCAGTAGTAGATTTTTTGTTGTTATAGTTCTTGTTGTTATTGCTATTGAAGCCATAACAAAAGTAAATTATCTTTTGTTGGACAATGTTTACTTCTTTTTCCCTGGTTTCCAGTTTCTTTAAACATTGAAGTTTCTACCATGATACTCTGATCGAAAAAGATCTAAACGAAAATATACTGTAAAAATTATAACACAAAAAAGAGGAAGGAAGAATTTATCATTTTCACATTGAACAAAAAAAAATCTTATTTCTCTTCTTGTTTTTTTTTTTCTTCTAATTTAAAAACTAAATTATTATGATAGCTAATTAATAATTTATTATTGTTGTTAATTATTTATAAAAAAAAAAATGTTATTGTATTAGATTAAATGACGTCAATTGTTATTTTTTTTTTCGCTGGAAACATCAAGTATTTTTATTTCTTAGCTAACGGCATATATCGTGCATAAGATTTTTGCGCATGTGCACAGGTTTTTTTTATAATTTTCCAAATGCTTGCAGCCAAAAACCAGTAATAGAGAAAAAAAAAACAATTGTTATACATAAAAAATAAATATTCATAGTTTTGTTTATATTACACTACAAAAGTAACAATAATTAACTAACAATATATTAAATACATACAATTCATAATTTATATAAATGTATAAAATTATATACACTATGACGAACTAAAAAAAAAAAAAATACAAAAGTTCAACGAAGCTTAACATTTAAACAAGTGAAAATTTACAGGTTTAAAGTTTCACCTGACTATTATTAACTGATTTAGTAATACTCTGCACAATTACATTAATTATACGAGGAAGATTAATCTTTAAAAATGCTTAAAATAATATTCTATTGACGGACAATAATATTTTAATAGTTTTTGTTGGTGTCCATGGTACATATAATAATGCATATACATAAGCATTATTATATGTAAATAGTAAGGATTCTAGGCGACTTCTCTTTAAAGAGTTGTCTTACCTTTATTTAAAATGTTTCAAATAGATTATATGATTGGGTGCAAAACATAATTAATATTTTCTCGAGAAACACAAACGTACAAATAAATCTGAATTTCTTGAATTTCCGACATGTTTCCATGAAAATACCCAATGTTAACACTCTAATCCTCAGGCGGAGGTCTTCACTATCTGTATCTGTGTGGAAGAGACAATTCATTGGCCCTGAACCCTTCTGTGGCTTACCCAATGGGTATGTCAGAGAGAGGCTCAGAAGATGGAGGGAGTCGGAGTTTAGGGCCTACTGGGCCAGATCGCCTGGGCAGCGACAGGCTAGGCTGTTTATATCTCCCTCTGGGAAGAGGTCGCGGAAACTCTTGTCTATGACAAGGGGCGAACTAAGGGCCATGACGGGTTACCTCACGGGACACTATGGCCTTAGGTATCAATTGTACAAGATGGGACGATCATCTACGGATACGTGCAGGTTTTGTGAATTGGAACCCGAGACCTCAGAGCATGTTCTCTGCATATGTCCGAGGCTCTCCGACAGGAGGGTGCGTTATTTTGGTGGTCGAATAGTGACGCCATCGGACGTTTGGAACTGTTTACCTGGTAGGATAGTTGGCTTCGTAGGGAGCCTGAACCTATAGGGTGTATTCGCTGGTAGCACAAAATACCAACTTCTGGTCGCGGTGCATAGTGCCACTCTAGTCTAATCTAAACCCTCTAACGTGAGATTGTACCCTTAAAAAAAAGACATGTATATCTTAGTTTTTTTTACCATCTACCACATATCCAAGTTTCATCAAAATCTGACGGTCCGAGCAAGGAGACCTTCTTTGTTAATTTAACCTAACATATTGTTATTAAGGAAAATCGTCTCTTCGAAAATACCCTGAGAAATTCAACTTTACGAATATACTACTAAACTACGATCGGTTGTGAGTGTAGGGACAACAATATGTTATCGACAGATAAAAGTCCCAAAGCCATATGTGCAAAACATCTCATAAGCATAATAATATGAATTGAGACAACGAGAACACACTAATGTTTCGGATGTAGGTAAAAATGAAGATCACTGAAGAAAGTTAATTTCACATACAAATAGAACGACGTAAGGACGGTCACAGTTCTAGATTGTTTGTGCCATTTATACTTTTATAATAGTTGAAATACGAGTAAAATGTTGCTGATATCTGCTGAAAGAGTAAATTGGATTAAAAGTTTTTCCGCCTGAATATAGCTGTATCTTATGGAATAAGACTTCAACTAACAGTATGGCTTTCTTGCGCAAGTTTTCTTCAATTCTCCTTTGAACTTGCTTTTGTGTTCACACAGGAAAAGTTTGTTTCAGCAATTTTCGTATATCAACCTTCAGCCAACTTCTTCTATTAACTCAAGACTTGCGCAAGTAAAATTGCCGTGTGTGAACCGGGACTTACTATAGTAAGAAGTGACTTGGACTCCAGTAGTTAAAATTGCTCTACATCACCTTCGAGATAACAGATCAAATAGCAGTTGGACAATCATTTTCATGGTTATTAGCCACACTTTTTCAGGCGTGGATGAAAGGTTTGAACATTTTAGCATAAGGGAGAGACTCTTGCAGGATGCACTCATAAAAAAAGTTGGTACAAAAGTCTGTTAAACGGGTTCTGTTGATTTAGCTTAAAAATCTGTTTATTTAGCTAACGTCTTAAATAGTTAATTTACCTAGTATTGTCAATATATTTAACAGTCTAGTTCGTAAAAATTTTCAACTAAAATTTAGTTCACATAAATATTCAGCTACTTTTTTCTGTTGCCGTAGCTGAATTTAAAACTATTTGTACGGAGGGTTTTTTTAAGTATAATAAATATTCAACACGAGTGCTATTAATTTTAAATTAAATAAAGTGCTATTAATTTTAAATTAAAAATGTATGGATTTTCTTACATTAAAAAAATTGTTCAACATATTGTTCTATTTTACGTTAAAATACAAACAAATTACTTTCATTTTTCAATTTTAATGAAATTGCATTAAATAATTTAAGTCCAGTAAAAAAAAAAATATTTTGATAAAAATTTGTTGTACTGAAATTTAATCTAAAATCAGAACTGTTGCACAAATTATACGGTTGTACGTAAGCTACAAAAACCAACTGCTTTCGCATATAATTCGGCAGCATTCCATTTTAAATATAAATATTAAAACGCTCATCACCAGCCTCTGATTGACCGACATCCACTGCAACTTATTCCACATGTTTCTAATATGAGTTAATCTATGACATCGTAGTAGGCATCGCATGAGATTATTCTGTAGCTTTTGATGCATATCCTTCATCCGTTGACTTCCAAGAAACAACAACGTTGAACAGTACTCAAAATGAGGTTTTACCATAATATTCCAATAGCTATGATTGTAGAAACTTTTCTGCGAACTCTTCGGAAAGAAGCTATATTTTTGTAAATCTTTTAGCAAATATAATCAAAGTGTTTGCGTAGTTCGCCTATGGGCTAGCTTGAGTCGAATGGAACTGTTTTAGCAACAGTGAAAGATTTTACGTTAAGATTCGCACGGATTGTCGAGTAAAAGCTTTTGTCAGACTCGCCTGCTTTCAAAACAATTGATATCAAGTCGGAAATGGAGTGAAAGACATTTAAGCAAATCTCTTTTGTGGGCGTTGTGGTGTAATGGTTAGCGCGTTGGACTGTTACACAGATGGTCCCGGGTTCGATTCCCGGTGACGACAACATCAATTTAGAAAAATAATATGTATGAGTTTTCTATCACTTATATGTATCGCTGCGCCCACCTTCGGTGTTTCCATAGCACTTAACCCCACCGAAGTAAAATAATGAATCTGGGCTATGAAACAAAAAGCTTCAATAAATTCGCCAAATCTACAACAGGTGGCGAGCAACAACTGTTCTAAGACTTATCTACAGTGTTGCCACGTTTGAAGCCCCTCATCTTTCACCACCTTTCATCTCTCCACTATCCCCTTTCCAAAGAAAGCAACACATTAATTAATAGGAAGAATTTCCTGAGTGTTGCTTCTCTTTAAAAAAAAAAAAAAAAAAATGTGTATAAACCCGAAATGCAGGATGTGGGCCCTCACTCCAAATTTATTCTCAGAATAAATAGAATCAATAGCTACAACCGGTACGCAATGGAAACAAACGTAGCTCTTTATATGAGGAAATTAATGTGTACACAGAGTTCACAAAATAGCTTTTTATAAAATTTTCAGACAAAGAATTAGTTTGAGAATACATTTCCTCTACATTTTGCCGTTTAATACTGTAAATATCAACATGATCTTATATATTCTTTTATAGTGGTAATATCTTCTTTATAACGTTTACATTCGACTAATTTGGGATTTAGATTTGGCATCAATTGCGGTGCTGCTACTAGGAGGCATCATCGCAAAGCCGCTGTGAAAAAAAAAATTAGATTAATGTCATACCCTGGTACGTGTGGAATACCCACGTACCTTTCAAAGACAAATACAGCCGGCCAATAAATTTCAACCTAACAAAAAAACTGTTCTGTTTCAACCGAAAGATGGATTCAGTAATTTTGGCAACACAAAAGTACTAATGTTGGTCAAACAAAGGTGGAAAATTCTTAATTCTTTAATTAAATTTTCTAAATTGAATAAAATTTTGTTCAAATTTCATTCCGAAAAAGCATTCTTATTGAATGAATTCTTATCTTAATGGGCTAACGGAATGATATATAATCATTTTTTAATTCTGAATTAAATTTTTTGTGAATTAAACTCAAATTTAATTAATTCTTTCGAAGTTCTGAATACAAATGAATTATATTTCACGCGCTATTGTTTTGTAAATAAAAGAAAATGCCAAAGTTTAAAAAACTGTTGCAAACCATGTTAATGTTCTATATTTTTGTGTTTTAATGTGAATAATGCTGTTGTGTTATCTTATGATAACAGTTTCCCATTATAATGTTAATTTAACATTTGTATAGCTTTTTAACAGTAATATTTTTAACAGTAATATTTATTTCTGTTAACAAAATGTTAACTCAACAGTGTCAGTGTTGCTTTTAAATAACTTATACACATTTTAAATCAACCTGTATAAACAGTATAAGTAAGATCATTAATTACTCTTATACGTATATTATATTATAACACCGGTCTCTTTATGGTTCTTCTATACACTGGAAATAAAATCATTGCCATTGAAAATATTGCTTTCGCAGATATTTTTTTGTTGACAATATTAGTCATCGTTTTTTATAATTATAATATATTTTTCTATAATTATATGTTAACATATATGATAAGAAGGGAATGGGATACTTTTATTATTGTTAGTAGTAACAGGGGAGTAGTATGTCTGTTAATTCTCCATTTTTGGTTGTTTTTCTTGTCTGTTTTTTATTTTTCCTTTAGTAGAGGGCTCACGTGAGAGAGCGTAATGTTATTTGTTGAAGTCGTTTTTTTTTTTTTTTGTTTGAACTCTAGTAAACGTACACTGAAATATGTTAGTTCGTTTATACATTTCGTACAAAGTTGTTGTCTGTTAGTTTACGGGGAGTTTTATAGTTATTTTTTTTTTCTTTCTTATGTGTGTTTAATTAATGTGTGATTTTTCTTGTGTTTTATTCCATACTTCTTTTACGATCGTATTGTAAGATCGTTGCAGTGTAATGAATTCTTTACCATTATTTTATTAGTGTTTCTTGATTTTTTATACGAAAAGTTGCACAAGAAAATTGTGCCAATGTTGTTTGATTTAAATGAAGAAACTAATGTGCTAAATGAAGTAATTAACATAGTAAAAATAAAAAAAAACATTAAGTGTCAAATAAATGTCAATCATTAATTTATATGTTTATGTGTGATGCTGCTTGTTGCTTTAATAATAAGATTTCTTTGATTTTAATATGTTACGACAAATATCATGATCATTTAGAGCTCTATTTAATGACTGTAAGAAGGAAAGAGAGAATTAATATTGTGTTTTCTCTGTCTAGCATATATGCTTATAAGTTAACTAAATTAAAAGACAGTGTTGCTAATGCCTGTGGCTAAAAAAACAGCCAATCCACTTTTTTAAATCCAAAATAACATTGTTGCAAACGTAATTTTTTACATGCTACAGAGCCTACCTATTTCCGTTGTGATGCCGAATGAGTTTTATCCAAAACTCAAACCATTTGTATTTAATCGTCCAGCATTATATTGGAAATATTGTGATATTACCAAGTTGTTAAAAAAATCAAATCTATTACGTTTTTTTTATTTTAGTAAACTTCACTCTGGAGGACTTTATTATAGTGAATCCAGCTTAAGCATCAGAAAAAAGTTACTAAAAGAAAACACACAATATTTAATTGGGTTTTGGGTCGCTCATTTGCAGGAAATCATATTTAATATTTTAAATTCGTAACATTAAAAATTTAAATATGGATGATTTTTGAAGTTATGCAATTTTTTTTGCTCCATAAAATGTAAAGTCCTTAAAATTTGTAGATGCCTTTTCGATTTTAATTATTTTATCTTATTTGGTGTACGTTTTGGCGGAATTGATATAGCGCTTTAGTTGTTACAAAGCGATATGTGTTTAGAAAAAACTGCCGCTGTACTCGCTAGAAATTAAAAAACATTAAATTTTGTTGCGTTTTATCAATTAAGTCTGTTATACAAATTCACTCTAGATATCTAACTATGGTCTCAAGCCATTCTTTTTATAAAAAAAAATTAGAAAAAATAATTAAACTTCGCAAAATTTTTAAAAAGTTCATAAAATTTTCGCGTTCTAAAATTAGTTCACGCAATACGCTAACAAATTTCAAATATAATTGGGAATGTCAGACGCATAAAACATACATTTTTAAAATTTACGCCAATTCCTTATAAATTTGTAATGTTCGTATCCTGTTATTGGTGCCCTGACTTCAAATTGGTATACCTCAAACGATATAATAATAATATAATAATAGTAATAATAATTTTTTACACAATTAAAAGTTATAAAAGTTCAATTCCATTAAACGACGCAAAAACCCTGTGGAAAAAACTACGAAAGTTTAAAAATCGGGAGATTTTGATTTTGTAAACCCGAATACAACTTTTCACCATGCAGCGATATGGAAATTACGTTTTTAGTGAATGTATTTCCCGAGTCTTTGACTCCATTTTGTATTAGTTTGGTTCTGAAAGTTAAAAACTGGAAGTTTCAAATAATTTTTTTTTAATTTTTCCAATTTTAAATGGCCATCTATTTTTTATGTGAAGACTTTTCAGCGTTAAACTTTGCATGACCCAGTATTTAAGTATAGTCGACTTTACTCTGTCCATCGTTTCTCTTAATTAAAAAAAAAAACTAGAGAAGTAAGAGCCATCTAAAGTCAGTTCCAACAAGTGTCGAACATTTTTTAAAGCATAAATTGGTTAAAAATATTTGTTACATCATTAAAAACCGCTTAATAAGCATCACTTGTGTTGGTAAACTTGATGTGACGCGTCAAATTAAGTAAAACACAAAATAATAGTAAATTTATGCATATAAAAAACAAGATTTCATTATAATTTTGAAACTACTACATTATTATTGATTGGCCTTAAAGAGCCTGTTTTTAAATATACATGTGCCATATAAATTGGCACAAATAAGAAAATAAATTAAAAAGAAATATGAATTACATACTTTGCTACCCACATAAAAAATAAAATATTTAGGCGCCTACAATTCTAAATTTGTCAGAAAGAAAAACTGGGTTTAAGCAAAACTAGTTCAAAAACCCTTATACACAATAGATTCCAATGCTATTTATAAATTTCTTTCATCACTAACATAAAAGAAAAACTTGAATGGCTATTGAAAAGAAAAATTAAGAGAAATTTTCTTGTTTGAACTGAAAACATTCAGTTAGACATGAAAAACAAACCACAAAACATAATACACAAAACAGATAAGCCAAAGCCATAACTTGAAAGTACTCTAAATAACAACAAAAAAAATCGTTTTTATTCCCAACAACATTCGTACAAGTAAATTCATTGAATTAAAAAACAAAATACAACAGATGACAGCCATATTTTTAGGCTCCCTTTACGACTCTCTGCTCTCCTTTACTCCTCCATAATCGTTGGTTGTTGCCGTCGTCGTCGGTAATGAGTAATAATGATTTACAATATTAATTACCTTAATACATGCAGTGAGATAGAGATAAAACTTGTTGTCTTCGTTTAATTTATCAAAAGATGTTTTCATGTTTATTTTTATAAACTAAATAAAGAGAAATAGAATGTGTGTATTTGTTAAATTTTTTTTTATTTGTTTATAGGTATTTTGTTTATGAAATTTATAACTAAAACCCGCTTAAACGGTGCGGGGATTAATTTTTATTGGTAAACAAAACAATTTTTTTTTATAATATACCGCCTTTTGTTACTCAGTTTATTTTATTATAAAAAAAATATAACGAAAGAGAGAATGGAAATAAGATTTTAAGAATGTTGCTTAAACAATCTTAAAAAATGTTGCCATATGGTTACACTCTCCTACAGGAGAGACTCTTCCCGGTAAAGTATGGGTGTAAAAATGGCTTTGAAGTTTGATCGAAACTTTTTTTGTTTGAGAACATTTTAATATTTTTTTTATTCTATAGGATAGAGCTAAGAAATACCATTCGTTTGATACCCAGTTTATGTGTTTACTTTAAAACCGACATGATGAAACACAAAAACAAAAAATGATTTCATATTTGACCCTAAAGATGAGATTGCGCACCTAAAAAAAAAATGTTTTATCCCATAGTTTTTAATCTCTTACAATATATCCAAGATTCATTAAGATCTGAGGGTTACACCACTTTGAAGTTTCCTTGTTAGTCGTTGTTGTTCTTGGTCCTATCCCCTTTACCTCAAAAATAGTTCTCATTGTGTCCTGCCATGTAGTTCATATGCTTTCTTTAGTACGTAAGCCCACTGGTCTTGCATCAAATATTTGTGTTTGTATGCGGTTATTGGGCATCCTGGAAGCGTGACCATACCATCTCATCTTGCTAATATCAAATATGTCCGATTGGAGTTCAGTACGTAGGCTAGCTTGGATTGTATAATTTCTGATACTGTCTCATCGGGTTTTGAATGTCACTCGTCTCAGATATTACATCTCGACTGCTTGCACCCCACTTATTCTATTCGTTGTTAACGGCCATGATGCATGGTGTGAATAGGTATATATATCTACCATGAATGGTTTTGAAACAAAAGTAGTTGCGCTACAACTGGTTCTTGTCAAAATGTAAATTATCCAACATCAGGCAACTCTTAAGTTATTCAATCTGTACTCTGTTAATAACATAACTTATGTTATTTTCTAACATTATGTGGGAACGATAAATTTGTTAACTTTATTTGTCACTTTTCCCTTTCACTCTCTTATACAATTTTTTTTTTTTGTTTTAATATTTTGTCATCTGTGTTTTATTTAATTGCATCTTATGTATAGTGAACTTAATTCAAATGCAACACACGTCTCTGTTTCTTTCCTATTAAGATTTCTCTTCCTGCACATTTTTTGAATTTTCATATTCTAGTAAATTCCCGTCAGTAATTTTACATGATATTCACGTACTATTCAAATAAACAATAGTACCTATACAAATTTTTAATTTCAAAATATTAAAGCGATAAAATTAAAGCAACAGCAGATAAACTAATCGTAAAATATTATTTTAAATAAATAGAAAATAACGAACAACGAAAAAAATACCAAATAAAAATTTAAGAAAATGAACTGAATAATTTAAAACTATAAAATTATTAAACCTTTCCGTTATTCATTGTGTGAGGAGTTATAAACCTATAACAAAAATTCTTTTCAAATCAAAAACTATAAAAAAAATTGTCAACATGATTAAATTAAAATCACTGTTTCGTAGAGGACAAACACCTTCACAAAGTTCCTCATCATCTAAACATTCCAGCAATAATAATCGCAATAAATCCCAATCAACATTGTCTTTAAATACTGACATCGAAAACGAAAATAAAACAGCAGCCAACAATACAGCCTCCTCTTCCAAATTTTATCCTGCTGTACAAAATCCCTTATTAAATATCGAAGGATCTTCAGCAGAACGTGGTGTAGATGTAGGAGATGATCCATTGAATTCTAGTAGTCATAGTTTGGAAACAAATAAGTTAGCAGTTGGAACTGCCACAAATATTAATTCAGCACATCACGCTCATACTTTGCCCCATAAAAAACAAAAAGGTACAACACCTAAGAAAGGACAAAAACAACCAAAGCCATTGCCTGTTGCTGCACCACCTAATAAAAATTTCAACACTGCTTCTGCTGCTCCTCTAACTTCTGCAAACGCTACAAGCGATGTAATGTCATCAATGGCTGCTGTAGTACCAGGACAACAAAGTTCTTCTGTGGGCACTGTTAAAAATAATAATTTCAATACAGCCTCCTCTGTAGCAACATCACACTCTAATCCTTCATTGTCTTCTTCAACGGCTGCTAATACAACTTCCAATGTGGCCAATGATTTATATGCCTTAAATCCAGCATTTATGGCTGCTGCAGCTGCTGCCAGTTATCAGTTTATGAATAACGAACAGCAACAATTTTTAGAGGTTTGTCTCTGGGGACTTGTAATAAATGATTACTTACGTTTTTATTAACTTTTTCTGTATTATCTTTTTCAAGGCTACCAATAGCAAAATGCAGGAGCTCCAAACCCAATTAGATCGTTTGGGTCGTGAAAAACTGCTGGCAGAATCACGGATTAACGAATTACTACCCTATCAAAACGAAGTAACTAAACTTAAGCAAGATTTAATAAAAATGCAGGTAAGAAAAATTTTTAAATTATAAGAAATTTTATGGAGTTTTTAAACAAACAAATAGGGAAATTTATATCCCTTTAGTTTTCCGATTTATAGAATCAAGAATTTTTCCACATAATCACAATAATTTTTACTTTTTAAAGATTTTTATAAAAACTTTAAAATTTTAAATAAGGACTGAGACTGTTAAGCTTCTTGTGAAGCGTCTCAGAATCTAAACTGACAATCTGTGATAATTTTGATGAAGAACAGTTTAAGACTTTTTGTAGGATTTCTTTTTTTAATCTAAAAGATCTTTTGCATACAATATCTAAAGTCTAGGGGCTAAATTTAAAAATCCCAAAAGAATGTAATTTTGAAGAGCTCTACGTTCGAAAGTTGTCATCGGATTCTTCTGGTTCGAGAAATTGACAAAACTAGATGGCATTCGCATCGCAGAAAAGCTAAATTTAATTTTATATAAATAAACTGTTTAGACTGAAGTAATTATAGAAATTCATTTTGTACATATTATTAATGTGTTTCAATCGTATTATAATTAATAAACAAAATATGATATTTAAAGCACATGTTAGAAAAACGAGACTTTGAGATATTTGTTATGTTTATTCAATCATGAAACCACAATTCGAAAACATTTCATTCGAAATTAAGCAAATAGAAAAAAGCTCAATAACAAAATCTAAATGAAAACCACAAATCTATCAAAAATTTCATATAGAAATGGTTGAGATCTCAGTAAAAGAGCAAAACAAATGAATCAGAGTAACGTAACAGTAATTTGGAACTAAAAAAAAGTAGAAAAAATCAACTGGAAAGAAATGACTACTACTACTAGAATCAACGCCAGACAGTTTAATAGATTTAGTTGAAAAGCGTTTATTTAAAGAATATCAGTTCACCTTAGGAGGCTTCTCTAAACAAACAAAAAAGATATTTTATTACAATTATAAAATTTTAATTTATTATAGAGCGCCCAAGAGAAAAATCAATTGGAAATTGCTAATTTAAAATATGAAAACGAATCATTACGAAATCGTTTAAGAGACGTTGTCAATTCTCCATTATCAGATGCGGAAAAACATCAAATCATACAAGATTCACAACGTTTACATAGTTCAGCACCAGCTTCTATAGCACTACCAACAGTAAGTTTTAAATTTAAGAAAGTCAAGTCATGATTAAAATTCTGTATAACTATTCTTCTTTTCTAGTCCAATGATAATGATATTGGTGGCACACCTTGTCTTACACCCGATTGGGATAAACATTCATCTTCAAGTGAAATATCAGTAGCTTGTTTACAAGATAAAATCATACAGATGGAAGAAACCCATTATTCGACCAATGAAGAATTGCAAGCAACTTTACAAGAATTATCTGATTTGCAAGTACAATTAAGTGATGCTCATGCTGAAAATGAACGTTTGGCCGAAGAAAAAGATGTACTCTTCCAGTCGTTATGCAGACAAACAGAAAAATTAAATGAATCCCGTACACAAATTAATAATTTGCAAGAACTTTTACTTAGAGATGCTAAACAGAATAGTGCTGCTGAAGAAGTGGCCACCACAGAAAGAGAAAAGAAATTAATGGATTTAATTAAGGGCGCTCAAGATGAACGTGAAGCAGCTTTAGTTAAACACGAAGAACTTAATGGTGAATTACAAGAAATGCGCCAATCGCATGAAGCTCAAAATTTAGAACAGTCTCGTTTAAGAGAACGTATAGTATTACTAGAATCTTCTATAGATGCTGAGCATGTTCAACGTAAACAAATGGAAACTCAACTATTAACAGCCAAAGAAGAGATATCTCATGGTCTTATCGAAATTAATCGTTTGACTACTTTGCTGGAAAATGCTAAAGCTAAAATCGAAGAACTTGAACAAGATTTAGCACGAGGAGACAAAACTGATCTAAGTGAATTGTTGGATACGGCTCGCAAGGAAAAAGATATTTTAGAAGAAAAGGTAGCCGAAATACAAGATCAATGGTCACGTAGCCAGGCCGAAGCTAAACGTTTAAAAGAACAGTTAACTGATGTCTCGGAAGAATTAAAAGTTTCTAAAAATAATGCCAAATGCGCTCTATCACATCTCGAATATCGTTTTGAGCAATTACAGCAAGAAAAAGATAAACTTTCTCTTGAACATCAACAACTTTGTGAGACATCCGCTGAATTACAGGTGCAATCTAAATGTCACTTGGAAGATAAAACCCAATTACAAAATCTTCTAGCTGAGACACAAAAGCACTTATCCGAAACAGAACGCAAATTGAATGATACCCAAACGCAATTGGAAGATTTACAGCAATTGCGTAAACAGGAAGTAGAAGAATGGCAACAATTTCAATCGGATCTTTTAATGACCGTACGTGTAGCCAATGATTTTAAGACTGAAGCCTTAAGTGCTAGAGAACAATTAGTGTTGGATAATAAGACACAAAAGGAAAAGATACGTATGCTAGAACAACAAATAGAAAAACTAACCAAACAACGTAGGTCGATTTTTTTTTTTTTGAAAATTAAAACAATTTTAAACATAATTTGTAATGATTTTATTAAATTCTAGTTTCTTTTTCAGAACAACAACAAACAGAAACTCAACAATCTGTATTGTCTACGGTACAACAAGAGATGGCCTCTAGACGCAGTAAAATAGGCAGCTTTTCACGACAAGATTCACGTTTGTCGGTGAAAACTTTAATTGAAAGTATTGAAAATAATAAACAGGTAAAAAATAAGTGTAAAAAGTCAAGAAGTGTAGTGTTTAAAAAGTATTTTAACAAGACAATATCGAGCCGTGACCGCCAAAAAGAAGTAAGCGCCACGATTTTAAATTTCGGTTTTTGATCAAAATTGATTTCCTCAAAATTTCATAACTTTAGGAAAAGCAAAAACAAATAAGACGTAAGCTAGAGTATGCCCTTTTATTTAACCCTTAAAAGTGATATTTGGCAGCTAAAAAAATTTAATTTGCATTAAGTTATGGTCTTTTATACCATAATTAAATTTCATTACAATAAAATAAAGCAAAGAAAAATTAAAAATGCTTCTCCTGTTAAATTATGGCTCGATATCATAATGTTTTCAGATATTCTACAAAAAATCTTAAATATTAATTAAAAATTTCTTAAGAAGCGAAATTAGGCGAAAAAGTATTTAAACTTCAATTTATATTGTTCAAACTTCAACGCTTTGCTATTTATACTTAATGTCTTCTTTCTGCAAAATTTCATAAAAATCCGTCTATTAGTTTAGAGGAATCCTGATCAAATCCTGTGAGTACTTGGACTAAAGTAAGGACTTATTTGTTAAGATTTTTAGAAATATCTAAAGTGGGTTTCTAAGGTAATTTGTTTTCAAAATAAATAACAGACTATTTATTCATTTTTCATCCGACGTTTCGTTGGATATTCCCAATATCCTCAGGGATAATTTTATTAATATATAGTCTTTTTTGTCAAATTTTAAACAGTTAATTCACAATATATTTTACATATACACAACATAAAACATAAAATTAATTTAAAACAAATGTAAAAAATAAATAAAAGTAAATATCACAGTAAAATCCTCTAAAAACTAGTATCACAGTTGAAGTTAGAAACTTATTATTAAAGATAAAGCTTCAATCTTACTAATATTTTATTCTAAATAGTTTTTAGTCAACATAAATTGGTTTTTTAGATTTTTGAAAACTATATTTTTTTTTTAAATAATTAGTTTTTGAAATTTTACGAAATTTTGATTTTGAAGCTTTTCGCTTCCAAACCGTGGACGGTACACGGAAAATTTCTTCGCAAAATATTTAGCAAATTTAGTTTTCTATCGGAATATATTAATTTCTAAGTATAAAACTCTCATTTGACGAATTTGTGGTAAATTTTATGAAGACTGCCCTGAGGCAGCCTTACCCGTTAGAGGGTGAAATTTTCAAACAGAAATTTTGAGAGATAATTTTGGAGTTCTGAACTGAACACTGTCTTAAAAGACAAATAACAAATACAAATACAGGGTTGGCATTCATTTAATTTTCATAATAACGGTAGTTGTCTAAAACAGTAACATTAAAATCGAAATGAAATTTTTAAAATAGCGATTCCATTAAAGATATGTTTCTTCTTATATAACCGGTTTGATTTTGATATTTTATCTGTTTGCTTTTGAAATACATGTCTTGAACTAAAATACCGAAACGACTAAAATACCGAAACGACGATTCATAACGTTATTTTGTTGAATAAACAAAATTTAATGGGTAGAATTTTGAAATTAACCCTGCGATATAAGAATACGCATGACACTATTGAAATCGAGGTTTTATAATTTGTATATCGTCCTTGATGTGGGCGTGGTAGGCAACTACCGTTATAATGAAAAGGTAGTGTTTGTCAACCATACTACTTTATCATTAAAAATTTTGTTGGGCCTTTTTAAGGACAAAATTTTAGAACTTTTCAGCCAACAAACGGGCACAAAAATGAAACAAATATAATTTTTTGTGGTTATGAACATTTTTGGTCCATAAAAGTTAAAGTCCTTAAAATTTGTTGATGCTTTTTCGATTTTAGTTTTAAGTTAATTAAAATCTTTTATTGTATGTACGTTTTGGCGGAATTGATACAGCGCTTTAGAGCCAAAGACCAAAATGTGTTTGGTAAAAACTGCCGCTGTACTCACTAGGATTTTTTTTATTTGTTTGCACTTTATCAATTAAATCCGCCGTGAAGATTCACTCTAGATACCTAACCATGTTTTCAAGTCAAAATTTTTATAAATAAAAAAAAAAATATTTTTCGAAATTTTTTTTAAAAAATTATAAAAATTTTTGCGTTTAAAATTTTTAAAATGCTTTTTTTAACTTGAAACTCGGTACACCCTAGCCAATTTTAAATACTACTGTGAATGTCAGACGCAAAAAAAAAAACTGTAAGCCAATTCCTTATAAGTTTGTGATGTTCGTATCCCGTTATTGGTGCGCTGACATTAGGGGTGCCGATCCCGAAATCCTGGATAAGCAAATTAAAATCTTCATGATTTTAATTCGCATCGAACTAATTTAATACAAAAATATGATATAAAAAGTTCGGTGACGCGAACTGAAACGTGTTAACTCGAATAATCTTGTTCACGTCATAATTTATGATAAATGATCGTAAAATAAACCATTTGTTTAATTTTTTTTTTTAAATTTAAAAGTAAAATATTTATAAAATGTTTAAGATTTTAGAGTTTTCAATAACAAATTGTTATAATGTATATTATTACAGACCGCTAAACCGGAGGAACCGGAAGAACCGGAATCTCATTATAGTTCTTCCTCTAGCTTAAATAGCAATTCAACTCCAGGAATAACACCCAGTGATATGCCGTTAGTTAATACAAATACTAATACCACAGATTGGCAAGAAAATGTAAGTTATTAATACCATTCATTATAGGAAAACATAATCATTGCTAATTTATTAATATAAAAAACTTTAAAATTCCTTTAAGGTAACACGCTTAACACCTTTAATAGGCAGCTTAAATACCACAACAGCGGCAGCTACAACACCAAATACTAATACCACATCAACATTGGTATCATCATTAAGCAATACAACAACCAAAGGTCCTTTAAGGGAACAACAACAACAGCAGTCAAATATACACATTAGTTCTTTAAATAATGTCTCCAAATCATTATTAAGCGGTGAGTTTTGGAAAAAATTTTCAAATTATGAATAACATTTTTATTGATTTATAATTTGTCTATAGGTGAACGTAAGGATCCTCTAAATATGTTAGCCAAAAATGGTGGTTCCAAACGTAATGCTTTATTGAAATGGTGTCAAAATAAAACAGTGGGATATCGCAATATAGACATTACAAATTTCAGTTCATCCTGGAATGATGGTTTAGCATTTTGTGCAATTTTACATTCCTATTTACCGGATCGCATTCCTTATGATACTTTAAGTCCAGCTAATAAAAGGCGTAATTTTTCATTGGCATTTGCGGCAGCAGAATCTGTAGGCATAACCACAACTTTGGTAAGTTCTTAAGATATTATTTTTGAGATAATAATGAAAAAAAAAAGAGTACCTACCATTGATTCTAAATATTTCGGCCCAGCTGATTTTAATGTCGTATCCAGTTGTTCTTACTTATAGCCAGATTTTTCGAAAAATTGTATTAAATATTTGCATGTTGTAACAAAGTATATTATACATAAGTAAGACCTTCGGCAATATTAGGTTATCAAATTTGGTTAATTAACATGCTACACTTTTTTCTTTTTTTTAATTTAACCAATACTCTGGGGATGCCCCCTACTCATGCAGTGCATTGTATTGATCAGGAAAATAGGGTATGGAAGGGAGGAAAGATGGAGTAGTGTTTGTGGATATTTGATATAAATTTTTCTAAATTGTAAGTAACAGGGAAAACTTCTGCGGGAAGTTTGTTCCACATACGAATCGTTCGACTAAAAAACGAATTTTCTCTGTAATGAGTTGTGCGAATCACAGGACAATCAACTACAAACGGATGTTCTCTACTAGATAAGAGTATTACGAATAAAAACTTGGGATCGAGGAATAAGTTCACTTATATCAGATGAGCACTTCCCATGTTAATATCGATAGAAAAGTGTCACACAACCCACATTCCGATGATGCTCCAATGAATCAATAGAGTTGGATACACTACTGTCATTGATAAGCTTCACCGCCCTCCCCTGAACACGGTCCAGAAGCTTCAGAATAGACACTGAAGCCCCTGCCCATATATGAGAGTTGTATTCCATTTTCGGCCGGATATAGCTGGTATAAATAGCAAGGAGATCGGATGGAGTGAAGTAAGTCTTCCACCGTTTCAGAAAACCAAGACACTTGAATGCCTCTTTCGACACTTGAAATACGTGCTTATTCCAACGGACATCACTATGTATTCTCATGCCCAGAACATCAAGAGTATCCGATTCCTCAATACCTATACCATCCATAGCCACAGATGACAATATTAATTCCACAGCCCGTCTGTGGGTTAACATACAACATTGGGTCTTGCGTGCATTAAAATCGACCTTATTCGCGCGACCCCACTCAGAGATTGTAGAAAGGTTTTGATTGAGTGTGTCATTCATGTTCTGCCGCATGACCTCTATCTCCAAAGAGCTTGGCCTGTGATCAAATGAAAATGAATGACAAATGTCGCTGTCATCTGCAAAAGAGTAGATAGGATTAAAGGTCTGACCAAGAAGGTCATTAATAAAAATATTAAAAAGGGTAGGAGAAAGAACAGAACCTTACGGTACCCCTGAATTTAGCTGGAACTCGTTTGATGAGACTCCATCTAATACAATTTTGCGAAAAAGCCATAACTAAAAAAAAAAAACTGGGTACACCATTAAAATCAGCGTGGCCGAAATATTTAGGACCGTTCTCTTGTTTTCGATTTTTGGGGTAAATTTTTTAGAGCTTTGTTATTTTACTTAAATTTTCTATAATTTTCTTTTCCTTAGAACATTAATGATATGTGTCAAATTGAACGTCCCGATTGGACTCAAGTAATGTCGTATGTTACTGCTATTTATAAACATTTTGAAACTTAAGTTAGTTAATAGTTTTATAACTATCTTAATATTAATTTTATTTAATTTTAATATTAATATTTACAAAACAAATGTTGGCTTATTTTATTGTTAACTATTATACATGTTATTTTTATTTTATTTTTTTATTAATTATAAGACTTGCCCGGAATTTTCTGTTCTTATTTTTTATTTCAATTTAATTTTCTCTTAAAAATGAAACCAAATTGCATATTTGTTTGTTTGTTTGTTACTTTCCCTCTTGTCTCTAATGCTTTTATTTTTTATTTTATATATTTTTATTGAATTAAAAAATTGTCGTAAATTTATTAAGAAAATGTAAATATTTGAAAGTGGGAAAAACACCAATTACTAAAAAAATTCAATTTATTTTTGATAAAAAAATGAAAACAAACAACAAAATAAACGAAAATATTTAAAATATAAACATAAAATTTATGAATTTTTATAAAAAAGGATTATTTTGTCATATAGATAGAAAAAAACCATGACATAACAATATTGGAAAAATGTTGTCTCGATTTCAAATAAAAAACCCCATTTCTACCAATGGTAAAAACTTTTTCATTTAGACCCGTTAACTTATCTCAACATAATCAAAGTTTAAGGCTAAGCATAGTTATAAATGACAAATTTGTATGACAAAATCTGGGGTTAAAGTATAACCGCGATTATTTTTAGAAAAGTTATTCTACTATGGATCATGACAATGCCAAATTACCTAGACACAGATTCAAATTATATTTTTTATAAAATTTATTAAAAAATATTAAAACAGAAATTACAAGAATAATTAAATTGAAAAAACACTTTTTGAATGAATCATAATATTAAAAACTTTGACAAATATTAAATTTGAAACAAAAATACAAGTTAATAAATTTTTAAAAATTTAAATTAAACCAGTGTATCACCACACGACCTTAATTTATTATAAGATATAGTTTGTATGTTACTAAATAACTTTTTACAATAATATACAGTTACGGGCAAAAGTATAAGGTCACTTTGTGCGCCCCGGTAGGCTAGTTGTTAGCGTGCTGACTTATCAGTGCGGGGTCTATTTTCGCTACAACGCGCCGAAGGCCATAGTAGCTAGTGCTCGGTTAGGCTAATAGTATATAATTTGTAATTATATGATTATTAATTAATAAAAAAAAAAAAAAAATTAATATAAGGTCACTTTTTCGTAACACAATTTAACGTTAAAAAAAATCCAAATCCAAACTTTGTGAATACAATTTAAAAAAGGCAACAACAAAATTTAAAACGGATTCTGTTTTTTAAAAGACAAATTGTGCGAACTACTAAATAATTCTTACATTTTTTATTTAAAATATCGAAGTCATTGTATCTAATAGCCAGACTAGTTTATGTACCCTTATTGTACCAACTTGGGAACCAAGGATCTTAAAAAAGTCTGGGATCTTTGAAATTTGCATTCTAACATTAGTTTTCAATATTTAATTGTGCAATAATACTTTATTAGTCTTGATTCTTAATTACAAGACAAATAAAAGAAGAATGTACGACTTTTTAGTACTGAAAGAGCTGATTTACTTTCCAAAGCTGTAAATTATTTGGAAATTTAAAAAAATCTAGTTTAAACTAGATTTCCATGGTAAATGTAAATGCAACTTAAGCGAGAAAAAAAACGTGCCGGAAAATCGCCAAATTTGCAACACTGACGTAGATCAAAACAAAAGAGAAAACTGTTTTTAGGCGCAAATTAAAGTGTGAAAAGAAAATCAAATTCATTTGCAAAAGCTTAAATCATTTCAGTAAATAAATGTATAATTGTACATAAATGTATTAAAAATTTATATTTCCAATCAAAATATACACCACAATATCGTTTTGATTGTAACCGACTTTGTGATAATGGATCAAGCAGACGGTATTCCAAAATATGTATGTATGTGGTGGTCTGACAGTGAAAAGTCAACATTTCCGCAATCCATTGTAATGCAAAGATAATTTATTGTAATTTTGGGATTCTGAGGACTCTTGTTCGTTGGTTTTGAATCAGTGGGCTGCTTGGCTAAATGTGTGTGAGGAGTCGCATGTAGGTAAGTGGTGTGGAATTATAAGCAAAATACTTGAATGGAGAGTGTTGGAGTGGGTCAATGTTAATACAAAGAACATTGCTGGCTGGGTAAAAGGGTCCAATAAAATCTATACATTTTTAATAACTATTAATAAGACAAGTATCTTACCTTGAATATATATTCCTTGTAAAACTTTTATCCAGCTTGCAGGTATTACAATGTAGTACACTTATTTTTTATAACATGACAATTTTTTGTATTGCGATAAAGGCCATTAATTCTTTTTTTTTTTATATATATTTTTCTTTAAACTTTTTTATATTTTTTTTTATTTTTCATATTTTGCTATAATTTCTATATTTTTTTAATCGTTCTATTGATTTACTTTAAATATGGTTTAATACAAAATTGCATACATGATATCATGTATGTGTTAAATCACCTGACACTTACAACACAACTAAACCTAATGCAAATCCACTAACACCACCGACAACTACAACAAAAAATGGAGCCTCCGCTGGGCAAAAGTTAAGACTGCAATAAATTTGGAAGTTTTACATGCAATTTAAACACATTTACTTGTTAGATTTAAACAAACTAACTATATACTCTTATGAAATGATTATCCCTAAACACTTTAGACATGTTTTAACTTTAATTTATTTAATAATTCTATTGCTATTTGTAAAAAGAATACCGCGACACCACAAACGATCTACAAATCACCGAATATTTTATTAAACTAAAAAAATGTCGCTTAGTAAAAGAAGAACTTTAGTACACATGGTTGTATATTTGGGAAGTAAATTTGAAAAATTAACGGAAATTTTTAAATTTAAACAGAAATTAATGAAATTTAAGAAAATTTATGAAAAATTTAAAAAATATGAGATAATTAAGTAGAATATCCATACATAGAGTTGCATTTTTAATAAAAAATTTTAAATTTTAGTAGAAATTTTTAAAATGTAAAATAAAGTTATAAATACATGTATGTATATGAGATATTTATATTATAAATTGTAGAAAATTAAACAAAAATTAACAAATTCAATGTTATTATTGAAAACAGCAGCAATTTTCGGTTGTTTTTTAATTCAATGACCCTTTTATCTCAGCTACTTGTTCGACACCTGTTGAAACTGATATTAGATGCCCGTTATTTCTCAAGGTTTTTGGAATTGAAAGAAATAATGGACATGGTTGGGTATGACTTGCAAAGTATCAATTTGAAAAGTCGTCGTCTAAAGAATTTATGACAATTTAAAAGTCGAAAAATTAAAAAAATTACTTGAAACTTACAAGAGTTTTTTCATTCATATTATTTTTTTTCCCTAATAGTTATTACTTTCAGATCTAAACGAATACAAAATGGAGCCAGTAGACTTAGGAGATACATTCACTAAAAAAGTAATTTCCATATCACTGCTTGGTGAAAAGTTCTATGCTGGTTTACAAGTAAAACCAATATATTCCGATTTATCAACTTTCGTAGTTTTTCTCATAGGGTTTTTGCGTCATTAATTGTAATTGAGTTTTGAGAACAGTATTTAAAAAATGGTTTAATTTTATTCAGTTTGAGGTATACCAAGTTGATGTCAGCTCACCAATAACAAGATACGAACATCACTATTTTTTGGTGTTGTAATATATATTTTGAAATTGTGATATATATTTTTGAATTGTGATATCTATAAATTGATGTAACTGTAATTAAGTGCAAGCAAAAATTGTAATTTTAATATTTTTTAAATTGCTTTAAACTTAAAGCCGCCACAATTTTTGCGCCGTTAATGGTAAATGATTAACGCGGATGGATTTATCATGTTTAAACATTGGCTAAAACAAACACAAAAAGTTATTTATGTCATACAAAAAAAATTTTTAAATATTTCCTTATATACACAAAATCCTTATATACACAATTTGAAATTTTTCAAAGAAATCGTTTAATTTCTTTTAATTTGTTCTCAAAATTTTCAATTGTATAAACTTGCTACAATTTTAACTATGTACAATTTTTTTTACCCTAACGAAATAACTTAAAATACCGTTAACCTTAAAATATCGCAAAAAGATTTTAAAAAGTGTGATATCAAAAAAAACAAAGAAATTTTATACTTTTCTGACGAACTCTTATTTGTGTTTCAAATTTAATCATTTTAAAAAATTCAAAATAAAATTGCACTAATTTCAAATCCTCCTTAACTCTTAGCTTTCCCTTAAAAAAAAAAAACATTAAATAATCTCAAACATGTTTTTTATTTAATACCACTCTTTTTAAATATAAATCCTTAACAAATCTAAAAAAAAATTAAACTATGAACTTTCCCTTAATTTAAATTCTATTAATTTTTAGTTGTCGCAACTTGTTTTGGTTGTGTGGTATTCATAGCATCCAATTCATTTTGTATACACTCAAATTGTTGATACAATTGCAATAATTCCTCATGATTCATTTCCAAGTTAATATCTTCGCCAGCACCAGTTTTCAATTGTAATACAGCCAAAGCGGATTTTTCTCGCTGCTGACATTGTGAAGAAATCTCCACATTCAGTTTCCAAGCTACATCCGATATTTCATTGGATTCATAACGATCACTGGCTAAATTGTTCATAATGGGTGTAGTCTGACGTACCCACAAACGGACTATGGCATCAATTTTAGCCTCATCTTGTAATTGCAATTTATCACGTAATTCGGCCTGTAGTAAGGAAGGCTTAATGATGTAAGTACTGGTACGTCTTAAAATATAGGAAAATGTTTTAATCAATAGTAGAAAATCGGGACGAGGTACGCCCACTAAACGTTCTAGTTCCTCTAAAGCATTTTCATTTGCTGCTGATGATGAAACACCCTCTTCGGAGGAATCGCCACCCGTATTACTATTTATCATTTGACGATGTACATACTGTAGAACCGTGCTAAAGGTATTGTAGGGTAAGGAATTGATGATTTGAATGCCATCACGGGCCCTACAAAATAATGAAAAACGAAAATAGTCAGTGTTCTCAAGTCAAGCTGAATTTATAGCTGTTACCTACCTGTCTGTAATTTTTATCCAATTAATGCTCATGATTTATTGTCCTGTATTTTGCAAATACAACTGATTACTCTAATTTCCTGGGCAACTAATGAAAATCCTTAGAAGACAACAATACATCTGCCTAACAGTGATGACAACTTGGTGCTTTTGGTACTAATTGTGCTTTTTTTATTTTTAATTTATAACGAGCTTTCAATCTCCGTATATTTACAAAAATAAAGCAAATCAAACATATTTGCTAAGTTGATACTAGTTTTTCGATCTGTTGTTTTAAGATTGCCCAAAACCCATGTTACTGAAACTTAAAAAATGCTTTGTGTAAATTTTATACTTACACTTTTAGTTAGGACATAAAACGCAACCAATATTCATTGATTTCTAAAACTTTATATAAAAGTTTTTTTTTAATTTTTGTTTAACAATTGCCTGGTGATTATTTTTCGGTTTTTTTAACTCAAAAGATTGGCATCACTGTTTTTAGATTGTTCTCTGGCGGTGTTTATTAAACTAATAAATTACAACTCTGGACATGAAAAGTAGTGTTGTATAATCATTTTAATTTTGAATACTTGATACTAAACATTTTTTAAATTATATTGTTTCTGTATGTTTAGATATTTTAAAATCATTTTTCGAATTGGCTACTTTTATTTTACACGATTTATAACATTACAATCATTAAACAAACAAAAAATATAATGAAAGATAGTTTTTGGTACTGGATGCTAGTACTCAGATACTTAATAGTTTTACAACACTAGTGAAAAAAAAATACGTGTGAAATTTCATTCGTCTCTCTGAAATGTTTTATTTTCTTGTGTCAATATTGCTGTTTTTAGTGTAAATAAAATTGTAATTGTGTTTTTATAAAAATGTCGGCTACTTTAAGATATCGCGGCGATAAAAATAATCTCATAGAGTTAGCTAAAAATCTAGATGCATTTAAAAAAGTGCCGGAAAAATATACAGAGACCACAGAAATTGGTGGAACTTGTGAGTACAAAGTTGTTGTAATTATTTTTAAGACAGGGTTCGGCTTTCGCACATAAATAATTTGTCGATTTTCTCGCTGATTCAACGCAAAAGTGGAAACATTTTAAACCATTGTTGTCTGTTACCCTCTCACAATCGATTTACATTTTTTACCCAAATACTACCCTAAAGTATAACCCTTCACGATGTTAATTTGCACACGATGCAAAGTCGGTTATTTGCATTTTCTTAGCATTACAAAGAAAATTCGCACTAGCTGTATGTGGAATTGTCTCCCTGCGGAAGTCTTCCCTGCAAATTACAATTTAAAAAAATTCAAGTCAAATGTCCACAAACACTACTCCCTCTTTCCTCCTCCCCATATCCTATTTTCCTATTTTTTTATTATCAACACAATGCAATGCATTAGAAGGGGCATCCCCTGAGTGTTGGTTCAACGTAAAAAAAAAAAAAAAAGTTGGAAACGTTTTGTTTAATTCTAAACGTTGAAACGTTTTTTTAATTCTATCTAAAAGTATTTTTCCGATAAGGAAAAATGTATATCATATGAAAGCTCGTTGAAAATCTTTTCTATGATGTACCATATGTCCCCACAGATTAACCCATTACAGCCCACTTTTAGATTTTAAAATTTTTTACTCTAGTGTTTTTTGGAGAAAATGTCCAAATTAAAAAGAAAACGCCTAAATAAGCAGAGCTTTGAAGCATGCATTCCCTATTTCACATATTTTGCAAGGAATTTAAATTTATGAATGAATGATTAGTTATGAGTTCCCTGACCAAATTTTAAGGAATTGAATGAATTCTCTTATTTTTCATTCGATTTGTATTGAAGGATTTCATTGCCATTTTTTAAATTAATTCATAAAAATTGTGGAATTTATTCATTAGAGAATTCGTCTGAATCTTGTTAATTCAACCTTTGGTCAGAGAACTCATTCCCTATGGAATCAATTACTTAGGAATAAATTCCTTAAAAAATAAAAAAAAATATTGAAAAACCTACACCCGATTATTGATACAAAATGTATTTTTGTATTTAAAGATTATGTTGTTCCTTTCAGGGCAATTTTTATTTTGCAACCATCCCTAATTTAACCAGAAATTGCCAAAGAAATTTACCAGAACGCTGGATTCAAGCTTATAAATTACATTTTATTCTAACAACCTATGCACACGTGAAAAAGTTAGATTTTTGAATTGGGAATTAAAATTAAAAGTTAAATCCAATAGGTAATGTGCCACAATATATCTTAAAATAAAAAAGTTATTAAAGGTTAAAGTTGGACAATGTTGATTATTTTTATTTTGCGGTTTTTGTTTATATATCTTTCCAATGGGCTACAATATGTCCCCATATCCCACTTTGGATATTTGCGTTTTTTAACTATGGTGTTTTTGAGAATAAAGATATTTAAATAAATTTCTATAAAAAATAAAGTGTATACAAATTGATAGCCAAACCCACAAGCTTTCATTAAAGGTATAATATGCCACAGTATCTTCTGAAATAAAAAAAATATTAAAGATTAATGTTGGACAATGTTGATTTTTTTTGTACTTAGATATTCAAATCTATTTTGAACACCAACCAGTTTATTTTATTTATGTTTTAATTATTCAAATTGTCACCATGTAAGTTTTAGACCAATTGACACAAGAATTTACTCGGGTTCAGTTATTGTGAAATTCAAAAAAAAAAAAAAAAAAATCCTCATTTATTTCATTGCCACCCTAATGTACATGCAGTAAACACACTTAAAAATTAGTCGCCATTGGATCCATTTTAACTTTGACGCCCCAGACTGCATAACGTTTTGTCGCAATGAACAAAGGTTGTTGCCCAAGATCGATGGTGTTATCAATTTTATTCGCTAGTAAGGATAAAAAACCTGAAATTAAAAATTTATAATATAGTCAGAAACACTTTATGGACTTACCATTTATTAATAACCCCGAAATTTTACTTTGAAGTATATTTTTTCTATCTTTACATAAATTTTCCTTAATTTTTCTACACGAGTCTGCAAAAATGACATGTGTGAAGATGTCCAACTATTTTTGGGCAAATATAAGTTCGAACATATTTATTTTAAGTACGTTTATATTTATTTTATAAATCTTTTTTTAAATATATAATATTTTTAAATTAAATATGAAAAATATTTGATTTTTTCTCTCTGTGTATGCTTAAAGTCATGAAAAAGAAGCCTTTTGCGAATTGGCTCTTAGAATACGGGGAGTTTTCAAATAAATGATATAGGAAAACAAGAGCAGGGATGGCAGGCTATTCCGCTAAAATACCGTTATCCATTCAAAATGAAATCCAATCAACTGACTATCGTTAAGACTATAATACCGTTACCGAAATAATTGAAATACCGTTGCCAATATCTCTAAAATACCGTTACCGAAATAATTGAAGTATCCTTAATTTACCGTTACCGAAATAATCTGACAAGATCAGAAAAAATAATAGCTGTAAATAGCTATGTTTAAGAAGTTTAGCCATTCATTAAACCTCAGACATGAAGGGGTAAAAAAATAGGTGTGCATGCATTTATATACCAAAATAACTAAAATAACGTTACCCTTAAAATACCGTTAACGAAATAACTGAAAAACGTCATCTTTAAAATACCGTCACCGCAATAACTAAAATACCGTAATCGCTAAAAAGGTTATCGAAATAACTGAAATAATGATACCCCTAAAATACCGTTACCGACATAAAAGAAAATAGCAATAACCGCATCGAATCGGTTACCATCCATGAAAGAAATAATGAAAAAAAAGAAATATGTGTACCGTCTATAAGCTTTTCGTAATTATTTTTTATATTAGTGAATATCAACATCTCACGATTTCGAATTATCCGATTTTTGGAAAAAGTGACAATTTGCAAAAATAAAAAATCCCTGTGGAGCTTATTTTAAAAACACTAAACATTTTATTTTTGGACTACATTTTTTTTAGTATCGTTAATTAGTCGTTTGCTCATAATATTCCTTATCTACAAAGAAGTAATGTACTATAAAGATGCTAAACTAAAGTATCAATTTGAGCCTGATATTGATACCGAAAAGGTACAAATGCATGTCGATATTACCGTGGCCATGCCTTGCAGTTCTTTATCGGGTGTTGATCTTATGGATGAAACTCAACAAGATGTGTTTGCTTACGGTACACTACAACGTCAAGGTGTATGGTGGGAATTGTCTATGGAAGAACGTGTCGAGTTTGAACGTCATCAATATATGAATCATTATCGCAGAGAACAATATCATTCTATAGCTGATATACTCTTTAAAGATATGATTAAAAGTAATGAAGTCCACGAACAACCATTGGGTAATAATGTTAAACCAGTATCAGAAGATCAATATGATGCTTGTCGTCTACATGGAACTTTAGGTATAAATAAAGTAGCCGGAGTATTACATTTAGTAGGAGGAGCTATGCCTGTAGTTGACCTATTTGGGGATCATTTAATGATTGGTTTTCGTAGAGTTCCTGCCAATTTTACACACCGTATAAATCGTTTAAGTTTTGGTCAATATTCTAAACATATTGTACAACCTTTAGAGGGTGATGAGGTATTTATAGCGGAAGAAGAGACTACAATACAATATTTTCTAAATATTGTACCAACCGAAATCCACAATACATTTTCAACTATCAACACTTATCAGTATTCCGTTATGGAAAATAAAAGAGTATTGGGTAAGTAAGAACAACACTTAAAGTGTGGGATATCACAAAAATCACAAAATAAATTTAAAATTGTAATATTTAATAATAACTAGCAGCTTTAAAAAGTTTTCATCTGTATTTTGCTCAAAACAATTTTTCAACATTTTTAATATGGTCGTATTCTTTATTTCAAAAAAATTTTAGATCCTGTTCAAAATTCCTATGGAAATCCTGGAATTTACTTCAAATATGATTGGTCGGCTTTGAAAATTGTTGTACGCACAGATCGTGATAATTTTGTACAATTTATAATACGTTTATGTTCCATAATATCGGGTATAATTGTTATATCAGGTAGGCTTTACTTAATAACATTCCTATGTCTAATTTCATTATTAAAATTAAATCAAAATCATTTCATTCATCCATCCATAATCCATCCATATGAAGTTGTAATTAGTCTTTTAAAATTTGTATATTCTCTTTTTAATTTTCTCAATTACCAATTGCCGAAATTGTAATTAAAATGTTTGCATTTTTATTGGAATTTTCTTCATTTCAAATATAAAATTTATATTTTATTTGTTTTCCCCCAACTGCAATTACAGGAATTTTAAATTATTTTTTGGTTACCATCCAAAAATGTCTTCTACAAACCTTTGCGCCTGAATTACTACACAAAAGATTAAAGGAGACGCCCGAACATGCACCTTTAGTAACATCTTCACATAGTCCAACATCAATACCATCAGTACCAGTAATTGTAACCAATGATTTGATTGCAAATGCCAATAAAATGTCAGCACAAGTGGCATCTGTACTACCAGTCACAAATACTAAGGATTAGTATATTGTCTTAAATATTGTATTCTCTAAAACTTCCAAAGAATCTCTGAGTTTTTCACAATTTGTTTTATTTTAACTTTTATTTGTATAAATAAACATGGCTAAATTTTACTATATTAATATAATAAAAACACTATACAATTACAAAGGCAGTGTTAATTATAAATAACATTTATTATATACTTTCCATTTCTATTCGCTTTTAATGTTTACCAAACTTTCATCTATATTATTAAAAGTTCCTTTTCTTCTATAACCACCGCAGACTGTTTTCAATATTTCCATAGTTGCCGATAGAGTAGTTTGTACATCTTGTTTTGAGCCTAAACTTGGATTTAATTCAACCAAATCAATTCCTTGTATACGTTTAGTTTCGCTTAAAGATTCCACAATAAAGATTCCCTCACGTAATGAAAGGCCACCATAAACCGCTGTACCAGTACTAGGTGCTACTTTACTATCCAAGGCATCGATATCAAAACTTACATGAATTTTGTTGTTAACATCCAAGGCATCTAAAGTCATTTCCATAATTTTGGCAATACCATATTTATCAACAGACTGTAGAAGATGTATAGAAATTAATATGTTAGAAAATTTTTATTAAGAAGGTAATTACTATTCTTAAATCTTAAATTAGTTTTTGGATTCCAAAATTTTAGCAAGTATTAAATTCATTATCTTCAATCTAAACATTTTCAAAGGTTAGGGTTTTATATTCCTTAAACTACATCATCTTTTCTAATATGAATTTTAATCGGCAGCCAGGTAACCCATATTTCCTTGAGCTCGTTTATGTTGATGTACTTATCTTTTTTGTTGAAATTTTTTGCCGTTTTTACTCATATTTGCTTTTTTTTTGTGCCAATTTTTCGATTTTTGGGCTTAAAACCAGAGAGCTTAAAAATTGCTATTTTCAGATATTCTTCGCTTTAGTGCTTTTTTCTTCATAATTTTTTCGCTTTCTTTTAAAAAGTGTAACCCTTTTACCTTTATTGTAATTTTGCTTTTTTTTCATATTTTTTGACATAAACAACATGGATTTTGACATTTTTTTGTCTTCTCTGACTATTTTATTACATTTGTATCAAAATCCCGAGAATTTGATTTTCACCACCGCGAAAAACCAATGACGAAAAGCTTATAGACGTTAAATTTTAAGAGAATATATTTATTATCTAGTGTTTTATTCGAAATTAAACATCTATATCATTCATTATATGAAAGAACACTAAACAATTGGCAATTTTGGACCTTATATCTTCCGATCTTCTTTATATTAAAACCATATATTATCTATGTATGGAGCCTATAACACATCTCTATATTCCCCACAGCAAAACCCGAGCTTCTCATTAGAACACTATTTACTGGCAACATTACTTTTGTTTGCGATGTCCTAAAAGTAATAGTTACCCATAATTTTGTGCCTTCTTGTAAGCGATAGGGTAAATGGTATCTATTACTTCTTGTAATGAGTTGAAGCCCTGTTTTTGCTGGAACATTTTTTTTTTAATTTTCAAAGAATCGCAATTTTTTACGGTTTGAATTTTTAAGAAAATTCAAAAAATCGAAAAAGTATATAACTTTGAAAGTTGTTATTGGATTTCTCTAATTCAAAAAGCATTCCATTCTTATGGTTGTCTTCTTTCACATTTATGCTATAAAAAATAAATATGAAAAAATATAATTTTTGATTAAATTAAAATTGTTCAAATTTTCAAAATTTTTTAAACATGCATTAATCGAAAACTTTCACATCTTCTGTAACTTGAACGCCATCTTATTTTCTCGATAAAAACAACCTCATCTATTATTTTTAATTTGTATAGTTCAAGAGGTTTTGAAACAGTTTTAAATTCAGAACACACAGATGCAGTTTTTGTATACCTTTTGCAAACTGCATATAAAAATTGCATTGAAAATGCATTTTTTGGACAGTTAAACCTCGACCTTCGGTGACGCGAAATGAAACATGTAAGGACCTGTCAGTAGATAAAGTCTGCTATAAGTTAGCGGGCAAAAACTTTTTTGAGTAATAAATAAATATTGCACGGTTTTTTGTTTAACAAAAAACAAATGATCTTGAACTCGAATAATCTTGCTCACATCATAATGTATGATAAAAGATCGAAAAATAAACTTTTGGTTTTAATTTTTTAAAATTTAAAAGTAAAACACTCAAGAAATAATTTTTTAATAAAGAATGTGTATTTTAATTATTCTAAAACCTGTTGAGAATATAAAAATTAAAAATTTTACAAAATATTAAAATTTTTTATGGAAATAAAAGATAAGGTTTTTCTAACATAAAAAAAAAACAAAGACATTTGATGGCATTCGCGTCATAGAAAAGGCGAACTTTAATTTTGTATACAAAATGTTAGATATTCGAATAATGCATGTTTAAAAAATTTTTAAAATGTAGACTAATTTATAAAATGCATCTAAAAATTGCATCTGCATCAAAAAGCATTTTTTTACACGTATTTTTTTTATTGTATAAGTGTGAAAGAGGACAACCATGTGAATCTAACGTTTTTTTTGAAGCAGAGTAATCCGATAACAACTTTCAAATGTTGAGCTCTTCATTTTTTATTTTTAAATTAAAGTTTGGAAAAAATTTTAAAAACTATAGATTTTTTGAATATTTTTTAAATTAAAACCGTTTGAAAATTTTAAAAAACTGAATATGGAGAAAAAAAATTTTATTACCCTCTGCCAATTCCTATTTGATGTATCAAAGAACTTATGATACATTAACTGTTTTTATTTTGTTAACATCAATAGTGAAACAAATGAAATTTAGTACAAAAATCAGTCCAAATTTAAAAAAGCGGTTACAAAATGTTTGCTTCAAGAAGTATTGTAAATTATTTTCAAGTACGATTCTTTATGTATAATTTTATTCCCTTTCTCTACTTTCATTAAAAAATTCTATTAAATTTACATTTTTAATTTACGATAACAAGTTTACGGCAGACAGGAATATAAATCCTGTTTTTCATAAAATTTTTCAACATTGTAGTTAAAAATGACAACAGCTATAACAAAAGTAATAATAAATTATGCGAAAAAATAAACACAAAATAATAGTAATGAACCATACATAACCTACCTTACTACTAAGGACGAAAATAAACAGAAAACCAAAAAATTAAGTATATCCTGGAATAAGAGCCTAATTTCATCATATATGACAAAGTCAAATAATAACAACCCCTATTCTCCCCCTCGTCTTAAAAATGTTTTTGTGTTGTATTGTGTTTAAGGCATATGGATTTTTTTGTTACAGATGTTGTAAAAACGTAACCAAAGTTCGACTATGATCGGTAAAAACTAGAGATGTCACGTCACGAATATTTGGTTACTCTTCGGTATTCGGCATATTGGGCATGTTTTGACTATTCGTTCGAATACCGAATAATACCATTATTGTTATTTATTATACAATTTCAAAAAAAGCCCTTTAAAAAAGCACTTTAAAAAATACTGCTAATAGTAATTATATTTAACATAAAATCAAATCTTGACATAAATTAAATAATTTTTAAAAACACAAAATAAATTGTATATATTTAAAAGTAAAAAATATACATCATTTATTCTTCTTTCAAAATTGTCCCTAGTAAATATAGTTGCGTTCAAATATCAGATAAAAACTAAGAAATTTAATAAATTTGTAAATAAAAAAGTTTAAATTTTGTTATTTTAGTTTAGCCTTAAATACATTGACAGAAAAGTCAAAATTTCTAAGTAATAAGGGCAACGAATACCAACCAAATTTTAGCTACCCTGTACTGAAAAGATCGTTGAAGAATGTATGTATTATGTATAAGGATACTGCAATTGCGGGTTTCTTAAAGATGTTGAAAATACAAAATGATTTTATAAATATTCCGGAAATTTAGACCTAAAAACTTTATAAAATTATTAAAATGTCATGCTAGAAAATATACTACATCATCTAAAACATGATCACGATATTTAAGGTTGTACACAAATCGAATAATTCGATTAAAAAGAAGGTTATAAAGGGTGTTTTTTATAGAGGTATAGAACATTGAAATGAAATAAAACAAAGATGAATTTTTTAAATTGACATAAAATTTACTTTATTCGGAAGATAATCTTCTGGCATTATAATTTAAATATGACTTTTGGCATATGACCGAATCTGGAGGTCCAATTTTCGATGACTTGCCAACATTCGTTTCGGGCTTATCGGCGTAGACTTGCGACTTCACATATCCCCACAGAAAAGAGTCCATCGGCGTTAAATCGCGCGATCTTGGAGGCCAATTCACGGGTCCGAAATGTTAAATGCGGCTACCAAACGTTTCCTTCAATAAATCAATTGTGGCACGAGCTGTGTGACATGTTGCGCCGTCTTGTTGAAACCACAGCTCCTACACATCATGGTTGTTCAATTGATGAACGAAAAAGTCAGTAATCATGGCTCTATAGAGGTCACCATTGACTGTAACGTTTTGACCAGCATCGTTTTTAAAGAAGTACGGAACAATGATTCTACCAGCCCATAAAGCACACCAAACAGTCAGTTTTTCTGGATGTAAGGTGTCTCAACATACCCTTGAGGATTATCATCACTTAAAATACGGCAGTATTGTTTTTTGACGTATCCATTTAACCAAAAGTGATCTTCGTGCGCGATACGTATTTCGAACAGAACCATGATTTTCAAAATAAATTTGCACAATTTGGAAGCGTTGTTCAGAGTCAGTCTATTCATGTTGAAATGTCAAACTAAAAATAAATCACTTGACATCTGACAAAATGGCCGCAAGTTAAAAAAGTGTTGCCAACTTAAAATTCTATACCTGTATAAAAACACTCTTTATCTACGCATTATCTGACCCTTGGCACCTGTAAAAGCTTCAGCGCAATACAACATATTGGACGTGTGCAATGCGCTTTATTACATAAACCGGTAGATAAAGATTCAAAGAATATAATCGAAAAATTTATAGTAGAACACAACCAGTTTATATGTTGGTCAAAATTAAGACGTGAGTAAATTAAGACATTTAATAAATTCTATAAACTCAATATTAACACTACGATATCAAAATTTACGCCACTCCTAGGAGATTTAAAAATCGACTTAGTGGTTTTCCTAGGATTAATACAAATTTACAATTAGACATCCAATCTGAGATATGTGACATTATAAAACTGAATACTTGCTCCAATACATCAGAAAAATTACCAGAAAAAATGAGCTGAATATCATTCGTAAAAACAAAAACCTCACAAGAAAACCCTTAAAAAATATTCTTCACATCATTCATAAAGGGTAAAAATAACAAGGGAACAGCACTTGTCACTGTCTATCAATCAGAAACAGATCCCTTACAATGAACATATTGACGTCTTTCTGTCAAATAAGAAAAAAGGAGCATACAAGCCGATATGGAAAATTTAAAGAAATTATATAGTTTACTAATTAAAATTGTGTGACTAATTCGATCAAAAGCTTTTGATAAATGGAGTGATAACAATACTCCTATATCATTTTTATCCATGATTCTTCTAATAGACGGAATTAATCGTATTTCCTTATCTTAAAAATTTAGAAAATCAAGTTTTTCACAAAATATTTTTCTTTAAATTGTCAAACACGGCTGTTTATATCGATTTTAGATGATTTTTCAAAATAAAAGTATTATGTTTCAGTTAAATTTCGTCAATATCTAAATTACAGTGTATTTTTAAATACAAATTATATAAAAATAAATAAGAGAACTATTCGGAAAATATCCGGTATTCGGTTCAAACCGAATATTCGGTATTCGGTAAAGTGCCGAATACACTATTCATGACATCTCTAGTAAAAACACAATAATCAAGGGTGGTTTGCGTTCGTTTGTGTTGTGCTGATCATAAACCTCGTGTGATAATAACCTGAATCAAAAAATAGTAAATTTGATCCTTACAACAGTTACAAATACACGCAAACATTATACATATATGTACATTAGAGTGCCTCAAAAAAAGTGTACGATGTTCAAGTTCGAATCCATACTCTATATTTCTTTATAAGGATATTGTCCTAACAAATAATCTATAGAATTTTTGTTTTCTAATTTATTTATTGACCACTTTCAGGAATGTGTTGATAGATCTATTTTGGCAATTTTCTGGTTCCCATCATCAGAACACTTTTTGAAAGAAGTAACAATCCCATGCAAAACATCAAACATTCATATAAACTAATTTTTTCACTAAATGAGAACTAATATATGAGCTCGAAGTTAAAGATTATCACCATTGATCAAAAATAAATTGAAAACTTGTTTGTTTGTGCACCCTCTACCTTTAGTAGATATATAATACACGCTTTTTGTTTTTTTCTCCTTTTTATTTTCACACTTGTTTTGTATAAAAACAAGATGTAAAGGGGGAAATCAGGAAATATTCAACGGTTTTGCAAGTTTTAAAATTTTTATAAAAAATCAACAACAAAAATGACATAAAATCTTATTATCTTGAGTCGAGAAGCTATTTTTAATCATTCTGAAATGCAGAATGGGAGAAATTTTAAATTTTTTTTATATTTGGTCGATTTTTTTGACAAAAGTTGTAGTAACTAATTTTTAACTCACAGAAAATGGTGTTTTTGGAGGCTTTTTATAAACAATTTGATTTACGGGATGTTATCTCTAGATCCGAAATATTTAAGGAGTTATCATAAAACATGTTAATCTTTATGTTTTTTTGTCTTTTTTTTTTTAAAGCCTCAAAATGAGGCACTTTAATGTATGTACATACATTTATAGTATCTTAGTAGTACATATATAGGTTACTTACATCCATGGCATATGCTCGTATACCCAGCTTATTAAGTATATAGGCTTCATAAGGGTCAATGTCCCTTAGACCAATGTAAACCAATTGATCAGCACGCAAGCTGAAATAAAAAGTTACAACTATTAGTTACAAATATTAAGGATACTAATAAAACAGGATATATGAAATTATAGCAATATAAATTGTAGGTTATGAGTTGCATGCCAAAAAAAAAAAGATACTGAATTATAAAGAAAGTTCAAAAATCGATCGAGCCAAAAACAATAGGACAAATAAAAATAATACAGAAGCCGAACTGATGTTTAAGACATTTGTTTATTTCCTTGAAAACTATAGAGTACGACATTTTAGTTCAGGCGTTACCACTATTTTGTACTTTTTAAAAGTGAAAATTTTGATCCTTATCACGTGCATGTCAGTAAAAAACCATAACGCTTAGAGGGTTGTTTTTTGTTGTAAGCTTACAAAACATGTAAATAATATTTTTTTTTAATGTTTTTAGAAAAAGTGCATTATGCACACATGTGCTTGATTTTTTTATTATTTATTCTTTTAATGTCCGTCTGTTAAAGCAGACATAATCAATCAATTCATTTTTAAGGATTTTTTGAAAAGTCGGTATACATTGTTTATGCTAAAGGGTTAGTTTCGTTTGTTAAAAAAAAGCCTTTCAAGTGCTTTTCAATACACATATTTTTCAATTGTTTATTGTGTTTTTAAGTTATGGGAATAATGTTTTATATCAAAATTAATTACAAGTGCCTTCGGGGAAATTCATTGTTATACGAGAATAGTTATTGGTACACTTTGAATACTATGTAGGTAAAGACCACTGCAAATGTAGTTAAAAACAAATGAAATTTCACTTAAAGAAAGGACGACTTACATTTCAGTAAATTCAACTAACATTGTCATTTGTTTTTTAATGTTCAAAAAATGACTAACAATTGTAGTAAAAATTAACCACATGTTACTAAAAAAATAAACAAACATTTATTTTTTTAAATAACAAAAAACAACTGCAGAAAATTAATGTGAAATCATAAAACAGTCATTTGATGTGGTTTGTTTTTTAAATGAACTACAATGTTAGTAAAACATTTAATTTCCCTGAGTGTAGAATCTCGATTAGTAAAAATGGAGACGTTTACTCATTCCATGTATCCTCTGGAAGTTTTGTAGGTAAAAGGAAGAGTTAATTTCCAATATGATAGGCAATAAAGTAGATTTTTATTTTTATATTTTTATATTTAAGATTAATACTCCGCTTCTTATTACTATGTAATACTGTATGGACTTGTGGGCTTTAGTATTATATATGAATTATAAAAACATAAATAATATCTCATTTTGTGATTGATATTTATAAACATGGAGCAAACAATATAATATAAGAAAGGATATTTATTTAATTAATATTAACAAGGATAATTATTATATTTAACCCGACAGCTCTTTACGTTTTCAAATTATTTTCTCCGATTGAATTTCTAAGTGGAGTACACACTTTAAATATTATTGATCAATTTTAGGTTGTTTAAGTGGAATATTATTGATCAATTCTATGTTGTTTACAAAAAAATTTAATATGTGTAGCCTATATTGAAAGATAATCAACTAAACTAAAAAATATCATTGAGAAGTGTGCGGGCATTATTGAAATGTTAGTTTTTTGAAATTTATGTTTTTGATGTAAGCAAATTAATAAATTGAATTAACAAAGCATAAACATAATCGTGGTTTTTTAATAAAATTGAATTTTGATTGAATTTGTAATTTTTCAATAACATTGAAAGTGTATTTGCAAAGATCAATAAAATGTATATCAATAATATTGACCGTCTGTGCCAATTAATTGAAAGGTGTCATAAAATTCGTTATGCATCTGTTTTAAGTTGTAATTTAAAATTTTTCATGATTTTTTTAATAAAACACATGATTGGTAACCGATTCGATGCGGTTATCTGTAAGGGTAACGCTATTTTCTTTATTTCATTAACGGGTACATATTACAGTTAATTCGGTAATGTTTTTTTTGAGGTAACTGTATTTTACTTATTTCGGTAACGCTATTTTAGCGGTAACTGTATTTCGGTAACAGTACTTTAAGGATAACGTTATTTTAGTTATTCAGGTAATGTCCATACACATGGATATTTGTATCCCTTTTATGCCCGAATTCTAATGATTGTCTAGTTTATGACCAAACTTTGGGTAAAATATATATATTTACAGATATTATTTTTTCTGATTTGTTCAGAAATAGGATAACGCTATTTTAATTCGGTAACGGTATTTTAGGGTCAACTGTATTTTAGTTATTTCGACAACGGCCTATTAAGGATGTTGGTATTTTAGTTATATCAGTAACGGTATTTTAGGGATAACGATAGTCAGTTGAATGGACTTTCAATCGATAATGGTATTTTAGCGGTATTACCTGCCATCCCTGATAAAATATCTAAAACGAAAAGCAGATCCAAGTCTATAATACTAGGGTTGTCAATTACACAGTGCAACAGTGAAAAAAATTCACGGACTCGACAGTATAGGTTTGATTGTACTACCAAAGGTTAGTAAAACCCTGTACTCGGTTTAGCCAGTTTGACTACCAATTTTTTTGTATGGACCTCAAAAGATTTTGAAAATCAGTGCACCACTCAAAAAAAGGCGTCCTCAGTTTTTGGCCAACAGCTAATTCAGACTTGATGATATTGCTTTACTGTATTTGGCAATAATGTAGTGAAGAGTCTACTGAACAAATTTTATAAACATTTTATGTGCATAAAATCAATTTTTCCTGCACTTATTTGAAAAAATATAGGGTAAAATTATTTTTTTTGTTACTTTTTTCAGCATAACTAACAGGGACTCGTAATTTTTCACTAACAATATATGACAAAATTGTAGCCATTATAAATCTGAACAACTTTTGTGAATATTTCAATACAATCTGAATGTGTCTAGGCATCCGAAATAGCTTACACAGACCAATTTGTACCTTATAAATAGTCGTTTTTGACGACCCTACACTTTTATCGCCTTCAATAACAAAGAAAGTAAACAGAAATTTATAAAAATTGATTTGATTTTGTTTCATTATGATAAAGACCAAAATTATAAACAAGATGGAAGTGTTCCGACTAATTTTTGTTAATAAACTTGAAAATGGCAGATGAAATTCTTTACCGGTTTAATTAAACCAAGTTTAACTGACATCCCAAAAACTCGGTATTAGTATATTATATAAAACCAAACAAAAACTACCTAGTTTTCGTACAAAACTAGTTATTACTTGGTTTTGACAAGAAACAGTAAAAGCTATAAACAGGGTGGATTTGGTTTTATTTAAATACAGTATTAATCATATTTACATTCTAAAATTCACAGTTCTAATCCTATTGATTTAATAATTCTAAATTCTTAACAAACATCGCAACCTCTGAAAATAGTTCTAATAATTTATAATTCAGTTAACAATGAGACAAAAATCTAGTTCAGGTATATAAAGGGTGATTTTTTAAGAGCTTTCCGATTTGGTTAAAAAAAAAAACACATAAAATTTAGAGATATGTATGAATTCTTTGAGTCGATAGAAAAATCTATATAATTCAATGTTTAAAGATGATTTAATGTAAATGTTGACCGCGACTACGCTTCAAATGGTTCATACGCTGGGTCCAATTTTGGCATACTCTCCATTATTTCGGCTGGTATCTACGAATAAATTCTTCAATATTGGCTTTCAGTGCGTCAACCGTTGCGGGCTTGTCCCTTTAGACATGAGGCTTAAAATAGCCCCATAAAAAATAGTTTAAAGGCGTTAAATCGCACGATCTAGGCGGCCAATTAACCGGCCCCAAACGTGAAATAAACTGTCCACCGAACTCGCCTCTCAATTGGGCCATTGGCATGAGGCACCGTCTTGTCGAAACCACATGTAACCCAATCATCGAACGGTAGCGCTCGCCATTCGTCGTCTTGGAAAAAGTACGGCCCAATGATACCACTAGCCCATAATCCACACAAAACTGCATTTTTCGGGATGCATTGGCAGTTCTTGCAATGCTTCTGGCTGCTTTGCCATTCAACCAGAAATCAGCTTCGTCGCTGAACACAATTTTCCAAAAAAGGAGATCTTCATCCAACTTTGCCAGCGCCCATTCACCAAAAGTTAGCCGGTGTGGTAGGTCGTGTGGCTTCAATTCTTGCACCAGCTGTATTTTAAAAGGTTTTATACCCAAACCCTTCCGCAAAATTTTCCACGTAGTGCTGTAACATAGGCCCAATTGCTTCGAACGGCGCTGAATCGATAATTCACGGTCATCAACAACACTAGCGGGTACAGCTGCGATATTTTCCTCTGTCCGCACTCTACGTATACGTGTTGGTGGTTTAATGTCCAATAATGTAAATTTGGTGCGAAATTTAGTCACAAGATTCCGAAAAGCCGCCCAAACTGACCATAAATTGGAAGAAGAGCACGATGCACCTTCTTAACCGAGCATGAATTTTGATAATAAAATTCAATAATCTGCAAGCGTTGTTCGTTTGCAAGTCGATTAAAATAGTTAAATTATAGATCAAACTGAACATGTTTAACAGTAATAATATGTTACACGAAAACAGCTGAGCTGCCAAAAACAGTGTTGCCAAAAAAAAGTTGCTAAAAAATCACCCTTTATTTTGTGTGAAATCTCACATCTGCAATTTTTAGAATTTCATTTCGCCTAACATGTGTATTCGCCAGATCACACCAACACATTAGCTGTATTGTGTTAATGTCATCTCTTTGTGAAATTCACGAAGCATTCTCATACCATCGCCGCCGACCAGTCTAGTTATTGTTTCTGATTTTTAGTTGTACCATACGTACAAAACGTATGTAATGTTTGAAAGGTGGTTGAAATGTTTTTGTTTTGTTATTAAAACAATTACTACAACTATAAAATTAAAAATTGTGCCAAGTGAGGGAGAGCAACGAAAACGACAAATACTGAGCAAAATTGAAATAGACTGAATAAACTTAACGATCAATGAACGTAAAAGTATAACCATGTTCATGTTGCACATTCATTAGAGTGTATATATTTTTTTTTCTTTTTTTAAATTGGCGTCATATGCACAATATGTAATTGTATTTATTTTGGCATGCGTTTATTTTTTGTCCTGATTATAATACGATAATTTATTAGTTTATGTCATGGTAAATTATAAATTATTTTTAGTTTTAGAACAAGAACATGACGGAAAAAACAGCGAAAATACAATATTAAAAAATACTAAAATCCGTGAATGTGTGAATTTCATTTACCATGTGAAAATTGATTCGTATATGAACATATATGATCATATATGGGCTTGTATATGATCATATATTGGAATAGCTGGACATATATATCCATATATAGTTCAATATATGACCATATATGGTCTCATACATGATCATATATGAGCATATATGGATCATATATGTGTATATATGAACATATATTATCATATACGACCATATACCCTCAAATTTTGGACCCGAACATATATTTAAATATATGAGATCCTACATGGTCATATATCGCACCATATATGAACATATATGACCAGCGAAACCCATATATGATCATATACAATCCCATATATGATCATATATGGGATTGTATACGATCCCTTTTTCACCTGGGTTATTAAAAATATATACTCGATAAAAGCTCAATTCCCACGCACTACAACCAAGAACTAGTAGTTCTTTAAAACCAACTGTTATTACTTGTCAAATTGCATACAAATTTTGAATTTAAAAATCAAAAGTTTTTAAAAACAACTTGTTTTTTGTTGTAGTTTAATACCTCATTAATACTGCAACCAAAAGCTAGTAGTTTTTGATCATTTTTAGTTTTTGATTTTAAATTTATAAAGTAATTTACAAGTAAAACGTGTAGTTTTCAAAAACTACTAGTTTTTGGCTGTTGTATAAATGTGGTATAATACTGCAACCAAAAACTAGTGGTTTTTGAGAAATACTAGTGTTTTATTGTCAAGTTTCATACAAATTTGAAATCCAAAACTAGAAGTTTTCAAAAACGACTAGTTTTTGTTTGTAGTATAACTACAGTTTAAATTTTGTTCAATACCTTATTTATACTATAGAAACCAGTAGTTTTTGAAAACTTTTAGTTTTTGATTAAAAATATATATGGAATTTGACAATTTAATACAAGTAGTTTTAAAAACTAATACGCAAAAAAAAAAATTACAGAGGGAATGTAATGAAAGCATAGGTTAGGTTAAGAAGGGTTATGTGCACAAGGGCACATCTCCACTCGTAGATCAATACGGTCCATTGTGAATCCCTTCAGTGAAAAGGTAAGAAAAAATAGGAATAGACAGATATATAGATAGGAATAGATAGGATAGATTTACAGATAGATAGAAAGAAAGATCTAGAAAAAACGGATAGATACTCCCCAGAACAAGCTCCTATCGTTTCCTTACTAGAAACAGCCGTCCTATTACCCTGACAAATCTCAGTAAATCTTCTCGATTGCATCCACACACAGAAAAAAGTTTAGCTATTTTCCAACTTAAAATCGGTTACTACGACTCAAACTCGGTTAATACGAATTTCAGACAGTTGGCACAACTTTGTATTTGTTTTCAAAACAAAGTTCGGTTAATTCAACAGAATTTTAGTTGCAACACCAAAAATTTTCAGAAATCGAATGTAAATATAGTTGTACTAACTGAATTTATAAGTTGCTACCATTAATATACACAGTCCAATTCGGTTGGCACTTTATTTCTCTGTGTGCAGCGACACACCATGGTTCGTCGTGAAATCTATTCCTAGCCGTTTCTGTCTGAGACCCTGCAACATCAGACAGTGGCACATTATATGCTCAATTGTCTCCAGTTCCTCAACGTCCTCGCACAACCTGCAAAAGTCCGGTTGTCCCTGTCCCATCTGCCCTGACAGAACAATGACCGGTCAGGAACCCCGTAAGGGTCCTGTCCAGTCCCAAAAGAACTTTGGTTGCTCTGCGTCCAATGCGGGCCATAACGCCCTAGACACCCTGCAATCCATTCTGTCCCTCCATGACTGGTTAACGGTTTCGCGGAATCCCATCCGTATCACCTCAAAGTAGTAACATAGGGGGTTAAAAGTTAGAAATTTTTTCCTAATGAACAAAAAAAAATATGATGCAACACAAAGTGAAAACGGTGAATTATAATTTATTAAATTTAATATTTGTAAAGTAAAATTATTTTTAATAAAAATATGATAATAAAGGGTGTTTTTTATGCAGGTATAGAATTTTAAGTTGGCAACACTTTTTTAACTGCCGGCCATTTTGTCAGCTGTCAAGTGATTTATGTTTAGTTTGGTTTGGCATTTCAACAGGAATAGACTGACGCCTGAACAACGTTTCCAAATTGTTTAAATTTATTTTGAAACTCATGGTTCTGTTCGAAATACGTCGCGCACTACGTCCATTTCTATTTTATCAATTGTTTTTCAGAACTTTTCAATTGTATTTCAGATTTAACAATTGTACTTCAGAATTTGTCAGTTGTATTTCAGAAACTATCAATTGTATTTCAGAAATTATTAATTGTATTTTAGAACTCATGAAATTGTATTTTAGGACTCATGACACACTCATTATTCTGAGTAATTTTTGAGTCCAAAAAGTAGGCTCTTTTGAATGAACCACTTTCATACAAAAAATTCAAGTTTTAGTAATATTTTTTGAGCTCGTTTGCTGGCTGGGGGTATGAAAATTCAAGAAAGGAATTCAGACCTAAAATTAATATTCATTTTAGTACGATCAGATAAAAATTTGAACTTTACGCTAGAGTAACAAACTTTTCAACACGAATTTATAAAAGGAATAGTAATACAAGATTAATTTTTTCACCCCCTTAAATAAGGGTGTTTTTAAAAAGAAACTAGACTTGCAAAGTTGATAAATTGTAATAAAAAATACAAATCAAACAAGCGTCTGTTAAGTTTATGTTGTATATAATTTTTTTTTATAAAAGCGGCGGAAGTAAACAAAATATATACCACACTGTGTAATACGTACAACGGCACAAAAGAGCAAACAACCCTTCTTTGTTATGTAAAACAGGTACGACGTACGTGTGTCTGATGTGCTTTCCTAGATTTGTTTCAATTCGTATTGTAAATTTAACATCCCTTTGATAATAAAACTAAAAAGCGGAAGTTGTAACTACGCTCACTCTTAAATAAACTCGTACACGCAAGTCTCATAGAGAGCAAGCATTTATAGCTGTAAAGCTTGCAGCATCTAGAATTGGAAAATTTTGCACACGATTCCTGCTGCTTCCGTTTGATGACCTTTTCAGTATATTATAACCGGCATTATTGGAAATGAATTGACATTTTTTGGGAAGAGGGTGCGGCTTTTATTGGAATATCAAACTAAATACAAACCTGTTAAAAAGGAAATCAAAATCATATCCTTTCTCTTCCTGAATTTACTTACTGCAATAGGAAACAAGACCAAAATTATAAAGGCTTTTGAGTAGGTCATTGTCTTATATATTTTTAGGTTCATATTAAAGTCCTGAAAATCTGGGGTATTCATAGAGGATACTATTCCCCAGCCAGCAAACTTTGGCTACTTTCTTGATAGTTCTTATTCTATGAGTCGAAAATGAATGAAATAAAACACATATTTTTAAAATTTTTAAATTGTCAAAAATTACTATTTTTTGGTCGTAAATTTGAGCCTTCTAAAAGGAATCATAAAAGACACACAAATTTAAAGAATATGATTAAATTCAAAAAAAAGGTTCAGAATTGACTCAGAAGCGTAATTAAATTTGAATATTTTGTGATCAAATCAAAAAAGGCTCCAATAAAAGATTAATTTTTACGACTATTGATTTTTTTAATATCTTTCTTGCGTAATTTCTGAATCAGAAAAGAAGGCTCATTTGGATGAACCACTTTCATACAAAAATTTTAGTAATATATTTTGAGCCAATTTCTGTCTCATTTTTGACCTTGTTTTCTGGCAGGGTTAATGAGTATTTTTGAATAACCTGTTTTTTGTGTTTGTTACAGTTTTCTATGACGTAACAACACCTAAAAAGACACATTAGGAAACATGACCTCCCGAATGGAACGTTGAAATGTCAAAAATTCATACAAAAACCAAACTAAAACCCTAGACTTTCCGAATTTAAAACCTAAATTCTACATACTTTCTTTATGCTGCGTTTAAATTGAAATCTAAATGCTTAATTACAGTGCAAACATGCAGTTAATCCACTTTTTACTAGATTAAATTTGGAGTACTATGAAAATTGGCAATTCAATTTATAATTTTACTTGAAAATAAACTTTTGGTCAAATTTTAAATTGTTTTTAAAACTATTTAGCACTTATTAGTAGTTTTTAAAAAAGTCATTCTCTTCCGAGAAAATGAACTATTTTCGGTACACAATTGTACAAAATTTTTTGCTCACCAACCAATCCGCTTTTGACGGGACTAGTCCGTTTTTTGAATGCTGAGCCTTTTTTTTCCCCGCTTTTTAAACCAAAATTCCGCTTTTTATATTCATGATATATTTTTATTTTTATAGATTTTTAATATTTTAGAAATTTATTAGTTTTTGAAAATAAAGTTCCCAGAACCTGTAAAATGATTTCGAAGTCTTTGATTAGTGTGGAATCGAAGACTTAAAAGTGCCATAAGAACATTAGTTGTTCCGAAACCGATTTTATAAAAACATTAAAAAATTTTAAACTTTAAACTTTTTACAAAAAAAAAAAAAAAAATAGTAAACAACAATAAGAACATTTTGGTATTTTCTTTTTTCTGGAGAATTTTACAAAAGCTCTTTAAATAATTGGAACACTTTTCGAAGAAGTTTTAAAAAAATTGCTGGCAAATATTTTCATATAAACAAAACTTAAAAATTTCTTTTTAAAAAAGATTTTTTTTTAGAAAAATAAGAAAACCTTTCTATTAAGATACGAAATTTTAAAATAACAACTTCACACAATTTTCGAAGTAATGTTTAAATTTTATATCTCGAAAGGCATTTTTACAGAACACAATTTTCAACCAAAAAATATCAAATTTAATAAAATGTACTGTTTTTTCTTAACCGTTGCCGCGTTTCCTCCGTTATTATTCATATTTAAAGTTTTTTTCAAAGATAAAGCCACGTTCATACAAGATTGCAAAACACGTGTTTTGCCAAAACATGCATATAAGCTCTTTATTCTATTCCAACAGTTATTTATTCTTTTAAACTTGTATTTGGCAAAGCACGTGTTTTGCAATCTAGTCTAAAAGCCGTATAAAGTTAACTTCAGTAAAATTGTTATATTTTAACTAATAGTACAGCTTTGAAGTAGTATTTATAAAACGACATTGCTTTTAGTACTTAATTAAGAAATTGTGGAATTCTTAGAACTCTTTTTTTTTAACCGTTTTACAATTTTCGTTACATTTTGGAATAATAATGATACTTTTGTTAGTGATTTGCACAGAATGCAAATTTGCACAATTTGATATGTCAATACATTTCAAGGCTGTGAAAATGAAAACCAATTTGCATCGTGTGTATATGACCATCGTGAATCCCGTTAATAAAATTGTACTATTTAATTTCTCTCATCGGCGTTTAATTCGACCCCTTTTATGCATTAACAAAATACATTCCAATTTCCAACACTGAAATATTAGTGTACAAAACACAAACGGGGAACTCTAAAATAGCATGCAGCAAACTTCCAGTAAAAAACAGCAAAACAGTCGTTGTCTCTTTTAGGAACATTATTTGAAATTGGGTAAACAATTTAACAAGCAAGAGACAACTATATAAGAGAGAGAGAAACAGCAGCCATTTTGGAAGAAAAAAAGCAGCAAAGCAAAGAACGAACAAAAGTAAAGTAGAGAATTCATTTTATAACAAACGTTCGTTGGCAGCAGACGTGTTGATCGTTAAATAAACGTGAAAATAAGTAAAATTAAATATTAAAAAATAATTATAAAGTAAAGTATTTTAACAAATAAAAAGTTACAATTAGCTACATGTACAACAACTACACTACAAATTGGTAAAAAGAAATGTTACAAAAAAGTATCTAATAACCATAGTAGAAGAAAAAAAGGAAACGGAAAAAAGTGTATCTATAAAATACCAGAAATATTTAATAGAAAAAAATTAGACCACACTTCCATTAGGAAAATTATTATATTAAATAAAAATATAAGAAAAAAACTATTGCAGTAGATTTATATAAAAAAAAAGCAAGAAAAGAAAAAGTTTAATACAATTGTGTAACAATCTCATACCAAAAGGGGAAAAATATATAAAATAATTAACAAAAACACTATTCATTTAATGAACACATTAACAAAAGGAAATTAAAACAAATTCTTTACAAACTTAAAAAAAATTAACCAAATTAGCGAAAAAAGTTTGTGTTAAAAAAAAATACAAGTAGGAAAAATCGATAAATTGATTTTCATTGCTGGAAGAGAAAAACACTCCCCGTGTGTTAAATACGAAAAAAAATAGTATTGAAGAAAAGCGTACATTAACGTCTACGTCCGCCATCATAGTTTACATACAAAATTTATAATTTGTCTAACAAAAAAAAAAAAACCTAGTAATAGAAGCAGCTCTAATCATCAACGTCTGCGTCTGCCGTATTTTTACAACACATGCAAACTTAAACCAACACACCTTCATATATTGAATATAAAACGAATATAGTGGGAGAAAGAGATTTTTGATAAATCTCTTGGCAAAAAATATATACGAAGAAAAAACTTCAAATAAAAGCTTAAGAGGGTCTAATAAAACAACCAAAACAAAAAGTAAGTATCAAAAAATATACCATCCCGGTTAGTTTGTTAGAGGGTTGTTATTTAAGGGATTAACATCGTGTGTAAATAACTTTTTATATTCACATGTAATATGGCGTTAGCACGTAAGGGAGTGTAAACAATAGACTTTTTTGTATTACATATTTGCTATTCGTTTGTGTTTGTGCATTTTTTCTTATTACTATAGAGTTACCATAGAAAAAAGAAGAGCTTGGAAATAGGGGATGTTTGTAGGCAGAATTTAAGATTTAAAATCTAAAAACTAATTTAGAATTTACTAAGAAGATCTGGTACAAAACTAATTTACGGGCATAGAAAAAAAAATCCAAAATTAGGGTAAACTAGATGAGAGCAGAAAAAAAAATTGTGTTAACGGACCATATTTTCCGAATTATAGGCCTCTAAAGTTTGGATATTTTATACTTATCTAGTATAGTAATTACGGGCATAACTCTTTTAATGCTGATCTCAAAAATTACTTTTTTTTTATCGGCGACCCCCGTTTGCCGAGTTATGAACCTCCAAAGTTTAGATTTTAAATTCTTGTATCTTCGAAATTTGCAATCGGGTCAATACAAATAGATATCATTTGAAAGCTTATTGAAACACCTTTCAATTAATATATACTTCTCAAAAAAAACTTTCCTCTGCGAAGCCGGCGTTGTGTTTATCAGTTTTTTTTTTTTTACTTATAGGTATATTGTGTATATTGAATTTATGAAAATTTGAGCGTTTTAAACAGAATCATTAAAGTCAGAAAAGTTTGAAGAATTTTAGATCGTAAATATTGTTTTAGAATAAAATTGTTTGAAAATGGCTTCAGTCATTTCCATAAAAGTTTTAGAACTTTAATAATATGTTTGAGACAATTTTTATTTAATTTTTTGAGTTTGTTTGCTAGCTGGAATATTCAATTTACTGACCTGATATTTATTAGAATCTTTTAACGTGTAAAAAAATTTCACTGAAAACGTTAAAGATTGCCGAGTTAGAATTTTAATGTATAGCTTGGAGGCTACTTCCCGTAACACTAAATTTGTTTTGATACAAATATTCTCTAAACCTTGAGAGATTTCCTATTTATGTCTTTAATCCAAGTTTTGTCAGTATATACCATTTCCGTGAAAATTTGAATGTTGCGACTTTTTAAACAGTACTTTTTTAGGCAAGCTCGATAATTTACAGTTTCTTATTTGTTTAAGACGTAATCATGTCTAACACATTCGTATTTATAGTTTACATAAAAATAATAAAATTGATTATATATCGATTTACGAATTTTTTTAAATAAATTGCATATTTTCGTTTATCAGCATCAGATCTTGAAAAGCACAATTCTTTGTTAAGTCAATTGGTACAAAATTTTTAATTTTAGGAATCGGCTTATAATTCATAACCACTTTATTTACAAAAATCACTCAAGCGGAAACATAAAAAGAAAATTGAATATAGTGTTGTTTTGTCTATATCTAACACACTAAACGAAGATGCGCAGCGAAAATCTATTCTCAACAGAATTTTCTAACCACAAATTCGTCACCCAAAAAATTTGGTATACTTTTTTACACATTGAATTCTTCATAGGATGTTACAATTCGTTTCCGTTATCTATTCACTTGAGTAATGAAGTCTGAAATCAAAAATTTAATATTGAATTGAGATATAATTTATTCTTCTTTTTTATTAAATCAACTATAATTTGATTCAATTATTTGTTTTATGATTTGATTCACATATTATAAATCCAGGCAGCCATTTGGTAAAACCGAATCAATTATTTTAAATCAACAAACATCATTTTGATTCTTTATATTTAATATTTATTGATTAGAATTCAATAAATAAGGTGTGCGTTCGAAAAACTGTTAACACAGAAAAAACTTAATAAAATGTTAAACACAAAATGTATAGTTTTTAAAACCTTTTTAATTAATAAAAAAATTATTCAAGATTACAAGCAAACAAAAAAATCAGTTTTGTTCTCTCTTAATATATTTATTCACCTTTTCTGTAACCGTCTCGGAGCAAGTTTTCCACTTCTGCTTAAAATCGGCCAATCAATTTATTTTATAATTTGTAATTATAAATAAATATTGTTCCTGTTGTTACAAATGACTTGCTCGTTTCTCCACAACTGCAAATTGCTCTTCGTACCAGGAACTTTTTAGGGAATATTTGTATCATGAAGACCTCGTTTTCTTCCTGAGCCTGAGGTTAAGTCTCCCTTAAACCATTAAATTACTTTGGAAACAGTCTGACGACTAATTTTTTATTCCTTGGCTAATTTTTTATATGTCCAAGAAGAATTTTGTTTAAAATATTTAATTATTTTCAAACAAACTTTTTTTTCATCACTCATTTTGTGGAACGTTGAAAAGACAATTTCTAGATTGTCATTAATTAATTTACTGACATATTTTTAAAAAGTACTATGATCAAAAAAAATTTTAAAGAAAGGTTATGATGAAGGTTATAAGGGATAACGCATGTTTGAATTTTTTCGAACGCACGCACACCTTACAATGAGTTTTTGGAAGTCAATTCATTCAAAACAGTTTCAGATTTAAAAATCACATTAAGGATTACTTTAAAACACTTTCTATAAGAAAAAGTTTTGTATGCGTATACTTTGAAGGATTTATACAGAATAAATTAATTTCTAGGCGTAATAGTATTTTATTTTTAAAATTCTTATAAACACATGTAAACATCCCCTATTTATATTTGTTTAGCTGAAATGGCAACTCTATAGGTTAATATTAGAGAGAGGAAGTTTTTTAGGGGTTGTTAATTTTTAAATAGAGGGTTGTGCAAAATGTTATTGATTTTTATTTTTTTTTTTTGTAAACTTTCAACTTTAGTTTATTTTAATTTTCTTTATTTGATTTCATTATTTACTTTTATATTTTTATTTGTATTATAGTGGATTTCATAATGGCTAGTCCCGGAGCTGATAATCAATCTCCAATAATGCCGGCTTCAAATGCCGTTGCTGCCGCCGCTGCAGCAGCTGCTGCGGCAGCCGCAGCGGCCGTTGGTAATCCAGCACAGTCTGCTGCCGCCGCTGCTGCCGCGGCTCAAATGCAACAGCAGCAGCAGGTGCAGCAAGCTATTTTACAAGTGCAGCAACAGCAAACACAACAAGCTGTAGCTGCTGCAGCTGCCGCTGTTACACAGCAGCTGCAAAATCAATCTAATGGCAATTCAAATGGTGCCACCAATGGATCGACAGAGACACGCACCAATCTCATAGTCAACTATTTGCCACAAACTATGACCGAAGATGAGATACGTTCATTATTCTCAAGTGTTGGTGAAATAGAGTCGGTTAAACTGATAAGAGACAAATCTCAAGGGTTCCTTGATCCCCTAAATCCACAAGCTTCCTCTAAGGGACAAAGTTTGGGTTATGGATTCGTTAATTATGTACGCCCACAAGATGCTGAACAAGCCGTTAATGTCTTAAATGGACTACGTTTACAAAATAAAACCATTAAGGTATCATTTGCACGACCTTCCTCGGATGCTATCAAGGGAGCAAATTTATATGTTTCCGGGCTACCGAAAGCTATGACCCAACAAGATTTGGAGCAAATCTTTGCTCCATATGGACAAATAATTACATCGCGTATTTTACAAAACGCCGGTAATGATATACAAACTAAGGGTGTGGGTTTTATACGTTTTGATAAACGTGAAGAGGCTACTCGGGCTATAATCGCATTAAATGGTACTACGCCACCCAATTGTACAGATCCCATTGTAGTGAAATTTTCAAATACCCCCGGCAGCACAAGTAAGATCATACAACCCCAATTACCAGCCTTTTTAAATCCACAATTGGTGCGGCGCATGGGTGGCGCCATGCATACCCCCGTTAATAAGGGTTTGGCCCGATTCTCTCCCATGGCCGGTGATATGTTAGATGTTATGTTACCAAATGGTTTGGGAGCTGCAGCAGCTGCTGCCACTTCTCTTGCCAACGGCCCCGGCGGTGCTTATCCTATTTTCATTTACAATTTGGCTCCCGAAACAGAAGAATCTTCGCTTTGGCAACTATTCGGCCCCTTTGGTGCAGTGCAATCGGTAAAAATCGTTAAAGATACAACTACAAATCAATGCAAAGGTTATGGATTCGTTTCAATGACCAATTATGATGAAGCAGCTATGGCTATAAGAGCTTTGAATGGTTATACACTGGGCAATCGTGTTTTACAAGTCAGTTTTAAAACCAACAAACAAAAGTAAATTCATTTTTAATTTTTACTAAATTTTTTTGAAAAGAAAAATCACACACACACGTACACACAGAATAATATATATAGAAAACTTAAAACCCTTAAGTAAAAAGAAAAAAAAAGATAGATATTACATACAACAAAAAATATGACATAACGAAAAAAAAAAATTTAAGAGAAAAAGAGAGTTTTAAGGGTGGTTACTTGAACAAAAAACAATTAATCTCTACTTTTTCCCGAAATTATTTATAAAGCTCTCTTTGAAAATTAAGAATGAAAACTAAATTACTAAATAATGCATGTCCTTTTGTTTTCAGAAAAACAAAGAAATTTAAAAGAAAGTTTTAAACAAAATATTGAAAAATTTAAAACGAAATATTCTAAGATGTGTTTGAAAGAAAGAAATTTCAGAGTTTTGAATATGTTTCTTAAAAAAACTACAATTTTAAAACTATTTCTATGAAAAAGAATGCATGTCCAAGAAAAGATGCATATTTCCGTTCAGTTATGTGAAAATAAAATTTTCTGCTGGAAAAAAAGTGGTGCGTTTTTTTCGCAATTATTTTAATGAAACAATTCTTTGTTACAAAATTATGTTTTTTTTTTTTTTATAAGCAACCTACAAACTCGTAGAATTTCTAGAATATTTTTAGACACTTTGTCAAAAAATTGTACATTTCTAGAAAAGATTTTCGATGAAAAGAAATTTTTGTTATCTATCAAGGGATTAACCATTTATGTAGTTGTCGAAAAACTCACAAAAGTACTGATGAGAGTTAAAAAAAAAAACAACAAAAAAAATACTCAAAACTCCATATTTCGACAGAGTACAAACATATGATATGTTTGGTTGAAAAAAGTACTCAGAATATTACATTTTGTTTAGAAAAAAAAACATTAAAAGAGGTGCATATTTTTCTAAAGAGCTGTAACTACTAGCGATGTCACGATTATTCGGTTACCATTCGATATTTGGCATAATACTATTCGGCATAATTATTCGGTTAAAAAACTGCTTAAAAATATGTATTTTTTATACAAAAAATTAAGAAAAATCTAGATTTTCACAAAATACTTTTCTTTAAAATGTCAACCGCATCAGTTTATATTGATTTGAGATGATTCCTGAACTTAAAAAAGCATTATATGTAGGTAAATGTATACATATCGTCTGCTGAGTATTGTTTTGCCGTATGTATGTATACGGCAAAACCTATGCATATACGGCAAAACAATACCGATGATATATCTAATGAAGGAATTGTTCGGCAAGTATTCGGCTTAAACCGAATAACCGAATACACTATACGCGGACATCTTTAATGAATACACATAATTTTTAGAAGAAATTCTATGAAAAAGTACTAAAAAATATAACTAATTGTGTAAAAAATATACTTTCTTAGAAAAAGTTTTGAAAATAGTGCTTTTTTAAGCATATAAAAGTGTAAAAAATATTAACCACTACTGTTTGTTAAAAAGTTTTTAATGAATTATTAACTGAATTTCAATATTTTGTTTATGCTTTTTTAAAAAAAAAAAATTCTTCTTTAGAGATCTTTTTTTAAAGATATCTTCTCAATTGAAGTCTATTTTAAAGAAATCAACAAAAGAAATGATTTTTGCAATATTTTTTCTATAAAAAAGAAACAACAAAACAACAACTTCAATGATTTTTTTTTTAATAGAGAATACTATTAAAAAACAAACTAAAAGCAAAGAAAATCTTCCAAGAAAAACGCATACTTTTTTTTAAGATCATTAACACTTGCCAGTAAAAAATCTAAAAGAAACGAAATAATTAACTTTTTTAAACAATATTATTTCTAACAAAAGATGAAACTTTTTATTTTAGAAAAAAAAAGTTGTCATCCTAAAGCTAAAGAGGCTTTTTTTTACAGTATTAAGCATTATTAGAAGAAAAACATAAAAATAATTTTATAAACATTTTTTACTGGTGAATGTTACAAAACATCCTAAAAAAAATTATTATTCCCAAAAAAAAAAAAAAAAAAAAATAAAAAATCCTACCTAAAAAATAAAACAATAATTAAAAAAAAACTCAAAGTAATAATAACAACAAGAAAACACAATGACTTATTTATTATATAAGTAGTAAATTTAAAACAAATTTTTTCAATGCTTAAAAAACTAAACAAAAATAATAATTTTAACTAAAAGTTTAAAAAATCCCTAACACAAAAAACTACACTTATTACAAACAGCTTTTAAAAGAAAATAAATCGTACATTTTTTTAACAATTTTTGAAAAAAATGTACCATTTATTTTTAAAATGTTTTTAAAGCTTAAAAAATTAGGTTTAACCTAAAAAAAAATTTTTGACAAAAAAGCACAAATATAAGGTAATCATGGATAACCTCATTTAAATTTTTTTTTTTTTTGAAAATATACACACAACTTTTATTTAAATTTAATTTTATTACAAATTTTGAAAATTTTATGCTTTGAGTTTGTTAATTTTCTTATGTAGATTTCTAATTTGTTTAAAACAAACGCGTTTCTTTTAAGTTACTTATTTCTTTTGTTGATTTCTTTAAGTTTAATATACAGCAATTTTTAAGTTTTTTTATTTATTCTTAAATAATTTATGTAAAAGGCAGCATTATTTGTTTTCAATTTTAATTTTTTTTTACGTATAATACAACAGAAAAATTTGGGGAAATAAGAAAAGAAGTGGTTTAAAAAGGTCTAATTTTGTTTGTTTTTTAAACCGTTATGCCAAAAATTATGACAATTGCGATGGTTTTAAAGAGATTTAAAAAAGTTTTTATTAGATTCTTGGAGGAAAATATTAATATAAAATACTTTTAAAATGCAAAAGTTAGAAAAAATTTAAGAAAACTAACTTTTTATTTAAAAAGATAATAAAATATGGCAATTATCACACCATTTGTCACAGCGTTGTAATTTTTCACAAATTTTAACCATAAAAGATTTTAAACAAAATACCACGAATGTTAAAATGTGTTTTCGATGCATTTGTCATATCATTCTTTTGACAATTGTCATACAAATTTGTAAAGGGTCCGCCAAATAACTTTTTTTTTTTGAAATGCTATAAAAAAACTACTGAATATTTTCTCAAACTTCTTTTTTTATTTGAAAGTACAATCCTTCCGGTTAATAATGAAAAATAATTTCATTCAAATGGCTGCCTCGGCTGGCCATGCAGTAGCCTACACGATCGGTCCAATTTTTAAGCACATTATCGATTGTGTGCAGCTGTATTTCACCAATGGCTTCACGAATATTGTCCTTTAAAGCGTCAATTGTCTCTGGCTTGTTGGCGTAACACTTATCTTTGACGGCACCCCACAAATAATAGTCCAACGGTGTCAAATCACAGCTCCGAGGTGGCTAAACGACATCAGCTCTGCGGCTGATAATGCGATCTTCAAAAACAGGGCGCAAAACATCGAGTGTAGCTTCGGCTGTGGCCGTCCTGTTGAAACCAAATGTTTCCAATATCCTCCTCTTCAAATTTTGTGAACAAAAATTCGTTCAACATGGCCCGATAACGATCGCCGTTGACTGTAACGGCCACTCCTTGCTCATTTTCGAAGTAATGTCGCAATATTTCCCAGCGTTGTTCAAGCGTATACACAACCATATGCGTTCAGCGGAAGGATAAAACTAATCTGTCAAATCAGACATGAGCTAAGTGTTACCATTCACGAAATAAGCACTAGTTGAAAAAAAAAACGTTAGATGGCGGACCCTTTATATGATTTAAAAAGTGACAAGTATATAGAATGAAGTAAAAAATTACTTGTTATGATAGTTTAATAAAGCTTTTTATAAAAATATATCATAAACTAAACTTGTATGAAAAAAATATGTGAAATTTTTCATATTTCATTAGAATGAGTGTTAAAAGATTTTTATTTTTTTTTTGTCATACAAATTTGTATATGATGAAAAAAGTTGCAAGTATATAGCCTAAAGTAAAAATTGTGAAATAGAGACGGGATGAGATTAGAAAAATAAACAAAAATCTAAAAATAGAATATTTGTGTTGTTAGTGTTGTCACTTCTGAGTATAATAAACAATAACAGAAAAAGCTAATAGGAAAGAAAACTGCAATTTAGCTGCATTAGATTCGAGGCCATACTTGGATGTGATCGCTAAACGGTCATGACTTGGTATTTTTACGTTTGTAATGTAAGATGAGCGCAGGTTTGATTCTTACAGCCGCAGGTTGTTGAAAATGTTATCATATAGAGACAATCTGACAATTATAAGACAAATAATAATACAATTTAAAATGGAAAATCACTGATGAGCCTGTCCATAAAAAGACAGAAACTAGTCTAGTCTGATTTAAAAATTAATAGTGTTTATAATTTTTAGAGAAAAACGTTTAAAATCCAATTAACATAAACACTATTGAAAACGTTTATTCTTCTTCTTAACCTCAACATTTCTAAAATAAAAATTCACTGATATGGTTGCTTGATGAAAGCTTTTCATAAAAATAAATAATATCTAAAAATTCTTCTTATTTTAAACAAGCTTAAGATCATTTATGAATTAATTATAATTTAAATATTAAAACAATTTAATTATTAAAACAAGTTTTTCAATCAAATTGTAATAATTGTTCCCTGAAGAAGTCACCCAATGTGGAGCCGAAATATTAGAAATAAATAATTAATAAATGATCTTAAGCTCGTTTAAAGTAAGAAGAATTAAATAAAAGAAGATCAAAGAAAACTTGACATTTTTAATATCTAAAAATAATATGACAAAGTTACGTGACAATTGTCATATATTATTAGAATGAATGTTAAAAGATTTTGTATATATTTTTTTTAATATAATATAAAAAAGCTGTTAACCTAATTCAATAAATATGACATATTAAACAAAATACCATAACTGTAAAAATGTGCTATCGATGTCATATGAAATAACAATTGTCACACAAATTTGTATATAATTTAAAAAGTTGCAAGTACATAGACTAAAAAAAAAAATTCACTGTTATGGTTGTTTGATAAAAGCTTTTTATAAAAATAAATCAAACTAAAATTGTATGAAAAAATTTGTGACAATTGTCATTTTTTTTTTAAAGTATGAGCTTTAACACTAATTCTAATAAAATGTGACAAATTAATTAAAATACCATAACTGTAAAAATGTGACATCGATGTCATACTTTTGTCATATTGTATGACAATTGTCATAAAAAAAGTGACAAGTAGATAGCCTGAACTACAAAATTCACTGCTATAAATAAAAAATATGTGACAATTGTCTTTTTTTTTTTTAAAGAATGAGCGTTAACACAAATTCTAATAAAATGTGACAAATTAATTAAAATACCATAACTGTAAAAATGTGACATCGATGTCATACTTTTGTCATATTGTATGACAATTGTCATAAAAAAAGTGACAATTAGATAGCCTGAAGTACAAAATTCACTGCTATAAATAAAAAATATGTGACAATTATCATATTTTATTAGAATGAGTGCTAAAAGTTTTTTTTATTTTGTTTAATACAATATAAAAAAGCTGTTATAACTAATTCTAATAAAATATTAATAATACATTTTTTATGAAAGGCTTTTATCAAACAAGAATACATTTTTTTTAAGCATAGCTCTTGTCATAACATGATTATTGGCAAAATTTTGACAAAGCAAGTTTCAAAAATCATGTCATTTGTAGATTAGTTGTTAATTTGATTAAAATATTTTTGAATTTTTTTTATAAAATCATGCTATCAAATTTACTACAAAGACGGAAAGTGACATTTTGGTTAAATTTTCATATTTTAAACCAGAGTTCGAAAATTTGTGTACCACTAACATAACGTTGCTATCAAAAAAACCAATACAACGATCTCTATTGTTCGTTCGTATTTATACACAACACAAGTGCTCAGATCGTTGTTTGTAATATAACAAACGGAACAAAACGAAAATGTTTCTTTCGTCAAACATTATTATTTCGTAGTGGTTATTTTTTAGTGTTCATTCAACGTAAACATTAAAACGCGTTTTTAACGTTGTGGTTGCCAAAATAAAGAAATGATTTTTCTGCATGTTATCAATGTTTTTTTGCATTAGTTTTATGAAATTTCACTGGAACTCCTCCGTTGAATCTTTTTATTAAACTAATGCAATTATTCATAAAATTCAATGAAAATTTTTTTCACTTGTAATATGACATAAACACTAAGAACGGTTTACGAATAGTTTTGTTCCATTCCATAAACACAACAAAATCAAACTGTTTGAAATATTGGCCAAACAGAACAAAATCGTTTAGTTCGGTCTCTCATCGAAAACTAGTTTGTGAAAGTGTTTGTGTTCTGTTTACAAATCAAAATGAAAATAAAGAAATGTTCTGTTTATGTTTACTATGCACAACAAAATGATTGTGTTGAGTTTCAGCAAAAAGCAAATCAGAACGATAGAAAAACAGTTTGATTGTGTTTAAATTCGAACTCTGTTTTAAACCATATTTTTGTTCGTTGTTTCCCCAAATGTAATGGCTAGCTAAACTATATGATATGCTTTCGTTTTATTTATTATTATATAAATATTTATCATTATATATGTATGGAATTATTTATTTATTTATCAAAGTATATTTATTTATACATAAAAACAAATATACACTTTTTATTTAACCTAAATTTTTTTTTAGTTTTTAAGTTACAAAAAAAAAATACAGAAAAAATTACAAAAAACACACAGGAGACAAGTAAAACAAAATCAAGTAGATTTTAGTAGTTTAAACAAAACACGAAGCTTAAAAATTTAAAAACATTTAAATATGAAAAAAGATTAAGAACAAAACATAAGCAACAAAAAAATCTAGTCAGTGAAAATATAAACATAAATTAAGTAAAAAAAAAAACGTTTTAAAAAAAAGTTATTAAAACAAAAAATATAAAAAAGTTAAATTTAAGCAAACTAAAATTTAATTAAAAAACTTTTTAAATTTTTTCTTAAAACAAAAACTTAAAAGAGGTTAAAAATTTAAATTTTTAAAATTAACTTCTTTGTATGCAAATTTTTCTTTCCTTTTAATATTATTTTGATTAAAAACATAAAAACCCAAAGATTTTTTAAATAATTTAGTGAAATTCTATTTGAAAAAAAAAAAAAACAATTGTAATCATTTGTATACATTTATATAAAGTTATATTATAACTTTAATGTTCGTTTTGTTAACGTCTGTTAAATATAAACATCATTATTAATGTAACAAAAATTATAAAAATATTTGCTAAATCCTTAATAGACGTTAACTTAACGAACGTTATACTTATGGCTAAAATTTATTATTTTTATCTTTTAAAAATATTGAAAGAACTCTAAAAAAAAAAATAGTAAAAATTTTGTAATTGTGTAATTTTTTTCTTCTTTGTTTATGTAATGGAAAATATTCTGTGCAATAGTTGAAATACATGAAGAAATTTTAAGAAAAATTAGGTATCTCATATATTAATAAAAAAAAATTAAATATATATTTATGTTTATTTTTTAAAACAATAAATATATATTTAAAGCAATCTTTTTTTTTAAACAAATGTAAATTAAAAAAAAAAAAACTTTTTATATATACCCTATATATTTATTACAATTTTATTTTGTTTTTGTCTTACATATTAAGTGTAATTTAATTATATCTATTTATTTTTCACTTTTAAGGGAATCACAAGAAATTTGAGAAAAAAAATCATTAAATTCTTGAAAAATACAAAACAACAAATCGTATTGATCTGGTATCAATTTTATAACGAATGCTTACTTTTTTCTATTATGAATGACAAATTATCAAACATGTTTTTAAGCAAATCAAGTAATAAAAAAATCATCGTATTAGTTTTAGTAATTTCTTTTAGTTTTCATGTTTTATTTAAATTTTAATATCTCATTTAATTTTTTTTTTTAGTTTAATTTAATTTCAAATTTATGTAATTTTTTTATCTTGGGTTTTTAGCTTACACATTTTATAATTTTTTCATTAACATTTTTAGTTTGTAATTTTGTTTGTATTTTTTTTATTATTATTTGTCATAATTTTTTATTAATTATAATTTTATTTTAATTTAAATTTTTTTTCCTTTGTTCTTTCAATAAATGTAAAAACTACCAAAAACTAAACTTTTGGAACAAGATCATTTTATATTGTTATAATATTAACATTTTCTTAAAAAAAAGACCAAACTTAAAATGGAAAATAGCAAATGCTTTTTCTTAAAGCGAAAAAGTAAAATGAACTTACAATAAAAAATTTAAAGTTGATATTTTAGGAAAGAGTTTTTCAATTTTCAGTTGTAACACGTTTTTGTTTTACTACATAGTAGATAGTTTTAAAGTCTATGACTATTTTCTGTATATTCCAGAAATCTTTAAAGAAGAAATAAGAATTTGTTTAACTTAGAATACTCTCAAATTTTATTAAAAGGTAGATTGTTTTGATTCCCAGCTGTAAGCCCTTCGAAGTTCACTGAAAATAGTTCAAGTTTTGGAAACTATATCTTTTGCAATTGTAATTCAAAAAATATCAATTCGAATTCAGAAAATGTTAATTGCAATTCAGAAACTTTATTTGAAATTTAGAAAACATTAATTGAATTGCATAGTTTCCATTTGAAATTAAGAAAATATCATTTATAAATCATAAAACATTTGTAAATCAAAAAATATTAGTTGAAATTCAGAAACTAATCAGTAGTAATTCAGAAAATTACAATTGCTATTCAGAAAATAAAAATTAAAGTTTAGAAAATTCAGAATATATAATTGAAATTCTGAAAACATTTCATTTCAATTATAATTTTCTGAATTTCAAATGATATTTTTTGAATTTCAATTGATATTTTATATATATCAATAGATGTTTTCTAAAATTCAATAGATATTTTCTAAATATCAATAGATGTTTTCAATTGATGTATTTCTAAATTTCAATTAGTATTTTTTGAATTTTTCTGAAAATCTGAATTTCAGTTGAAGTTTTCTAAATTTCAAATGGAAACTCTGAAATTCAATTGATATTTTCTAAATATGAAATGAAAATTTTGAAATTCAATTGATGTTTTCTGAAATCTATTAAATATTATCAGAATTACAGTCCAATTGAAATTCAGCAAATATCTTGAAATTCAGCAAATATCTTGAAATTCAGAAAATTTTAATTTAAATTGAATGTCAATGTCAATTGAAATGAAATGTTTTCCGAATTTTAATTGATATATTCTATATTTAAAGTGATATTTTTTAAATTTTAATTGATTTTCTATTTTGGATATTCTGCATTTCAATTCATATTTACTGAATTACATACAATTCCAAAAGGTGTAGTAAAAAATGGCGATCAAAAACTATTTTATTTTTAGTAAACATTTTTAAAATTTGGCTGAAATGCATAATCTTTATAAAAAAAATCGCAACAATCTGGCAACAGTTTTTGAACGGCCTTATATAAGTAGTGTAAACGGTTTTAAAATAAAAAAAAAAAAAAATTCAGATCCTTTTGCAAAATTTTTACCAATATAACAGTTGGTATAACAGTTTCAAAACACTGTATAAGTTTCAAAACACTGTATGAAATTTAAAATTAAACTTTTGAATTTAACTTTTGACCAGTGGAATAGTAAAAACAATAAAAATATGGAATTTAAGATCAATCTGCAAAATTTTGACTACTATACCAGTTACAAAACACTGTATAACAGTTGAAAATATAAAATTAAAAATCGATTTTTTTTAAATCATTTTGCAAATGTTTACCAGTACAACTGTTGGTATAACAGTTTCGAAACACTGTATAACAGTTTGAATTAAAGTTAATAATTTTTGTAGTTTTTGGTCATTTCGCAAATTTTTTGCTAGCATAGCTATACAGTTTAAAATTTTGTATAGCAGTATTCAAATAATTTAAGGTTGAAATATACTGGTCAATATAACAGTTTTAAAATTTAGTTTACCAGTATCATTAATTATTTTTTTTTTTAAATAAATCTTATTTAAAAATTATTATGCCATTAATTAAAACCTTCGGCCTCTGTATAACAATTACACTATTTTGTATAACAGTTTTAGATACAAAAATTTTAATTAAAGTTTAGGAAATTTTGAGCAATTTTAACTAGTATAACAGTTTACAATAAAATAATTTAAACAAATGTTTTTCAAGATTTGACTCTTTATATTATTCGACCAAATCTAATTTAAAGTGTAAAATCAATATTTTCAAAATTTTTAATTAGTTTATGATAGAAAAACATTTGATAAGATCAATTTTGAGATTTTTTATCCAAAATTTTAAATTTTTTTTTACCAAAATTTTTAAATTTTTACTTTGTTATTTTCTATTAATGTTAGTTTTTTTTTTTAAGAATTGTTTGCATTTTTTGTACTTTTTTTTCATAATCTAAACAAATTACAGTTTTTTTATGTGTGTTGGTTTTAAATTATTTATTATTATTATTTTTAATTATAATTTTATTTAAAACTTTTTTATTTGTTTTAATTTTTTTTTATAATTTCTTTTTAAATTAAAATAACCACATTTTTATAATTTATAATTATGTATGCATACAAATTTTTTATTAATAAAACCATATTTTACGTTTTTTTGCGAAAAACACAATTTATTTTTTTTTTTTATATTATTTTATTTATCAGAAAACTCAACAAATGGCTAACAAACATTTTGTAGTATTATTTGTGTGAACTTTTTTTTAGTTGTTTTTATGATTTTGTAGTTTTATTTTTTTTTTTTAACTAGATATGTCACGAATTTTCGGTTATTTTTACGTATTCTGCATGTTTTTGCTATTCGGCCAAATACCGAATAGTAAAACTATTCGGCAAAATTTTTCGACTAAAAGAATATTGCTTAAAACCCAGTATTTTTTTTTATCTAAAAAATTGAGAAAATCAAGTTTTTCACAAAATATTTTTTTTTTTTGTTAAAAACATCAAACACTGCAGTTTGAATTGGTTTGAGATGATTTCTAAACCTAGATAAGTTTTATTATTCTATTAAATTTTTTCTATATCTAAAGTACAGTGTACTTTTATATGAAATTTATATGAGAATATGTGAAATAACGATTCGGCAAATATCCGGTAGCCATATAGAGAATATTCGGTAAAGTGTCGAATACACTATTCGTGACGTATCTATTTTAACAGATTTTTTTTTTTTTCTAAAACATGATTTTGTGGGTTAATTGCATTAATGTAGAAGACTCATCTTTCATACTGCTATGAATTATATTTAAATATTCTTTCTAAATTTTGGTTTATTCAAATTCAAACATAAAGAAAACCTTTAATTGGCACATAATCAAAGAAAGTTTGTTTAAGAGTATAGGATAGTTTCATAGAAAATGTATAACAATTTTAAAAATGGATTTTTTCAACATTTATGAAGAACCGTTGCAAATTTTTATTTTTTAATCTAACATTCACCTTAAAAGAAATCTAGTCATTCTTTTAAAATATAATAATATGATCTCAATGAAAGTATAAATAACACATTCCTTTTTTTTTACAAAGTTTAAAACATTTCCAAAAAAAAAAATTAAACAATACAAAAACATACTTAAACATATGCTAGTCAAAATTATTATTATTATTAAAAATAAAAAATAAACAAAATATTAGCTTAGTAAGGTCTTAATATTTTAATTTCTTTAAAAAAAAAAAAAAACAAGTAGTGTTTAACAAACAAAAATTTAAATTGTTAATAATTTTTTGTCTTAGCCAAGGAGAAGACGATTTAAAAAGATCTTCATTTTTTAATTTAAATACTCAACAAGGATTATTTATATGAAATATTTCTTTTTTTTACACTTTTTAATTTTTAATTATGTGTATCAATTACTTAATTATCGAAAATATTTATTTAATTAATTAAAAATTACTTAATTTTTTTCTCAATGATATTATTACCAGTAAATAATTTATTATTACTTATATTTATTATCATACAACAAAAAAAAAATCACAACAAAAAACCCCAAAAATTATTTTTTTTTGGATGAAAAAAAAACCTAAATAATATTATAAATGTATTAAAAATTTTAAACCAATTATGAGTTTTTCATTATAACTTTTCAATAATAACAAAAATACAGGTTTATTTCTTTTATATATATATTTTTTTTTATATTTTTCAGATTTTTTCAGTTTAAAGGTTTACTGGGTTATTATTTTTTAATTTTTTGATAAGTTGAGTTATTAATTTATTATTTTTTTTTTAATTTTTTATTAGTATTTTGTTTAATTGAATATTCATTTATATGTGTTATTATTTTTTTTTCTTTATTTATTTAAATTTAAATTGAGTTTTTTTTTGATTATTTTTATTATTTATGTCTAAATTTATTTTAAAATTGTGTTTTAATCAATTTCTTTTTTTTTTTGTAATTTTATTATTTTTTTATATTTTGTTCATTGGGTTACTCTATTTTTTTCTTTACAGGTTGTAATTTTTCAGTTGGATGTATTGAATTTGTTCATTATATTTGTTTTGTATATGTCTAGGCTCTGGTTTCTTAATGTTGGCTTTAAATTTTTGTATAAATTTAAATTTCAAAAAACAGCTCTACTAAAAATAATAACACATCTCTACAAAATTCACCCCTAAAACCGATAACAAGAGTACCGACCATTGATCCTAAATATTTCGGCTACGCTAATTTTAACCCATTCCTGCCTATTGGATATTTAAATACCCAAAAAGGAGCCATCTTAAAAAAAATATATAGCTAAAGTCAGGTAAGAGGACCATTTATTTGACACAGGCAGATAAAAAACTATTTTAGAAAAATGTTGGTGTCAAATTGTACACCCTTCCTGGGGGGGTAATTAGGCTCAAAAGTCTGCAAATTACCATAGTCGGAAAAAATTTCACTAAATGTCGCTGCAAAAGTGGAAAACCTGTTTGTTGGCTAATTGTGTTAAGTGTTCTTTATCGTATAAAAACTATTTACCTGTTTAGGGCCACTCACCTGGTCTTCAGGTATGATTTCGTGACATGACCATTAAAATACACATTTTACAGTTTTATGAAATATCCTTGCTTGAAATATCGATTATTTTCAAGGAAAAATTAAGAGTTTTACGTGGCAGATCATAAAAAAAATACTTGATTCAAAACAACATGGAGAAATTATTTTATGTAAGTGGATAATTCATAAGTCCCAAGTATGGGAAATAAAAAAAAATTGTACAAAATAACTTCTAAAACCTTATATATTGAATGTGTGAAATAGCGTACCCAGTTTTTCACTTATGGGCCAGATATTTTCGCAAAAATTGCAATAAAGTTTTACATGTTTTAATGAAGTTTTTTATATTTTCTGAAAGAAAAAAAAAAACGTGTAGTTCAAGTGATAAACGCGAAATGTACCTAAAATTTATGTGACAGCATAGCGAAAAAAAAAATTCAGACAAAAAACTTAGTATTTGCGAAAGTTAGTTTAACAAAAACTTTCATTACAGTGAATGTCTACAAAATATTTTCAAATTTAATTTTAAAAATGTTCACAAATTAAAATTTTAAATAAATTTAATTAAATTATGAAATATTAGTCGACCTTTGAAATATTATTATTAGTCGACTTATTCAACATTTGAACTCGTGACCACGTTTTTATTTATATAATATATATTATTATTTTATATATCTTCACGGAGTCTAAAATTCTACAATAATAATGTTTAAATTAATGGAGTATACATATAAAAAACATTTTCTAACATAATAACAATTTTTTTTATATAATACATGCGTTATATGTTAATGAATTTTATAAAAAAAATGTTGTTATTATATTCGAATACTACCTGAAGATGTTATTCAAATAATGACGAAATATTGGGGATATATAAAATAATGAAACTATATTTTATAAATAAAAACTTGGCCTCTAACTCAAATATTGAATAAAGTCAAAATTAAAAAATATTTTTTTTTCTTGTGTTTGTTAAGCTCATCAGACCTATGATTTGTTCTAATGTAAATAAAAATGTATTTATTTTACATGTTTTTCTCGACGTTTCTTCAATTATTTGTTGACTTTTTCAAGAGACGTCTATTATGTGGAATGAAAGTTTTTGTTAAAATAACTTTCGCAAATATTAACTTTTTTGACTGAAATTTGGTACACATATTTTTTAAGCTATTTACTAGAGAAGACAAAAAATGGCAAATCCGTGGTGTTTATGGCAAAAAAAAAAAATATTAGAAAAAGGCAATAAATAGCAAAACTACAAAAAAGGAAAAAGCAAAAAAAAATCGAAAAAAGGCATTTAATAAAGCGAAGAACATTTAAAAAAGTCAATTTTAAAGCTCAAAAATCAGAAGAAAAATATGATTTTAAGCACAAAAATTAAATATCAAAAAATGTCAAAATAAGCAAATATGAATAAAATTTTCAAAAATAAGCAGAAAAACAAAATCAAAAATGGCATATACATACATATGTCTTCTCTGCTATTTACATATGATACTAAAAGATGACGAACAAAAATAATGTGAGATTTGACTTTTTGCATAAAAATAATTTGATCCTTTTGCGAAATGGGATGATAAATTGTGGAAAACTAGAAAAAACGGAGAAACCCTGCCAATTAACTTGTTCAATTTGATAACCGAATGTTGCTTAAGGTCTTATCTATCAATCAGTATTTACGATAAAAAATTAAGAGAAAATATGTTATTTTTAAAATTTTATGTGCAAATCAATTCGTTAAAACATGCAAACATTAAATGCAATTTTGCGAAAAATCTGGTGCATAAGAAAAAAAAAAATAAAAAAAAAAACTGGGTACGACATAAAAATCAGCATGGCCGAAATATTTAATGGTCGGTACTCTTGCTTCATTTTTCTAGTTGCGCAGTGTAATAAATAATGTACAAAATTTTTTTAAACTGAGTAAATACTAAAGATAAATCTCTGTCAAGGGTATTTTATTTTCTCCCCCAGATAGCAAAAAAAAAGGTTTATGTAGAGCTGTTTTTTTTTTTTATAAATTATATTTTCCCAAAAATCCTCTTCTAAATTTTTGAAAGCTTTAAAGTTTTAGTTTTTCTCCACAATTTTGATTTTCTCTTAATAATTGTATACAAAAATCCTTGAACAATTTTTCTGTTGTTAATTTCTGTCAGTGTACAACATAAAAATTCACCCATTACCAAAAAAAAAAAAAAACACCACCTGTCTTAAGAAATATTTACAAAATTTTTATTATTTCCGTTGTATTACAAAATGTATTTCTTCTATTTACTTGGTTGTCTTCCTCTGTTTCCTTATTGATTAAAACAAAATGTCATCACGTTGGTTATAACATTTTTCGTTCTGCGTATACAACTTTTTTTTCAGTTATTTTTTTTCTTACAGTGTATGTTTGTTTTGTCAAATAAAAAGCCATAAATTTTTTTTTTGTTTTTATAATTGCTGCCGTAACAAAAAGCAATTTGAAATCCTTTTAAAAAAAATTTAGTTTTGAAATATGAAATGAAAAATCAAAAATTTTTTTTTGGTAACATATTTAATTGAAATTTGTTGTTGTCTAACTTTTATAAGTTTTTGGTAAGTAATATTTTAAAATTAACGTTATAATTTTCTTTGGTATTAAAAATGGCTCGTTTTCCAATTTTTCTTTCTTTTTTTCTTTCAGTGTAATTTTTTTTATCATTTTTTGTGCCACAAATAAATGAATTTTTATAATTTTCTTTTTTGATTTCTTATTTTTCAGCGGAGTATATGTGTGCTAAAAAATATCCAAAGTAAAAATCTGATATGATCGTTTTATAAATTTTAAGTTTAATTTTAACTCTAAGCATCATTTTATTTATTGGTTTTTCTTTAAAACAAACAAAAAAACTTCCAAGTGTAATATTGTTTTTAAGTTTTTTTTTTTTTTTGTCTTAATTATTGTTTCAAGCAATGTAATTTGTTAAAAAAAAAAAACACAAGAAACCTTAGTATAAATACATTATTTTTGATTATAATTTGTAATGTATAAATGAAAATAACCAAAAATTAAAAGACAAAATTGTTCAAAATTTACATTTACCTTTGAAATCTAGTTTAAACTACACTACACATTTTCAATTGTATTTCAGATGTTAAATGATAAAATGTTTTTACAATAGGCAGCCCTTCAATTGTATTTCAGAATTGACAGTTGTACTTCAGAAAATATCAATTGCATTTCAGTTTTATTAATTGTTTTTCAAAAATTATTAATTGTATTTCAGATTTAACAATTGTATTTCATAAATAATGAATTATATTTGAAATTTAACAATTGTATTTCAGAAAATATCAATTGTATTTAATTTTTATAATTTTTTTCAGAAATTATCGATTGTATATCAAATTTAACAATTCGCACTTGATCAACAAGAGGGTATTAACTCAAAATTTTAAAATATCACTTTTTTCAAGAAATCAACGTAACAACATCAATATCTATCTATTGTAAAAATTTCAACGTATTCCGATTACTCTTTCATCTCGAAAACCACTTTTGAGACCATTTTCATGATAATGTAGTGATTACCTTTATTTCAACAAAAAGTTATTATTTCGAGTTAATACAAAAGTTCAAATAGAAATGAATCGTATATTTTCATAAAAAAGGTATTATTTTGATTTGAGCCTTTATTTATGTTAAAAATAATCAAACTGTTTTATTTATATTTGGTTGTATTTTGAGTTGATACTGTTTTGTTGATAAAATTTGTTTTATTCTATAAATTTAAATCGATAAAATTTCAAAAAAATGGTATTAACTCAAAAATTGATTTTTTTTTTGCAATGAGTGGTAAAATTTAAAACAAAAACAATGTATATATATTTTCAAATGGAATTTGTTTATTATGATATGTTTGAATTTTTAAATTCTGTTAAAATGTGGCCATAAACAGTTTTGACTCTACTGAAAATTTTAAAATTTTGAGTTAATACCCTATTGTTGATCAAGTGCGAATTGTATTTCAGAAATTATCAATTGTGTTTTAAAAAATATCAATTGTTTTTCACAAATTACCAGTTTTATTTCAGAAATTGTTAACTTTAGAAATTATCAATTGTATTTAAGTAACTATCAAAAGTAGTTCCGAAATTATAAATTGTATTTCAGATTTTGTCAATTGTATATTAGAAATTATCAACTGAATTTCAGAAACTATGAATTGTATTTTAGAAATTATCAAAAGTTTTCTATTATAATTTCTAAAACACAATTAAAAATTTCTAAAATACAAATAAATATTTCTGAAATATGATTTACACTTTCTGAAATGCAATTGACAAATTCAGAAAAACGATTTACACTTTCTGAAATACGATTGAGAATTTCTGAAATATGATTGATTATTTCCGAAATACAATTGAAAATTTGTTTAATACAATTTATAATTTCTGAAATACAACTAACAGATTCTGTAATACAAGCTCTTCAGTTGTTAAATCTGAAATACAATTTTTTTTTTTTTTAAAGAGAAGCAACACTGGAAATTCTTCCTATTAATTAATATGTTGCTTTCTTTGGAAAGGGGATAGTGGAGAGATGAAAGGTGGTGAAAGATGAAGGGCTTCAAACATGGCAACACTGTAATTGTCTTAGAACAGTTGTTGCTCGCCACTCGATGTAGAATTTGACGAATTTATTGAAGCTTTTTGTTACATAGCCCTGATTCATTATTTTACTTCGGTGGGGTTAAGTGCTATGGGAAACCCGAAGGTGGGCGCATCGATACATATAAGTGATAGAAAACTCATACATATTATTTTTCTAAATTGATGTTGTCGTCACCGGGAATCGAACCCGGGACCATCTGTGTAACAGTCCAACGCGCTAACCATTACATTCTAAAAACCAATTGATAAAACTGAAATACAATTGATATTTTCTGTAATACAATTGTTAAATCTAAAAAAAACAAATGATAATTTCTGAAATTCAATTGATAATTTCTGAAATATAACTGATAAATCGGAAATACAATAGATAACTTCTGAAAAACAAGTGGAATGTAGTTTAAACTGGATTTTAGCTTCAGTCAAATAAAACTGGAGTAGTTAAATTGAGATAAAAGTGAAATTGTAGTCCACGAATATGAATGATGATTTCTATGTAAAGAAAGAAGAACTTTAATTTTTGGTCTAAATCATCCTTTTAAGTTAATAATTATTTTATTATGTATTGTTCCATATTAATAATTTAAGTTGTATTAAGGAAAAGTTAGAATTTTAAGGGAAAACTATGTAGTTTTATGTCAGATCTGGGGGGTTACTGCGTAACTCGATTCGAAAAAAATTTTCGAGTTCGGAAATCTTGTATTTTTTGTAAAAAAAAAAAAGTGTATCAAAAATTGTACTTTTTTAATTTTTATATTTAGTGTACAAAAGTAAAAAACTATATGAAAAAAAAGAAGTATAATTTGTTATAAAGAATTCATTTTTACAGCATAAGCAACATTTTGCGAATTCGAAAATTTTTTTAATCGTATCACGCGGTTACCTCTGGATATAATTTTTTAGGTTCTCTTAAATAAGTTTTTGCCGCGAATCATTAACGCTATAGGATTTGCGTTTTTCGCTCTTTGTAGCAAGTTATCTTCTGTGCAGACCTAGCAAAGATATAAACTCTTCTTTTAACACGCAAATTTTTTCATATACATTCAACTATGTTTGTTAGTCCAACATATTCCCATGAGTTACGTCCACTGACAACAAATGTCAAAGAGTTCGATATCTATGTAATCTATGCCTAGCATGTCTTGTATATTGAAGTACTTTAAAAAACTGCTAGAATTCTGAGTCTTTTTAATGAAAATTTTTACAAACATATTGAAAACTTCATTATTTTTTGTAAGGAAATTTGTCTAAAGCTTACTTACAATTGTTAATAAATTAAAAAAATCAAATACAGTACAAACTCGATTCTTGCACGTAATTAAAACCGGGCTCGGTGCAAGTTTCGAGGTTGTCGCAAGTACCGAGTATTAATTTCCCATACAAAATAAAAGGCACATACATCTGTTTAGAATTTAAGTTTAATATTTCAATTCAAAACACTTAAGTTCAACGCATTCGTATAACAGTAGATACATATTTTATGGGGAATTAAAGAAATTTAAAATTTTTGTTTGTTTTGTACAAAGTCGCTTGTTCAGTACTACACTGCTTCTTAGTCTCTGGAGCATCATAATATCGTCTAATGAAGCATTGTTTTGCTCCGCCCATTCTAAGCAAATATTAAACGCTGATATATATATATATGTAATACAAAAATGTTGCAAGTATCGAGTTCAAAATTTTCGGATGTCGCAAGTACTGAGTGCGTAATGAAAAATATTCCTATGTTGCAAGAATCGAGGTGTGCAAGTATCAAGTATGTGCAAGCATCGAGTTACTACTGTATTAAAAAGTAAAAAAATTCTGGACCGATTCCTCCTGTCAGATTTTAATAAACTATTTCTTTTCTGTTTGTGTTGGGGCATCAACGTAGTCTTAAATGATTTTGATAGTAGAAAATAGATAAATCAGAAACACAGCTTTTTGTATATTAAACTCCTAAAAACTAAAGCGGTTCAGGTCATAAATTTGAAAAGGTGTTTTGAAGCTAGACCTAGTGTAGAACGATATTTTCGTTTATATATATTTTAACTTGAGATAGTTTTTCGAACATCAGAGTTTTATTTTTTTTTATTTTAATTAACTCTCATTATAAGCATCTTAAAATTTTGTTTTTTAATTATTATACTTTGTAATGTAAAAAAAGCACCAGTAAAAAATCAATACTATTTTCAGTTTTATAATTTTTAGCTAAAAATTAATTATAATTATTAAAAAAAAAAAAACAAGCAGTCGTATTCATTTTTAAAAATTTTAAGTTAAAACAACTTTAAGTTAAACATGTTTAATTTTGATTTATGCTGTAATAATTTAATTCATTTTAATTTGTGTTGTTTATAAGTTTGTTAAAAAAACTTAAATTGTTTAATTTTTTTTATAATTAATTTTGTTTGATTTTTATTTAAGATAATTTTTTTTTTTTTTTTAGTTTTTTTTTATTTAAATAAAAAAAAGACTGATAATGCTTAAGTAATAAATAAAAAGCATTAAAAAAATATTTAAAAAGGAATTATTAAGAAACAAAAAATTTAGAAATTTATAAGACTGAAAATTAAAATTTAAGTATTTAAAAAAAAGTGTGATATTTACAAAAATTGTAAAAAACAAAACTATATAGGAAATTTTATATTTAAATTATTTTATAATAAATAATATGCAAATGAAAAATAAATATTTTTATAAAAATTACTTACCAATTTGGAGCTATAGCATCTAATTGAGCGTGTTTCCAAAAATCTCTTAGCTCTTCTAATAGGAAAGACACCGGCATACCATGGATATTGCCCGAGGCCGTAGTGGAGTGTAAATTAATATCAGCATGAGCATCAACCCAGACTAAAGATAAATTTGGTGTATGCATCAAATGGCCAGCAACAGAACCTATTTTAATTTTATTTTTAAAAATTTGCAGTCTTTTTATTAATTTTATATTTTTTTTTTTTAACTTACCAAAACCTATAGCATGATCTCCACCCAAACATAAAAATTGTTCATTTTCTTGTAAGAGTTGTGGTATTTTTTTAATCAACGCTTTATTGCAACTCATAAAGGAACCATAATTATTCATATTTTTATAGTGAGAAGATTCGGGTTCAGACAATGGATTAAAATTTAAATTACCATAATCGGTAATTTGTAAATTTCCTTTAAAATAAATTGAAAAAAAATATATATATATTATTTTGGGAGATGTGCCAAAAAACGAATACACAAAAATATTATTTGTTCTTAATTTAAAAAAAATTATGAATTCTACAAAATGGAATAATTTTATAAGGATTCGTTTTTTAAAACACCCCCGTTTGTTTTAATTAAATTCTGCAGTTAAATTATTGATAAAGGTAAGTTAAGATTTAACCATAATTATATTTCATTAGCTAATAAGTGAATACAAATTTTTATTATTTATTTTAAAATATCGAAAAACTGTTAAAAACAGTAGTTTTTGTTAGCTGTGTTTTAAAAGTTTTACATAAAAAATTTTCAGTTATTTTTACAGTTAAAAGCAACAACATTTTTAGTTATTTTAACGATAAATAACTTTAACGCCTTTCGAATTCGAAAATTTTGTATTATTTGTAAAAAGAAAATCTTTAGAAAAAAATATTACCTTTTCAGTAATCATTAAAAAAAATAGAATTTAAAAAATTAAATTTTTAATTAAACCAAAAAAAAAAAATCGTTGCCAAGTAACTAGGAGCATTTTAACTAATAAAGTTTTTCTCACATAAATTATTCAATAATTAAGTAGAAACTAGTAAAAACTTGGTAAAATGTTACTAGTTTTTGCATAACTATTGTAAATAAACTATATTAGTTCAAATGCTCATAATTGGCAACGATTTTTTTGTGTGAAAGCACCGAAAGTTTTTTTTTTTAAAACATTTCTACAAAAAAAAAATAAATTGAAAAATATCCTTCATAATAAAAATAAAAAAAAACTTTTTGTTAATTTGTTTTTTTCTTAAAAAAAAAAATTAAATTTTGAAAAGAAAACTATTTTTTTTACATAAAAAATTTTTATTTCTAAAAAAAAAGTTTTTATTTCTAAAAAAAAAAAATTTTTATTTCTAAAAAAAAAATTTTTTATTTCTAAAAAAAATATTTTTTTTTAAGATGAAAATAGTTTTTAATTTTATTATCGAAAGATAAATATTTTTTAAACTTTTGATCAATATAATAGAAAATATTTAAAAAATTATTTTATTTAAAACAAAATACTTTTTTTCCCCGATAAAAATTTAAAAATTAAGTTTTTATTTGTGAAATCCGGTGTTCTGATTTTTATTCAGATTTTTTTTTTCACAAGATTTCCAAATTCTAACATTTTTTTTTTGCAATCTGATTGCACTAATAGTTTAGAAGTCGTTGGCATATAATGAATGTTACTTTGTTCAGAAGTCCCTACTCTTCAACTAGGGGAACAACACATTCATAAACATAGTATACTAAAAGGACCAAATCATTTTCTATAGTCCCTCTGAACATTTTATACTAATCGGAACAGCGGTTTAGAAGATATAAGGCATTTAATAATTTTTACCTATTTTTTACATATAAATCGGCAGCCACTTAAAAAATCGCCAAACAAGATTGAAAATCTCTACGTTTGGCGAGAAATTGCTATATCTGGCAATTACTAACATTACTTTACCTGGGTGGGGAGAGATCGATTTTTTTCTGTACTAAATTATCTCTTATAAGGCATTTAATGATTTTACCTATTTTATTTTTTACATAAAAACCTCTAAAAAATCTCTACACTTGGCGTGAAATTACCACATCTGGCAATTACTAACATTACTTTACAATCATTTAACGTGGCAACACTTTTTAGGCACGTGTTGTGGATTTTTCTGAACAGTTTTGAATAATAAAACATTACCATTAAAATAAATTCATATACATATTTTTCTTGTTTTTTATTCAAATATACAAACATGTTTTCCTTAATTTTGTTTACAGTTGGTTTTATCCCATAAAACAGCGTAGTAAATAGTGTGTGTGTGTATCTTATTTTAATTTTCATGTATTTAATTCATTGTTTATACCGCCATCTACATTTAATAACTCAAAAATAAAATGTATTTAATTCACCTCAGAATTGTATTTTATGTTTGCATTTTACTTGTTTAAACATCTTTTCCCTTTAAGTTCGATTAAAGTTGGTCTAACTGCATGAGCCGCTGTGGTGCGATGGCAAAGTCATCGGATTACAAAGCAGAAGATCGTATGTTCAGTGCTGGTTGGCGGAGATAATTTTTTTTTTTTTTCATTACTAAATTATTTACCAATTTTCTCACCTCAAAGTTGTATTTTGTTTGTTACATTTAACCATTTCGTACACATTTTTGCTTTAAGTACATTTTAAGTTGCTGATATTGTATGAGCTGCCGTGGTGTGAAGGAAGTGTAAGCGAACTACGAAGTCTAACATCGTGGGTTCAAGTCACAGCCGCGGCAAAAAAAATATTTTTTTTTAAATTTAAAAAAAAAATCGGCCACATATCTATCCATTTATATATATTTTTTTTAAAATATTTATTTTATTAAAAAAAACGAGCATCCATGCGCTGTTTTAGATGCTCCTTTAAATAATCTTCATAATTCCAGTGGCCAGACACTGTTAAATCAATAAAAAAGCATGTATGCACTGTTTAATATGCTCTTAAATTATATTCTTCCTTCCAATGTCATAGATCTTCCGTCTAAAGGTCCACGGATGCTGTTTTTATTGATTTAACAGTGTCTAGTCACTGGAATTAAGTAGATTATTTAAAGTAGCATCTAAAACAGTGCATGGATGCTCGTTTTTATTAATAAAATTAAAATTTAAAAAAAAAAAAAATATGGATGGATAGATATGTGGCCGATTTTTTTTTAAATTTAAAAAAAAAAGAATTCTTTTTGCCGCGACTGTGAGTTGAACCCACGATGTTAGAGTTCGTAGTTCGCTAACACCTCCTTCGCACCACGGCAGCTCATACAAGATTAACAACTTAAAATGTACTTAAAGCAAAAATGTGTACGAAATGGTCAAATGTAATAAACACAACTCTGAGGTGAGAAATTTTGTTGACGTAAATTGAGAAAAGAAATAACATTAAAAAAAAAAAAATCTATCTCCGCCAGCCAGTATCGAACATACGATCTTCTGACTTGCTAAGCCGGTGATCTATCCATCGCACCACAGCGGCTTATACATTTTGTCTAACTTTAAAAGAACTTAAAGGGAAAATGTGTTTGAAAGAAGTGAAAAGCAAACAAATAATACAACTTTGAGGTAAGAATATTTGCTAAGTAACAAACAAAGAAGAACTACAACATAGAGGTAGGAATATTTGCTAAGGTGAATTAAATACATGCAAATTAAAATGAGATGAGATAATAAAAAAAAAAAACTATTACTAGCCGAATCACAAGATGGTTGTTTAAAATTTTTTGCAAAATACTTTCTGCAAAATTCTGATAGCCTGGTATTTTAACGAAAATTTTAGCTGATTTTGGACAGAATTAAAAAAAAAAATTGTACACCCAAAAAAAAATTAAGTTAGTTAATATTACAAAATTGTACACCCAAAAAAAATAAGTTAGTTAATATTACAAAATTTGCGGCTAATTAGTAAATAAAAACTAAAGGATATTTTATAGAAAGAAAACAAGTTGGCGAATTCTGAGGCCGATTTAAATTTTAGTTTTTACAGCCAAACGAATAAGTTAGTACATAACATCAAAAAATTTGCTGGTAATTAGCAAAAGAAAACAAAAGGGTATTTTATAGAAAGAAAACAAATACTTACCTCTTATCTATTTTATCATTTAAAAAATGGTTTGTTTTTAATTTTTAAATGAAATATAATTTCCTTAGCATTTAAAAATAAAAAAAATATATTTTTTTTGAAAAAAATTTTATTTTTAATTGAAAGGAAATTTGCTCTGCTTTCAAAAAATTGACATTTCACATCCTTTTTTTCTATAGTTTTTGAGAAATTTTTTAAAAATGTAAATTTTGTAAAAAGAAAGAAAACAAAAATTGTTTGTGTAAAATTTACATTTTTTAAAATTTCTCAAAAACTATAGAAAAATAAGATGTGAAATGTTGATATCTTGAAAGCGCAGGAAATTCCCTATCATTTAAAAATAAAAAAAAAAAAATTTTTTTTTGAAAAATTTAATTTTAGAAAAGAGTAGTCTTATCTAAAATTCAATTTTTCAAAAATTTTTTTTTTTTATTTATTTTTTATTTTTAAATGAAGGGGAATTTCCTGGGCTTTATAAAAATTTACATTTCACAAAAATTTTTTTTTTAGTTTTTGAGAAATTTTAAAAATTGTAAATTTTGAAAAAAAAAGTTTTACCAAAATTTACAATTTTTAAAATTTCTCAAAAACTAAAAAAATATTTTGATGAAAAATGTATATTTTTAGACAGCTCAGGAAATTTCCTTTCATTTAAAAATAAAAAAAAAATTAAAATTTTTTTTTGAAAAATTGAATTTTAGATAAGACTATAGCCTTATCTAAATTTCAATTTTTCAAAAATTTTTTTTTATTTTTAAATGAAAAGAAATTTCCTGGGCTTTCTAAAAATATATATTTTGCATCAAAATTTCTTTTAGTTTTTGAGAAATTTTAAATATTGTAAAGTTTGGTAAAACTTTTTTTTTCAAAATTTACGTTTTTTAAAATTTCTCAAAAACTAAAAAATATTTTGATGAAAAATGTATATTTTTAGAAAGCTCAGGAGATTTCCTTTCATTTAAAAATAAAAAAAAAATAAATTTTTTTTTTGAAAAATTGAATTTTAGATAAGACTATCTAAATTTCAATTTTTCAAAAATTTTTTTTTATTTTTTTTTTATTTTTAAATGAAAGGAAATTTCCTGGGCTTTCTAAAAATATACATTTTGCATCAAAATTTCTTTTAGTTTTTGTGAAATTTTAAAAATTGTAAATTTTAAAAAAAAAAGTTTTACCAAAATTTACAATTTTTAAAATTTCTCAAAAACTAAAAAATATTTTGATGCAAAATGTATATTTTTAGAAAGCCCAGGAAATTTCCTTTCATTTAAAAATAAAAAAAAATAAAATTTTTTTTTTGAAAAATTGAATTTTAGATAAGGCTATTATAGTCTTTTCTAAATTTCAATTTTTCAAAAAATTTTTTTTATTTTTTTTTTATTGTTAAATGAAAGGAAATTTCCTGAGCTTTCTAAAACTATACATTTCATAAAAATTTTTTTTTTAGTTTTTGAGAAATTTTAAATATTGTAAATTTTGGTAAAACTTTTTTTTTCAAAATTTACGTTTTTTAAAATTTCTCAAAAACTGAAAAAAATTTTGATGCAAAATGTATATTTTTAGAAAGCTCAGCAAATTTCCTTTCATTTAAAAATAAAAATTTTTTTTTTGAAAAATTGAAATTTTAAAAAACGTAAATATGTTTCACTTTCCCATGCAAGTGAAGTCAATATGACTTTTTTGTGTTTGACTTTCACATACACATTTTTATTTTCGATTTACTTTCCTGTAGAAAGTATAACAAACGCATTTTTTTTCTTACAGAATATTTTAAAAATCATAAGACTGCTTTATAAGTTAAAATTTAGCATTTTGACAGAAAACATAAGTTTTCGATAATTTTTCTACATTTTTCGAATATTATTTCGAATTTTATACATTTATAAGGAAAGACAGGACATGGGCGTATATATAGTATTTCCATTTTATTTCATTTTTTCAAAAAAATATGTATTTTTTTTATTTTAAAATGAAAGGGAATTATCTGGGCTATCAAGATATCAACATTTTACATCTAATTATTCTATAGTTTTTGAGAAATTTTAAGAAATGTAAATTTTGCACAAACAATTGTTTTCTTTTTTTTTTACAAAATTTACATTTTTTTAAATTTTTCAAAAACTATAAAAAAATAAGATGTGAAATGTTGATTTTTTTTTAAAGCCCAGCAAAATTCCCCTTCATTTAAAAATAAAAAAAATATATATTTTTTTATGAAAAAATTAAAAAAATTAAAAAAGAGCAATAAGTCTTATTTATTTTATAATTTTTAAAAAAAAAATTAATTCTAAAAAATCATCAAAACTGAAAAATTTGTCAGAATTAAAAAAAAATCGCCAAAACAAAAAATATCATAATTTTAAAAATTTCAAAAATAAAAAAAAAAAATTCCAGAAAAAAATTTTTTTATTTTTTTTTTTAATTTCAGCGTTTTTTTTTTAATTTTTGAAGATTTTTTCAAATATTGGCAATTTTTTTATAAGCCTTGGTGAAGTTTTTTTTTTTAATTTTGACATTTTTTAAATTTTTGGTATTTTTTTTATAATTTAGCGACTTTTTTTTTAATTTTGGCGATTTTTTAAATTTCGGGTTTTATTTTTTTAATTATGTATATGCATTTTTAATACATTTATTTTATAATTTTTTCAATAAAAAAAATTATTTTTTTTAATGAAATGGACTTTCCTGGGCTTTCCAGAAATCAACATTTCACATTTTATTTTTCTATAGTTGTTGAGAAATTTAAAAAATGTCAATTTTGCACAAACAATTTTTTTTTACAAAATTTACATTTTTAAAAATAAAGATTTTAAAAATATATCCTAAAGAAACATTATTTTTTTTAATTGCCAAAACTTATCACTTTTTAATTATAGTTATATCTTATAAAATTTAAAAAATCTCTACCTCTTGCAGCATCTTGCAAAGTCTGTATCAAACCATGTTGTCTCAATATATCGGGGGCTTGTTCAACACCACCCTTGGATTGGCCCTTAGAAAAGGGTATACCCAAAATACCCAATTTGCTTTTAACATCTTTAAAATTGGATACTGTAGAAAATCCACGCAATTTTTGCATATAATTTTTAAACATAGTTTTTAGATATTTTATGTTTCCAATTTTTAACCACAAAATATTTAGATTTTTTTTTAAATTCAAATTTAATTATATAAATTTAACAATTTTCACTTTCTATTTTAATCAGTAATAAACAGCACGTGGACTATTTACGTCTTGCTGTACTCAAACTCTAATTTTAAATAAACATATTTTTTAATATTCTCAAAACAATTTTTTTTTAAGTTCAATGCTGATACTGATAAAGCTTTAGTTTTTTTTTTTTTTTTTGATAACCTTTGGTGAAAATTCTGGACCTTATTAAAATAAGAAATTATTCTCTCTTTATGGATTATACATAAAGTTTTATTATTTTTTTTTTTTTTGTATGGTACTTAATAATAATTGTCATCTCATTGTATAAAGGGTAATTTGGGGTAAAGTGGGAAACCGATTTGATTATATAAACTTACAATGAATATTTGTTTAGCTTGTTTTGAGGGATAAACTTCCTGGTACGTTTATTTGCCTTATTTGAAGTTATTAAACATCATTTTACTGAAAATTCCATTAATTTTTTCTTTATATTAAATCAGCATAAATATTTTTATTTTATATATAATATATTAAAATTCTTTTTATATTCTATAGTACAATTCAAAATATATAACTAATCATTTTTTACGATAAATACAATAAAGGCTAATTACAAAAAAAAAAGTCATAGGCAATATAAAAAATTAATCAGCAACTAAGTTTTGTATACACAAAAACTAAAAACGGATTTCAATTAAAAAATTTATTGAATCAATTAATATTTTAATTGATTTTGCTACTATCACGGCAATGATACTATCAATTAAACCTTTTATTAAAATTAAGAAGGAAAAAAAGTTGTAAATAACTTCTACAAAAAAAAAAATATGATACGCACAAAAAAAGTGTGTGATCTATACGTTGGTATGTGTGTTTTTTGCAATGCTGGGTCTGTTTGTGTGTGTGCTTGTTTTGTTTGTTAACTTCAAATGTATTTGGTATTTTATGCTGAAAATTTTCTATTTATGCATACAGTGTATGAAAAAATAATATGATAATTGTGTCTAAAATAAAATATGTATTTATATATTTAAAAGTCAATAAAAATATTAATTGATTCAATTAAATATTTTTTATTTATTTATTTTTTATTTATTTATTCAACAGGTAATACAAGAAGCCTTCATGGCCAAAATAAAGTATTACAAAGTAAATACATTTTAAGCAAATAACTATGTCATATATTTACATCCTTATTTCTAAAAATATCACCTACATATTTATCTACATTTATACATGGTTCCCTACAACATCCTCTCTAATATTTATTTTATTTAAAATTCAATAATAGGAAATTAAATGGTCCTAGCTAGAGGTTTAGATACGTTAATAATTTTTTCTTATAAATGCTAATAGAAGTCGAAAAGTATCGCAGTTCTAACGGCAAATAATTCCATTTTCTAGCTATTCTAATCAAAAAGGAACGAGCAAAAATTTCATAACGGATAAGAGGTTCATCAATCTGTAAAATTCTAGTGGAAGGTAGAAAGTTAAAGTTATTACATAAATCAAATGGTACACCATATTTTAATACTTTGAAAAAACATAACAAAGTACGTAAAACAACATAATTATCAAATGTACAACCTAAAAAGTCAATTGCAGAATTTGTAACATGATCACGAAGTCGAAGGGTGTAAACAAACCTTAAAATTCTATTAAATATCCTTTCAAGTTTATCAAGATTACCACGTGGTGAACCTGCAAAAACTTCTATACCATAATTTATATTTGACATAAGAAGAGCATAAGCTACTCGACGTTTTATATGCCTTGGCATGTAATAGCTAAGAGAATACAACCTTCTAAGTATAATAAAAACCTTACTAGAAATATGATTAATATGACGTTCAAAGGAAAGATATTGATCCAAATAAATGCCAAGGCATTTTAAATGATCAACAAATTGAATAGATTCACCCGATATAAAAATATTGGGATGTTGAATCTCATGATCGCTTAGAACAAATTGGATGGCTTTCGTTTTAATTGGATTTATCAACAGGTTATTAGTTGACATCCAATTCGAAATTGTCTGCAAATGGTCATTTATAGTTGTCTCAAATAAATCAATAGAATCATTACTATGAAACAGCAGCTGGACATCATCAGCGAAAACAAAAGATTTACAAATGTCATTAGACATAATTTCAATGCATTCATTAAAAAATATTATAAAAAGTAGGGGCCCCCAAAACCGAGCCTTGCGGCACCCCTGACGTAGCAGCACCAATACTAGAGGCAACATTCTTTAACGAAGTATATTGATACCGGTCATTTAGGTACGAAAATATAAGCCGGCAAGCAGTAGTAGAAAATTTAAACTTATCCCTTAACTTACAAAGCAAAAAATAATGATCAATACGATCGAAAGCCTTACTTAGGTCTAAAGAAACCATTATACAATGCTTACGTCCATTTAGGTACATTCTAACAGAATCTGTTAAAGAAAGCAACAATGAAGTGGTATTATAATTTCTACGGAAAGCGAATTGATTTGGATGCAACAGATTAGACTCATTAGTATAACATAAAATTTGGTCTTTAACCAAATTTTCGACAATTTTAGATATTGAAGGCAATATACTTATTGGTCTTAGGTTGTCAATGTCAAAACCTCCACTTTTTGGAATTGGTGTAATCCTAGCCAATTTCCACAATTTAGGAAAAACTGAAGAAGTAAAGATTGTGTTAACAATGTGCAATAATATATCAGATATAAGTGGGTATAAAAGTTTAATGAACTTTATGGGAATCATGTCATGTCCAGTGGCATTAGTTTTAATCCGAGTTATCGCGAGAACCAATTCGTCCTCTGTTACGTTACGAAAAGAAAAAGATTCAAGTCTGTCATTATTACCCAAAAAATCAAACTCATTTATCCTACTTTGAGTAAATCCATCTAAAAATTTATCATTCAAAGATTCTACATCTATTAAATCCAGTTGACTACCTTCTTCACCAGCACAACCAAGATTCTTCAGTTTCCTCCAGATTTCCTTACTATCCGATGTATTAAACAAACGTATGCCAAAATTCTTTCTTTCCTTCCTAATAATAGCCTTAGCTTTATTTCTATATTTACAATAAACTTTCCAATTTGAATCAGAAGCACATTCACAATAAGCCTGAAATGCCAAGTCCCTTAATGATCTCGCATGTATGACATTTCTTGATTTCATAAAACCTATATCTTTACGCCTACAATTAATTCTAGAAATTGGAACTTTCTCATGTAGCTCATTAATCAACAAGTGAAAATATTCCAATTGATCATCAACATCACCTGTGTTATATATACGAGAAATGTCAAACTGGCAAATATGTGAGACAAAATCATCATAATCAATTCTGTTGTAATCCTTAAACTCAACAACACTATTACTTAAAGAGGTTTTCACTTTATACGACAGATATATGAAACTGTGATGTGAGTTAAAAAACGGACATAAAAATTGGCCAGTATTTGCAACTAAAGAAGTATTGCTCACCAGAAAAAAATCAATAAGTGAGGTTGTACCAAAACGTACGTCTAAATGAGTGGGCATACTATTATGAACAGTACTCAGTCCAATTCTCAGACACATCAGACGGAAATTTTCAGACGACGATCGATTAAATAAATTACAATTAAAGTCTCCCATAATAATAATATTAGAATATTCTTCAAATATATCACTATGTAAACGTTCAAAGGTAGAAATAGAGCCACCAGGCAAATAAACTACACCAACTAAAATAGGCAAATTGCCACTTCCCATTATTTCAACAAACAATGATTCGCAAACTCCAAACTCTTTACCCCGAAATATAATTCTATACTTTAAGAAGCTGGAGAGATATAAACAGACTCCTCCGCCCCTCCGTAAGGTACGTTCATTTTCAACACGACGCTCACTATCTATCATACGATCATTTCTTACAACGCTATATCCAGAAACAGCTACAGCCTGAGACAAAGTCCCCTTAACAAACCAACTTTCAGAAACTCCAACAATATCAATTCCAGAATCATAAATTAAATTTTTAAATTCATCTAACTTTGTTGATCCAACTGAGGGGTTAATACTCTGGGCATTAATATGCCCCAGATTAAGATTATCATGATTATCAGTAAACGATGCTCTTAGTATGGAATTGTCTCTAGCTATAGGACCCAAGTTATTGTTATGGTACATCAAAGTTATGAAGAGAATCAGTTGTTAGAGGGAACCATGTATAAAAAAAAAGAAAAAACATAATTAGCTTAAAGAATATAAAAAGAAATATATAAATACAATTTAAATTTGGAATACAGAAAATTTAAATTAACAAAATCAATTTTATCAAATACTGATAATTGGAAAATAAAATTTTAAAGTTAAGATTTTATAATTTTATAATACAATATCTGCATAGAAAAACTTTACGTTAATTAACAAATTTATGACACTTTTCACAAATAAAAAGAAAAAAAAAAAGATATTTAAGGATCGCAAAAAACGTCATAAATATGGAAAATGAAGCAGCATTGAATAAATACTCATCTTAGGCAGGTTCACCAAAACGATCAAGACATTGCTGAAGATTAAAAAGTTGGTCATTATCCTTAGCGAGTACTTTAATTTTACATTTAGGTATAGCTCTGTTCATCATTTTAAAACTATAAATTTTTTTATCTTTAATCAAAGACCGACATAGCTTAAATAGTTTAGCAGCCATTGGAGTAAGGTTATCGTTCAAATAGACACGATTACTTATGTCTTCACCAGCTTTTTCCTTATAAAAATTCGACAAAACTAGGTTCTTGTCTTTAAAATATGCTCTCATCAGCTGATCCCGTAATAAGGTATTATTAAACTTCACCAAAATAGATTTACGCCTTCTGATATAAATAGCCTGCATAATATCATTTACACCAATATTGAATTTAAAGTAGGAACACAAATCCACAACAAAATTTGCCAGATCATCAAGACCATCAGGTACACCAGAGATGATTATGTCAGAACGGTTAAACTTATATTGAAGTGCATTGTTTGCTAGTTCAAGCTCATATATTTTATTTTTAGTAGTGTTTTCACAATTAATCACCAAATTTCTGCAAGACATTATTTCATCCTTGAAGTTTTGAATATTTGAAGACAGCTCCGTACGAATCTCATTTATAGCTGATTCAAATTTGTTGTTTATTTCTGTCTGCACATGTTTAAAATCTGCAGCCAAACTACTTAAACATTTTTTTACTCCAGCAAATTCACTACGCATTTCCTTTTTAAAAGATGCATCAGTTCCCGTTGCGTCTACAGGGTTAGCCATGCAATTCTTACAAGTAAACTTTAAATTGCGATTTTTATCAAGGACTTGGAAAAGATCTTTTGATACGCCTTCACAGTCTGCATGAAACCACACATCACAAGACGTACATAACACACTGCGTTTCCCTGCTACACTCTGTTTGCAAGTTCCACATAAATAAACTGGGGCCATTTTAGAATCAGCTACTCAACAATCAGAATTTGTTTTTTCTTTAAATCAATTTTAAGGCACAATATACATAAATAATTTGGTTTCCAAAAATTATGTTCTTTAATATGCTGACAAATTATAACGGTACTCAATTTTTCAATTACACAGTGTATTTATGTGTGCAAAAGAAACAGCAAAACTCGATGCACATGTATAGGTGAGATCAAATAAATCACGTTTTTTTCCAAGGAAATTTTTGTTTTATGAAATTATTATGAATATTCAATAATTTTACAAAAACTTGGTTTTAATTCAAAATAATTAGTTTCAATTAACTTTTTATGACAAGTTTTTTATTTTTCTATAGTCTTTTTACACTTTAAAATAAATTTCCAATCAGCAGTATTAATTTTACGTCTACCACGACATAGTGTTGCCAACTTACTTATATTATTATATTTGTTTAGAAACAAATTAAATTCAAATCAAATCTTTAGATATTTTAGGTTGATAATTTTTTCTGTGTATATAATATTCAAAAAAATATTGAAATCATTTATTAAAAAACTTAGCTGCTGTTTAAATTTTTATAGTGTTTTACATTTATTTATTTATTTTTTTTTTGCTAAAGATATTGAGCAAAAAAAATTATATTAAGGAAATGATTAGAAGATATTGCAGTTTTTGTTTTCAAAATAATTAAAATTTAGGAAAATTCATTTTAAATTGAATGAATCATTAATTAAATAAGTACAACCTTTATGGCGAAAACTATTTATTAAGCACAAGTTATGGCGTTTTCTTTTCTGGCAAAAATGTCACAATTTTTTTGCACTTTGTCCTCAAATAACCTTTTTGTGTTCTTTTCTAAAAATAAGGTAAACACTTTGAGAGGGTGCCGTGTTTCTTTCTGAAAATGTTGCCTTATAAAAGGCAAAAAATGCTACATTTTCTGCGTTCAAAAAATTTACAGGGTTGGATGTTGCCCTGTTTTTTTGGTTTATCGAACTCATATGTATATATTGCAAAGTTTTTGGCGAGAAAACTGCTGGCTTCTGACACAGAAGATCGCGAGTTCGAACCCATATTGGTAACACATTTTTTTATATTTTATTTTTTGTTAAATTTAATTTACGTTTTTTTTAATTTGTTTTTGCTATTTTTTTTTTATTTTTTCTTTTTGTAAGTATTTAATAATTTTTATTATCAGAAATTCGCTTACAAACAAAATTATTAAAAAAAGGTTTAATTAAAAAAAATGTATGGATCTAAATCCAAATTTTTTATATAATTAAAAAAACAAAAATTAATTATTAAAAAAAAAAAACATTAACTTTTTTTAAAGTTTGCTGGGATTCGAACCCGAACCTTAACAACACTAAAAAACAGATTTGTTTAAATAAATGTAATAGGTGATGAAATTGTGTTCTATTTTGATTGTAAAAATGCTTCATTTTAGTGAGGCCGAGGGCAAAATTTTAAAAATGTTGCACATTAAGAAGGCAACACTTTTATCCAGAAAAGAAAACACCATTAGTTAAAGCTGCTGCATACAAGGAATTTTTTTTAATACAATTAAATAAATAATTATATAATATTAATAAAAACTTTAAAATTTTGTTTTTGATAAAAAAGAAATTATTTGGAATTGATTAATTGATTTTTTAAACAACTTTTTATATTTCAATAATAAAGAAAATTTACACTTTTTGAAAAATGGAATGTTTGAATTTTTTTTTTTTTTTAATAATAAAATTATTGAGATTCAAATTATGTCTGTGTTTTCTTTTTTGTAACCTTTTAATACATTGCTTAATTTACTATTTCATATGATTATTTAAAAAGAAAAAGAAATTTTTTGTTGGCTTAACTTAATATATAAATATCTTTCTAATATTGCATATATGTTATATATAATTTTCGTTTAAAAAATTTCTCAAAAAAAAAAAATTTGTATCGTTTCATGTGATGTAAAAGTTATAGAAAATATTCGGCACAGCCGAATTTATTAAACTCAACACTATAAAGAAAAAGATTTTTAAAGCTGTTAGATAAAAAAATATATAAATCTGGTTAATTTTGTATAAGTAACTTTTCTAAAAAAAAAAATAGACCTGCTAACTTATCTCACATTTACCAAAGTTTAGGGCTTAACTATAACTCTGTATGTCAAATTTATATAGAAATATTTGTGCTTAAAGTTGAACTCTGTTTATTTTTAGAAAAGTTACTCGCCCTTAGTTTTTTAAAATTAATTTTTGTTTTCATAACAGTGTTGAGTTTTTTGTTTTTAAGCAGATCACAGTTTTTTTTTTTTTTAATAATTAATGTTGTCTTTTGTCTAACATGATTATTTCTTCACCACTATCATCATTATATAATACATCCTGTTCATCATCCATATCGTGACGTTGTATACCATCCACACCATCATCATCGTCGTCATCGGATTGTATAATACGTTTTAAATCATCATCGTCATCATCATCAAAATAAGGTTTTATAGTCATGCCCTCTGTTAAAAATTTTTAAAAATTATTTTTTTTTCAAAAAATTTAGTCAAATTTAATTTCTTAAATGTCAGTCCAATTTGATTAAAGTTAGTAAAATGTTATTCAATGAAAATGAAAATTATTCAAGTTCGAGGCCATACTCTATATTTTTCATTAGGATATTGTCCTAACAAATAATCTATAGAGTTTTTTGTTTTCAAATTTATTATTTGACCCTTTCAGGAATGTGTTGATAGATCTATTTCGGGAATTTTCTAGGTTCCCATCATCAGAACACGTTTTGAAAGCGGTAACAATCCCATGCCAAACATCAAACATTCATATGAACTAGTTTACTCACTACATGAGAACTAATATACATATGAGTTTGAAGTTAAAGATTATAACCATTGAACAAAAAATAAATTGAAAACTTGTTTGATGTTATTTATTTAAAAAGTTTATAATGAATTTAAAATTAGTAAAACTTAATACAGTCGTCGCAAAAATCAAAGCATACAAAATAAAAAATTAGTTTCTGTTCTTTTTCGTTATTATTAGAAATTCGCTAACATTTTTTAACTACAAGTTTGATATAATTTATATTAAAAATAAAAATTATGTTTTTTCGACCTTTAATTGTGTAATGAATAATTTTAATTTTTTATTTTTAACTACACTATAATGATGGAATTTCCAATCACAAAAATTAGATTTATATGATAACACTACTCTACGGCAAAAAAAAAACTTGGGTTTGAAAAGCTAAATCCAAATTTTATTCTCATTTGCAGTTTTTGAAATTTCTCGGTTTTTATATTTAAACCATTAAATCAATTTTTTTGAGTACACTTTGCTTAATATTTCGAAATTGAATCACAAAATCATATAATTGTGAAAGGGTGTTTAAGGGGGGCCATGACATTAGCCGTTTTTTGAAATCGACTTTTTTTATAATTTTGTATTTTAGTAAATATTCTTAAGATTCTAAGAAAAAAAATTTCATGAAAAAATTCCTACGGGTTCAAAAGTTACAGCCGGATTAGTGAGAGCGCATTTTTAATTTTCGCGCTACCTACGTACGGCAGCTGGTATATACTTGTTTTACTTGCTACCTGACTTTTGGTGGTTATTATTTCGTACCTACTTGAAGGGTGGTTTTTTTTTGTGTTTTTGAATTTGAATTTTAAAAAAACAGCACAACACAAGATAACGAAGGCATACAGTACGAAGCAGACATGGCAGATTGAAGGTAACCTTTTTTTCTTTGTTCACAAACTTTGAACACGATTATCTCGAAACCATGTTTTTCGTACTGGTTGCGGCACTAGCGGGTTCATTTTTTGACGATTTTTTTTGTATTTTTTTAAACTTGATTCGATATCGTATGACACGAGCTTTTTTTTAAATTTTTTTTTTTCGATTTTTTATGAATTTTTAAAGTCAACATCATCAAAAATTGAAAAAACATTTAAAAAAAGCTCGTGTCATACCTTAACCAATTTTGTTAAGATTTAAAAAAGTAATTTTTTTCCAGATCGGACAATTTTGGAGACACCCAGCGCTGCAACCACGAGGCCCCATTTTTTCTCTGCCGCCAGTTTGGAGCTCTATAAAACCATGTTGGAGTGAAAAATATATTTTTTGAATTTTTTTTCTTGTAATTTGTTCAATTCTCTACAAATTTTGGAAAAATGTTTGTTTTTGACTGAGTTATGAATTTTTAAAAAAAGGTCTGTTTTCTTTGCCCCGAATGTAATGTCCCCCCTAAAGGAAATTTAAAATTTAACTTTTTTTGTATAATTACAAATGTTATGCATGTTAAAATTTTTTAATATTTAATCATTACCCGAGTAAAAAAATGTATATATAATTATATATATATTTATATAAAATTATATATAATTATATTAAATAAATTATGAAAAGTTTTTCGACCTTTGAAATGAATGACTTTATTAAATAATTAAGCTCTAGGTCACGTTTGTATTTATAAAAATTGCTTATTGGTTTGACAGACAACATTAGGCAGAAGGTTGCGGATAATGGGGTTTGTGTTTTATTGTCGTTGGACTTGGCAAAAGCTTTTGATAAGGTTAATCATTCTCTTTTGGTTCAAAAGCTGAATAGGCTCTTTAATTTTTCTGGATCTGCATGCAAATTAATTTCTTCTTATCTATCAGATAGAATGCAATATGTGTTCAGTAATGGCACTTGTTCTGGAATGCTTCCTGTTTTTAGTGGTGTTCCCCAAGGATCTGTTCTTGGGCCTCTACTTTTTATTATGTTTATTAATGATCTTTTTGATATTTTGTCTAACAATATGTGCTTTCCTTTTGCGTTTGCAGATGACGTTCAGATTCTATTTAAGGGAGATAGGCAATTCCCTGATGTAATGCAGAGTATGATTGATTATACTGCTAATTTACTTGGCAATTGGATGTCTTCGAATTATCTTTATGTTAATTATAGTAAATCTAAGGCTATGTTATTTGGTGATAGTGATATTTATAACTTTACTATTAATTTAGATGGTAATGCAGTTGAATTTGTAGAAAAATTTAAATGTCTTGGTGTGACTATAGATTCCAAGTTAAGTTTTCAGGATCATGTCAATGCGGTTGTTTCTAAAGTTAATTTTACTTTGAGAAAGTTGTATAGCTTGGATGTTATACTACCATTTAATGTCAAGCTTAAGGTTGTTCATGGGTTGATTATGCCAATATTTTTATATTGCTTAGAAGTGTACTCTGGAGCTTTAGGTTATGTGATGAAGAAGCTAAGATTGGCTTTTAATCGTGTCATGAGATATTTATACTCTCTTAGATTGCGTCATCACATTTCGTCTTATGTTTTAAAATTTTTGGGATGTTCGTTCGATAATTTTGTTCAAATTAGGTGTATTTTACATTTTTTTAAAATATATAAATTGCAAACCCCGAAATTTTTGTATAATTTTTTTAAATTTGGTAGATCTACTAGGAATAGACAATTGGTTATTCCGAAACTTACACCACTTTTGGGGCGATCTTTTTTTGTTAGAGTTGCCCGTGAGTATAACAAATTACCACTTACTTTAAAATCGTTCGATTTTTCTATTAATACGTATAGGAAGAAAATTTTTCTATTATTTTCACGAGACACTTAATTTTTTTAGGTTTGGGGGTTTTTGTTTTTAACTAAGGCTTGTTCATGTTTTTTTTTTCTCGTAACATTGGGGACTTAATAAATAAATAAACTATTATCACTCCTTTTTTTTATATTTCTTGTTTATTTTTAATAATATTGTATTTTAATTATTATCTCTTTATTATTATTTTATTTATGTATATCAAATTTTATTGTTTACTTTGTATAATTTAGTAGAAATTTGTAACCGATTATGGCCTTCAGGCTAGGTTACTGAAATGAATAAATAAATTAAATTAAATTAAAATTTCCTTTATTATTTTATATATCTCCAATATTTCGTCATTCTTTGAATGGCATTTTCAGGGAGTATGAACAAACAATATTAAAAACAAAATTTGTCTGCCGCTAAAAAAAATTTGTTTTTAATATCAAACTGCGTATGTGATCTTCAAAAAATATAAAATTTTAATATCTTTTATATTTCTGAAGACACACTAATCGATTTGATAAGATATGCCAATATAAAAAAAAATTGCAATTACGTTTACGCTGAAAGCGTAAAAATGAAAAATCTTTGAAACTTCTATTTATTGAAAAAACAGAGTTACATATTTTGGAGAGCTACGATGTATTCCTAACTGAGAGCACATATTTTTTTCAACATGTAGGATTGCAACATCAGGATTATCATCCACCAAAGGTTTTAGGCTATTTCATTTTAAGCTGAAAAAGTTATACCTAATAGAGTTGAATAATTTTAAAAGTTACAAGCAAAATTAGGGTGAATTATGGTAAAGGGTGATTTTTTAGCAACTTTCTTTTTGGCAACACTGTTTTTGGCAACTCAGCTGTTTTCGTGTAACATGTTACTGTTAAACATGTTCAGTTTGGTCTATAATTTAACCATGAATCGACTTACAGACGAACAACGCTTGCAAATTATTGAATTTTATTATCAAAATTCATGCTCGGTTAAGAAAGTGCATAGTGCACTTCTTCCAAATTATGGTCAGTTTGGGCGGCCTTCAGAGGTGGTTATTCGGAATCTTGTGACTAAATTTCGCATCAAATTTACATTATTGGACATTAAACCACCAACACGCATACGTAGAGTGCGAACAGAGGAAAATATTGCAGCAGTATCCGTCAGTGTTCTTGATGACCGTGAATTATCGATTCGGTGCCGTTCGCAGCAATTTGGCCCTGTTACTATACTACGTGGAAAATTTTGCGGAAGGATTTGGGTGTAATACCTTTTAAAATACAGCTGATGGAAGAATTGAAGATACACAACCTACCACAACGGCTAACTTGATGAACATCCACTTTTTTATCAGAAAATTGTCTTTAGCGAAGAAGCTCATTTCTGGTTGAATTGATACGTGAACAAGCAAAATTGCCGTATTTGGTATGAAGAGCAGCAAGAATCATTGCAAGAACTGCCAATGCATCCTGAAAAATGCACTGGTTGGTGTTGATTATGGACCGGTGGCATCATTGGGCCGTACTTTTTCAAAGACGACGAAGGGAGGAACGTTACTGTGAATAGCGAGCGCTACCGTGCGATGATTACAAATTTTGTTTTGCCCAAAATGGAAGATCTGGACTTGGGTGACATGTGGTTTCAACAAGACAGTGACACATGCCACATAGCACTCGAAACAGTGGCCCAATTGAGAGGCGAGTTCGGTGAACAGTGTATTTCACGTTTGGGGCCGGTCAATTGGCCGACTAGATCGTGTGATTTAACGCCTTTAGACTATTTTTTGTGGGCTATGTTAAGGCTCATGTCTATAGGGACAAGCCCGTAAAGGTTGACGCACTGGAAGCCAATATTGAAGAATTTATACGTGAGATACCGGCCGATATGTTGGAGAGAGTATGCCAAAATTGGACCCAGCGTATGAACCACTTGAGGTCAACATTTACATGAAATCTTCTTTAAACATTGAATTATATAGATCGTTCTACCGACTCATATAAAGATTTCATACATTTCTCTAAATTTTATGTGTTTTTTTTTAAATCAAATTCGAAAGCTCTTAAAAAATCATTCTTCAGTTTTTAATTGAGTATATCACTGTTATTAATATTAAAATTTTGGATGCTCGCCTGGTCAAATTCGTTGATTTAAAAATGCTGATATCATTAAAATTTAAATATGTATATTGTTCTTAAAATCGTTTAAATCCTGAGTTACATGGAATCGTTCGGTTCCGTAGATTTGCCCATATATTAATCCATGAATTGCAAATTATAAAATTGTCTAAGACAAATTTGTAGACTTAAAACTTTCACATGCTTTTTATTGCGTCGATATAATTATCGCCTTAGGTTATTTCGGAAAGAGGATTCGGAGAAGGAAAATGCTTCCGTAATCCGATTTAAGTCGCTGAGGACTTACACTTAGCCAGAATATCGGCTTGTTGTACGCTCTAAACAATCGGTCCTATGTCACATTCCTACCCCATTTATCGCCTTACTATCACAAGTTATAAGCTCGTAAAACTTGACAAGTTTTTAAAGGTAAGTGTGTAAAAAATGGGTTAAAGGACGATATTTCACCGAATTTGTATAATTTCAATAAATTTCTTGTTTGTATGATTCGATAATTTCGTTCTGCTAAGATGTAAATCCATGAATAACAATAATACACTCATCAAGCAATGTATTTTTGCTGCACTTTGATCTTATATATAGAAAATATTTGCATATTTATAAATACTACATACTTGGAAAAAAATTGAATTTTCAGTTTGTATGCTTTGGTATTTTCGCGGACTGTATTATTCAAAGTTAATTAAAATTTAGCAAAATTGTATAGAAAATTGTATTTTAGTAAATATTAAAGGTTTTAATACTTACTTTTAATAGGAGATCTAAATAATTCCGTTTCACCATCATCGCCATCATCTTCGAAAAGTTCTTTACCTTTTTGAGGTAGCAACGAGAAATTATAATATGGTTTATCTGCTCTATGCCTGCGAGCCAATAAAAATTGAGCACATAATATACACAAAACAACTCCAGTAATGATAACCAAACTAGCCAATATAATAAATACGAATCTGGGCATACCCATAACATGTTCATTTCGATTTAAACGGAATACCACATTTTTAATGTCCGATGATTGTGAGCCCACATTAAGCAAACGTGTTGTCTCTAAATAATAAGGAGCCTCCACTTTCAAAGTTATTTCTCCTGAGGGTACGTTTTTTAAAACATATGAACCCATGCTATCAGTAAAATTACGTATATATTGCTTAATTATAGGTTTAACTATAGAAACCTTAGCATGTTTGACAGGATGATTAGACCAATCTAAAACAAAACCGGTTACAGTAGCTGTAGCATCACTGTGTAAACTTCCTATGTGACCCAAGGCCTGTACTTCACTATGGCCAGTAATCAAAGTAAATGGTGATAACTTTATAACACCCAAACTTAAAATTTGTCCCTCCTTTACTTGTATTTTAGAAATATGTGATTCATAATTTGGTGCACTAACTTCCAGAGCATACATTCCATCAGGTAATAACAATTGGAAACGGGCAGCATTTTTACTAACATTATAAACAGGATTATGATCTATTACTCTGATAAAAGCTTCTCTTATGGGTTGATCTTCTTGATTGTGTACAAAACCCCAAACGCCAGTATCGACCAAATGCAAGAAATTTTTAAATTTCTCTATATTTTTGCGCCAAATTGAAGCGATGTCCGGTTGATCTGGCATGCTACAGCAAGATAAACCCAAAGTGAACATGGGTATATTGTACATTTTATAAAATAAATTTGTTAAACGTTCCGTTATATCATGTCTCAAGGTACGTGTAGAAGTGCTGGAGCATTGAAGAGGTGAATAACTGAATTCGGTTTTTTCAATATTATGAGCAAACTTTTCAAATATTTGTTCGCCCTTGGGATATCTACAAAAAGAAAGGAAAACGACATTAATTAAAAATAAATTTAATATATTCTTGTTTAAAAAAAAAAAACTTATTATGTTAATTTTTAATCAGGAAATAATTGGTCTTGAAAAAGAATAATAACTTTTCAATTGCAAATTTTAATAAAAATAAATTCTTAACTCACCTTAATTCTGAGGATCCAGCGGTAAATGTTAACATTAAATCAAATCTTTGATTGTCTAAAAATTGTATTAATAAATCTCTTCTTTTTTCGGATTCTGGACTTAAAATACGCTCTCCTAATTCATTACCCAGCACAGGATCACACATTGTATTGCTTTAAGAATAATCAAAAATTACATTAACGTTTGAGGTTTGAAAGATTTACAATAGTAGATATAAGAAAAAATTTAAGAGCATATATTTAAATAGCATCTAAGTACTCACTTCTTATTATACATTTTGAATACACTCTCAAAATTCTCAGTAACCGGCAAAATATATAAAATACTACTCTGCAGTAATTTGAGAATCAGAGGTTCCCTTAATTTATATCCCTCGATTATGTGGCGTACCAAATTCATTGAAATTTCACGACCCAATGGGGAAACTGAATCAAAGAAGGAACTCAAAACTAAAATTTTAAATTTACTTTCCTCAGGAGCACCAATCTGAAAAGTAATAAAAATGTAATAACAAGTAAAACTAAAGCATATACAACTGGATCCATGATCAATATTCTTGATAATCAAAATGTATCTTCCTACTTACATCTGACGTTAACTTTATAGAATTATAATAAAAACCAAATTCAGATTCAGCATAACCAAAGGTAGCTATTTGACCATTACGAGCTTCGAATTCAGCCAAAGTAGATCTCAATTCAGAATTTGTATGATAACGAGTGCGTACAACATTTTCAATAATACGATAATCATTAGCCGAAGCCCAATGTTGAGGATCATCACGCATCAGAGTAATATCTAAACGTATATTACGTTGAACGGAATCCAATTCAATTTCCTCACGTTGGGGAGTAAAGCTGGAGTGAAAATAAACGAGATTTAACATGCTTAAAAATTTAATATATTTATATTTCAACCTACCCATCAGCCAATACTGTTATATTATGCCTACCCGGTAGAGCTAACTTCCAATAATCACCATACGTAGCTGTATAAACAGGATGTTTAGCTCCATCTAATGTTATGGCAGCACCCGTCACCGGAGTACCAATAGAACTTCGCACAAAACCATGTACAGCATTATGAACCTGTTCAATAAATAGCAGCAGTGGCTCACGATTATCTTGCCAATATTTTGGTAATTCTTCTGCCATAGGAAACTTATCACAACCCAATTCCAATGTTAATTCCATTACACCAGCCTTAACATAATTCCAATCTTGCATACCACCGGTAACACTATACCATTGGGCTCCATTTGTTATGCCATCTTGAAATACTTCACTTTTGAATAAAGGACAAGGATTGCCCAAATGCATAGTGGGATGTGCTGTAGAGTATATTTTAGCTAAATGTTGAAATAATTCATTATCTTCGGTAGGATTTAATTTTCTACCCACGCCCGACATTCTTAATCTAGTCATAGGATCATTAAAATCATTTTCATTGTCATCAAAAGGATAGTTTGCTACCAAAGAACCACCATGTAAATTGGCCGACAACACAAAGGGTATGGAAAGTGTCCAATTCATTAAGGCCAACACTTCAGGTTCCGTTACTTTATTATACTTATCGGTACCATATTGATCGGGAAAATTACGATTTAAATCCACTTTATTAGCATTAGCTCTACCCAAACCGCTTGTTTTATCACCTTCCTTAGATATTTCATAGCCATCTGGATTCATGGAATACAAAAAATGCATTCGCGTATTATTCACCATTCTCGTTATACGATCATCAAAGTTATAACGTTCACAAATGTATTTGGTTAGAAGCAACAGCATTTCTTTGCCCACCACTTCATTACCATGCATATTGGCTACATATTTAAATTCTGGTACACTTGGTACATGTTGGCCGGGTGTGGCGAATATTTCCATTACCCATAGATCACGATTTTGTACAGATTTTCCTATAGAATAAAGTCTTGTTATGGACGGATAAGAATCAGCAATATCACGTAGGAAACTGGATGTGATAAGAAAAATAAAAGAATCTTTAAAAAAAAAAAACACAAAAAAAGAGAAAGAAAGAGATATATAATGGGTCGAAATCGACCATGTCACTACAATATTAGAGCTAGGTCTAAGCTCATCGCAGGATCCAAAATGTTTCGATATAGATATTTATGTATTTTGATTTAGCTTATGCTTTTTGAGTTCCAGCTAAATTTTTATGAAGAGAATGTTTTTGATTTTATGTCCAGCAGTGGTTCAATCCAAAATCGATTGTTTTTTTTAAATTCAGTCATAATGTATCTTTAATGACTAATCTCAGACGTTTAGACAAGTTTTTGTACATTGTGGGGATCATTTTTATCAAACAATAGTCAAATACAGTTTGATCCTAATGAAAAAGGTTGCAAACATCTTTAAACTTAGAGAAAAAAATCTTTTTAATTGATCAGATTTTTTTTAACGGCTCTATCCGAAATTTATGTAATAAAAACAAGAGTTCAATATGACAATTTTAACGTTTTTAATTTTTTTTATAATTATTTCCAATAAAATGGATATCAAACGGCAGGTATTTAAGAGACAATTCAAATTGTGCTTCAAAATATTTAAAAAAGTTTTAAACAAAAATGGTTAATCTCTAGATTTTGTTGTCTCCTCATCTTAATCGAAGTAAATCATACCGCAAACCTTCCTTGTGAGCCCAGCAAAAGCACCAGTTTTACTCACAGCGAATGCGTTCAAATTAAAATGAAAAAACGCATTTTTACATTGGCTTGGCATAGGCAAGAAGGTCTTTACGCTTGTATATGACTGCATTGCACTTCATAAAAACGAGTGATTCGATGTTGGGATGTTCTTTTTTATACGTATAATAAATTAATTTTTTAAGTGTTCAAAGAGTGATGAAAAATAACTTCTTGCGAATGCATTTAAATGTATATTTAACAAGCGATGTTTGGTATTAAAAAAGCATTTTGAACAAGCATAACGAACAAGTGTTCAATATATTTTTGATCAATGGTGATCATCTTTAACTTCGAACTCATATATTAGTTCTCATTTAGTGGGAAAACAAGGTTATATGAATGTTTGATGTTTGCACGGGATTGTCACTTCTTTTAAAACGTGTTCTGATGATGGTAAATTCCCGAAATAGATCTATCAACACATTCCAGAAAGTGGTCAATTAATAAATTTAAAAACAAAAACTCTATAAATTATTTGTTAGGACAATATCCTAATAAAGAAATATAGAGTATGGCTTCGAACTTGAATAATTTTCATTAAATCCAAAAATAATCAAATAAATATCATTTCGCCCAACTAAATCGAAAGAAAGTCCAGTTGTAATTATATCTATAAAATCAGACTAGAAAAGTTTTTCATTTTTGAAAGTAATTTTGTTTGTTTTCTATTTTATTTAAAATTTTGAGTGCATAATCTTGGTATATATTGCGTATTAACGAGTTCTTTATTAGAAAAATATTTTAAATGTTCTTTAAAAGTAACTTTGGTCTGCTAACCACACAGTTCACAGTTTTCGAGACCCACAAATTCCTTTCAAATTTGAATCACAAAAATGTAATAAAGTAACTAAGTAACTCTTTGAAAGTTGTGCTTTTTTTTAAAAAAACTCTGGTTTCTATAAAAAAAAAATGGTTTATTTAAATCTTAATATGAAAAATAAGATCAAATCCTATCATTTTGATGCTGTTTAGTTTTAATTTAAAGGTATTTATTTTGAAAGTCATTTAAAATCAATTTTTGGAAGTAGAAATTCTGCATATACGGCTTCTTTCATATGCACTTAAAAATGCATTCTTGAAGAATGCATTTCTATTTTTATTGCTGGAAGTCTTTTCAAGAGCGAGTATCTTTTCAATATTTATCACCATACATAGAGAATCGTAGATCTTTAAATATGGCTTTCCAATTGTGGAATGTCAAGAGTATACCTTTATACACGTTATTCAGTCGCATACCTAATACAGTGTCAAATGTTAGTCACCCTAATTGAATGTGTTGCTAATTCTAAAAATATAAGACGGAATCTGCAGTTTTATGACGAGTCCGAATGACAAGATTAAGCGCTTCTCATAGCGGAAATTAATTTTGCCACCATCTGGTTGCATATGCAAAATCTGAACTGAAACACCAACAGCCCCTTTAATATTTTCATTACTATGTCTTATAGAAAACCGGTAGTGAATCTATCATAGATGCACCCAGAAAACAGACTCGGTCATGGCTACTGTATTTATTGCTAATCGAATGTTTCTGTTACTGAGACCGAATTTTTCGGTTGTGATAACAATCATTCGATTAAAACTATAGATATTTTTACAAAATACAATTTAACTTGATTCAACAGAAAAAATTCTGTGTGCCTATCCAAATAAAGACCAATCACTGGTGTTATAAAAAGTCATTTGTATTCAAACGATTATATTGTTGAAATTCATTTGTGGATCTTAAAAGTAATCTATTTAGTATAGAATAGGAATTGACTTTTGAATTAAAGAAGATTATTATAGGTCTTTTGTGTTTGTTTCATAAAGATAATACCAAGTTAGGATAAATTTATAATTTTACAGAGAAATTATTTCTCAATTTTCTCTTTATCAAATCGATTTTTGTTGGGTACCAACATTAGCTGAACTGACTTTTTAATAAAAAAAACTGTTTTAATCGTTAAATTATTAAGTGGGCGTGGCCATTTAGGTAAAATCTATATGTTCGGATCTATTATGTCCTATTATCTCTGGGTATACTGTACTCTTCAAAATGAATATCATTGAAAAACTTAAAGATATTTATTCTATGCAGCAAATGTATTGTCGTTTAGGCTTTTCTAAGTTGCTTGGATTGTAATACAGTTTATTTTTAATGTAAATTTCAGTCATTTGCTGAACAAAGTTAATTTTTTACTAATCTTGTAGTTCATTTGAAAAAAAAACAAACCACATCAAATGACTGTTTTTATGATTTTACATTAACTTTTTACAGTCGTTTTTTGTTATTTAAAAAAATAAAACAAAATAAATGTTTGTTTATTTTTTACTAACATATGTATTTCATTTTTACTACAATTGTTAGTAATTTTTTGAACAGTAAAAACAAATGACAAATGTTAGTTGAATTTAAGGAAATGTTAGTTGTCTTTTCATCAAGTGAAATTTCCTTTGTTTTTGACTACATTTGCTGTCGTCTTTACCTACATAATATAATTAGTGCAGCTTTTTGCTATATTCGGGAACTTATAAAATCCCGTATTATGATTTATTCACAAAATTTGTTATGATATCTAAAAGTCCTCCCTATTGCAATCAAAACTCTGGTTTAATATTTCTTATATCTTATTTCTTCTTTGAGAAATCGTCCATGATATTTATAGCGAAAATTCTATGTACTATGTATTTTAACGGACAATTTTCCGGGAATGAATAAGATACTGGAAAGATTAAAACAGAATTTGAAAGACGACCGGTAGGACTTTTAGATGATGCAACACATTTTGTGAATGAAGCTTAATTCGCGATGTTTTAACGTCCCGAATATAGAAAAAGTCCGGGGTTTTTAAACTATTCAAATTTGGATTAGAAAAGTATACTTTTGTCTCAGGTTCTTGACCTCTATAAAATTTTATAGATCTGTGGTGTCATAACTTTTAGATTTGTCATCAGATTTTTTCTAAAATGAAAATCGTATACACACCGAGTAGTAGTTCCGAAAATAAGTATACACTTCCGGAAAATGTTGATATGCTTTAATGTACTATTACAAACTCAACAAACAGTATATCATTGGAAATCTTATTAAATTAGGGTTTTTAAATAATTCATATTTATAATCTTTCCAATGACATAAATCTTATTAAATTAGGTTTTTTAATTCATATTTATAATCTTTCCAATGACATACATCTTATGTCGTTACGGCCTGTGCCAGAATATTCAAGGTTATAATACAATTGTATGCTTGTCTTTACTAGTGATAAATCTCATTTAGCTTACTTAATTTTAAATATAAAAAAAAAATGTTTTATACAAACTTTTCCATTGATGTATAATTATGATGTTCAAATTTTGTAGGCGTTAAAAAGCCGCCATTTTTTTCAATATCCTTAGCGTTATTGGCACGTTCTACTTTCAATTTACGAAAATCACCTAAAATGATATATAAAATCCATGATGATATAAAAAGATAGAATAATGACTAGGAAAATGTTAAAAAATAAAATGATTCAACTAAATGGATGCAAGAAATATGAATAAATTACAACCAAAAACCAATAATATGATGAATATTAAAAGCCAATTCCACACTACTAAATGGTGCAATTTTCAAAATTACAAAATAAAAATTTTCCAAACATGAAGATTATGCCAAAAAAAAAAAACAAAAACCAAAAATATTGGAGAACAAATTTTAACCTAAATACCAATGAAATGAAAAAATGTTAAAAGGAACTTAATTTCTTTTTATTTCTCCCAAAAAGTTTTTTTTTGTTTGTTTTTGCTTAATAAATTTTATTTATTAGCAACATTTTGTTTTATCGTTACACGTTACATACACAGAAATAGAGATTTAACAATAATTGCAATATATTTATATAATTTTTTTTGATATTTATTTGATTTTAGGATACAATTATAATTTATTAAAATAAAATATAGACAAAAATTGTATTTTTTTTTAATAACAATTTGTATAAATTCTGATACCATATAATTAATTTAAAAGGACTTTTATTTTTATATATAATAATTTTATTTTGTTAAAAATATTAAATTTATGTTAAAAACATGGTAATTTGTTAAAATTTATAAAACGTATTTTTTTAAAATTATTTGTTTTTGTGTTAGTAAAAAATGAAAGTGTCTGAAACTGTTTTTATTTCAATAAAAAAGTAAACAAAAAATTAGATAAAAGTTTTAAAAAATTAAAAAAAAAAAAATATTAAAACTGTCTTTTTTTTTAATTTAAAACACTGATCTTGGATTACACTGAGAACTTTAAAAACTAATAGCTAGGGCAACCTAAAACAAGCCAGTGGATGTTTTTTATTAAAAAAAAATAACTAGTTCGTTTAAAAAGAAGTTTTGATCTTAAACTTACAAAGAAAAAACTAAAAACGGATTTCTATTAAAAAATGTATTGAATCAATTAATATTTAAATTGATTTTGCACCAATCACGGCAATGATACTATCAGTTAAACCTTTTATTAAAATTAAGAAGGAAAAAAAGTTATAAATAACTTCTACAAAAAAAATATATGATACTCACAAATAAAAGTGTGATCTATACGTTGGTATGTGTGTTTTTTGCAATGCTGAGTCTGTTTCTGTGTGTGCTTGTTTTGTTTGTTAACTTCAAATGTATTGGGTATTTTATACTGAAATTTTTCTATTTATGCATACAGTGTATGAAAAAATAATATGATAATTGCGTCTAAAATAAAATATGTATTCATATATTTAAAAGTCAATTAAAATATTAATTGATTCAATTAAATATTTGTTTAGAAACAAATTAAATTCAAATCAAATCTTTAATTAGATATTTTGGGTTGATAGGTTTTTCTGTGTATAAGAATTTTAAGCTATATTAGCTAGAGTTATTTTTTAGCTTATTTTTCATTATTTAATTATTTTTGCTTATTTTGCTAGCATTAGTTTATTTTTGCTATTTTTCAAATTAAGCTTTCTCTTTTAATTAATTAAATTAAGCTTTCTCTTTAATTAATTTTTCAAAAATAGAGTTTAAAATAGTTCATTCAATAGTTCCCGAATAGTTCATTCATACATTTCCATAAACAAAGCACACTGTACTGTAGATATAGACAAAATTAAATAGAATAATAAAATTCAAAATCATCTCAAACTATTACAAACAGCCGTGTTTGGTGTTTTAAAGAAAAATAGTATGTACACAATTTGGGGTTCACAAGTTTTTAGATAAAAAACATGTTTTTAAGCTTCTTTATTTCAACCGAATAATTTTGCCGAATAGTGCTACTTTTGGGCATTCGTTCGAATAGTAATAACATGCCGAATATACCGAATAGTAACCGAATATTCGTGACATCTCTACTTATTATGCTGTTTTCCTGGCTTTGTTTAAATAGCTTTAAACATGGTTTGTAGAGCTTTTTTTTGAGTTTCCCTACTTACAAACTTTTACTCTTAATATTATGTATATTTTCTCTAAAAATTTTGATTTCTCTTTGAAATATTACTTATGACATTTGTCTTTTTTTTCGATAACATTTAAAACTTTGTGTAAAACTCCCTGTAAAATTCATATCAAATATACAACTTGAATTCTTTTCAATAAACATTTAACATTCCTATAATTTTTCAATTATTTAAAAATTGCACATAAATTTGTTAAGACATAATAAGTATAAATATTGTTGACATATAAATTGCTGTTTTTTTTGACGTACAGCTGTGTAAACTTATAATTCATGTCAGGGATGGATAACCGAGAAAACCCATTTGCAGAAAAACCATTAATAATCTGAGGATTTGTTTCTTTAAGAAATGGCTTCTTAGGGAAACCATTATGAAGTTTTTTTTATATTAAACTTTTAAGTACATTAAGATTTTGAAAAATCTAGAGATTCTACAGTTCATTTTGCTTTGGATTCTGAATACCTACTTTACGTTTTCTATTCTTTGTAACGTTTATGTAAGCAATTATTTCTCTATTTGTTCTGTATTTATATGTAAATGTATAAGGCATTCAATATCGTGATCTATGAATTCTATAGGTAAGTACACACAAAGAATAAATTGGTTGAAATTCCATTGTAACCAACAAATTTTAATTATTATTCAATAATTTTAATTGTAAGTACTTAAAATTGATCATCAGAATAATTAAACTATATTGTGAACAGAAATTATATAAAAATAACCAAAACACAGTCACAGCATTCAAATTATTGGTTTTTCTAATCAATATAGAAAAAATATTTTCTTCTACATTACTTTTAATACACACAGAGAAATAAAGTGCCAACCGAATTAAAAAGTGTATTTGAATGGTAACAACTTACATTTGAATGGTAACAACATAATTTCAGTTAGTACAACGATAATAACATTAGATTTCTGAATATTTTGGGTGTTACAACCAAAATTCAGTTGAATTTACCGAACTTTGTTCTGAATACGACTAAATTACGACTAAAATTCGTAAAAACCGAATTTGAGTCGAAGTATTTGAATTTCAGCGTATTTTTTCCCTATGTGTACCAACAACCAACCACTTATCGGAGATTTTATCACTTGAATAAAATATTTGCATTTAAAATCGCATATAAGTATCGCCTGCAATCACTCTATCTAAAATATTAGTTTTCGTTACCTATTTTAAAATAGTTTTGGTAACTCTAACCGCATAAATTTTTTTTATTAATACAATAATTTTAAAATAATATAAATTTTTTATAGTTTTGGTAACTCTAATAAAATATTGAGATTAGCAACCGCATTTCTGTTGTACATACAAAGCTATTTTTAGACAAATATTTAAAGTTGAAACTAAAAAATATTCAAGGTTTAAATTCGAAAAAACATATTTAAATTAGGGTTAGGCTAGAGGTAAAGTAATTGGGATATCAAACAAACGGGAGATCGCAGGTTCGAGCCCAGTTCGCGGCACAAGAATTTTTTATTAATAAAATACATGTTGTGAAACGCATGTGAATCTTTTGTATAGAATATTGCATTCCATAAGTATAAAATATGCAATTGTTGTAATAAATATTCGAAATTTGTAAATAAATATCGGTTGTTACAATAGTATTAAAATTTAATAAGTGATAGTACGTTTAACCACAAAAATTCGGTTGTCAAAATATTCGGTTGTAGCTACAAAACAGTTTTCTGTGTGTACTTGATACATTACCAAACAACTTTTTTGTAAGCGAGCAGATAATGCGATTTTTACCATTTATGTGTAAATGTAATCCAGAAAACATATGTATAAACTATAATGTATGAAGCATTGTTGTGATATATGCATTTAAAAAATATTTCGTATTTGCTGGGATTTAAAATAAAAATCCGATCATTGCTGTATCCTATAAAACAAATTCAGATTTCTAGGGATTTTTTATTTAACTTTCAGATATTTTTCTAATAAACTCTACTATGTAGTCTTTGCCAAGAAACTGTAATTTTTTTATATCTTTAGATTCTCATATCAAAACCACTAGAATACTGAATTTTATATTTAATTTGCAAAAAGAGTTCTTAGTATGTCTTATCAGTTACTAAAGAAATTTTGTTAGTAAAAAAGTGCCTATGCACCAAATTTTCCTTCTCTGGACCAACTTGTTCAACATGTGATCATTGCAAAACTCTATAGATACTGATTAAATACATTTTTTATGTACTGCAAAAAGAACCAAGGAGGGAAACTATTGGATTTAGAGCATTTTACTATTTATTAAAGAGAAAAAGAGAAACATAAATATGTATAGTCTGAGTTAAGCTTAAAAATTTAAGCAATTTTGTGCTAAAGCAAAGAACATAAAGACTAAAGAAGAACCAAGGTACTCAACAGCTGTTTAATTTTAAATGCCAACTGGTTTTAAGAGAAACAGTTTTTTAAAGTTTTTTAATGTTTATTTTTTAGTATATAGAAACAAAAGTTTGTGTTAATTATACAAAACTTATGCAGAGAATACATTAAACAACACAAATTAACTTTAACATTTAATTAGAATTGCTTAAAAGCATGAAAATTAATTAATTAATTAAAAGTACCAATATTAGCACATTTTTTTCGAAACTCTTAGAACTTTTTAAAAGAGAGTGTTGGACATGTGTTGGCTATAGCCATCTGAAGAAGTTTTAATTAAAATTAGTTTGAAGATATTTTTAGTGCATTTAAGAGAACCTTTATTTTTGAACGTTCATCTAATACATGATATAAATGTTATGTGGAAGCTGACATTTTTCATATTATATTATTGGTGCACACAGAAAAATAATTGCCAAACGAATTAAAAAGTGTATTTTAATGGAAACAACTTATAAATTCAGTTAGTATAACAATATTTATATTAGATTTATGAATATGTTGGGCTTTTACAACTAAAATTCAGTTGAATTAACCGAACTTTGTTGTGCAAACTAATGTTCCGTTGTGCCAACTCACTAAAATTCGTAATAACCACATTTGAGTCCAAGAAACCGAATTTCAGTTGGCAAATAGCTAAATTTTTCGCTGTGTGTGAACTTCCTGGTCTTGGCCAACAAAAATCAACTTGTTTTATTTTTATGTTTCCGCAGAGGCGTTCAAGTATATTACATTATTCACTATAAGTAGCAACATTATCCACTATAAGTAGCAACTCTACTTCTGAGAAAGGATATTAGGTCCGAAATTGTGACGTTCCTAACTAATATAATAAAAAAATATTTTTAAAGAAGATTGAGTAGTTATAAGAGAGAAAGAACGACAGGTAAAGAGCGAACATATCAGTTATTATATTTCTCGATATTTTTAGCTGATTTCGTAAATTGTGTATCTAGGTTTTATATTTTTTCTAAATCTTTGGGTATTTAGTTTTAATATTTTAAAGAAAACCCTGTTTTGCAAATAAATGAGGGTTACCCAGAAAACAAAATTTTGGAGAGTTTTGAAATTATGATTCATAACAAACTTTGGAAAAGCAAACTTTTTAGAGTCCTTATTTCAAAGCAGAGACCCTAATAGTTATGAATTTAATTTTAAAAAGTAGATTTATATTTGTTTTTAAACAAAACACTTATGAAAAAAAAAAATAACTATATAATTAAAAAATAACAGCTTTGAATTTTTTTTTTAAATTTATGTGGATTCTTTCAAATTGCAAATTTTTGGTGATATTCCAGTGTTAATATTTCATTCATTAATAAAGGATTTTTAAAGTAGTTCTTAAAGGGTTATTTTATAGTAACACTTCAAAAACTAATTTTTCGGAATCGTTAAAAATTTCTCAAAATAGTGGTAAAATTCCCAATAGTCCGTTCCCAAAATTAATATTGAAATTTCCAATTTAACAACACTGCGTATAACAAAAGTACATATTTTCAATAAAATTCATGCACTATAGAGCTTTATAAAGAACAATTTTGCGGTTTTCCGCTTAACAATTGTTAGAATAGAACAGCAGCTCCCCGATCAGTGTTTTAAATATGTATTTTGAATTCTTAAAAATATCTTAATATAATGACTAGAGACATTTGTTAAAAAATTAAGTTTATAAAAAGGGTGACTTGAAAACAAATAACGAAAATGGAATATTCAAACAACCAACAAAATAAGAAAGACAGTAACACATTTGACAAAAAAAAAAAAGAAATAAAATAAACACGGTGAATAACAATGAATTTTTTGTTTAATTTTTTTAAATAATATTTTTTTTTTATTATTATTCATTATTATTGAATATGATTTGTATATATGTGCGTTTTATTTTTTTTTTAGATTAATTATAGTATAATTTTTTGATCGCTATACAATTATGCGTAAAAATTTAATATAAACATAAAAATATACAATATATTACATAGGCATAAAAATGAGAAATGAATTCACGAGAGTTAAATAAGTCTATTAACAACAAAAAAAATTTTGTAGTGAATACCTTTAATACAATTTTTGATTTAGGCAATTTTTTTTTAAGGAAATAAAGTGTTAAACTCAAAGTTGTATACCGTTTTAGTTTTAAAATAATATTTATTATCCACTATGGCGAAAACAAAACCAATATGAACATTTTAAAATCCCAATACCATTAGGAGAAATGGTCTTCCTATTTGATTACATCAATTCCTTTTTGTCCCTAAATTAAAGCGAAATAAACTGGCTTGTGATGCAAACCGATAGATATTGATTTGTAACGGTTTGTGTGAAAATCAAAATTTAAGAAGTGAATAAAGAGGATGAGGAGGATTGAAATAATCAGGACTACCGGTTTACAACTTTTATCTATTTTTTTTAAATTTAAAACTATGCAAAATATTTGTGATTGAAATTTCAAAATCGATCCATTTGAAAAATGCCAGAAAAACACTAAAATATGAGAGCTACCTACTTACCCTTAATATTATCGGTGTTTAAAATATTCATATTAGTTTTAGTTTCGGCATTGTGTACAATTACCGTTATTTTAAAACTGAATCGGTATCCAATATTGATAAAAATTTAAGAAATAACTTAAGTGCGTAATATGAAAAATATGCAAGTGTAAAATTAAGCCAAACATGTATAATTTTGTGAAGAGAACATAACAAGTGAGTAAGTGATAAAGTATGCGAGCGAGAGAACAACTGAGGAAGTGAGGAAAATAAACAAAAGTGTAAAATACCACAAGCTGTGTAAGAGTAATGTAGGTGTATATCTCTATAGTTTTTACATAATTGCTTAAGTCGTCTTAAACGCGGATGCAGTTCATTTTTTATTATTATTACGCATTCCATTAAGCTCGAAAGTAATAAGAAATTTTTTTAACTGTAATCAAAATCTCTTTTAAAATGTAATTTTGTTCAAAATATATAAATTTTCATTAAATCTCAAAACTACCAATTTCGACTTTTATCATGTACGTGTTTTGAGCAAAACATGTGTTTTGGTGAAAAAATGTTTTATTTCAAAACACTTGCAGTGGAAACGTAGTATTAAGCGATTATGTGAAAACAACATAGGTATGTTTGAAATTAAACATTTGCTGGCAATATTAAAATTATAAATTGTTGTTGTTAATTGTGAGAAAAAACAAAAATGTTTGATTTCATAAGAAAGAGTTAATTTAAAAGCTCTTTATTAATGCGATACTATCTTTTCAGTTTACTACAAAAGAGAAAGCTTTTTGGCAAACAAAGATCACTTTGCTTGCTTATTTAATTTCATCTTATAATTTCTCTCTCTCTCTTGTTCTCTCTCTTTAAGAGAGTAAACTAGCAAGAAAAGAGCATAGTTAATTTCTCTTAAAAATACAAAATCAAACATTTTTGTTTCATCTTTGTAATAATGTTATTTCGGTTCGTTTTTCCGTAGATTTAAGGAAACTTTTAAGTTTCTTTAGTTTTTTTAATAGTGTTTAGGGTAAAAGGATGAATGTTTTTTTTTTGTTTTAGAAACTATCAACAACAATTAAAAAAAATTATAAAATATAAATAGACTAAAACCACATTGGATAATTTAATGTCTAAAAAAGTATGGACTATAAAAACTGCTTATACCATCATAATTTGTTTCAATGGGTGACAAGGTAAAGTCCAAACGTTGAGCCACATTGTTGTCATTCTTTATATGAATTTGTTGTGCTGCACTAGTCTGGTAACTGTAACAGAAATATTTTCAAAAAGTAAAAAAAGACACAAAAACATATAAACAAGTTTAATACATGATTATGCAACATTAAAAAGTTAAAATTAATAAACGGAAAACAAAAGTTAATAAAAAAAATATTGAAATCCTACCCAAATGCCATTGCTTGTATGCTGTAGATGCCTGGTGTTAGTAGACGCCAGTATTCTCCTCTGCGTGTAGTACGTATTGGTTTATCTTCCAAACCGGAAACCACAATGGTTGCATCATGTATGGGATAACCATTCACATCTTTAACAACACCTTTTACGCCAATATGTGCTAGTTTTAGTAATTTAAGTAAACTGTGTTTATTACGTTGCCATTCCGCTGGCAATGTATTGGCTGGTGGATATTTGCAGCATGACAATTCAATTGTCAGTTCAAAACAATTACTAAAGGCATAATTAAAATCTTGCATGCCACCGTTAAGCTCATACCAATGAGCACCATTTGTGACGCCATTCGAAAATGTGTCATTGCAATTAGTGCCCTTGCGCATAATTGGATTATTGTCGGCATAAGTATGAGCCATAAGTTTAAAGACACGATCATCGGGTGTTAAACTTTCTTCACAGCATTCATGATGGGCACTAATATATTGAAATATTTTTGATTTTTAGGATTTTTTTTTGCAAATAAATTATACAAAAAACTTGTCAAAAAAGTATAGTATGTACTAAAAACATATAAAACAACCCCGTTTATCGCGGCGAATTTTTCACTTTGAGCTTAAAAGTTTAAGTGGAAGATGTAACAAAATGGTCATCGGATCAAGGATAAGGCAATGTTTAAAATAACTGAGAAAGTTTCAAAACGAAAATGAACTCAAAGGATGTAATAAAATAAGCTCTCATTCAGCTTTCTTAAAATCTTAGACAATTAACAGTTATAGTTTACAAAAAACTATTTTTAGATTTTAAGGTTTCGAATGTGAAATTGTGCTTGGACTTAAAAGAGATGTTACACAATTTACAATGTAAAATAATTCTGGGATTAAAATGGGTTTTCATTGAAAATTAATTGTTTGTAAAAGTAAAAAAGTTGTATTTATTTAAAGATTTTTTTTTAATAAACTACTCAGATTTCGAAATGTCGGGATTTTTATTGAAATCAAATCATTTTAGATAGAAAAAAAGCCGAAATCAAAGGATTTTATGTAGGAAAATGTACTCCGAATCAAAGTGCTTTTTTGGAAGAAAATCTCGTTTAAATTACAGTTCTTTTAAAAAAGTCTATAAAATTCCCGAGTTTACTTTTATGGATGTTTCCATATTATTAAAAAATGCACTTTTCCAGACCTGTCCAAAAAATACTCTCCGAAGAACTCGCTATTCTGTCTGTAGCATAAAAGTAAAAATGAGAAAAAATAACAGAGAAAAGAAAGCGTTAGTGTGAGCACAGAATACGAACTTGACGTACAAAGATTGTTGCTATGAGAAAAAAAGTCCAAATCAACTACGGGACAAAATAAATAAGAATGAGTAACTTTTTAGCAGCCCAATTTTACGTTTAAAGGTTAAAATTGGGGATAAAAAATAACAACATTTACCACTATTTGCGTTTCTTCAAGCTTCTTCAAATAATATACAAATTTGGTATCAAATATAAGGTATTTGGATGGCCTTTCCATTGGTATACAAAAAATAGTTTTAAAACAAAAAAGTTTCGATTACCCTCAAAATATGTTGACAAATGACGAAACCTTTCTTTGTGTGTATAAACAAAAAATAATCAGTGAAAAGTATTTATCGTGGACCAATATGATGATTTTCTTTGTAACATAAATGGCTAAATGTTAAAGAAAGGAAGTATCGTAAAACTCCTAGATTCAATATGTATAATTAAAGCAAAAATGAGAGAAAGTAAGAGCAGTGAAAATTCTTTGTAAACTTTGGTCTTGAACTAAATTTCTTTAATTATCTTTCTCCTGATCATATTTTCCCTTAAGACAAGTTTTTTTTTGAATCCATTTAAAATTTCCGAAATTTTTTTTCTTTCAACTTACATTGAATTATCATAAGGATAACTGGCAACTACAGCACCACCATGAAAATTCGCAGACAAAACAAATGGTTTATTTACAATCCATTCAATTAAAGCTGCAGTTTCAGGTTGCCTTGTCTGAGAACGTAATTGTATTTGTTGTTGTGTTTCCAAACGATCGGGAAAATCACGATTTAAATCCACACCGGCGGCATTTGTGCGACCGATATAATGGGGTAAAGAATCACAGTTTCCTTCCTGAAATTAAACACATAAAAAAAGAATAAATTAAAATGTGTCTGAAATAGATAGGGTTGTGTCTAAGCTTATTTTAAGATACATATATAAAATTTCCCAGCTGGAAATTATGGATGGTAATAAAAAACAAGAACTGGCAAAGCACAAGTAGACCTTGATCTTACAAAAAGAAGCATTTGCATTTAGTGCTTTGCCAACTTTTAAAATATGTGCTTATCCAGTACTTGTTTTGCAAAAATTTCTATTGTGTTTGAAAAAGATGCACTGGCAAAGCACCAACATCGAACGCCTTGCCTTTGCAAAGCTTTGTTTTGCCAGCACCACCCGCAAAATTCTCTCCATTTTTGTTTTTCCCAATATTACAACCATTCAGTACCATTATTTTGTTTTTCATATTTTATTATATTTTATAAGTCAATCGGCAACTGGTTATGTAAAAGCTGAGACCGAAATGGTTTTCTGGGTTTTAAAAGAACTTGTTTTATAAACATTTCACAAAATTAATTGAATTTAACATATTTGAACACCACAAAATTTTTTGAATTTCCAACGTTATGCCAACTGAGTTAAGTTCGCTCCAAACAACTAGTTCGCTCGAACCGCTGTAACAGTACAATACTGTCTTTAATTAGATATTTTAGGTTGATAATTTTTTCTGTGTATCAGCAGTATGCAAAAACCCTAATTAAGTTATAGAATACATTAAGGAACAAGCGAAAATATTAGTGAAACAAGCTTCATTGAATTAATGAAACTCTTCAGGATTACTCCTATTGTATGTACATCAGACTCTGGTTTCGGAGTGGCAGTTTTTCATTAATGCCATACGTTTTTGGAACGCATTACCACCCCAAAACCAGCAAAAGAGATAATTTATAATTTACTTACATTATTCAAAATGATAAACAATGATATTTTTTGAGACTTTTTCGACAACTTTTCTTTTGTATTCAAATCAGAGTTTAAAAATATATATGTTTTTAGTCAATTCGCATAAATCTTGATACATTTTATGATATGATTTATTATGCACAGAAAAAATTATCAACCTAAAATATCTAATTAAAGATTTGATTTGAATTTAATTTGTTTCTAAACAAATATTTAATTGAATCAATTAATATTTTAATTGACTTTTAAATATATAAATACATATTTTATTTTAGACGCAATTATCATATTATTTTTTCATACACTGTTTGCATAAAAAGAAAATTTTCAGTATAAAATACCAAATACATTTGAAGTTAACAAACAAATCAAGCACACACACAAACAGACTCAGCATTGCAAAATACACACATACCATCGTCTAGATCACACACTTGTTTTGTGAGTATCATATTTTTTTTTTGTAGAAGTTATTTATAACTTTTTTTTCCTTCTTAATTTTAATAAAAGGTTTAATTGATAGTACCATTGCCGTGATAGGTGCGAAATCAATTAAAATATTAATTGATTCAATAAATTTTTTAATTGAAACCTGTTTTTAGTTTTTTCTGTGTAACGTTATTGATTCGAAAAATTATTTATCGAATAAATTACTGTTTTTTATAATTTCGAACCATTGGCACCACCGTGTGGTGTTATCGTTTAGACATAGGGAGAGCATTTTATTTATATGTTTTTAGGTGATTTCCCAATGCTTTACAAAGCGTTTAAAGGTGTTATCATTTGGGCGTTGGCGAAGGTACTTGCTTCTTTTATTAAGGCTCTGGGAAGTCACGTGATTTTTTTTTGATTCCCAGTGCTTTTCCAACGCATGGGAAAGCAAACGTTTAATTTTATCGGTATGCATTTAATACGAATAAAAAAAAATATGCTTGTGTCTTTGCCAAGACATTAACTTTTTACAGCCACTGTATTTTTATATTTTATACATTTGTTTTTGATAATTAAAACAGTTGTTACAAAATTTTCAATTCCTCCTACAATAAACTTGATAACAAATTATGCATAAAATTAGCATATTCATTATCTGTTTTTTTTTGCTAGTTTAGGCTTCTCTTTAAACAATTTAAATTACAAAAGACTAAAAATCAATAATTAAAAAACATAAAATGTCAATTGATTGGCATGGGTAATTTAGTATTGATACGCTAAATTATATTGCATTACAAGTAATGGTACGTGTAAATTAGCACAATTTGATAAATAAATTATATATCAAAATTTAAAATAGATTTAGAGTAGTAAACGTGTTTAAAAGCTTTTGTGGTACTAAATAAATACAGCATGAATAATTTGTTTTGAAAAACGGAAACCAAAAATAGAATAAGAACCGATTCTAGATTAAATAACTTAGAGAGAGAGTTAATGTTATAGAACGATGAGTTGTAATAACACAAAATAACAATTGTTTAAATATTATTAATATAAATTAATATTAGTTGTCATGTTGAACTGTTGAATAAAATAATATCAAGGGTATTCACTTTTCGCAGTATATAATGTTAATATGGCAAATTATTTGAAGCATTAGATTCTGAGATCTTTTTTGTATTGACATTATAAATGAAATCCCCACATTGGGCGCCATATTACCATATTACTATATGACCTTTTGGAAAGTTCTCTTTCCAGCTTTTGAAGATGAGATAGCTTGGTAAAGAAAACTCATAATTATAAAAATTTTCGTATGAAAGTAAATTTTTCTTTTTTAAAAAATAAGTCTTTTTTTATTAATAAAAACAGAAGTGATGAAGTGTTTTTGTGCGAAACCTAAGTCCTCTTTACTACTGGAATCAAAATACTTGAAATGTATAGATTTGCCATTTCGGCATTCAAATCTAATGTTTATATTTTACTATGACTAACCATTTTAAAGACAATTTTTGACCCGTAAAAAGCGAAAAAGTACTGTAAATTCCCAAATAAATTGTTTGATAAACTCGGTTAATATAGCATAAGAGATATAAAAAATACTAAACTACTGAATTGTATTCTGCAATTCAAGTTTTTGCAATTCGTCCCAGCAAAACTTTCTAGAACTGGTTACCTCTGAATATATTCCTGAACAGCTTCTTTTAACACCAGTTTCATAGAACCGGTTCTATAACAGGTTACTGAGAGTCAAAATGCAAGGTTTCGCTGTCCCAGAACCAGTTCTATAACTGGTACTAAAACCGGTTCCAAAGCAACTGTTTCTAGTTCAGAGGTAAAGAACATATTGCAAATACGGCAAACTTCATACAAAAAGAATCGGCTGTAGAACATAAATTAGAACCTATTGTAATAAAGTATAAGTTGTTCTGCAACCTATTATTTGGATTTTAACATTTTACTGGCATTCTTATTGCAAAATGTAATCGGTCGCAATTTTAAAATTCAATAACTGTACTAACTATAAGATTTGAATTTTATTTATAAAACCGCAATTTTGTATCGTACAAGTGTAGGCATGTAGCTTAGCAAACTGAATCATAGGCATCAATGAAACTGGTTTTGGGCATTTTATTAGTTACGCCCTTTTGGATTTTAGGTGACGATATGTTTTCTTGGTTCCTATAAGGAGCCTTATCAAATTTTCTCCATTCTGATTTATCCGGTGCAAAATCTTTGATTTCACCACGACATCGTTACCTCCTTCTTGACGCCCCCATCTACGGCTGTCTTGCTTGGGGGTTCCACTCGATTGCAGTTCGAGCTGTATCATCAGCATCCTACAGTAGGATGTCATTCTCGCGTTCGTATTTCAATGTCAATTGTTGTTTATTGTATGAGATACCATAGCCTAGCGCTCGATATTGTAGCTGTCCAAAAAACTTTTATAATTCTGCGTAAACACTTCTTAACAAAGACTTGCATTGCGTTTACGTCAGGAGGTGCGGCATTCCAGGTCTCACATTAGTATAGCATGATTGGTTTAACGTTTGAACCAAAGGCTATAATTTCGAATGCAGATTATAGAAAATCTCTTAAATAGGCCAAACGACGATTACAGCCGATGCCCGATCTGTGCCAACTTGACGATGACTTTTTAATGATGCTTTTATATTCGTTTAATTTTAATCTTCCAAATTTATTTTTTTTTAGGGAATCCCATATTAATACAGAAATTTCATATTTTCAAATGACATAAACTGCCATATGTATGATAAATTTTAAAAATGTTCATCACTGTGAGGACAAACAATTTTTGTTGTATGTCATGAATAACCTTTTGTGCACGTGTTAGGTGATGTTGAAGCAATCTAAGACCATTCGCTTTAATGATTTTTAACGGAGCAAAAATTATGGCGATTTTAAGCTTAAATCAAATTAAAAATCTTAAAATTAAAGTGTTTGCTTGGATTTAATAAAAGCTACATGCATTCACAGATCTCATTCTATATCACATGTCGAAATATATATTACACTACCAAAAATATAAAAATACGTCCAAAAAAGTTTTTTTGTCATAAAAAGAAATCCGAAAGACAAACGGGAGGTCGACGGTTCGATCCAAGTTCGCGGCATACGATTTTTTTATTAATAAAATAAGTAAGCATGTGAGTCTATTTATAGAATATTACATCTGTGGAACTACAAAAATTCGGTTATCAAAAAAATTCGGTTGCAACTATATAGGTGTTTTCTGTGTGTAGCGATTCTAGTTTGTATTGATTTGTAACTAAATGTTAAAAACTATGAGCAAACAAATAAAATTAATCAAAAACTCTTGTACACAGAAAAAACTAAAAACGGGTTTCAATTAAAAATTTTATTGAATCAATTAATATTTTAATTGATTTTGCACCTACCACTGAAATGGTAGTATTAACTAAAAAAATTTGCAGACAGTTTATTAAAACTCTTTCAATTAAAATAATAATAATATCAATTAAAAGAGTTATTGTTTTTCTTTACAACCTCAATTAAAAAGTTTAGTTAAATTGATTAAAACTTTAATTGAAACTTGAAACCATTAAATAAAAAAAGAAATGTAGGCTTGTAAATTAAATTGATATTTTATTTATAATTAAATTAAAGCTTTTTAATATAAAAATGTATTATAGGAAAACAAATAAAAGTAGACAAAATTTTTGTTTTGCTTGTCTTGTCTTGAACTTTTTCTTGTAATTAAATTGCTTTCTTAAAAAAATCACACACAACTTTAAAATGATAGTTTAATGACACTTATACTTATTGAAAATTTAATTATTTACAAAAATAATAGTTTAATTGTCCCTTTTCGATAAGGTTTATTTAAATCCACATGTGCACTTTTATTACCACAGATAAAACACGAAACTAAATTAAGTTTTCGTGCGTACACGAATATATCAACAAATAGAGTGTTGCAAACTCAAGTGAAATAACTACGATTTTGCGTGTATTTGAAATCGGTAAACTATTCAACTTATTAAAAGGTAATCATTTGCGATCTTTTTTCTTTTTATTTACAAATTAAATAATATATTGTTATAATTAAACCTTTGTTTGATTATTTAATCTAAATAAAATAAAAAATATAGTTCGCCAAATTTTTAAAAATTTTGTTTACGTGTTGTCAACACTGTATGGATATATTAGAAAATTCAATAAATTTGTTAATTGAATCAATTAAAAAAAATGTTTAAATTGCCATTGATATTCAAACAATCGATTAATTAGATATTTTTGGCCCATAATTTTTTCTGTGTAAGTTATAAATAATATTTTTTTAATTTTTCAATTTTTAAATTGCCATCAATTATTTATGTGAAGACTTTTCAACGTGAAAATTTGCATGTCATAGTTTTTAAGTATAGTCTACCTAAACCTGTCCACAGTTTCTCTCAATTCAAAAAACCTTGAGAAATAAGAGGTATCTAAAGTCAGTTGCAACAGGTGTTAATTTTTAATATATAGTGAATACCTTTAATATTATGTTAATAGATAGTGAATAATATAAAAAATAATTGTATTATTTGTCTATTTATAAAATCAGGTATTCTTAACAAAGAATTGCGTTTTTTTTTTGTTTACATTACACTCATGAATGAAAGCTATAAATTATTTAAAAAATGGTATTTTTACTTTAAACCTTTTAACCCTTTAAATTATTCCAGGGTCTCAAGAGTTCAATGATCTAATTTTTTTTTTTTTTTCAAAACTAGCCAATATTTTTACAAATTCTATTGTTTCCCCCAAACCAATTTCAATTGATAATCAATGTCACCAAAACAACTAAAACCATGTGATCAAATGTATACACATCACAAAAAAATATAACATTTTAGCTAATTTTTAGTTAACGCACGATTTAAGCATGCTAAAATATTTTCCTCTATTATAAAAAAAAGTTGTAAAAAAATAAACAATTTCGCCATTTAACGCTTTTGGCCTTATCAAATATACAGTCAACAGTAGTTGTCATCGTTGTAGTCTTCAAATTTAATACATTATTTAACCATTTAAGTGCATTAAGTGTGTTATAAAAGCTTACAGCGAGAGTCACGTTATCATAAAACAGAAGCCAGACTCTAAAAAAAAAAATATTCAAGAAATAATTAAAAATTGTATGTGAATTAAAAAGTAAATGGCTAAAATTAATATACAGTATTAAATGCCTACAATTATTAATGCATGCTTGTTTAACTTCAGAGAAACAAATAAAAAAGACCTTGAACAAATTGTTCACAAAATAATCACATTAAATATGTTTATTGTTGAACCGAAAAATAGTAAAAGTTCTGAGATTGATTAGCGATTTGTAATATAAAAACAAATTAAAGCTAATTCCCATAAGTAGAGAAAAACTTTAAATTATTAGTTAGATTGCATACTAGAGGACAAACAAATAATCGCTAAGTTTGCTGAGCAATATTTTTAACTTTGATCTTCATAATATTTTTGTTCTCCAAAATAAATTCTATTTACTTTAATAAATCATTGAAATCTCAGTTAATCCCCATTTTACAGCTTCCCTTTAAATCGGCTTTGTGAGTATTTATTTTCAACATTGAATAATTTATTATTTCCTTAATAATATGTTCAAGACAATTCCTGTAATTTAATTTTTTTAAAACAATCATAAATAACACGTCGCTAAATCTAAAAAATATGGAGAATTTGTTGCTTTCTAAAGCAGCAACAAATTTTTGAAAACTTTTGGTAACACTACTGAACGGCCAATATACATATTTTTTAATAGCTGACTCCTAATCTCGCAATTTTTTTCTTATCATTTGCATATTTTGTATTTTTTTTTTTTTTAATAATAGCTTTATACAACACATTTTTTCGTATATTTTGCTTAATTTATCGAAATTGGAACATAAAATCATGAAATTTTTTTAAAGAATACAAATGTACACAAAATTATGTTTCATTTGAGCATAATCATGTCGGTGTTTGTTTCAGGACATCGAAAAGTGGATGTGTTTTTCTGAATACCACGAAAAATTGAGCATGCTCGGACATGCTACTTTGTACCAGAGAAAAAAAGTGCCAACCGAATTGAAAAGTGTATTTTAATTGTAACAACTTATAAATGCAGTTAGTAAAACTGTATTTACATTAGGTTTCTCAATATTTTGGGTGTTGCAACTAAAATTCAGTTGAAAAACTTATGTTAAGTTGTGCCAACCGACTGAAGTTCGTAATTGCCGAATTTGAGTCGTAGTAACCGAATTTCAGTTGGCAAATAGCTCTATATTTTTCTCTGTGTATATATTGTTTCTTTGGAAAGATTATAAAAAACGCAAAAAACAAAAAATTTGGTAATTTTTGACCTCACTTTGAAAGCCTAAATTTAAAATTGGGTAGCTAAAAAAACATGGTTCTCCTAAATTTTTATTGTCTATGCATATCCAAATTGCATCGCAATCGGCGCGAACCCATTAGCGGTTCTTCCTTGTTAGTCCCCTTTCATAAGGTCCTTTAATACAACTTGATGGAATAATTTGCTACATTTCAAGCAAATTGGGAGACCGTTCAAATCGATTATTTAGGCTGGAGGAAGAAGGAAAGATGGAGAAGGTTTTGTAGATGATTGACTTAAATTTAAAGTTTTAATAACGGAGAAGACAGCTAAGGTACTGGATGCAAGTATTTTCAAAAAAGTCGGTCTCCAGTAACAACTTTATCTTAGTACAACACTTGTCATTATAAAGCAATAGTGTTTCACAACCCACATTACAGCGATGCTCCAATAATAAGCGGTAACACCAGCTACTGCACGCGGTTCAAAAGATTTGAAATTAACTTTAAAGTCCTTGCCTATATATGAGAGTCGCATTTCATATTCGGCTGGATAATGGTATTTTTATGTTGGTATTCAAAACCTATATATAACTCCAATGGATATCACACTAAATTAGAATGTCCAGAACACCAAAACCATCCTATTCATCATGTGTGCAAATGATCTCCTTGACATTCCTCCAACCTAAACAAGGCTTGTCCTACGATAAACTAATTTTTAATGACAAATGTTGATGTAATCTGCAAAGAGTATTAATTATTAATATCTTGACCCAAAGGTCTTTTAGAAAGATAATGTATAGAAAAGGGATAAGAAAGTGAAAAAAGCATAGCTGCAACTCTGAATTTAGCGAAAAACGGCTGTGTGAGACTTAATTTTTAACAACACTCACAGTGCGATTTCTAAGGAAGCCCGAAATTAATAGAGTTAATAGATAGCCGGAATTCAGTTCAAAAGATTAAAGTAAATCATGCTTCCCATCACCCTTAATGACACCGAGAATGCTGAAAAGCAAACTTTCAGTATGAGCGAAAGATTAATAAACGTAGGAGCGAAAGATCTCCACATTGTAGCAAAAGCTAAAATAAAAAGATACAATTTTTCGAATCAAAAAATATTTTCTTCCTCCTGTAAATTAATTCTAAAAAGATAATGGACTAAAGGAAAAAGAAACAGCATTTTAATAGAGATGTAGCTGTACAGGAAGACGTGTTTATCGTTAGTGCAGCCAGAAAACATATTCGGTTGTGACAACCATATTTGTTGAAATTTTACGATTGTGATAACAATCATTCGATTGAAATGATTTAAATTTTATTACGACAATAAAATTTCGATTTTCTTAACAGAAATTTAGAGAGAACTACCACAAAATTAGATAGCTACGACCGAACAGTTCGATTGCCTACAAATATGGATGCTACGACCGAGTCTGTGTTCTTGGATTCGAAAAACAGGTGTACTTTTAGGATCTGAACACTAACAATTTAGCATACGTCTTACTGTAACACAAGTTAATGTATAATCAGTGCAACTCATTTGAACATGAACGATTTGGAACAACGATTAATAGTATATCAAAGTACAGGATGTATTTGTGACTATTGAGGAACACTTATTTAGAAAATCATGATGGTTTAGAGTATCCAGCAAAAAAATAATCTCGATTTGGTAAGCAGTAACTAACTACATTTGTATGCTTAGAAAATAGCGCTTAACCGTCATAAAGCAATTATGAAATGTTTTATATTGTGCTTTCCTGAATGCATTCTTTTGAAGTAAAGTAAAGAATGCTTACTTTATGCTTATATGAAACAGTAAAGAATGCATATAGTCAATAAGTAAAAAAAAATCCATAAAATCAAATATCAATGAATTGATTTCATTGATTAAATAAAAAATTGCATTAACTGTATAGAAATTCATTAATGTTGTCAAAGCATAATAAAAAACCCTTTTCATTTCCTAAGAAGGCATGAATAAATTGCTTCTTAGATCACATAAAAGAAGAGCGTTCCACTACTAAAAAGAAACATACCAAGTTGGACATCGCGAACAAAAATCAGGTCTTCTGGAATTAGTTTAGGAAGCTCTCGGTAGTTAAATAATACCTTCCAGAAGTGTTTCTGGGTAAGTACTATTTTTTTATCATTGATGGGGAACCGGTCTTTGAAGTGGTAGGTTCCATGACCAACCTTACCTAAAGTTATATTTTAATATATGATGTTCAGTTCTATACAGTTCTACGATCCTAAAATATCTAACTAAAGTTTAAAGAACCTGATACATGGTCTTAATAGTTTTCAAAAGCTTTTAAGTGGCTAATGAAAGCCTCTTACTTATACGCACATCAAACCAGTTTTTACCAAAAAAAAAACTTGTTGATTTTTAGCTTTAACGAAATGTTTCCAAAAAAAAGTATATCAAATTAGGATACACACATATTTCACAGCACATTTTTGATGTGTATGTTTAACATTGCAAAAAATAACTGTATGTAACAGCTGTTATCAAATTTGGAAGTGCTAATTGTGAATCATACTATAATTAACCTTATCGCTGAGAAAATTGTGTTTAAACAATTGGAAATTTGGATTATTTTGCTCATATTTACCAGAGAACGTTCATAACCATCCGGGTTCATAGTTGGCATTAAATAAATATCTGTCGTATTAACCAACTGGGCCACATCCAAATTACTATGATAATTGTACAATAGATATTGAGCCAAATAGATTAACAGCTGGCGACCAATTGTTTCATCACCATGCATATTACCAACATATTTAACCATAGGTGTTAATATACTACGCTGACGCATATTTTGACCTATTTGCAATACGATCAGGGGTCGTCCTTCTAAGGAACGCCCTATAGTCTCTACACGGGCATTGTCTGGAAATTGTTTAGATAAACGAGCAAAGACATCTTCCAAATCACCTTGGCTGGAATAGTAGGGACGTTGTAGGAAACTTTCATCTTCTTTGATAATATAACCTTGACATAAACTTGGTATACAGACGACCATAATGAAGAAGCATAATGCAAATGATATAGAAGAAATTAACTGTTGTTGTTTTGCTTGAGGATGTGGGTGTTTCGAATACGTATTGAATGTCAACATTTTTGCTAAACAACGACGAATGTGTGCAAGTGTTGTAATTTATATATGCGAAAGTGATAGTGAGTGGTCTTTCGTTGGTAATCGTAGTACTACTAGTATAGTTAAGGATAAGAGAATTGACGTAGTTCCAACTTTCAACTACCAAATGCTTATTAAAATGTAGTAGTATGAGGATAATTTTTGTTTCTTGTTGCTTTTTCAGTTATGTTGATGATGATTATAATGTTGCTTTTATTCACGTAGGTGTTAACCAGCAATTTTATGTTTTTTTTTTATCTGGAATTCTATATTTAACTTTGCTTTCTTTAGAAGTTCAGAGTATTTGAAAATTTTTCAACTTTGAACTTAGTTACAAATCTTTGGTATACTTAAAAACTTAAATGCTTGTAACAAAGTCTTCTTTTTTTGGAGTTTGGAAGAATTTAGATGGTGTGTTAGTAGTTTTTCTTGAAATCTTTGTTTTTAGTTAGTGTTCCACTTTTTTATTTTTACTTTTAATTCAATTAACACCTTGGTTAGTTAATAATGCTAATTTTGTTTGGAAACCACGTAACGTTGAATTTTTAGTATTCTTTTTTCATTTTTAACTCCCTAGCTGAAGTTCTTCCACACTTAGCTGTGGTTGACTTTGTTCAAGTTTTTAATATTGATTTTTTTGCTTTGCTTTTTCCGTGTTCATCCACTGCTGCTTCTCTTTACGATAAGTACAAAAGACTAACTGAAGCAATTTGTTGGTTTTTAAATGTGTGATATATTTGCTTTTGGACATTTAATGTATTCAAAAGTGGTGCAAGCGCATTAAAAGAGTGTTGTTTTTGTGCGAGTGAGAACAAGAGTTTGATTTAAATTAATATTGGAGTGTACTGTTGTGGTTTACTCTGGTTTAAGGGTAGCTTTCATTAGCAATTATACGTAGGTTGGGGAAGAAGTTTAAGGTAAATGTTATTGGCTATTGTTAATTTTATTAATTGGATATTTTTAATCTAGTATGGTTAGATATTGCATGTGTTCTCCGACAACTTTACAAAAGAAACGAATATAGTTCCGTAAAAATCTTGCTTCCGCATTCAGTTGCTCTCAAGTATAATCAAAACAAAAACTGTGTAATTTGTTTTTGTAAAAATTGTATGTTTTTTGGGCAAAGTGGCATTAAATTCGGATGTTATAACTTTTTTGATGTCTTATTCAGCAGTATAATAAGACATAAGACTTAAAAAGAAAATACCAGTTAGTACAAAACCCTTCTACCTGGTCAACCTAGCTAGTTATGAGAGGGAAACTAACAAACTCTGATTTCTGTTATAGGATACGATAAAGTTATGTTAAAGTCCATAAAGTGAAATTGAAATACAAGTTATTTTTCCAAAGTTGATTTTGGAGCTTCTGGACCGTGTACAAAAGATGGTGTTTCCTAATGACGCACACAGAGAAATAAAGTGCCAACCGAATTGAAGTGTTTTTTAATAGTTATAACTTATACATTCAGTTAGAACAACGATATTTTCATTAAATGACTGAATATTTTGGGTGCTGCAACTAAAATTCAGTTGAATTAGCCAAACTTTGTTGTGAAAATTAATGATCAGTTGTACCAACCGACTGAAATTCGTAATAACAGAATTTGAGTCGCAGCAATCAAGTTTCAGTTGGCAACTAACTAAAGTTTTCTCTGTGTGCGGTAGAGTAGTGAATAAATATGTGAATTCCTGGAGCCCTATATTTTCATCGTAAGTTTTTTCTTTTATTTATAATGTGGATGAATTCAAGCTAAATCGACATTTCTTCCTTTCTTTCTTAACGTAATTTCAGACTCAATTAATCCAACGCGAAATTAGAGTAAACCATTACACAAACAATATAATCTACTATCAGGTAGATTGAAAATTACACAGGCCAACCCAGAGCAGTGATGCAAGCTGCCGGTCGTCAGCCGGTTAACCGTCACTAAAGTCAGTTTTTTTTTTCAAACCGACGCCGCTATCGACACTATCGGCTTGAATCGGCTAAGCCGTTTGACATATTCGACCATAATTACAAAAACAATGTCTTTATTAAAAATGCTTTACAACAAATATGAATGGAAAACAATTCAGAGTTAACAACAAATTTTATGTTTTTGCCTGCATGACGCATTGGATTTTATGAATTAAAGAAAAAATTATATATTACAATTTCAGATTTAAAGATTCTACATAATGTTGATATGAAAATGCAAAGATGTTTTGTGTTTCATAAAAAAACTCCTGAGTTGCTTTTCTACGATTTGTTCATTCAATTGTGAGATTGCATTTCAATGTTTTTGAAACTGTAAACGCGATTTATTGTTCAATTGTTTTATACATATCGTATCATTGTACACCTAATAACAACAAAAAAAGTTGTTTTGACAATGGAATTTGTTTAAAGAAAAACAAAAAATATTTTTTTATTGAAAAATAAGAAATAATGAGTTCAATTATTTTAATGACATCTTTTGAAAAATAGGAATGCTTGAACTTTTTACTTTTGCTAAAATATATAACGAATTTAATACAAATTCTTGTAATTGTAATTGAAATTAAAGAATTTAATCTACTGACGACGATGACCTACAATTTGTTGCACATTGATAACAAAACACACTGCATTAGAAGGCGACATTCTCGGAGCGCTAAAACAAGATCTTTCGTGTAAAAAAGATTAAAGCCATAGCTTATCTAAGTAAAGTAAACTTTTGTTTATTAACAATGTGATTGGGCTTTATTTTTGCTTTTCATGTTTTGTGCAAACTTTTGGACATTATGAACTTGTTTCTACACTCAACAAAATATCAGCAAAAAATTTGCTAAATTCATCAAATTTTTTACTGAATTTACTAATTTTAGCAATTTTTGTGCAAGGATCCTTCCAGCAAAAATGTTGCTGACTTTACTTTTTGAGTGTACCCAGCGATAAATTTGGTATTATTCAGTCTACGGACACAATTTAATCCTTAGTTATAACATGAACTTATAATAAGTAAAGACTATAAAGATGTATAATAAGTAAATACTGCTATCTCCAGTATTATGGATATTTGAAAAATATTTGGCTTTAACATTCAGCTAGCCCTTTATTCTTTTCCACATCCAATTATTTTAAATGTCGTTTACAATACCATTTTTCAAAAACTGGTGCGAAATAAAAGGAGAGCTACACTTTAGTTTAGTTAAGTTTAAATCTAACAATATCTTTAAAGATGGATATAGTGATATATATTTGAAATTCGAATCTTTCGGCTCGACTGAGGCTTTCTCCGAGAAAAGCTACAGTAAGCAATTTGATCTGGATCAGTCTCTCTGATTCATCCCATCCGTGATATCTTTTTATATTAAGGACTTTTTTTTCCAAAACACGTTAACTGAAAACAAAATTGCGCAAAAAATCTGCTGATAATTGATCTTTAGCAGATCGTCTAGTAATTTAATGTTGTCTTATTTTTTTGACAATTTTATTACTTTTTTTCGTAAGACTTAAACTCATTGGCCGTACTACTTTAAAGCTTAATAACTATGACTCTCTCAAAGTAAAATATTTTTTATAACTCTCTGTTTACATTCACAATAAATCGATTTTTTTAAGCTTGTAACAAGACAAATGTTGTTATAGGTTTTGTTTTGCAATTTTGCAAATAACGTACTCAAACGGGTTTTGAACTCTTTTTCTGTGTTGTATTCTTTTAAAGCTTATCCCCAGGGCAACCAGAAATATGCTCTAAAAAATCGGTTTTATGCCCACAAAAAATGTCATAAAACACGAAAAATATGCCAAAAGAAAATACCGTTACCCTTACCGATACCTGCATGAAATCGGTTACCATCCATGCATTTTTCATTAAAAACCTGTATTTCAAAACTTATTTTTTCAGTTCAGTTGGGGTAACTTTTGTGAAATTTATTTAAATTGCTAAGAAAGAAGGAGATAAAACATTAACAATACCTACATAAATTAGTACATCTCAATACAGGATATTTAAATTTACAAAAATGGCTTGAATTTCCGAAATTGGTGTTGCAAACTCTTGAAAATATAAAAAGAAAATGTTGAAATTTTTTTTAATTAAAATTTAAATTGTTTGCTAACAGACAATTAAAAAAAAGAACGAAAATATGCTCTAAAAATAGGCTTTTGTTCAAAAAAAGTACAAACAGTATTCTCAAAACTACGGCTTTTTATCAAAAATATGCTCTTAAGTTCAAAATATGCAAAAATATGATATTAAGAGAAAAATATGCAAAAATGTGCTCTTACAAATCGATGCCATAATTCGTTAATTGTTTTGAAATGGATAAAAATCTTATCCATTTGTCAATAAAATGCACAGGGAAAAACATGACAGAGCATATTTCTGGTTGCCCTGCTTATCACTTGAACATTCTATTTATTATCTCAACTGGCAATCTACAAAAGGGCAGAGTTTTCAAAATAAAATACGATTAGAAACTCTTTATCAGCAGTAAATTTTGTTCTAATAGAATTCAAATTATTATTAATAATAAAAAAAATAATTTATATGCTAATATTAAACAGATCGACTAACTAATACACTATAAGATTTATGAAGTGTAAACAGAGTAGAGAAATAAAAAAAGCTTATTTTGTGTGAAATAATGCAAGTGTATCTGTTTACAAAGCTTTAAATTGTAAGCGGCTCATATCTCACAGTAACACAAAAATGCAATTAATTTGTAGCATTTTTTTTTTGTTTTTTTTTTCTCATGTACTCGTTTGTTGTGATTGCTTCACATTAGCAAAAAAAAAAAAAGAGTTAACAAAAGTGTTTTATTTATCTAAAGCGAGTTTCAAAATGCCTCTTCTGGAGTTAAGACACATATTTAAGAAACTTTTTATTCTTTGTATGGTTCACCAATATAATAAGGTGAATGAAGTTTTGCACATAAACAAAAGTGTTTTATTTATCTAAATTTTAAAATACTTTTTCTGGAGTTAAGACACATAGTTAAGAAACTTTCTATTCTGTGTATGGTTCACCAATATATGTAATAAGGTGAATGGAGTTTTGCACTTAATGCAAAATTTGCAACCTCAAAAGTCACTCTAGGCTGCAAAACTGCAATTACTAGGCTGAGCTTTTTTACATCGTATGAAAATCACGGTCGTGAGTACCCTCAAAAAAATAACATCCTTAAGATATAAAATTGTCTAAACATTGAAATAACATTTATATTAATTGTAAACTCATAATAATATACATGTACAAAAATACGAAATTATTGTCAACATAACAAATACTTTCGTAAAATTTACAAATTTTTGTTTATTCTACGAAATTTTTTTTTTCTTTTTACATTTTATTTGTAATTTATTCATGGACTATTTTTAGTGTATTATACAAAATATTTTCGTTTTACTTTAACTTTATGTAAAAAACAAATCTAAAATCCAAGGTATTCTAAAATGTTACTAATCTTGTAACAAACTGTACATACTCCCCATTATGGGTAATATGTTAAAAAAAAAACCCCATACAAAAACAATAATAAGCTGAAAAAAGCTTGTAATTTACAATGATTATTTTCAGATTTAGTATTAATTTCACATTAAATTGCACAAACTTATACATCAATCATGGCGATAATGAAATTAGTTGTATTCAAGTCTCCTCTTTGTGTTAAAAATAGCAAATATAACTGGGACACGTTATTTGGTTAATGAAAAATACTCAAGTTTGTCAGTAACAAATATTTTCTCAAATAAAACAAGTCGGAGGAGCATTAAAGTCGGCTGTACCGAATTTTGTAAAAAAAAAACACTTTCTAGAAAGAAAAGTTTTTCGAAAAAAATATTTAGCGTTTTTTTAATCTACATATTTTCTAAAGCTTTTAACATTTTTCAATCTTCCGGCAGATTAACAACATTAAAAATGATTTGTCATTTAAAATATTTAAAAAAAATGTATTAAATGATAAGAAACTACAATTTTGCAAGAAAAGTTGACTTCTACACTAAAAGAATTATCCTTCATATTAATAAAACAATTTTATAGAATTTTTTTTTTGTACATTCAATGAAGAATTTCACTATATCCAAGAAATTTTAATATTAAGACATTTTTCATAAACTTTATTTTATAAAATTGCCATAGTTGCATAAAAAAAAATCATTCGATTTCATAAGTTATATTTTCATAAATTTATTAAAAAAATTCTTTAGAGTTATGAAATTATTTCAGACTTATATTTTTATTTTTTCATAAAATTTCATTAATTTTTTTATACATTTCAAACTTTAGTTTTAAGATTTAATTATCAAGTGTTTAACATATTTTATAAAGCCCTTTATTATTTCAATGTAACCTTGTATTAATATTGGACTTCTATGAAATTGTTTAACTTCTCTGCTTAAGTAAGACGTGTATATATAAAGGGTGTTTTTCATACAGGAACTTTAAGTTGGCAACACTTTTTTAACTGGCAGCCATTTTGTCAGCTGTCAAGTGATTTATGTTTAGTTTGGTTTGGCATTTCAACATAAATAGACTGACGCCTAAACAACGCTTCCAAATTGTGCAATTTTTTTTTTAAAATCATGGTTCTGTTCGTAATACGTATCGCGCACTACGTCCATTTTACGGTCAACATAATCGTCCATCAGAGCAATTAATTCTATTAACTGTGGAACGTTTTCGTTGATAATATCCACGTTTACGTTGATAATATGCATCCACAGAGACGTCGTATAGTGCGTACAGAAGAAGGCATTGCTGCTGTAGAGCGTAGCGTAGAGGAAGACCCAAATTAGTCTATCCGCCATCGCGCACAGGATTTGGATATGTGTCCATCCATGATTACTGACTTTTTCGTTCAGCAATTGAACAACCATGATGTGCAGGAGCTGTGGTTTTGAAAAGATGGCGCAACATGTCACAACGCTCGTGCCACAATTTATTTATTAAAGGAAACGTTTGGTAACCACGTAGTTTCACGTTTTGGACCACTGAATTGGCCTACAAGATCGTGCGATTTAACGCCGCTGGACTATTTTCTGTGGGAATATGTGAAGTCGCTAATCTACGCCGATAAGGCCGAAACGATTGACCACTTGGAGGACAACATTCACGCGTTATTGCCACAAATATTGGAAAAAGTCATCAAAAGTTGGACCTCCAGATTAGAGTACGTCCGAGCCAGCCGTGGCGGTCATATGCCAGAAGTCATATTTAAATTAAAATGCCAGAAGATTATCTTTCGAATAAGGTAAATTTCATGTCAATTTAAAAAATTCATCTTTGTTTTATTCCATTTTAAAGTTATATACGTTTTATCAAAACTTTATCCTGTTGCGTAAGACGTATATAACGTCCAATGTACATTATTTTGACTACGTAGTTAAGTAGTTAAAATATCATACGGAGCGGTTCATTATCTTAGTTCCAACGTATTTTTCAAGACATTCATGAAAAGTTTTGATAATTTGAGGAACTCTTAATATTACAAAATTGTATGGAACTGATTCATTAGTTTTATGAAGATTTTCAAAAATTCTACAAACATTTCATAAACATTGACTTTAATGAAACCTGTTTCATAGAGTTTCATGAGAAGTTTCAATTTACGAGTTCCTGCTATGAATAAATTCATTGCTGAAGTTTAGATAATTCTCTAAGTGCACGGTCGCTGTTTAAAAAAATCCTCAATTTTTTCAATAACCAGAGTTCTGGTTTAATTTTTTTAGATTTCTGTTAACATAATGAATTAAAATTCAGCTTATTATGTTAAGTCGTCGGAGAAGATAACAAGCAACATCCAAATTGAAAAACTGAGAATAGCTAAAGTCCAATACAGCAATGGTAGTATGTAAAAAAAGAAAACGTGAAATATTATTATATATAAAACAAAAAAATTTCGTTTTACCTGTTAGGCCTAGTTTTTGGGATGTTAAACTTAGTTTACTGGCCTGTTAAGTTAATCTCAAAACAAAATTAAACTGACTCTATCTGGGCTTACTGTTTTTCAGTTCTAATTAAAGAAATGTCAAACTACATGATGATGTTTGATTTTGACAAAATTTTTAATTTCCGGTTGGAATTGCCCTAAAAAGACGATAGTGTTTTATATTTTCTTTGTAAATCACCTAAACAAATTATTATCTAATAGCTGGTTTTTGTTGACAAATTAATACTTTTGCTTTTGCATAGCCCGGAAGTATTGCTTTCATGTAACAGTTGTTCCCGACGGAAGAAACTTCCGCAATACCAAAATGATTATTGCCCGCAATAAGTGTTATCTTCCAGGCGATACTATAGGGCAATCTTTTTCGTATGTACATGTTTGCTGATAATATTATATTGAAAATTTAGATGGTGTTCTTAAATTTTCATTCATAACTTTTAAAAGCCTGAACCGATATTGCTCATTTTCAAAAACAAAATTCTTAGGACTATGACAAACGTTTTTAGTTAAAATCAGCTTCCCCGACTACCTACATACTGTGGCGTGAAAATTAATTCAATAGACAGACAGATATACATAAATCGATTCGGATATTGATACAAGTTTTTGGGGTTCCAGATTTTTTATGATAAGTTACAAATGGGATGAGGACTATAAAACCCCAAACTAGATTTTAGGAGAAAATATACCATGCTCCCTGCCAAGCGGTGTTCGGATTATCTAGGTTTTACTGTATTTATAATAATTGTGAAGTGTGTAAATGATTAATAAACATCTAAGTTAAAACCAATTAAAATTTGTTTTAATTATATTACATAATTAAATTTCCCGTTATATAATTTTGCCAAAATCACATCCCAACTTTATTTCCAATTTATAAATTTAGTAGAAGCCAGCAATATTCAAGGAAGCCATCAATATTCAAGGATGTCTATTTGAATATTCTGTATTTAGTATTTAAAAACAGTATTTCTGTAATTTATTCATAATGCTATAAATATTTATGAGCCAGATACAAAAACGATTGTCCTAAAATAGACACAATAAGCATACAAACTTATCTAAAATAAAATCCTTTTTTGTTTCTTTGCACGTCAGAACAAATGACACAATAATAAATGTTTAACGTCATGAATATGTTATTTACAGAAAACAAATAAAATATTCTAATAATAATGTTTAGTTAGTACATACAATACTAAAAAAGGGATAAGATAACAAAAGCAAACGTGTGAGTAGCAATTGTCTAAAAACGACATAAAAAGGTTGTGGAGATAACTATTATTATACATATTAATATTTTAAACAGCAACGTAAAACGACAATTCTTTTTAAAAACAGAACTTTCTAAGAATAGATGTTTCCAAGCTTTTAGATTAACCACAAATCAAATCAAATGAAGCTGATTTATTGCCACCCTTAAAGATATGCAATACATTTTTATAACAACATAAACATAACAACATAAATAAATTTAACATTATAAGAGCATACTTTCAGGATGACATTTGCACTTATAATGTTAATCATTTTGAAAGTTTAGGCATGTTGCAAACGATATTTTCTCCTTAATTAAATATATACCAATAAATTATATAAGGTGCAATCAACGAACTGGAGAAGGTAATGTATTTAAGGAACACAACGCTGGAAATAGTGAATTCTGAGATTTGTTTTTTATAAATTAAAATAATTTTTACCTACTGAAAATTTCTTAAATTTGAAGACTTTAATCAAAAATTAAAATTCAACTGAAAATCGGTTACTGTCTAAATTATATTTGTGCAACGGAATATTAAGTTAATAAAACTAAATTTGTATTGTGACACCCATAATATGCAGGGATTACATTCGACTATGATTGTACCAAACAAATTGATTGGTTGTAGAAACCAAATTTGACTTTAGAAATTCGGTTGGCATTATATTTTTCCAGGACGCTGTTTCAAGAGGTGGGGGGATGGGAAATTCAGCCCCCCCCCCCCACCTCCAACACAAAATGATATTTTTCAATACAAAAATGTAAAAAAGATTAAAAAATTAATGACAAATACTCTAAGCCCCCTTCGCCACAAACCCTTTTCCTGTATCCGCGCCTGATTTTTCTTTGTGTAAGCGTTATTATTGAAGTGAACATACTAAAAATTTACGTTTCTCATTTTAAATTGTTCTTTCACGTATAAAGACATCAATTGTTTTCTTAGCATGTACCAATAGGGTTATTACTTTTGATTTATTTTGTTTTTTTTTTTTTTGCAAATATGGACTATGGATAGTCGTAAAGTTCATGAAAAAACATTAAAGGGTGAATTAGCCAAGCGTAACGTAAACGTATCTCGGTGTACGAAATTTAATAAGTCAAATAAGAATAGAAGACATTTTGTGTATCTTGTTGTTTCATTCATATGCATTTAACATAGAGAAAACGAAAACGGACAACAAAATTCTATTTTGATTAGATTTTCTTGTGTTTTTACGTATTCTATATGTTTAATGAATATGAATGAAACAACAAGATACACAAAATGTCTTCTATTCTTATTTTACTTATTAAATTTCGTACACCGAGATACGTTTACGCTTGGCTAATTCACCCTTAAGAAACACAATATGTATTATTTTTCCGTAGTTTTATTTTTTTGTTGAATTAAACAATAACGAAGCTTATCGTTCTTAAATTTTACTGTTTTACTGTTTCCGCGGATTTCTACAAAAAAAAGAACTAGTACAATAACGAGCATAGGACGTAAAAAGTAATTTAAAAAAATATGTTGTACCATGATTTTGGTTCATTAACTAATGCTACTTTAATAGTAAAAAGGTGAAAAAAAATCATATTTAGAAACTGGCCCGAAAAAAGCGATTTATATTATTAATATAGTACTGTCCAAGACGTAGACATAGGCAAAAGTTTTTGCGAAAAAATTTATAACCCTAACGCAACAACATTGTTTTTCACTATAACCACTTGAATCACGAAATCAATTTTCAATATTCATTTAAAGTATACTTGAAATAAGATAGGGGGTAAAATACTTAAGAATACTACACATGTTACACTATGATAATTGGCAAGAGATGCTACAACCAAAGACGAAAACCACAAATGTTGGCTTCCATAAAGTAGTCAAGTGTATGCAATATACAACAGCTGTATTTGTTCAAATGTCTCAAGTATACTTGGACTTGACCAATATAACATAATATTATACCAAAATGTATATAAAATATATTTATAATAGAAAAATCTCATATGACACGAGTAAGCAATCACATACTTATAAACGCACATAATTTTGGTTAAATAAAGAAACGGAAGTTATTACAACAAAATAAATACAAATATATAAAAGCCATTGAACTCCAACAAGTTTGACATGTGGTAATACCAGACCAATTTTAATGTTTTGTAGCTCCATATAACGGAAATTTAATCACCCAAAATTCCCAAGTACATTACCCCCAGGCAATCGACGTTACTGTGCAGTTAGGTTGGTTGGCATCCGAGTCGTTCCGGTGAGAAAAACTGAGTGACGAAGGAACTTACTACTCCTCCCCAGCTTAATCGCGATTGACACACACATAAATCAAGGTCCTAACCAGAGTCTCCCTTGCAAAAGAACGGTTCTAGAGGCTCTTGAACTCTCAAAAGCATTTTATACGGTCAGCTACACTCAAGGAAATAAGTTAGTAAAACGTCGTGTAAATCAACTATACTAATTCTCAGCAAATTTTTTGCTCAAAATGTGTTTTAACTAATATTTTAGTTATACTTATTCAGCACTTAACTGTTTTGAACAAATTGTTTACTAATATTTTACTAATTTATTTTGCTAAAAATAAATTGTGCTGATAAGCACATTAAAAGTGTGGACGACAACCAAATTGAAAGATATACGCAGAATAAAGTAGATGTCGCGGCATGTCAAGATGTAGTAGAGACGAGGAAAATGTTACTAAAAAGTACAACTCTTGTAGGACATATAAAAAAATCAACCATGGCAGATTTTTGTATCTGTTTTTCATACTAAAGGGCGCGAACAATGATAACCGATATGTAGATTAAAAAAACTTTAATTTTCTGTTGTCACCGGCTTTTCAAAGTAATTGTCTATTAATTAATTTGAAAATAAAATATTTAAATTTAAGAAAAATTAAATGTGTATTTGTAGACTAAATCTTTAAAGTGATTATTAATGTAGTGATTATTAAAGTGATTATTAATGTAGTGTGGTGACAGAAATACAAGGACACACATCTTAAGTAATTTTTTCAAGGTGCTGTTCGAGGGGTGGGCAGTATTCACGGACGGGTCCAAAATGGACACGGGCACGGGTGCCGGTGTTTATATTGCTGACACTGACGTGAAAAGGTCATACAGACTCCCAGATGAGTGCAGTGTCTTCCAAGCTGAAATCCTAGCGATCTGGAGGGCGACGGAAGTGATACTGGGTCACATCGTTGGTGGATCTAGGGTGACAATTTATGTCGATAGTCAGGCAGCGCTCAGAGCACTGACAAATTACACGGTGCGTTCGCGCCTGGTCGCACAATGTAGGTTTGCTATGAGGGAGCTCATGGAGGCATTCACTGTGAGGCTGTGTTGGGTACCCGGACACTGCAAGGTGGATGACAATGAGTTGGCGGACGAACTTGCGAGGGAGGGTTCGAATCTGTACTTGGCGGTAAGGGACGGGGGGTAAAGCCCCCTATGTTACTACTTTGAGGTGATACGGAAGGGATTCCGCAAAACCGTTAACCAGTCATGGAGGGACAGGATGGATTGCAGGTGTCTAGGGCGTTATGGCCCGCATTGGACGCAAGGGCAACCAAGGTTCTTTTGGGACTGGACAGGGATGGTCTCAGGACCCTTACGGGGTTCCTGACCGGTCATTGTTCTGTCAGGGCTTACACAAGCAGATGGGACAGGGACCTACCGGACTTTTGCAGGTTGTGCGAGGACGTTGAGGAACTGGAGACGGTTGAGCATATAATGTGCCACTGTCCTAGGTTGCAGGGTCTCAGACAGAAACGGCTAGGAGATAGATTTCACGACGAACTTGGGTGTGTCGCTGGATGCAATCCAGTAGATTTTCTGAGATTTGTTCAGGGTAATAGGACGGCTGTTTCTAGCAAGGGGACGATAGGAGCTGGTTCTGGGGAGTATATATCCTTTCTATCTTTCTTTATATCTATCTTTCAATCTATCTTGCTGTCTATTTCTATTCTTTCTTACTTTTTTCACTGAAGGGATTCACAATGGACCGTATATTCCTATTGGTCTCCGAGTGGAGATGTGCCCTTGGGCACATAACCCTTCCTAACCTAACCTAAGGTACACTCGAAAATCATTATAAGGAACACAATAGCGTACACTTACATATAATATAAAAAAGAGCTTACCTATGTAATATCATATTTATGAAAAACTTCATTGATTTTCGTTTAACGTAATATTTTATAAATATGATAAACTCGTGTCATAAAAGAGAAAATTGATGACAGACTTTTTCGTATTTATGAAATGCTTCATAAATATGATGATGAAGTTTTTAATAAATATTATGAAACATTTCATAAATAAGATGATGCTGCTTAATAAGCTTTTATGAAATGTTTCATAAATATTTTTATACATAAATTAAAGTTACAAACATCAAATCAAGTTAAAAATTTTCATTTGAAATTAAAAAGTATAATTTTTTATTTAAAAAACATCAATTATAATTACGAAATTTTATATTATATTAATTCTATTTAAAATTAAGAACAACTCAAATTATAGTTAATTGATGTTTCGTAATTTTAAATAATTTCTAGTAGAATTGCAGTTTTTAAAAAATTTAATTGCAAATGATATCTTCTATATTTGAAATAAAAAATAAAAATTTTAATTTATAGTTTCTAAATTTGAACATTTTTCCCTAAACACGATTAATTTTTGCAAAGTTTATGAAACTTTTTTATAAATGATAAAGATCTATGAAATGATGAAAGTCTATGAAGCATTTGTCAAACATTTTTATGAAACTCTTTATCATATTTAAGACAACTTCATAAATATGATGAATAATTGATGATAAAGGATTAATGAAATAATTTCATCAATATGATGAAACTTTCTTCCTTGAGTGTATTGCTAATGAACAAATAATAATAATAATAACAAACTAAAGATAGTGTTTAAAAAAAAATTGAACTGTTACTCTTATTCAATAAATAAGTGTAAAAATTTCGAATCCCAGGCTTTAAAAATGTTTAATTTTTTAATATTTTTTTAGTTCTGAATAAAAATATTGCACTTATACAATTTTAGTTGACTTCCAAATTTTTTTGCAAATTTATTTTCGGTGTCTCAAGGTAATTTTTCAAAATGTGCAAAATATACTCAAAAAATGTATCGTTTCAAGGTACAACACTTTCCCCTACATATGTTATTTATATACTTTTTATAGATAAAGATTATGAATACATATTCTCAGCGTTAACGCTTTTTATTGTTCATTATACAGTAAAGCCCGGTTAAGACGAACTCCGAGGGACCAAAAAAATTAGTTCGTTTTAAGCGAGGTTCGTATTAAGCGGGTTATTTTTAACGATAACAAATATGTATTTATTAAAATAAAAACAAGATTTTTACATAAAAATAAAATTAGCATTTCATACATTCACAATTAAAAATTCAATTAAAATACTTCATTTTTTATAAAAAAAAAAAAATCTGTTATTTTTTTCTGAATGACTGAATTAACGATTTCATTCGTTATAAGTTTTGCTATTACCAAAATATGATTGTCAGCTTCTTCGGCACACGACTTTGTTCGAATATATTTTTTATGTTTATTGAGCTATTGTGTACCGTTTGTATATTAGGTACTTCCTCCGCTTTATCGATTTTTTATCACTTGACAAATTTTCAATATCGGGATGATTAACAATTTCCAATATTTCTTCATCTGATAAAGTATGTGACGTCAAAACATTAGCATCTATATATATAGAACGTTATCCACGGATATGGAATGGTCTATCCCATTCAGCGGATAAAGAGTGTGCTAAACATGGTAATTTGTATGAAAACGAGTTTTTGGGACTGCTTAAAACAGTTCGTAATAACCGAGGGTTCGTATTAACCGAGTTCGTATTAAAAGATGTATTTTATATGAAAATTGTTGGCAAAACGTCGGGACTTTTAAATTAGTTCGTATTAACCGAGGGTTCGTCTTAACCGAGTTCGTCTTAACCGAGTTCGTCTTAAGCGAGTTTTACTGTATCTGATTTTTTAATAATAAATTGAGATACAAAAAAAAAAAAAATAACAATAAAACCATATGATTGAGTGAAACATTCGCTTTTGTGGAATTTTGTTTTTTCTTTTCTTCTGAGTCATACAAACAAAGACTTTAAAAAAGAATTATGTGTTTCAGAAATGAAGGTAGTTGGCTTTTAAGTGGTCCACAAAAATTTTGCATTTATAGTAAGTAACCTTTCATTTTTCTGTAGAGCTAAAGTTCTTTTGTTGGTATTTGATGGAGTTCATGAAGCATACTGAGTTGATCTATTTTTTTTTTTTTTTTAATTATAATAAAAATTACAATAACACGAAATTAATGAAAATTTTGATTACTTTCTATTTTAATCAAATTCCAAATTATGATGTTAAATTATGTACAATAACGTATGCGGAATGAAATATGGACTGACACATTAACAGTAATAAAAACTTTTATTCAGATATTACAGACTTAGAATTGATATATATATATTAAACTGCACAACTTAACCTTAATTTTACAAAAAAAAATTATAACCAAAGCGATTGGCCTTTCTTATATTTTGAGGCACATTTCGCATTGCCTCCTGGATTCCTTCTGTATTTATTTTTGCTAGCTCTCTTTTAATTTTGTTTATAAGGCACTGCACGTTTTTTGGTTTGTAACCCTTTCCATACACATTTCTTTTCAAATTCGCCCAAAAAGTTTCAATTGGTCTGAGTTGGGGCACGTCTGGGGGGTTTTGCTCCTTAGGTACAAATTCTATATTTAAATTTGCCAAAGCAGACTGTGTGGCTCTGGCATAATGAGACGATGCCAAGTCAGGCCAAAATATGGTTTTGTCATTCTTATGATACTTATCGATAAAATTTTTAAGTACATGAAGACATTTGTCAATATATACTTCAGCGTTAACAGCTAAGCCCGATTTTATGAAAACCGGCTCGCTGATGCCACGCTCACTTATTGCCAGCCACAATAAATCCTTTTTGGGGAACTTTGTTTTATTAATATTTGTTACATTATCAGGTGGTGTGGTATTAGGAAGCTTAAAATAAAATTTTGGTGTCCATTCATGAACTTCCACTGTAAAGTAGCTCTCATCATCCATAATACAAGTATATGATGAGTTTGCAGCAAAAAATGTTTGTGACAGAACACGTAGTCTTTTTTTAATAACAAGTGACTGTTTTTCTGAGACTGCTGGAATTGTTTTTTTTGCCACGTTTTATTACTCCCATATCAGAAATATATTTTTTTACAGTTTTGTCGTTGACATTGTATTTTTTCGCCAAAGAACGATACGATTTTGCCGTGTGTCCTACAATTTCAGCCTTCAATTTAGCCCGAGTTTGGATGTTCTGCAAAGTACATTTTTTACCTTAGCCGCGTTTTCGTTCAAATGATTTTCCACTCTCGAAAGCATTTATTGTTTTATAAATAAAAGATTTTTTGAATTGCATTTCAGTAAAATGTCGAAAAATTTCATGTTTAGTTTTGTGTGGATTATTTTCACAAAATTTACAAATTTATTTGCGACGTTCATCATCCTTTAATGACATGGTGGCTACTAATTTTAGTCTATTGAAATGATTTCTAGTGTAATTTTTAAAGGAATAGTACCCTTACTTTTCTCATATTTTGTTTTGCTATTGTTCTTTGTTTTGTATCAGCAATGACGGTTGGAAATCAGTAGTGTCCGACCGAACGTTCGGCTTCGGCTTCGGAGTTCGGCCAAAAAGTGATGTTCGGCCAAGTTCGGTGTTCGGCCAAATTTTGGGCCGAACTTGGGCCGAATACCGTATATTTGAAGAAGAACAGTTCATTTTTGATTTATTTCACGTAAAAAACAAAATTTTCAAATTTATTTCACGTAAAAAACAAACTTTTCAATTAAATTCGTCATATACTTTTGTTAAAATAATGAAGTTCAGGTGTTTCCATATTTTTGTTGAAAACTTCAATAAAATAATTGAACTGACTTTATAATATTTTTGAAAAAAATATTCTAAATTTGCTTTTTTTACAAATTTATTGATGTTTGAATATTTTTTAATATACTTTAATGATGCTTTTTGTAGTCAAAATCAACGAAAATTTAAATTTTATTCAAACTAAAAAAAAATTAAACAGTTCGGCTTCGGCTACGGCTTCGGCCGAATGTTAAAAATTTGGCCGAAGTTCGGCTACGGCTTCGGCTTCGGCCAAAAAAAGTGACTTCGGTCGGACACTAGAAATCAGTCCATATTTCATTCTGCATACGTTATGTATTCAATAACATCAAAATAAATATTTGAAAGAAAGCAGTTATAAAACCAACAGATAATACCGAAAATATCTTTCATTTATTCGCATGTTTTTTTGGAATATTTTTATTGCAACCATTTAAATAATTATTTTTGTTATGTTAAATGCAACGTAATTTTTTTTTAACCCTTAGACGGCCGAATTTAAATGGCTAAGAAGTTTATTGGAAACATATTTAAATGCCAAAGAAATATTTTTGATTCAATTTATGGCTTTGCAATATTCTCTAGCGAAGCTGTTTGGAACTAAAGTTTAAATTTTAAACAATTTTGGTGTAACTTTTATTTAAAATAAAAATTATGTTTTTTCGACCTTTAATTGTGCAATGAAAATGAAAATTATTCAAGTTCGAGGCCATACTCTATATTTCTTTATTAGGATATTGTCCTAACAAATAATCTAAATTTGAAAACAAAAACTCTATAAATTATTTGTAAGGACAATATCCTAATAAAGAAATATAGGTATGGTCTCGAACTTAATAATTTTCATTTTCAAATTTTAAACTTTTTTATTTAACTTGAACAAATACGTTTTTTAGACATACTTTCAAATTGCCCTAAATTTACTCGTAGCGAATACCAAGATAAAATGACAAAGAATCGAAAAATGCAGCTATGAAGTATTTTGGGAAGTAAGCAAAAAGTATATTTCAAATTCAAATTCAAATTTAGAAGACGTAAAAGCGTTAACAATTAATCTTTCTACTCCTCTTAATTAAATATAAAATAACGGCTTTACACTTCAAATATATTTGTTCGGTTGAAATATATATAAATATAAACAACACTTACAACAATGCGTCTTAAATTTAAAAGCAAAAACTTTTGATTTTCAGCTGAAAATAATAACATTACAAAAAAAAAATCAACCAAAACAATTAGTAAAATTTTAGTTTAATTTCTGTTCACAATATAATCTAGCCAGATATTACGGCAGTATATTAAATTATTCATTTAGAAGACAATAATCCTGGTGATATTACGGCAGTAGATATCACCAGATTATTCAGTAGATTATAAGCTGAATGATATATCGGCGATATAGGAAAAAAAATATCAAATATGTCATTTGAAAAAATATATTTTGGAAATTATGATGTGAGCAAGATTATTCAAGTTCAATGTTTATTAGTTAAAAATGTTTTATTTTTGATTTCAATTAGTTCAATTCTTCCAATTTGGTTTTTTACTTCTCATCGGGTAAATAAAACAATACGGGTAAAGCGTTAATCTTTTTCCTTCAAAATTAGTGTAAAAACCTTCTACCCCTTCTACATTGGTTCTCTGAAGATTTTCGGTAACGCGAAATGAAACATGTAAGGACCTGTCAATAGATAAAGTCTGTTTTAAGTTAGCGGACAGAAACTTTTTTGATAATAAATAAACATTGCACGGTTTTTTGTTTAACAAAAAACAAATGAACTTGAACTTGAACCATCTTGCTCACATCATAATTTATGATTAAAAGATCGAAAAATTAATTTTTGGTTTTCATTTTTTAAAACTGAAAAGTAAAACATTATTTTGGAAAGTTATAAAAAAATAGGCGATGGTTGGAAATACATTTTTATACCGTAGATAATAATTTGGCAATATCGCATATTATCTTTCCAGAAGAATTGCTTTCGTATTACTTAGAAGTATTGCATTCGGGACACGATTTCCACTAAAAGGGCCCGCAACAAAATTTTCTTCCAGGCAATACGATTGCTGATTCGTAATCGTATTGCCATGTTTGCTGAAATATGGTTTAAACCGGATTTTAGTGACAATCTGGTTATAAAACCTATTTTGAGAGAGAAATTAGCAAAATTTGGCTTTACATTGTGGAAAAAATGTAAACAAATAAAAAAGATATATATTTAATTTAGGAAAACTAAAAAAATCGAGTGTTAAACGCAATAAAATGGAATTTTTTATTGAAAGCAAAATTCAATTCATCATCCAGTTAGTTATTTTTGTTTCCGGCGAAAACAATTGGTATGGTGACCAGAAGAGCATAAATAAATATGGTGCTTCCAAGAAGTCATCCCCAATAAAAAATATTTTTTTCAGCAAAATGATCATGGTTTCTTTCATAATCGCTGAGTCCAGTCCTCCAGTTTTTAGACAAATTTTCTGTTTGAGACTATTTTATTTATTTTGTTTTTTTTTACAAAATGTTTTCAAGCCAAAATCCAGTTTGCCTGCCAATAATGAAAAACGATGGTGATTTTTAATTGGCCATAAATGCGTCAAATTAAAAAATTAATTTGTTTTTGTATAAAAATATGTCTTAAATTTACGAAAAATAGATTTATTTGTCAACAGGATTAAAGTACTCAAGAAAAGAAAAATTTTGATACCCATACTGTTAATGTCATGGACCCAGAGTGGCTAAATTTTTCAATTATTTAAAATATCGGGGGAAAAGCTCTTCGGAAAAAGTCACAAAAAACCGAAAGATTAAATAAAATAGGAATTAATAGACTTTATTTTTGGCTTAATGCAACTACAATTCGTTAATGAAGCCTCATTTCAAATGTTTCTCAAGCATATTTTTTAATTACAAGAATACTTGAAAGTCTTTAGACATAATTTATACACCAATGAATGTGTCTTCAAAAAAGCTTTAATTTCAAAACAAATATTTCTATAGTCCTCTTAAAATAGAACAAAATAATTCGAAAAATTGAAAAATGTGATAATTTTCTTAGTAATCCCTAAACACGAGATTGGGCAGCTAAAAAAATTCGTGTTCCTTAACTTTTTATCCAAAGTGCATTAAGATATGCGAATTGGGATAAGATATAAAAATCGGGATAACTCCTTTGTTAGATAATTACGGTGACATGTCATGTCTGCTTGAAAAACAGCATATGTGACCTTTTGACATCTAGACATTGATACCGTTTATTAAAAGTAAAGTTTTCTTCGTTTCCGTGATAGCGACCGTCAACTTATGGTTTTCTCCAACTTCGCTGAGTAAAGAGTTTCTGTATATAGTAAGGATTTATTTTTGTGTAGTATGTCTGAAGCCAACTTCGCTAAAGAAGGGCTTTCTGAAAAATATGTAAATGCTATAATCTCCAAATTTGAAATGAAGTTAGTCATGTAAGGTTGTGAATTTACACTGATAGTTGATATATGGAATCCTACTTGATTTCAGTTCACAATATTGAATATGCCTTCCAAATTGTTGATAGCCTGGTGACAGCATTCAAAATGGCAAAGAGTTCTAAAATTTTGCTCTGGAATACAAATTGCTCTGAGTTTTACAACACCTCCTACGAATATATCTGACGCTAAATGATTTGAAAATACATTCAACTGTATACAGTTTCTATAGATTCTATAAGTTTCTATTCTGTATACAGTATCTATAGATAAAAAAACTGGACTTTGGATGTACTAACATCAAGAGCTTTATGGTCTGAGTTATATAAACTATGAACCGTGTTTAACAAATGCTTATTTTAACTTTAGAATTCTGCGAGGAGAAAAGAGTTACTATTTTCCCGGCTAAGACAATTCTCTTTTCTTTCTTTTCAAGAAAAACTGGAGACCAATCAGATTAACACTATGCATGTGGCACAGTTACACAGAGTTTTAGGATATGGTGAAAAAGGAATTATTTTTGAGAAATCCCTTGCTTGGAACATAAAGCTGTCCAACGTTATTATAATATATAAATCATTAGAGAATTTCATATTGAAAACGGACTTTTATTGAATTTTAAAACTTCAGCACTTGTTGCATATTTCTTGCCCTCAAATGCTTGTAAAGAACGAGATCTTCACGAGTGCTCTCAAATTTCAACCAGTTTCTAAAGATTAGAAGCCAGCCAAAAGGGTCTTAGGTTTTTGATTAAAAGAAGAAGTTCTCAGATTCTAAGTGCTTTTCACTAGGAAAAGTCTTTAGACTCTGTGTTTTTTTTTAGAGTCTGACGGTTTTTCTATAAGGAAAACTCATTAGAGTCGAGTGTTTTTCTATAGGAAACATCAGCAGATTCTAAGGGGTTTTCTATAGGAAAAAGTCCTTAGAGTCTTAGAAGTTTCCTTTAGGAAAAAGCCTTGTGAGTCTGAGGGTTGTGTCTTGAGAATTTTTTTTATAAATTGAGAAATTTAAAAATAAACCTTTGATTTTTTAATAAATTTAGGAAACCCTAAATGAATTTGTGATTTTACCATGATACTTGAAAAATATATAATTCAAATAGGAACTTTCCATGTGAAATTGAGACTTTCTATTTAAAATGTTTAATTGGAAATTAATAAAGTTTTATGTGAAATTCAGAAAATTCCATATGAGAATGGGAAAGTCTTAAATGAAATTCCGAAAAGAATATTAATATAAAAAATAATACATTTGGACGTTATATTCCGGAAGGAGTTTGACCGATTTTCAAAAAACTTTTGTTTTCAGATCTATGCTTTATTTCCTAAAATGTGTGCTTTTAAACTTGGACTATATCAAATCAAAAATCTCAATTTTATTTGGAATTTCACAATTTCAATTAAATAGTTCACAATTTTAGTTGGAAATGGGGTCGAGTAAAAATTTCACAAGGTTAAATGTTTTTCTATTAAAAAAAATGTTTCAGATATTGAAAGGTTTTGCTGTAGGATAAAATATTTAGAGTTTGAGTTTTTTATAGGAAAATTCTTCAAAATGTATTTTTTTATAAAAGTCCTTAGATTTTGAGGATTGAAAGTTTTATTTGATAGAAACAATTTTTTAAAACTTATTTAATTTTCTGGAAATATAGTTAAAAATAAACTTACCTTAGCTTCAGCAAAACCATCTGGATTACAACTAGGTAAAAAGTGAATGTCTGTGGTATTTAATAATTCCTGAATTTCGGGTACTTTTGCATAATTAAATATTAAATACTGGGCCATATATAAAACCATTTGCCTACCCAATGTCTCATCGCCATGAATGTTAGCCGTTATTTTCACTACGGGTTTAAGTAAATCACCGACGGACACATCATCACCGGGAGCACTAACTGCTAAAACATTCATATCACGATTTTGTAAAGTTTTACCGATCGAGTACGCGCGGGCTAAATGAGGATATTGACGTTGTAAATCGGCGAATAAAGAACCGATCGCGGCGTTATCGAGATATTTTGGATCATTAATAAACGATTCGTTTTCTACGGCAGTTTGGGCATGCACGGTTACACTAAATAACATTAACACAGTAGAGGCGTATATTACATATTGAACGGCTTTAAATGAGTCACTTTGTGGATACGGCCACAAGTGCCCTTTAGAAAGCAGCGCACCTGCGCGCATTTTGTTATAATTTTTTTTATTTTTTTATAATAAACACAAATATAAGTTATAAAAAACACTTTTTTCTATTTAATTTATATATTAATTTACTTTCATTACACTTTTTTTTAATTTGTTATTTCCTTTTTTTATTTTAATCTTACTTTTTCTTTATTGGTATTAACTTTGATGACGTTGTTGTATGCTTTTTTTCTTCTTGCCTTTATTGGTATTTCTTTTGTTAAAAAAAAAAACTTCTTTATTATATTTTCTACCACTTTTTTATTATGCTATTTTATTAATATTTATAAAAGGCACTATTTATTGGCTTATATATTTATTAAATTTTATTTATTTTACCAAAAAATTTAATTAAATTTCACACACTACACAAATCTACCGTTTCTTGTTGTTTATTCCGACGTCAAATTTCTTTTGACACGAAACGTATAGTTTCTTACAAATGCTGCCAGATGTGATTAAATAAAAAAAAAAACAGCCAAAACTATATGTAAACGATTCCAAAATTGGTGTTTGACAAAGGCAATAGAGACAAATGAAATAAGATTTTAAATTCAATAAACTAATTTTTAGGTGGTGAAAATTGGTATGAAATTTGTTAAAAACTTTTGGAGTTCTTTAACTCATATTGACTAGTGCTGGTAAAAGAATGAGTAGTAAGTAGCGAGTATTTGTTTTTTTTTTCGTGTACAGGATACTTAAAAGTAACTACTCGATATTTTCAGAGTTGTATTTTGAATAGAAAAACAATACAAAAATTCATTAAAAACATCTTTAATCAGCGGTTTTTTTTTTTTGTTATCCTAAATAGTTCTCATTATTGTTTTTAAAGTTTTCTTTGTTTTTCTATCCATATTTTTTTATGAATCTGGCAGCCTCGTACACTTATGCATGTTATTGTAGTCCTCAAACTGTAAAAATGGGAATTTATTGGCTGTCAAAAACACATGGAAAATTCCCAATTAATTGACAGTTCAAAGCAAGAAAAAGAATTTTTTTTTTCAATTGCAACAAAAAAAGTGAAGAAACGACAAATTTTCTAAAAAATAAAACGAAAGCTACAAATTCTATAAATTTAACAAACATTAAATAAATTTAAATGTGTGTGGATAAGAATTATCTACAAGTTAAAGCTCCATTTAAGAGCCCAAAAGAAAAATAGCTACGAAAACCAACGAGTGCTAAAAAAATTAAGAAAGAACAAAAAACTACGACGACATTTAAGAAAACGGAAAAAAATTTACGAGCAACACTTAAAGAAGGAAATTTTACATCATCAATTACAAATTAATAAGGAAATAGAAAAAAAACCTTGAAGTTCGAAAAAACACATATAGAACAATGCCTACTTCTAGATCTGCCTCCGCCTCAGATGTGGTACACACTGCCCAACCTTTGGTTAAAATAGGCCATTATTTATTGGGAGCCACTTTGGGTACGGGTACTTTTGGCAAGGTCAAGATCGGGGAACACCAAATGACTAAGCACAAAGTAGCGGTAAAGATATTAAATCGACAAAAGATCAAATCATTGGATGTAGTGGGTAAAATACGTCGTGAAATACAAAATTTAAAACTTTTCCGTCATCCCCATATTATTAAGCTGTATCAGGTTATATCTACACCTACGGATATTTTTATGATTATGGAATATGTTAGTGGCGGAGAATTGTTTGATTATATTGTAAAACATGGCAAACTTACAAGAACATGAAGCCAGACGGTTTTTCCAACAAATTATTTCTGGTGTCGACTACTGTCATCGTCATATGATTGTTCATCGGGATTTAAAACCAGAAAATTTACTATTGGACCACAATAGACATGTGAAGATAGCCGATTTTGGTCTCTCCAATATGATGTTAGATGGTGAATTTTTACGAACTTCTTGTGGTTCACCAAATTATGCAGCTCCCGAAGTAATATCGGGTAAATTGTATGCTGGACCCGAAGTAGATATATGGTCTTGTGGTGTTATTTTATATGCTTTACTATGTGGCACTTTGCCGTTTGATGATGAACATGTTCCTACTCTGTTTCGTAAGATTAAATCGGGTATATTTCCCATACCAGAGTATTTAAATAAGCAGGTGGTTAATTTGGTATGCCAAATGTTACAAGTAGATCCTTTAAAGCGGGCTAATATAGAGGAAATAAAGAAGCATGAGTGGTTTCAAAAGGATTTACCTTCCTACTTGTTTCCCTCTTCCATAGAACAAGATTCTAATGTTATCGATACGTATGCAGTGGCTGAAGTATGCGGAAAGTTTGGTGTTAAGGAACAGGAGGTACACAATGCTCTATTAAGTGGTGATCCTCATGATCAATTGGCCATAGCTTATCATTTGATCATAGATAATAAAAGATTTGCTGATGAGGCTGCTAAAACAGAAATAAATAATTTCTTTGTGGCTGGTTCTCCACCTCCTGTAGCTCATTCTCCTAATGATTTACCAGAAATGGCTACAGGAGGTTCTTCTTCCGGCACCTCTACTCCTGGAAGAACTTCTTTAACTCCCTCCCTAAAGCCTCATCCTGAGCGTATAGCTCCCTTACGCTGAACGCCAACTAGCCATGTCTATGGTTCAGTCTCAGGGTGGTGGTGCCTTTCCGGAAAAGGCCGCAAGAGGTACTCCCATCAAACGTGCTAAATGGCATTTGGGTATACGTTCGCAATCAAAACCCAACGATATTATGCTAGAAGTTTATCGTGCCATGAAAGCTTTAGACTATGAATGGAAGATTATCAATCCCTATCATGTGCGTGTACGCCGGCAAAATACCAAAAATGGCAAATATTCTAAAATGTCTTTGCAAGCTTTATCAGGTAGATGCTAAATCATATTTGTTAGATTTTAAATCTCTCACTAATGATGAAGTCGAACAGGGTGATGATGTTATATTGGAGAGTTTAACTCCGCCGCCTTTGAGCAATACTGGCATTATGCCTACCCAGCCTACGGGTCATCATACTATGGAATTTTTTGAAATGTGTGCTGCTTTAATTATACAATTGGCACGTTAATAAGTAATATTTGAAAAATAACCAAACAATATTTTTGCAAAAAATTAATTTTTTATAACTTAAAAAAAAGGTTTAACCATAATTTTAAGAGAATTTTCCATGTAAAACAAGCTTTTCAATCAAATTATAATAGTTGTTCCCTGAAGAAGTCACCCAAGGTGGAGACGAAATATTGGAAATAAATAATTATAATAATAAATAAATGATCCTAAGCTCGTTTAAAATAAGAAGAATTAAAATAGTTTTTTTTTTTAAACTTTAGTTGGAAACACGATTTTATTAACTTTTTATTTTTCAATTTCCTTTATCGACTCGCTTATAGCTGAATTGTAGCAGACTATGGCATCTTTTCTCGGAAAGTTCTGTAAGAAAACTACGGATCTGCAAACAGACCTAATGAAAGGCCCTAGTTGCAGGTCGCCAAGGATAGAGTTATCCGATTTTACTTAATACTACTTTAAAAAAATGGGATTATAATTCCGATTTATACATTTTTTTTTAATTAATTACATCAAAATGATTACTCAGTTAATTTTTTTATTTGATTTTACCAAACTCTAAACTCTCTTAAGTAAATTATGGTTAAAGCTTTAACACATAATTTAAATTATAAATTTCATAAAATCACCTTTGATATAAATTATTTTTTTAAAAATTAAGCTTTTTTCTAAAAAACAGAAACCCAAAAATCTTATAAAATGAAATGTAACAAAATTTCTAACAAAAAATTTAAAAATGTTTGGGTTTAAATTTTAATTAATGGATTTTAAAAACAAATAATGTTAATTAAGGTATGGATAATTATTTAAAAATGATTAATCGAAAATTTTATGAAGCATTTAATTGAATATTTAATTAATCACTATTACAATTTCTGAAATTTTTATTTACTAAAACCATTAATATTTTTAACTTTGAATTCATTATGAGATCATTTCTAAACAAATTATATTAATTATTCACAACTTATTATTAAAATGAATAAATAAAAATCCAGGAGATATAAAATCATAATTATTTTTCAATTCTATCTGCTTCTAATAATTTCAGTTTATAAAACTTTTTACCTTTCTGTATTTTTGTTTAGTATATTTTAGATTAATTATGTTTTAAAATATCAACGAATGCTTACGATAAATTTAAATAAACAAACACAATCATGCATAATTATAAATCTTATTAGTTGGGCGCAATATAACAATTTTTTTTTTTTTTAGCTTTTAAGTATAATTTTTTTGTTAATAAAGTTAAAAAAGTATTAAAAATATACAAAAAAAAATGATATTTTATTTATTAAAAAAAGAAAATATAAAGAATTCTTCTTACCATTATTATGTTAAAATTGTGGTCACAATTTGGTATTTATTGGAATTCATTAATCAAATATCGATAGTCTTCTTTATCTTCTAATATTGTTTGAGAGCCTTGCATTCACTACTAAATGGGATCGATTTAAATCCAAATTATTTTAAAATTTATAATTTCCAATCATCGGACAACATTTTAGCCACCTTTTTAAATGAACAAGTTTTCTTCCGGATGGGCGCGCATTTTGAAAGAAACCACTAATATTTTGTGACCCTTGATCACCAATCACAATTATGACTTTACCTTCCATATCTTGCCGAGAGCTATAATATTTTCTTTTATAACTCTTACAAGAACTTTTCCTGGTATTTATATTCTATTACAAAATATATTAAATTTGTTACATTATAAAATACACTGCTAATAATCTATGCATAAAAATACGAAATGTCAAAATAACAAAAACTTTCATAAAATGAGCGAAAATTTAAATTTAAATAAATAAAACAAAACAAGTGTAAAAATAAAAAGGAGAATACAAACAAAAAGCATGTATTGTATATCTACCAAAGGTACAGCTTGCACAAAACGAACAAGTTTTCAATTTATTTTTGATCAGTGGTGGTAATCGTTAACTTCAAGCTCATATATTAGTTCTCATTTAGTGAGAAAACTAGTTAATATAAATGTTTGATGTTTTGCATGGGATTGTCACTTCTTTCAAAACGTGTTCTGATGATGGGAAACTAGAAAATTCCCGAAATAGATCAAACAACACATTCCTGAAAGTGGTCAATTAATAAATTTGAAAACAAAAACTCTATAGATTATTTGTTAGGACAATATCGTAATAAAGAAACATAGAGTATAGCCTCGAATTTGAATAATTTTCATTTTCATTGCACGTCAAGGTCGAAAAATATAATTTTTATTTTTAATAAAAATTATATCAAACTTGTATAAAAGACAAAGGACTTTCTTGTTTACTTTTCCTTTACAAACAAAACAAGTGTCAAATAAAAAGGAGAAAAAAAACAAAAAGCGTATATTATATATTTACCAAAGGTAGAGGGTGCACATAACAAACTATTTTTCAATTTATTTTTGATCTTTAATTTTAAGCTCGTATATTAGTTCTCATTTAGTGAGAAATAAAAATAAAAAGGAGAATAAAAACAAAAAGCGTGTATTGTATATATACCAAAGGTAGAGCTTGCACAAAACGGACAAGTTTTCAATTTATTTTTGATCAATGGTTTTAATCTTTAACTTCGAGCTTATATATTTGTTCTCATTTAGTGGGGTAACTAGGTTACATGAATGTTTGAGGTTTGCATGGGATTGTCACTTCTTTCAAAACGTGTTGTGATCCATCAACACATTCCTGAAAGTGGTCAATTAATAAATTTGAAAACACAAACTCTATAGATTATTTGTTAGGACAATATCCTAATAAAGAAATCTAGAGTATAGCCTCGAATTTGAATCATATTCATTTTCATTGCACTTCACGGTCGAAAAACATAATTTTTGTTTTTAATAAAAATTATATCAAACTTGAAAATTTATTAATTTTACAAAAGTTTTCGTTCTATTGTCGTTTCTATGGTATTTTTTATTAAGAGTGTATTATTTGGTAATTAAATATGAAGATTTTGTAAAAATTTGTGATCGTCAATTAATTTCAATACATTTTTTGATTATCGGTTACATTTTTCGTTTTATTACAAATTTTATAAACTTACTAAGGGCGAGTAACTTTTCTAAAAAGTAACCCAAGTTTAACTTTAACCATATTTCCATATAAATTTCACATTCATAAACTATGGTTAAGCACTAAACTTTGGTTATTTTTAGATAAGTTAGCAGGCCTAAAACTACTAAATTGTTAGAATAGAAAAAACACACAGAATGTTGTTACATTATTTTTTACACTTGGTAATAAAATTTAAAAAAAAAATCAAAAAATCTCACAAAAAACTTTTTTTGTTACAAATTTAAACAAAAAAAATTTAACTAAAAGTCTTATCAAATATTAGTACATCACTTTTCATTAGCCGCTTCTTTGTCTTCATCTGGTTGACGAGTTTTACGTTTTAATTTGTCTATAATTGATTCTATACTGTTAGCATCTACGAGACCAATAAATTTATCCACCACCACTCCATTGCGGAAAGCCAAAACAGCGGGTACAGCTTTAACTTCAAATGTTTCCACAAGATCCGTATTGTTTTCGACATCGATTATAGCCAAATCAATTTCACTTGAATCTTTCAAAAGTTCCTCCATTTTGGGTGTTAAAATTTTACAAGGATCACACCATTCAGCATGAAAATTTACAATAACGGGTACATCACTATTAATGACCTTGAAAAAACGATTGAATAGTGTTAAAAGGTAATATATAATTTAAGTACGTGCCTAAGATCATGGATATTTTATTTATATTAAGGTAAAAATTATGCACATTGCATAATTTGTTAATATTAAACAAAAAAAAAGTAAACTTCAAAAAAAAAAATAAAAAATCATTGAACAATTGAGTCACCCTGTGTAAACAAAAGTTTAATGTTTTGAGAGCAAGAGAAATAGGACACAGATGGTCCCGGGTTCGATTCCCGGTGACGACAACATCAATTTAGAAAAATAATATATATAAGTTTTCTATCCCTTATATGTATCGCATAGCCCGCCTTCGATGTTCCTATAGCACTTAACTAACTAACTTGTGAGTAACATATTTAATCCTATTGACAATATTCAATCATATTGGATGACCATTTTTTGTTGCCGAGTGGTCAATGAAAAAATTATTAATGAACGATAATTAGTTTCTTAAACTATCTTAAATCATAAAACTGGAAATAGTTCTCAAAAAATAAAATCCAACTAAACATTTATGACAAAAGTTACAAAATTATTATTTAAACCTCAAAAAGTGTTTTTTTTTTTTTGAAAATACTAAATAAAAATAACAACTTCAAAATGTTCCGAAAAGAGATATTTTAATAATTTAAACGCCAATGTATTTCCTAAAGATGTCATTTACCGTAGATTTTTGCGATCGCTTGCTAGCGTTCATAAACATTTGAGATTTCACCCTATAACTGAAAAATTGCCTACTGATCCTACTTCTTTCTACACCAGGTTAGATTTCAATGTCCTAATGTTCATTTAAAAACTATAGTAAAGATTAGAGATGGATACTGTGAGTAGAATTTTGCGTTATTCGTGTGAATCACTCGTGAGTGTAACCTAATTTTACTCATGTAATCGTCAGTGAGTGTGAGTAGGAACTAATTCTTCGTGAGTGAGTAATTACGTATATTTTTGCGATCATTTGCGACCGCTCATAAACTTTCGAGATTTCACCATTTAACTAAAAATGGCCACCAGATCATACTTCTACATTAGGTTAGATTTTAATGTCCTAATGTTCTTGTAAAAACTATAATACGGATTAGAGATGGTCATGTAAGCAGAATTTTGCGTGATTCACGTGAATCACTCGTAAGTGTAACCTAATTTTACTCATGTAATCGTGCGTGTGTGTGAGTAAAATTTTGGCGTGAGTGAGTATGCGTCAGTAGAATTTTCAATTAAACATTTATTAGATTAGACATTAACAACTAGATTATTGAATAATGATGAGACAAAGCCGAAGCCTTGCCCAAGAAAGGAAATTGCCCGATTTTAAATAAGTTCTAAGGATTAACACATTATACACTAATTTTAATCTTAGTCTCTTAGAAATGCTGTATTATAAATTTGCATTTGTATGTTACATTAGAGGTGTTCAACTTTGTATGGCCGTTTTTCAAAATGAGTTCTAAAGTCAAGATATGGGCTAGTTTGGTTCCTTTGTATGAAAAAACATTTAATATGAAGTTTGGTGCTGATTGGATAAAGAAGACACAAGGCGAAAATCGATTGAAAATTGAAAGTGTGTTTTGTATGGGGGAAATGAAGCTGCGTTTTTAATGTTACAAAATATGTATTGAGTAATTTTTGGCCCAAAGTGCATTAAACGATTTTTAGGTAAATTCAATAAAGTAAATCTGTATTTTGTTATTTATAATTCAAAAATTGTACCTCTATTATGCAAATATTTGAAAGAAACTGCGTTTTTTAATGTTAAAAAATATTGGGACATTTTTGGCCCCAAGTGCACAAAAGGGTTAATTAAGTTTTTTTCTTTTTAAATAATAAATAACAACTACGGAAAATAATTTAGTCAACTTTCATTCAAATACGAAGATACCACATGATTTTTCGTTATCAATTTCATGATAATCTTCAAACTTTCTAAAAAATTGACCTTTAACCTTAAAATTTGACCTTTGCCGTAGTTCGATTTTGACCAAATTTTCCGAATATAGTGCTTGTAGTTTGTTTTATAAAACTCTGAATAGCATTAATTGTTACTTGTTAAAAGTAGATAATTTTTACCTTATGATTGAATTTTGTGCAAAATAAAGCGTTTTCCTCGAAATACGCCGAATTTAAATATCTGCCCTTACTAAATTAAACGTGGGATATGTGTAATTTTTGGTATTTTTATTTTAAATTTTATACTTAATGAGACCTTAGTATGCGAAACTATTTTTTTTTAATTTTGTTGAACAAAACTTTTTTAAAATTTGAAATTGGAGATTTGAAAAATACCCCAAAAATATTGTTGGTTTTCGTCGTCACCTTAGGACCGGATACCGACATCCTAAAAATTAAATATTTCATATCTAACAGTTAATGGGTCCAGTAAGTAAAAAAAAAAAATATTTTGGTATTTAATTTCGAAAACGTTTAGGATGTGGGCTCGAAATGTTTGATCAAGTGGTATTTGGCACATTAGTGGTCTGGGTATTTTTTTTTTTACTCGGGTAATTCCCAACCGATTTTGAATTTTTATATCTTTTTGAAAACACTTTTTTGTCTTCATCTCGATTAATTTATAATATGGAATAAAAACTGCTTCAATATTAACAATTTTTTGAAAGAATCCAAAAAAAAAGCCATTTTTCCCCCATACAAAACACTTTCAATTTTCAATCGATTTCCGCCTCGTGTTTTCTTTATCCAATCGGCATCAAACTTACATACAAAGGAACCAAACTATCCCATATCTTGACTTTAGAAATCACTTTCTAGCAAATACATTTGGCCTAAAAGGCTTACCCTTTGTTTACATTAGATCTGTTCGACCATAATGCGTCTGGTGTCATAGTTATGTTTAAATTATTGTTTTAGGGAAATTGGGCTCCCGCGGCAAAGACGTCTAACAGACCAATTGTTTTTCATATTTGCTCTTTCCGAACCTCTCTTATTTAATGAATAATTTAAGGATTTGCATTTAATAATTCTGTGAATTTTGTAATATTTTTAATTTTATACTTACTTTTTGATCAAATTCATAGTGATCTTTTACAACATATTTTTTGAAAGACGTTTGAGATTGTGATAAACATTTCTGTGTTGCAGTGACAGCCATTGGAGCCAAACTTTGGCAAGCATTTTGTGCACTACTTGTAGATTGTATGCAGGCCACCAAACGTGGCATAACGCCCTCAGCCGCAATTTTCAACATATTTTAAGTTCTTGGGAAACTTTCTTCTTAGACTTGAGCAAACAAATAACTGCAATTTCAATTAATAAGGTTAAACATTCTATTATCTCTTGAATATTTTTCACAAATTAAATAATCGTTATGATGCGTTTAAGAACAAAATGGAATACGATAAGATTAGTAGTATGAGTATTATTTAATATTGTATTATCAATAGACTACAGCAACAATTTCTTTAGCCAAAAACAAAACGTGTTATTAGTTTGTTTCTTCTATTATATTAATTTATTTAAAGTTTTGCTTAATTTATTTAATTTTATCAAGATTTTTAAACAAACACAAAATTTTTCTTGCCTCCCCCCTTACTTTGCCAATAATGAATGACTATCCTTTTTTATCTATTCAAAAATTACGAGTGTCGTGTTTTGTGTTCAGTCTGAGATGAGGTAATATTTTTTGGTTTTTATGTAGTTTTCACTTTATAAATAACTTTAAATTGTTACTCACTTTATAGGTTTTATTATATTTTAAACACTTTTTGTTAATTTTTAATATATTTTGCTAAATTATATTAAAATATTTAATAAACTTCGTTGTAAATTACTTTGTATGAAAACAAAGTCGAAATAAAAATCGTAAATGTCAAAATTGAGGGGAAATAATTTTCTCTTTTTTAATTTCACAACATACAGTGATGCCAGATGGTTGAGTAATGAACAGTTTAAAGACTTTTGGAAAAATAAAAGTTCTTAGTGTTTCTAAGGCTGGGTGTAGCGATTTTTATATTTTTTTTTGAAAGAAAAAGTTTAAGTAGAAAATGTAATAGCGAAATTATGGTGAAATTTGTCGTTTTTGTTCTTTATTCTATTACCATACGTGGTAATAGAGTTAATATCAAAATCTAAGAACTACTCAGTTATATTGGTATTGTAAGACCTGTTTTAGCAAAATTTTTAAAAACATTAAATATTTTTTCGCACTTAAAAAAATTATTTTTGCTTTAAAATTTTATAAATATTGTTTTTACATTTAATTTTTCCGCTTTAGAGAGTGTTCACAATAAAAGCGAAAAAATGTTCCCATACATTTTGTGTTAAACAAATGGGAAATATTTTCGCATTTAGTTTGGACATAGGGCATGTGTACAATAAAGGTACCCATACACTACGCAATAATCTTGTGCAACTTTTACTATTGTTCAAAAATTTACCAGTGGTATATTAGAATTTTGTACAATATATTGGAAAAATAATATTTTTTTTTATTATTGCGCAACCAAGAAATGTGAATAATATTTATAGTCTGTTGGTCATATTGTGTAATTATCATATCCTTCCACAACGGAAGAAAGCAGTGGTGTCATATTGTGTGCAAAATTATTGTACATCTTATTGCGCTGTGTAGGGCAAAATGACAATAATACTGGCAATAATATTGCATAGTGTTTAAGCTAAAACTAATGGCGAAAATATGTTCCCATACATTTTTTATATAATGCAAAAATTCGCGGGCTACTAGCGAAATTTTGCTTTTCATTCCAAATGTATGAGACAATTTTTTCGCTTTTAGTTTATCGCGAATGCTTAAGACTCAGTTAGTCTTGCCGTTCCTTGCCGAATCCAGCTGTTTCGTTTTTGGTTTATGGATAGTGCGTTTTTCAAAAATGCACCTCACATAAACCATGAACGAAGCAGCTGATTCGTCACGGCACGGACGGCAAGACTAATGGAGCCATTAGTTATAGCTTTTAGAGATTGTTCATAATTGAAGCGAAAATATTTTTCCATAAGTTTTGCATGAACCGCAAAATTTCGCCAGTAGAATGGGAAAAATTTTCATTTCCATACAAAATGTATGGTAAATATTTTCGCCTTTAGTTTAGCTTTTATTGTGCATATGCTTTTGTTGTGAAGACATCTTATACGACATTCACACCCGGCAGCAAATTCGTGCTTTGCCAAAACAAGTGGAAAATAATAATTGACTGTTGGAATAGCATTTTGCTGTGAACGTGACTTTAAATTTTTTGTAACTCAAATTTATTTTTTTTTTGAAAATTTACATTCTTTATATGGAAAAGTAATCTTCAGTTGTCTGTAAAGAAAATTGGTTGACTTTAAATAATTGCATAGACAAATAAAAAGAAAAATAATTGAAACTATTTATTGCTAATATGGCATTCAAACCTAAATGATAAACTCGCGTTTTGCCAAAAAGAATAAAGAACTTTTGTAACCGTTTTAAATTCTTGGTTTGACAAAACAGGAGTTTTTAATTTATGTGTGAACGCCATATGAAACATATATCGAAAAACTTTTAATATATTTTTAACAAATTTCGGTATAGTTATATAATCAAAATATAAACTATTTAAAATAATTCCATAGTGAAGAACAGTTTTAAGATTTTGACACAATTTTCTTAAAAATTAGTTAACATACAGTACAGAAAATTTATAATTTTTTAAAATTGTTCTTTTTTTTTCTCTCCAAAAATCCTATTTATTTTCATTATGAGTATTAAGCATTAGTTTTTTCGTTTTAATTCATAAATATATTTAACAATAATACTTTTTTCTATACTTATTTAAACTTATCAAAATAAGTTTTGAAATAACAAATCCGGATGTGATAAAGTTTTCTTCAAATTCCTTACACTGATACGATTTCTATGATATTTACGATCCGAGGTACATCTAAAAGATGAATAGGATGTGTTCAAAACAGAAAAACAATCAAAAGGAAAAAAAAAGTCAGGAATTATTTTGGTTAAGGAGACGAGGTAAAGGTGGTGTTGATGTATTGGTATAGGGAATATTTGTAAGATTTTTGCTATAGCTTTTAAGGTGAAAAGATATTGGAAAAAATTACAAAATGTTTATTTTCAATAGTATATTAAACTTACTCAAATATTTTGTGATGATATTCTATCATTATTTTAACGCAATCGGCCTAAAATTTCACTTTCTTTTAAAAGCAGGTGTATGTCTTGGATACGAGCCCCAGGTTGTATGGTATGAAATATAGACGGTGTTACAGATAAAGATAAAGTTTCGGCACTTATATGTTGTAAAGGTACTTTAGTTAATCTAAAATAATGATAAGACAAGTTAATTAAATTTATAATATAGGTCTTATGATAAGAATGTAAGAAATGTGTATAACATAAAGTTTGGGTTTTTTATTAACAGGGTTTCTATTATTTTAATTTAATTTCTATTATTTAAATTTATTTTCTATAACAATAACCTAGCCTAATGACCATCATCGGTTATAGAAATTATTACTAGTTTATAAAATAAATATTATTTCTTAAAAATAAAATTATGTAAAAGATTTAAGTTTTAAATTTTAGTGATAATGGTTTTTTTTTTTTTGTTTGTTAATTGATAAACAGACCAGTGCCTCTGGTGGGAATCGAACCCACGACCCCAGCACTAGCCTACCGGGGCGCACAGATAATAGTTTTTATTTTCCATGTTTTAAGAAAAAAAAAATAGACTGAAATGTACAAGCATCAATTAAAAAAAAATAATAATAACGAAAAACGCAAGTATTTAGTGAAATTTCTTGAAGAATTTTTTTCCATTTGGTAATATTTTGTATTTCCTAACTTACCCTCCTAACAAGAAAAAATCGCCACAATACTTGAAAAAAAAAACGGCAAAATTGAAAAAAATAGCTGAAATGCAGAAAAAGCCAAACTTAAACAAATCGTAAAAATTAAAAATCAAAAAATCGACAAAATTAAAAAAACAAATAATGATTGAAAACATGCCATGCCAGCTCAATCACCATTCGGATGGACCATCTCCGATTTCAATAACATTCACCATAACTATCACATAACTATTATACTCGACAAGAAATCGACAAAACATAAATTTCAGATTTCGGAAAATTGCAAAAAACGATAAAATTCTGACTAAAGTATCGTTACAAAATTTACTATTACTTTTAACTATACAAAATTAGTATTGGCCTTATTTTTTTTGTTTAAAATGTGCTCTTTAAAATGATATGCATATTGTTTTTTTTTCATGGAAGGGCTAAAGTTCACTTTTGGGGGTGTTGAGTTCAAATGTACATATCTAAAAATGCGCATTTTTTAATTCTAAAAAAGATATGCTTAATATTGAACTCTCCTCATTTGTGTGAAAAATCCAGGGTGGTATCTCGATTACTCTCCAGACCCCCAAAAATGACCTTTGACCCTTCCATGAAAAAAATCGATATGCATATCATTTTAAAAAGCACATTTTAACTTAAAAAAATTATGCCAACACGAATATGTATGTATATACTTTAGTAAATTGTTAACGTGTTTTGCAATTTTCAGGACGTCATATTTCGAAAACCGAAAAGGTCCATAACCTGAAATTTATGTTTCGTCGATTTCTTGTCGAGTATGACAGTTATGGTGAATTTTATTGAAATCGGCGTTGGTCGATTTGAAAATGTCATAGTTTTGATTGAGTTTACATGCAATGTTGACATGTTCTTAATGACAATTATTAAAAATGATTTCGAAATTTGTCCGTTTTAAATTTCATTTAGGTGATTTTTAAATTTTAGCGATTTTTTTTTAATTTTGGCAATTTTTTTCAATTAATTTTAGCGTTTTTCAATTTTGTCAATTTTTTTTTTTGCAAAATTTTAGCCATTTTTTAATTTTGGCAATCATTTCAAAATTTTAGATTTTTTTTGCAAATATTAGCGATTTTTTAATTTTGGCAATTTTTTTCAAAATTTTAGAACTTTTTTTGCAATTTATTTTTTTAAATACATATTGCAATTTGTTTCAATTTTGGGTGATTTTTTTTAATTTTGGTTGCTTTTTCACTTTTCAATTTTAGAATTTTTTTTTAATGTTTACAATTTTTTTGTTTTTTTCACTATTTTTTTCTTTCAATTTTGTTAATTTTTTTTATAAATTAGGCGATTTTTTCAAACATTAGCGATTTTTCAATGTTGTCGATTTTTTTTAAATTTTTAGCGATTTTAAATTAAATTCTGGCGATTTTTTTAAATTTTGACATTTTTTTTAATTTTGGCAATACTTTCCAATATTGATTTTAATGATTTAAATTCCCTATGTGGAATGACGAGTCAATCGACCTAAAAGTGACTGGTTAAAGAAGGACTTATCACAGGACTGTTGTAATTTAATACTGAAGTGGGTTAAGCAGTGTCAATTGTCCTTAAATTACCAATCCTGTGACTGGGAGGATATACCACTTAACCAGAATGATTATTAATACGAAATAGCCAGATGGCCAGAATTTTACCTATTGGAAGCTGTTTAGGTTTCGATTATTTTATGCGACATGGCCGTTTTGAGACAGTCTTGTGGTATGCCCATCTTTGGTTAGTCCTGTGGGATGCCACTATGTGGTTAAAAGCAGGACAAATGACCCCCCCCCCCCCCCTCACCATATGACAAGCCAATGTTAAAGTTGGCAGTTGTTTTCATAGGGTAGGGTTTAGCAGAGGACCGGTCTCTGGCACGAAGGGACCGATCCTGTAGCACACGCAGAACCGGTCTCATTCCCCATAGGGTAGTTACAATTAGTAGGTATTAGGTAGTTAGTATTTAAATAGTAACAAACTATTTTTATTATAACTGTAATTTCCTTAATAGGACCGAATTTAAACATTTAATTGAATTAACAAATATTTTAATTGAAATTCAATTTTAGTTTTTTCTATGTAAAGTAAAAACATTGAAAAACAAAATTTTTTTTAAGAAAAATTCAAAGTTAATAAAAAAAAGCATTTTAAGTCAGAAAATTTAAAAAAAGCGGTAATATCTTAAAACAAAAAGAATTTTAAAGTTCAACGTGAAAAAATCCGTAAAAAGCAAAAAAAAAAAAAACACAATGGTTAAAAAAAGCATAAAAATCAAAATAGCAAATTTTTCTTCTCTGTTTATCATAAACTTACTTATTAAAATGTGCAAATAAATATTCCATTGTATCACGATTTATTTCCGGTAATGAACGTATCAGTCTTTTTAATATTTCCAATTTGTTGGGTAAATCAGTCAACACTAGAATACATTTTCAAATTGTTCTTGTTTTACATATTTTTCTATACATTTATTTGATGGAAAAAAAATTCTACTTACACCACTGATTCGGTTTGCCTATAAAAGTTTTCGCTTCATTTGCTGAGACTAGGGGACTTTTTATTTCTCTTAGAAATAATTTCAATACTCCCGCCAAAGTGTGTATATCCACATTGGCTTGCCGTAAGGCCATATAATCATTTGCATCGATGCTAAATCTCAAGGCCTGAATTTTATTATAGTCTCCACATTGTCGGTATATGCCTTCTATAGGTTCCGAGGATTTACGATATTTTTCCTCTATCAGCTGACAACAATCTACTACAATTTTTGGTACTGTTTTGTGAACATCATCTTTTAAAACCATTTCAATTTCGGTATCAAAACAGGGTTCATCTGTAATAAAGCAAATATTTTTAATTTAAAGCTTTTCTATAGAAAAATTTCTAATAAATAAAAAATTTTGTAACCTTTAACTATGGAGGTGAAATTTTTGAACATAGTGACGAGTGGAAAATTTAACGGCTTTTTATTTTATTAAAATTTTTTATTAAAAAACCTTTTTTCATAATTGTTTGTTTTTTTTTTAATTTAAAACTTCTTTTATTCAGTTCAACAAAACCGGCAGGCACTTTATTTCACAAGCCTTTCTTTTAATACAACGAACAAATTTAAAGAGAGGGTACAATATACCACCACAAACACAGTTAAAGGTTAATATGGAGTTCAAACCTAAATGCTAAGCACATGTTTTGCCAAAACATGTATTAAAGCTCTTCAATCTATTACAAAAGTTCTTTATTCTTCAACAAAATAAAGAGCTTAAATAGAATAAAGCAGAGCTTTGAAGAATTCATTACTTTTTGAAATGAATTCCCTAAAATTGAATTCAATTTTTTAATTCAAGGAATGAATTCTTTAATTAAAAAATACAAGAATTAATTTCTGTGTATGAATTCAAATTTAGAGTATGAATTTCCCGACTAAAACATAAAGCATTAAATTAAAGGAATTCCGTTCAAAAAGAATTTATTCAAATCCAGTTAATTCAACTTTTGGTCAGGGAATGAATTTCTAAGGAATTCATTCAATTTTCGTTTAATTCATTTAGGGAATTAACGTTTTTTTTTAATTCCCAGAGTGGAATTCATTACCTAGCGAATTATTCCTTAGGCATTCATTCTATTTTCGTTTAATTTCCTTAGGAAATTAACTTTTTTGTGTAATTCCCTAAGGACTTAAATTTTTTGTTTAATTTCCTTAAGGGACTTAACTTTTTTGTTTAATTTCATTTAATTCAATGAATTTAAGCTCTGCCAAAAAAATATTATTTTCGCGTGAGACTATAAAACGAAAAAACAATATATGATTTATAAAGTTGTTACATATTTAGTTTAAATACTATTTAGTTGAATCTATTTTAGGTGATTGTCAACCTATATTGGTGTCATTCATTTTATTTACTATCGAAATATACAACTTCCATTAATACCTGGAGTTTCATGCAGTAAAGGGTTAATAGACAATAATTAAACGTTTTTCGATATATATTATTAGTCACGGCATGCAGTCCCTTTGGAATTAATCAAAATAGTTAATTAGCTAAGGGAATTAAACACTAAACGTTAAGTTCTTAGGGAATTAAACAATAAAGTTAAGTTCTTAAGGTGAATTAAACAAAAATGAAACGAATTCCCTGACCAAAAGTTGAATTAACTAGATTTGAATAAATTCCATTTTCGTGAAGTAATTTAAAAAAAGCAATGAATTCCTCAAGACAAATCGAATGAAAAAAAATGAATTCATTCAATTTCTTAACTTGGTCAGAGCATCCATTCTTTAAATTAAAATTCATTTCAAAAATGGAGATTAGGGAATAAATTCTTTAAAGCTCTGGCATAAATAGCTGTAATACGTGTTTTTAGCAAAACGAGTGTTTAGTATTTAGGTGTGAACGCCATGTTAGATAATTTCTAGTAAAACCTTTCTCGCTTTTGTTATATCCATTTATGAAATAAGTTTTATGTAGCACACTAGCAATACGTCTTTGGCCTTTAAGGCTTATTGTATTGCAAATGAATGAAATAAATAAATAAAATAAATAAAAATAAATAAGTTTCCTACTTACCATTATATATATTTTGTTCTTTAAGCGTTTGTATGCTGGGTCTTTGTTTCCAAAAGTTAGATAATTTCATCCAAGCCACTAATTTTGAAGGTTGTACTAGTCCAGTTTGATTTGCCCCCGGAATAGATTCTTTTTTAGTTAGTCTTATACTAGAGGATTTTTTACGCTTATTTTGTAATCCGTATCCTTAAGCAATAATTCAAACTTTTTATTGAGTTCCTCCAATTGTGTAGACATTGTTGTAAATTCTTTAGTTTGAGTTTCCAAACGATTTTCTAAATCTTCAATTCTTTGTTCCAATTTTTGTATATATTTCAAACAAGAATTGGTACAATTTGTAGCCGATGAGGAGTATGAAGATGAAGTCATTTTATTTAAATCAAATGAAGATTGTGATGATAAGGGAGTGAGGGGTGCAGTGTCTAATTCTAAAAGTCTTGTTAAATCGCGTGTACTGGAACTTTTAAGTAGAGTTAATTTTATGGGTCTGGGACGTGGTTCTTTAATTAACACTACACTTTCCAATTTTGTTGTTGGTGTTTTTTGTATTATAGCGTTTCCACGTGTTATATTACTTGTTGATCGCGTATAACTAGGCGTACGATCGCGAAAACAATTCATTATGGTTTTTTGGCCTCTACGTTCGTTGGCTGCCGAGCCTGCAGTGGCGATAAGAATGCAAGCAGAGTCTGGTGTTTGTGGCAAATGTTGTGTTGAATTATCAAACGATGGCTGTTGTTGCATGTTGAATTTTAAGTATAATTTTCTTTCATATAAAAAAAGCCTCTAAAGTGTTAATAAGACAATGGTAGGGAGGGGATGTAGCCAAACGTACTAAGAATGTTTCTCTATGTAACTTGCGGTCAGTTTTGTTTTTATTTTTTTTTTTAAATCTTTTTTATTTATTTCGAATTCAGTTTTAGTTTGTTAATCACTCAAGCCTATCGTTCTAGTATATTAAATATATATTTTTTTTTGTAATTTATTTTCTATTCAATTGTTCTTTTGGCAAACTCTTCTCTTAGAATGACAAACCTTTAGGTTTGCGCTTAGTGTGGGAGCCTATAAAAAATTGATTCCCATTGTATATCTTATCGCTAAACTGAAAACGTATTAAATTTCAGTTTTTTATCAGTGAAAAAGAGTTTACTCTCTATTTTGAAATTTGTACGTTATTTATAACAGTCATAGCCATTACATATATACTCTTTTTTTCTTCTTCAAATAAAACATTTTAAAATGAGCGTAATATATTTTGTGTGGGGATTATTTAAAGATTTTCATTGATTTAAATAATTTTGCATTCCATTATTATTTTCATTTTGAGCTTGTTTATATTTATGTTGATTACTCATCTATTTGTATATACAGAAGTGAATTGTTTAACTTTTTACGCCAATTGATAGTATTCATTGATAGAATTCAACAACAGAAAGTGGAACTAAACCGATCGTTACATATTTTATGATAATTTATGGTTATAAACAAATTTTATTAGTTTTAAATTAAAGTAACACTAATTGTTGCCATGTTTAAAAAAACTGTTCCCATTTTAGAAAAACTGTTCTCACTTTTCAAAAACTGTTTCCATTAAAATTGTTTTACTATTTTATTATAATTTGTAGTTATTAAAAAATTCCATGAGTTTTAAATACAGTTTATGTATTTTTGTAGTTTTTCAAGTAAAAAAAAAACTGTTCCAACTTTTGATAAACTGTTCTCACTTTTAAAAATCAATTTACACTAAAAAAAACTGCTGCCAGCTAATTAAACTAATATCTTTAAAAAGTTTTAGTAGGTTTAAGCAGTATTCTCAAGATTTTATACTGTTCCCACTTAAATAATAATATACTTTATCAGTTCTTAATGATAAAGATAATAAAAATGTGATTTGCTGTAAGTTATAAGTTAGAACAATAGAGTTATAACTTTTTCTCACTGATTTCAGTTTTCAAAACTATTCCCATCTAATTTAACAATTGAGTTTCAAATATTTTAGTGATTTCAAGACGATTTTTAACGCTATTTGATTTGTTAACAAAATTTATGTATTTGTTGCGGGTTTTATATTAAAAAAAAACTGTTCCCATTTTTGAAATACTGTTCCCACTAAAAAAAACTTGCTATAAGTTAATTTAACAAATATTTTTGTGATTTTTACCCATTTTCTAAGATTTTTAAATGTTTCCACTTTATGATTAACATATTTTTATCATATTTTTATTCAATGATAAAGATAATAAAAATGGGATTTCCTGTAAATTATAAGTTAGAATAAAAATTTTTCTGACTTTTAAATAATAGCATACTTTATCAGTTTTTAATGATGAAAAATAAAAAAAAAATATTTTGCTGTAATTCATTAGGTAAGAACAAAAGTTTTTCCTATTTTTTAAAAACTGTTCCCACCTGATTTAAAATTGAGTTTAAATTATTTAAGTAATTTCAAGCAGTTTTCTAAAGATATTTAACTTTGTGAATACAATTTATGTATTGTGATAGTTTTGCCAAGTTTAAAAAAATCTCTTCTCACTTTTGAAAAATTGGTCCCTTCTGTTAAAAAAATTCAATTTCAATTATATAAGTAATTTTAACAGTTTTAACAAGATATTTCACTTTTTAAATAAAATTTATGTATTGTAGTTTTTCCAAATTAAAAAAAAAACTATTCCAACTTTTGAAAACTGTTTCCACTAAAAAAATGCTGCCGACTATTTAAACTAATACCTTTTAAAAGTTTTAGTTGATTTAGGCAGTTTTCTAAAGATTTTAACCTGTATTATATAAATGTTTATATAAATGTATTTTCTACTGTTCCCATCTGAATTTCAAATATTTAAGTTATTTAAATTAGTTTTTTTTAAAGATATTTAATATTTTATAAACGATTTGTAGATTTTAACTATTCCCAAAAGTTTATGATAATTTGTTGTTGTAAACAACATGAATCAAATGTATGTATTATTGTAGCTTTTACAAGTTGAAAACACTGTTCCCACTTTTAAAAAACTGTTCCAAATCCATTGAAAAAGTTTGATTTTAAACATTTAAATAATTTTAAGTAGTTTTCTAAAGGCATTCAAGTTTTCATAAATGTTTTGAAGATTTAAACTGTTTCCAAAACAAATCTACATATTTTAAAGTAATTTTGTGCATTTTGGGAACAGTTTTAAACTAACTGTTACCAATTTGTAAAATTATCATATTTAAGTTATTTTTTTAGTAATTGAACTTTTTCTAATGTTTGTGCATTTGCCTGTAGAAATTTTAAACTGTTCTCATTTAAGTAAACCATATTTACAAATAAGTTTTAAAATATTTTCACTAAAATTAGATTTTTTAAATTTTCTCGTATAAAATAAAATTTTTATTGGAAAAACGTTGCAACATAGGACAATTTTAATAGAATTTAATAACAATATTGAGTTATGAATGCTGTGTTATATGGCATTTGTATTCTAAACTGTTCCTATTTACAGTTTTGCCTTTATACCTACCTTTTAACAATTTCTTTAAGCTGCATTTACCATCGAAAACTAGTTTTAACTAGATTTCGATAATATGGTACACGAACTAGATTTTGAAATCTAGTTTAAACTGGATTTCGAGGGTAATGTAAATGCAGTTTTTTTTCAATTATAAGATCTTTAAACATTAAGGTGTTGTAGTATTTTAAAGTGCAAGTTTATTGTAATAAATTTTGAAAATATGTAAATGTTAAAAAATTGGAGAAAAAAAACTGCCAACATAAATATTTAAATATATTGTAAATTTAAAATAAAAATATATAAATAAACGTTTTAAAACTTAAAAAACGAAATCAATTAAAAAAATTCCCTAATTACAGTTTACAGTTAAGGCAATAAGTTACCGTTATTGGGGGAGTGTAAGGAGTGTTATTATTCATTATTTTTATTTATGTATATTTATGAGATTTTAAAAGTTTGATAACACTTTTTCAAGGTGTTTCAAGGTTAATAAAAAAGTTGTTAAGTGCTGTTGGTCAACCGTTTAATGTTATCGATTTTTGAGTCCTTTTATAAAATACATTTTTTTTGTTGCTGGTGTCTTTTTTTTTGTTGATTAATAAGGAAGTATTTATAGTATAACAGTTTTGTTAAATAAACAAAAACAAATTTAACAAAAAAAATAAAAAAAATATTAAAGCTTAAAACGAGGTCTACATATTTTATGTTATAGTATTTCTGTTTAATATAATATCAAGGTTAATTTAAAGTTTTACTAACATGTTTGGAATTATAATTATTTATATATATATATATCGAATAAACTACGAGTGCAATGAATGCGCTAACATTTAATAACAATTATTTTGAATTATTAATTAGCTTTGACCAGATTTTTTTAGATTCACAAAGAGATTCTTAAATAATCATAAAAAAAATATATATATATATTTTGTTCGCTTTTGGCTATTTTTTCTTATGACAAGTATACATGAACAATATTATTGACCAAACAATAAAAACTCAACCAATGAAAACAATTTATTAATAAACTCTTTGTTCAGATTGGGTAATTTTCAAAAAATGTTATCAATACTATTGAAAATGTATACCCCACTATATAAGCTTGTTTTTTCTGTTTTTGTTTACTTTTGCAATAATTTTTTTAATTTTTTTTTAATTTAATTAGCAATAAAATATGTTAATAAAAAGCAGGTTATCATACCTAAAGAGCCACTTTCCATAATCCAGCACTATCTGCTGATTTAATAGATTGATCACCTACCATAGTAGATTGTTGTTGCAATTGTTGAGATGAGGAACCAGCTGTAATGGGTTGAATAGGTGCCAAAGGTGCTGAACCATCAGCTGGAGCTGCGGGTTGAGCTTGTGGATTGGTTGGATCCATATTTGGTGGGGGTGGTGGTGGAGCAGGATAACAAGCAATTTTTTCTACTTCTATCATTTTAGTAGCATCATTTGGATCGGTTTCATTAACACGCATGGGCACACATATGATACCACCAGCTGGTGGTTGTTCAGGAGCAGTTGAATTACCATCGGCCATAGCAGGTGGTGGCATAGGTACTGCTGGAGTTTCAGCTGGATTAGTAGGATTTTGTGGCACATTTATATCGGGGGTTGCAGGAGGCATTGGTGCCATAGGAGCCAATTGTGCTGGTGTTTCAGCATTGGCTACAGGAGCTGCAGGTGCAGCTGGTGCTCCTGTATTTATAACAGTTGCACCATTAGCATCAGTTGTAGCATTAACAGGTTGTCCGTTATTAATGATAATAATACGATCATGACCACTATCTCCACCGCCACCTCCAGCAGCAGGTGCTTGTTCCACAACTCTAGTGTGACTGGGTGTTAGGACATGTCCCAAAATGGCACCACCTATAGCACCGGCAGCTAAACCGGAACCTATATTAAAAGAAAAAAAAATCGTATTAAAACATTTATGTCTTTTGAAAAATACTGGAAAACATCAAAACTTTATTAAAAACTGTACCTTAGTTTAACTATTTTATTTAGAATCTGCAAAATGTTTGAGCTTTTTTGTCTTTTTGAAAAACTGCTTTCGAAAATTGGTTCTTAATGTTTTAAATTGTACAATATTAAGGAACTTTTTTTAAATAGTGATTTTTAAGAATCATAAAAATATGCTTGAAACCTGTTTCCGAAAATTTAGTACCTTGTCTCGAATGTGTACTAAAACTGAATGTTTTTGATTTTTGAAAAGAACACTCAAAATAGCCATGGGTTTTTTTTTGTAGAGAGTAATTATACTAATACACGAATAATTACATTTTTGTCACAAATGTGTACTAAATGTAGCAACTTTAAAAAAAAAAATTTGAAATCATTATTATAATATATGATAATTGTGCTACATATAGTAAACAAATACTAAAATGTACTAAAATATTAGTTTTTCAAAAATTGATTATTTTTGTATGTTTTATATTTCTATAAAATTTTTGAATATGTACTAAAATTTTATCTACCTTTTTAAAAAAAAGTTCTAAAATTTAAATCAAGGTTTTAAGGTTAACTTAATACTTAATTTTTTTAAAGTGCACTAAGTTTTATTAAAATAATCGATAACACTTTCGAACTTTAGTTAAAAATTTTTAAAAGTATAATAAATAGTTGTCCTTTTTTTTACTAAAATATAGAGATGTTACGAATATTCGGTTACTTTTCGGTAATCGGTAAATCCGGCATGATTTTACTATTCGACCTAAAAAAGTTTTATTATTCTATTTAATTTTGTAGATATCTAAAGTACGAAATTTATATGAAAATGTATGAAAGAACTATTCGACAAATTTTAAACGAATACCGAATATTCGGTATTGTACATGTACATGTCAATATCCGAAAGTCGATTTTGACCAAATACTTCTTAGAATCAAAGAACTTGCAACGAAATGTCATTGATTTGTAGTTGCATTTTTTGAATATTTCGTTAAAAATGCATTTTCTTGCATATTTTGTCTTTAAATGCATATTTTTTGAATTAAGTATGATTTTTATTACATATTTTGGATTTCACTGTATATTTTTGCATACCCGATTGAAAAAAATTATATAATCCATATCAAATTATATATAATTATATATAATTATATACGGAAATTGGTGGGTATAATTCTAAATAATTATATATAATTCTATAAAATCTGATATAATCAGATATAATTATATATAATTATATCCGAAAAATGGGTATATACAATTTTATATAAAATTATATATAATTATATAAGGCAGATATAATAATATATTGGACCATATATAATTATATTATTTTATATAGCACCATATAAACAAGTTTTTTAATAATCAACCGCATATATAATTATATCTTATTATATATGTTGCTATATATGATTATATAAAATTATAACAAAAAAAATATTGAAAAATAATGGCACCCGATTGAAAAAAATTATATAAGCCATTTCAAATTATATATAATTACATACGGAAACTGGTGGATATAGTTATATATATGTAAATTTATATAATTCTATAAAATCAGATATAATTATATCCGAAAAATGGGTGTATATAATTGTATACAATTATATATATATATATATATATATAAGGCAGATATAATTACATATATAGTAATTATATATAATTTTATATAGCACCATATAAGCAAAATTTTGAATAATCAACCGTATATATAATTATATATGGCGCTATATATTATTACATATAAATACATATAATTATATATAAATAATAATATATACATTTTTTACTCGGGCAAATTTTGACACATTTAAATGCAAAATTCAATCCTTGCAAGTACAATATTAAAATGAAATTTTCTACACGGATGCAATTAGACTTGTATTGTCGAACTGTGATCAAAAACAATAAAAAAAAATTGACTTTCAAAGAGTTTCCTACGTTTTTCTCTTCTTCTGTAAAGTTCGGAAAATGGATTATTTACCCTTATTCAAGCGAGGCATTCATTTGTTAAACTTCACAAATTGTTATACTGAAATTATAACAGTAATTGTAAGTCTTTATAAAACTGTTATACTTAAATTTTAAAGTGTTATACTAAAATTTTTATAAAATCTACTAAAAATTGAATTGTAAGAAAACCTGTTATAAAATTTTAATATTTAACTTACCAAATCCTAATCCGGAAGATTGCTGAGGTGGAGCTGACATGAAAACGGCACCGGGTGGCAAAGCATTACCAGCAGGCAAATAAGTGGCTCCAGCTGGCATAGCTTGTTGGGGATATGAACCACCACCGGGATGATAACCACCACCTCCATAACCTCCTGAGGGATAGCCACCTGCGGGATAACCACCTCCAGCTGTATAACCTCCGGGAACATGAGAAGGATTGTTGTAATAAGTAGCTCCTGGTGGTAGATTATTAGGACTATGATAGGTAGCTCCGGCTGGTGCAGCACCAGTATGATAAGTTTGTCCATAATTGGTACCAGTAGCCTGATTGTAACTAGGAGGAGCAGCTCCATAATTAGGCTTTTGATATACCGGTGGTGGTTCATGCATATTAGTTTTTGCGCCACCCTGAACATTCGAAGCCGAATAGGCGGGTGGTGGTCCAGCATGACCAGCTTGATTGTTGGGTACATTCCATCCTATAGGTTGAGTATTGGAGCCAGGAGCGGGAGCACTAGCTGGACGATTGGGTTGTGAATTATAGTTGGGATAACTTAGTTTAGCTTGATCGGCATGAGAATTACCACTGCTACTACCACTATTGGTATTATAAGTAGGGTTTAGTAACACTAGTGGGTTGTCTACGGGTAGTTTGACCTCCTCCGGAAGACGACTTACGGTTACTACCACCCAATGAACGTTTGGCTTCACATACTGGTGAAACTATCAATAATGCGGAGATTAATAAAGCTACCACTAATCTACGTGGTGCTATTTCCATCTTTTTAACAAAATTCAATTAAAATGTTCTGGAAGTTTTTTTTTCAATAGACTATGCCTGCTATACTCGAAAATTTACAATGAACTGAATGAAGCGTTTGAAATTAAACAAAGTATTAATGTCAATGCTTGTGACCAAACGAAATTTATTAAATATTTATTGTTAATTTAATAACCTGTTTTACTTACTTCTTCCCCTGCTAATGTTGGATTTTAGGGTTAAAATTAAATATTTTCACTTTATTTTATTTGTTTGCGTTTTTACTTATGAATTTCACCAATACACATATGACGCATACTACGAAGCAAAAGAGAGGGAGAAAAAATACGGTAACGCTTTGAAAATAACAGCTGATTTCCAAAAATTAGGTGGCAGCTTCAAGTAGTTAAAGTAAAAAGGTGGCAAGTTTATAATTTTTGTTATTTTTATTAAAAACAAATCCTCGTGTAACAACTTTTTGTTTATTTTATATTAAAATTTAATTATTTTCTATAAAAAAAATAATGTCTACAAATGTTAATATACGTTTAGCCTTAGATCGTGTCAATATGGGTTTATTGGCACAAAATCAAACAAATGCTCCACGTTTGTATACACCCGGCGAAGTAGTTACAGCCCAACAGGGTTTTATGAAGGGTCATGGTACCTATGTGGAAGGAGATGATATTAAGGCTTCCGTAGCTGGTGTTATAGAACAAGTTAATAAACTAGTATCTATAAAACCTTTAAAAAGTCGTTATGTGGGTGAAATTGGTGATGTCGTTGTTGCCCGTATAACTGAAGTACAACAGAAAAGATGGAAGGTGGACACCAATTCCAGATTAGATTCTATTTTACTACTTTCATCGGTTAATTTACCTGGTGGTGAATTACGAAGACGTGTGGCTGAAGATGAACAAGCTATGCGGAAATATCTACAAGAGGGTGATCTTATATCAGCAGAAGTGCAAAATATTTACGATGAAGGCACTCTTTCGTTATATACTCGGTCTTTAAAGTATGGTAAACTATCACAAGGGATTTTAGTTAAGGTATTTCCTTCATTGGTTAAAAGACGTAAAACTCATTTTCACAATTTACCCTGTGGTGCCAGTATTATATTGGGTAATAATGGTTTTATATGGATTTCACCTTTAGCCGTAGATCAGGAGGGCGGTGATGGTGGTTTTTCACAAAATCTTTCTGAGGTGATACCTCGCGCAGATCGTGAAGTTATTAGCCGTTTAAGAAATTGTATATTAGCTTTGGCTCATTGCAAAATGATGTTATACGATACCAGCATTTTATATGCCTATGAGGAATCTATGAAATATGAAGTCCATGAGTTATTACAACAGGAAGCTATATTTGATGTGGCCTTTTTAACGCAACATCGTTTGAGATTACAGGAAGAATAAGAGAGGAGTATTTTATAAGCATATACGGTTAATTTTGTTCAATAAATAACAAAAAAAAATCAAAATTTTCTTTTAATGAGTTAATTTTTGGGGTTTCCTTTGTCCTCTTATAATGTAAAGAACAAACGTTAAACTTTGCTATTGAAAACGATAAAATCAATTTTTGTCTCAATAAATATCTATACAATTTATCAATATAAGGCCCATAAATTACTGGAACAGAAAATTAGGAATATATATTTGTTATTTAAACATTTGTTATAACTTTTTAACCGATTACGCTCAGTTTTAATACCAAAATGCTATACAATATTAGTAGTGTCCGACTGAACAGTTCGGCCAGAAAATGCTTTTGGTCTGTATTCGGTATTTTAAAGCATTATGGACAAATTTGGCAGATGGAAAAATGTTTATTGGACTGATTAGATGCTATTTTGAGTGTCAAATTTGAAGAAAAGTCTGCAGTTAAACAATGAATTAACTGTTCGGCCTCAGAAAGTTCGGCCAAATCGAAAATAGTTCGGCGGCCGAACTTTTAACTTTATAGCTAAACTTCGGCTTTTTTCTTAAATTTTATACACAAAATCGAATTAAATCGGCTCAACAAACATGTTTCCAATACCAAAATTTGTCATCATTGCCTCTAGATATCAAAAAACAGACCAAATATAGTTTTTTGGCCGAACTGTTCGGTCGGACACTAAATATTAGTATATATTTGCTAGACACTGCACAAAATTGTTCAAATACAAGTATTTTTTCAACAATATACACCATCCATTTCCAATTGAGGTTAAGAAAATTCCAAGTGAAATTGAGACCTTTGAATTGAAAATGAGATTTTATAAATGAAATTGAGTTTCCATTTGAAATTGAGAATTTCTATTTAAACTTGAGAAAATTTTAATTGAAATTAAGATTATCTATATGAAGTTGAGAAATTTTCTATTGAAAATGAGATTTTTATTTGAAACTGAGGAAAATCTAAATGAAATTGAGATTTTCCATTTCAAATAGAGAAAATTCTTAATGAACTAGAGATTTTTCATTTTAAATTGAAATTGATACATTCCATTTGAAATTGAGAAAATTCCATGAAAAACGAGAAAATTCCAAATGAAATTAAGAAAAAACAATATTAACGGTACCTAAAATAGGCATTTTATTTAGAATTGAGACATTTTGTCTCGCAAAATAACTTACTGATTTAATAAAAACTTTCTTTTTGAGATCTTTCCTTTATTTCCCAAGATATGTATGAAAAGATAAAACAGTTGGGAGTTTTAAATTTATTTTAAAACAGAAAGTGAAATTTATCAATTTCATATAAAATTTTCTCAATTTTTTTTTAATTTTTTGTAATTTTATTTAGATTTTCTAAATTTCAAATGGAAATTCTCAATTTCAGATGTAAAGTCTCAATTTCAATAGCAAATTTATCAATTTCAAATGAAAAATCTCAATTTCATTTAGAAATTCCTCAATTTCAAATACAAAATCTAATTTTCAATTGAAATTTTCTAAAATTCAAATAAAAAATTTAAATTTCATTTGAAATTTTTTAATTTCAAACAAAAACTCTTAATAACATATTGCATTTTCAATTAGAAATGAAAAATATCAATTTCATTCGGATTTTTGCTAATTTAAAAAATAGAAATCTTAATTTCGTTTGGAAATACTCAATTTCAATTAAAAAGTTATGAATTCCAATTGAAAATGGTGTAATTTACTTTGATACTTTTTAAATACATATTTTTATACACCTAAAGCAAATATTTACCTCAAAAGTTTTTCCTCAAACATTTTTGTCAACACAAAACATATTTTTATTCAAATTTTTCTAAGAGTACTATTTTAAAGCGGTTCTATTTGCACATTTTAATCATTCCAAATGTTCCGTATTCGATTTACAATATTTTCTAAGAAAATTAGATATTTTTAGTACCATATATAAATATGATACAATTTTTAGTTGTTTTTTTAACGTTTTCTCAAAACAACCCTTTATTTTTAACAACACTTTAGCCTTATTTCCCTTCCTTTCATATTTAAACTGCCTTAAAGTATGTTTTAATGCTTAAGAATCAACTTACTTAGGCTTCCCTGTAAACCATTTATTAATATTCAAACCCCAACGTAATGGAAACCATTACAAAAAAATTGCTGCCCTAAAATGCAATGCTAAAAATTCCACACAAATGAGCGAACAAACGAATAACACCACACCAACACCACAAACAAGAAAATTTCCATAGAAATGGAGACATTGACTAACAAGGAGACACTCTTTGTGGATATCCTCAGATTTTTATGATAAATGTGATAAAAGGGGCAGATATATAAGCATGAGCACCTTTTTAGCGGCCTAATCTTGTCTTTAAGGGTTGAAAAAAGGATGCAAAAATTATCCAAATTTTTCAGGTTTTTTCATATTTGTTCCAAATAAATATATACAAATTAGGTATCAAAATTGACCGCCATAATCGAACACAAGTGTACCGACCATTGATCCTAAATATTTCGGATCTGATTAATGACGTACTCAGTTTTTTCACTTATGAGCCATATTTTTCGCAAATTTGCATTAAGGATGACGATATTTTCTTTCGGTAACGGTATTTTAAGGGTAACGACATTTCAGTTAACGGTATTTTACTTATTTCGGTAACTGCATTTTAGCAGTAACGGTAGTTTAGTTATTTCGGTAATGTTATTTTAGCGATAACGGTATATCAGTTATTTAGTTAACGGTATATTAAGCGTAACGTTATTTTAGTTATACAGGTAAAGCCAATGAACACCAATATTTTTAGACCCATTATGCCCAAATTCCAATGACTGGCTAGTATATAATCAAACTTTGGAAAATATATCTATTTTCAGCGATTTTTCTTTTCAGAACTTGCCAGAATACTCTTGTTTTATTTTTCGAGTTGCGCAATGTTATTAAACACAAAGCTTTAAGCAACTTTTTAATTAATTTTTACCACCTAAAAATCAACTTAGACCGATGTGTTTATTACCAATAGTTTTTTAGTTCCATCCCCTCTATCACATATCCAAATTTCATTCTAATAAGTGTGATTCACACTGCATATCTTCCTTGTTAGCAGAAAACAATGAAGCTTAAACAGCAACAAACGTTCTTTATGATATTGATAACAATGTAACACGTGGGGCAAAGGAATTAAAACCGAACATACAAAAAAAAACACACACACACAAGTAAAGAAACAAGCAAAAAAAACAAAAGAAAAATAAAACCAAACGAATGTCTGGAATGTCACGCAGTTTTACACTTATATGTATGGAATAAAATAAATGTATTAGTGTGAGTGTGTTTGCAAGAAAAGCCAGACAACGATATAGGACTATATTAAAAAAATATACTGTTATTTGATACATAGTTAAAAAAAAAAGAGAGAAAGAGATACAGCGTATATGAATAACAGAGTTGCCAGTGTAGATTAATTCCCCTAAATTAGTTCTACTTACAATACGTATGATTAATATTTATTAAAAATTATATCGATCATACGCCTAATGTAACTTTTTTTGCAAACAATTGTACGTCATAGATCCGCTGGAAATTTTTTAACCAAACTTTGCAAATACAGTTGTTTTTCGATTTAACTAACTATATAATGTCAGCCCTGTTCGTTAAATTGAAAAATTCGTTAAACCGAGTACTATTTATTTATTTATTTCCCCATGTTTTCTAATGTTTACACCACAAACGATCGTACAAGAATGCTAAAAACTCCAAAAGTAAACACAGAAAACGCAGCCAGAACATCGTTGGGGAATCCCCTTTCTCTATATGTCTATTGCTTTTGCATATTGTTTGCGGAAATCTTTGTATTTGCATCTCATTCTATACTTAAGACTCTAATTTTGTATTTGTTCGTTATATCGAATACAAAATTACGGTACAAAGTTACGGTGTTCGTAATATAAGGTACTAAATTCAAAATTTTTATGAGTTCGTTAAATCCCGAATTCGTTAAACCGATGGTTCGTTAAATCGGAAAACTACTGTATATATAAAAATAAATTCTTAACCACTGTATTCAAAATATTTGTCACCAAAGTAGAAAATTTCACAGAATATGAATCCGAGAAGATTGAAGATATTTAAAACATTTTGTACAGTTCTATGAACAATTCATGATTAAAAAATATATGAAGAATTTCAAAAAATTTCGACAATTTAAGGCAAAATATTTTCAAACATTTTTTTGTATGACATGAATAACATTTGGTGTTTGTTGTTGTCGATGTTTAAGTTTGCTAAATCCATCCGCGTTAATAATTTATCTTTAACAGCCAACAGTTGTGGCCGATTTAAGTTTAAAGGAAATTAAAAATATGAAAATTACAGTTTTTGTTTGGATTTAACTAAAGTTACATGAATTTATAGACCTCTTTGCATTTATAACGTTTCAAAATTTATATTACACCACCAAAATATATAAAAATACACTCAAAATTTTTGTTCGTCATACATATATTAGAACTTAAAAAGAAAACCGCGAATATTTTTTCCGGCTTCATGATACTTTACTAGATTTGGGGTTATTTATTTGTTGGAAATTAAATTAAATACTTTTAAATTAGCAAAATTAAAAATTTAATGTAAGAATGCTTGTTGAGATTATGAAAATTTAGTTTGGTCCAAAATTTAAAGTCCTTAAAATTTGTTGATGCCTTTTTGATTTTAGTATTAAATTAAGCTCAATAAAATCTTTTATTTGATTTAATTGTGAATATCAGACAAAAAAACATAGATTTAAAAAAAAAATTACACGCAGAAAAAAACTGGGGGAATATCATCGAAGTGCTTAATCATTATACAACTACATATTTTTCAAAATCACGAACAAATCTTATTTTTAAATAGTGCACTAATAAAAACAAAGATATTTTAAACAAATATTATTCATTATTGCAAATGTTTAATATTTTTTGGTTTGCTCATAAAATTCTAGTTGTTTATTGATTTTTTTTTAAACAATCAAGTAATAACTTTTTTTAAATTGTAAATAAAATAAAAATTAAGAGTCCTGTGTTTTGCTCCATATGTTGGAAAAATATTTGGGTTAATTTTCCCTCATTCAATAGCGAAATCAAGTTAAACACTATTTGACAATAGCAGGATACTTGAATATATACATTTAGTTGTTTCCGAGCTTTTGATTATTATACATAATTGTTATTTCCTGTTATTGGTCAAAAATCACAAAATAATTTGTCTTAGTATTGAAAAAATAAAAATTATGTTTTGAATTGTTTGATTTGAAATATATAAATCATACAGAGCCAATAAAATAAATTTAAAAAAAAAATATTTGAAAATGAAATATTCGACAAACAATTTTTTGATTAAAAGTTATAACTGCTACGTCACTGATCATAAATAAAAAGTTTAAGAAACTCCATCTCCATTATACTTTTATGTTATTAATTGCCACATTGATTTGTGCATGTCGAACTAAATACTAAGTGTTTTTTCTACTTTATCTTTTTATTAGAAAAATATACTTGTAGCTTGTTTTATTTTCCAACTTTCATCAATGTAAATTTTACATATCATATTTTTCATCAATGTAAATTTAACTTAGCATAAACTTGGATAAATTACAAAAAAAAAAAGTTTGTGTAATTTAATAAAAATGCAGTTTATCATATTATATAAGCATTTTCGCCTTTATATTCGCTAATCAGTTTAACCCTAAGGAAATTTAGCAAGGAAAGCCTTTTATAAAACACACTTGTTTTTTTCTGCGTGTATACAATTTTGTTTTCATTTCCATTATTACATTTCAATAGTGGACTTTTTGTTCAAAAGTAATAATAAATTTTGTGGATTTTTTTTTTTAATTTTTAAAATTTATAAAGCAATTAAGATGTTAAATATTTCTAAAACAAAAATTATAATAAATAAATCAATGGCATTATAAAATTAAGCTGGGGAAATTATAAAAATTGTTTCATGGCAACCCTTTAACCGTTAAGAAAACACTCTGTGAGAGTAGAAATAGTTAGGAAATATTAGGGAAATAGTGGAGTTGTAAAATGGGGAAGCAAATACAAAAAAAAATATGATTGTAGACTACTAAGCAACAGGCATAAAATAAAAAATTTCAGTCTAACATCAACCATTAAACAGGGCGTAACATAAAAGAAAAAAGCCAGACTAAAAAAGATTCACAAATAAAAAAAAAAATATGGAAATAAATACAAATAAAATAAAGAAATAAAAAAGGAAATATATAATAACCTTAAGCAAGAAAGTAAAGTGTAATTTTGCTATATCAACAGCCTAAAAGCAGGCTTTAAATTTTTAACAAATATGTAAACTTAAAATATGCTTCATTTTTTGTTGAGAAAAAATGTGAATATTTCAATAAAAATTGCTATAACATAAAAATAAAAAAAAAAATTATTGAAAAACTATAAAAAAAACAAGTTTAATTATAAGTTAAAAATTCGAGTATAATTTTGACCATGGATTTTCGAAACCTTAACAATGGTGCTAGCGGTAACAAATATGTCTGTCCCAGCGATAGGCAATTGGCATTGAGAGCAAAGTAAATATACAATAGAATAAAATTAATATTTTACTCATAGTACATACCCACTTCCTATATTTCTCCCTCTTCCCTTACTACTTCTTTGGGACTTATCCCCAACTCTACCTTCTTTTTTATACTTTACATACACACACACATGTTTATTTTATTTAGTTTATTCCCTACACATACTTGAACTTCATTTATTTTTTTGTTGTTGTTGCTGTTATTACTCAAACCACAAAATGATTATTTTTCAAATTCAGCCAGCAGCACATTTCACTTTGAAATCATATTTGTTTTTATGGTTGTCGTTTTATACATATATGAAGTACCTACTATTCATGCATGATTTTGTTTTTAGTAGCTGTTGAACAAGATAATTTCATTAACTTGTAATTTTTTTGTACTTCCCTTCCCATACATATAGAAAAATGAAAATTTATGAAAAAATAATATTAGAACTTGTTAAAGTTAACATATGCTTAATTAACACATCATAAATTATTAGATTAGGGTAATAGGAAATGTCATGCAAAAAAGATTTTTTTTTTAGATCAGGGAAATCAAAACTTTTTCTAATTTCTATTGTCTCTTTTTTGATTAGTAACTTATATTAACCCTCTAATGCCCGAATTTTGTTTTGCAATGAAATGCATACCATGTATTCGTCTCGCAAAAAAAAATAATATTTCTCTTAAAAAAATGTTTTTCGCTGACTACTTTCGGCGATATGAGCAAAAATAATTTAAAACTTATCTCGAAAACTAATGCAAGTAAAACAAAAGTTTGTACCAAAAATTATTGCTCTTACCAAGACATAACCACAATCCAAAAATAAACTTTTTTGTGCTTCTTTTTAAGAAGATATGGCGATTTTCGCTTTTTCCAAAATGCGAAATAGGGCGAAAAAGTATCTTAACTTCAATATTTTTTGTTCAAACTTTAGACTTTTGCTACTATTACTGATTGTCTTCTCTATACCAAATTTCAAAACGATCCGTCCATTACTTTATAAGTTAAGACAATGTCCTTTAGAGATATCCTGATAAAAATCCTGTTCGTCCTTGAAGAAAAATAAGGACTGATTATTAAAGGTAATACTTCAATCTTACTTATACTTAATTTTCAAGAGTTTTAAATCAACTTAAATAAGTGTTTTAGTTGTTGGAAATCTCAGTTAATTAAAAAATAATTATTTTTTGAATTTTTACAAAATTTGAACTTTAAAGCTTTCTCGCGTTTTAACAGTGCACTGAATACGAACAGTTTCTTCGCAAAACTTTTAGCTAATTCACTTTTATATCGAACTATATCAATTTCTAAGTATAAAACACTCATTCATTTGGGTTCAATTTTATAAACGATGACAAATGTCACCGTCAGGCGTTAGAGGGTTAACCAAATTAACTAAATTAACATTTTTATTTCTGGTTGACAAAATTTGCCTTCTATATCAATTTTATAATATTAATTAAACCTAGAAATGAAAAGTCCTAACAAATGTTACAAGACGTGTAATTAATGTAAATAAAAAAAAACTTTAATAGTTTCAAACTGAAATTTAGTTCGTACTTCGAAAATCGACCGCTACAACAAAATATTGTTTTTAACAACAAAAATAGGTAAATGCAATTAAATTTTAGGTGCAACTACCAAAATATTCAGAATTAACATTTACAACTGGTTGTGCTAAACGTATTTATGGATTGTAGCAACTAATATATATTTTTTAGTTCGCTTGGTATTTATTTTTCTGTGTGTAAATTATAGGCCGTCAAAAAATTTGATAATACAAAATCCATCCAGCCGTATAATTAATAATAATTGATAGATATATTGATATTTAACCATTTTTTTTTTTTTACAAAATTTCGTTTGAATTATGATTTATTTTACTTTAAAGCTTGTAACGAGTGGGTTAATTATACGTTGGCATTAATAACAAATAAAATTATTAGATCTTAACAATTATGAGGAGGCGTATGATTCATATTATATTATATTAATATTAATCATACGTCATCAGATTTTGTGACACAAAATCAATCAGACGTATGATTAAATAATAATAGTTTGGAAAAGTTTTACTAATGTACGACCGAACTCTCTGTTGTTGGCTAAATACAAGGCCGAACTTCCGTTAAAATTTACCTTCCAAAACGGTTTTTATAATTTTAAGCAAGTTTTAAAATTTGTTTAATAAATAAAATGTTAAAATCCTTACAGTGTGCCCCGGTAGGATATTTAGTAGCGTGCTGGCTTATCAGTGCGGGGGTCGTGGGTTCGATTCCCACCAGAGGCACTGGTCTGTTTTCGCTACAACGCGCCGAAAGCCTTAGTAGCTAGTGCTCGGCTAGGGTAATAGGATATAATTTGTAATTATATGATTATTAATAAAAAATAAAATCAAAAAAAAAATAAAATCCTTACAAATGTAGCAAGACGTGTGATTAATTTATATTAAGCTTATCAATGACATGAAATGAAGCTTATCAATGACAGTAGTGTATCCAACTCTATTGATTCATTGGAGCATCGTCAGAATGTGGGTTGTGTGACACTTTTCTATCGATATTACCATGGGAGATGCTCATCTGAGATAAGTGAACTTATTCCACGAGCCCGAGTTTTTATTCGTTATACTCGCTTATATAGTAGAGCATATCCGTTTGTAGTTGATTGTCCTGTGTTTTGCACAACGCATTACAGAGAAAATTCGTTTTTTAGTCGAACGATTCGTATGTGGAACAAACTTCCCGCAGAAGTCTTCCCTGTTACTTACAATTTAGAAAAATTTAAATCAAATATCCACAAACACTACTCCCTCTTTCCTCCTTCCCATACCCTATTTTCCTGATCAATACAATGCACTGCATGAGTAGGGGGCATCCCCTGAGTATTGGTTAAATTATAAAAAAAAAAAAACACTGTAGTTATTAGTAGTAGTTGTTTTTAACCACAATTACAGTTGTTTTTCTATGAAATAATACAAAACAACTATTATAACAGTTATTTCAGAAAACAACTTAAGAAAATTTGTTTTTTTAACAGTTGTTTGAAGCAGTTATTTTAGTATTTTAATAAATAACTACTAAAACAGTAATTTTGCAGTACACAGTTAATTTTTGTTAGTTATTGAAAATTAGAAGATTATTAGGGGGTTTTTAAAAATTCTCGTTTAGTTCATATTTGTTATTGTTGTTCATTGTATCTCCAATGAATAAAAACATCATAACTGCAATGTTAAAAACAGTAGTTTTCACCAATTTTTACAGTTGTTTAAAAAATTGTGTAATAAAAAATTATCAGTTGTTTTTACGACATTGTTAGTTGTTTTTACTACATTTGTTACTAGTTTTCAACAGCTAAAAACAACTAAATTTTTTAGAAATTCTAACGTTAATTACCTTTGTCGCCTTTTTAGGTGCAATTACAGTTGTTTTAACTGTCATTTTCAGCAGATTCTACTGTCAAACTTTTTGAGTACAGTTTTTTACAAAACTTTAGACTTCAATTTCAAATATTTGACTGAAATCGAACTTTTTAACTCATTAAGGGCATTTTTGAATTGAGAGAAACGATGGACAGGGTTAGATTATAGTATATTTGAAAACAATGACATGAAAAGTTGAAAAGTCTTCACCTAAAAAAAATATGAAATTAAAATTGTTTAAATTAACCAATTTAAATTTTTTTAAAATACTGTGCAGTATATCAATAAAAACTTGACTTTATGTTTTGAGTGAAAACGGAAAATTTTTTGGCATATTTTAGACTTTGTGTATTTAAAAAATTCATGGTCTGATAGTTCAGATTTTTAAAAATTATATACCATCGATGAACTAATTTTAACAGAGAAATACATTTTTGTATTTTCTTATTAGCATAACTAACAAATATAAAATATAAAAATTAAGCTTTTTTTATATTTTATAATAATTTTTGAAAAGGGTACCATCAAAAAAGACTAAAATTTATATTTTTTTCAAATAATTAATTGGAAACTCTCGATTAAGATATCCTCTTATTTTCTATTTACGGTTGTAAGTCCCGGTTCACACACGGCAATTTTACTTGCGCAAGTCTTGAGTTTATAGAAGGAGGAAAAGAGGGAGGAAGGGGGTACAGACTTGCCCGTACTCCAATTCCGTTTTGTTTTGTCATCCGCAATTTTCAACACGAACTAAAGAAAACTAAAATTGCTGAAACAATATTTTCCTGTGTGAACACAAAAGCAAGTTCAAAGGAGAATTGAAGAAAACTTGCGCAAGTAAAATTGCCGTGTGTGAACCGGGACTAACCAAGATGTTAATTTTTTAAATCGGGTTTAAACTACTTCTTATCTTTATCCAGTACTGGGTTAAAAAGGGAACAGTTGGCCCATTAAGAGTTAATGCTATAAAAACTAGTTTATGTAAATTCTCTTAGCTTGATTTTATATTTGAATAAATTACACATACGATATTTCTCTGGATCATTCTTCTCATATATATCTGCGAAGGAAGAAATATTGTCTATTTTTGCTTTTTAACTGCAGGTGGAATTTAGAAGCAAATATAAAAGAGCTGAAAGAAAAGAAATACAATATGTAAAGTGGCGCACACACTTTACCTATAATTTATTATTAGATGTCACGAATATTCGACTACTATTCTGTATATTCGGCAAGTTTTGACTATTCGGCCGAGTACTGAATATTAACATATTTCTATCTAAAAAATTGAGAAAATCAAGTTTCTCACAAAATATTTTTCTTTAAAATGTTAAACAGGGCTTTCAAATGGTTTTTAACCTAAAAATGTATATTGTTGAGTTTAATTTTATCAATATCTAAAATACAGTGTATTTTTATATGAAAAAATTAAATAATTTAATTGTCAAACCCTAGGAAAAACTGTTAAATTTACAAAATTTTAATTAAATTTAATTTAAATTTTTATTAATTGAAAAAAAAAAACGAAAAACTTTTTCTAAATATTTGTAGACAAGAAAATAGCCAACAAAAACTGTAATATCAACGAAATATTTACTATATTTATCTTAAATTTAATTGAATTCAAATAACAGTAAATTTTTCTAAAAATCTACAGAAATATTTGCTAAAAATTGTAGACCACTGATTTCAAAATTTCAGATTTTCATTAGCATAAAATATCTAAAAAAACTTAAAAATTTCACATTTGTTTGTGTTTTTTTTTTTGCCTGCTAATATTTAGCAATTTAGCGAATTTAAGCAGATTAATTTGTTACTTTCAATTAACTTAAATTTAGTGTAAATTTAACTTCGTTTTTACATTTTAAGATTTATGTTTACTATTCTTATCAGCTAATTTGAGCAGTTTTTCTTGCAATGTCATTTTAAATACATTTTTAGTACACTGAGAGAATTATTCTTCATGATAATTATGAAACAATTTCGTAGAATTTTTTTAGTACATTCAATGAAGAATTTCATTATATAAAAGAAATTGTTTTAATAATTTTTCATAAAATTTCATTTCTAAAAAAAAATTGTTTCGATTTCATAAATTATCTCTTCATAAATATAATGAAAATTTTCTTTAGAGCTATGAAATTATTTATTTTTTTAAAAATTCATAATTTCATTAATTTTCATACATTTTAAACTTTAGTTTTAAGATTTAATTCTCAAGTGTTTAACATATTTTATAAAGTGCTTTATAATTTCACAATATAATTTTATTAATTTCGGACTTCTACGAAATTGTTTAAAAAAATCATATAAAGCGGTTTATTGACTTAGTTCCAATGCATTTTTCAAGACATTTATGAAGAGTTTTATTAATTCAAAAAACTTGACACTGTTTCATAAACGCTTTATTGTCGGAATATTTCATTAGTTTTATGATGATTTTCATTAATTCTACAAACATTTCATTATCATTGAATAGCTATGAAAAGCTTCAGTGGACGAGTTCGAGTTACAATTTTCATTAAAGCTATGAAGAAATTCATTACTGAAGTGAATATAATTTTCATTTTTACTATTTTTTTTTATTAGTGTAGTAAAATGACTAAAATAACTATAACCGCAGTATTAAACAAATAACTGCCATGCACTGAGAGAATTATCTGCATTCTATTAATGAACTTTTGCCCTAGATCTACGAAGTGTCACTAAAACTAGTCCATTGAAAATTTTCATCAATTTTATGCAGTTTTTCATACAATTTTATTAAAAATTTAACTCAATTTATTAAAAATTTCATACGAATAATGAAAAAGTTTCATTCAAAATTGTTTCATAAAAATAATGAAGACAACTGCATTATTTTAGTGTAAAATTTTTTTCAGTGTGTAGTCACAGCAAAACTTTTGTAAGTATTGGCGTTCGAAGAAGTTCCCCCAAAATTAGACTTAACGCCACATTTTGCCCCAAGAGTTAGTCATTTAGTGACAGTAAAGAATTTTTTCAAACTATTAAAAAACTTTTTCTCTTAACCAATAAAATTATTATGATCGTATGAGTAATTGAATAATATAATAAGAAAATAATGCATAAATACATGTGACCAATTAACATGAGTGTGTGAGTAATGTATAATAATGGGGGTCGGTCACTAATTATAGCAAGGATTCACAATTGTGCACTCACTCAAACTCTTAACTCTGTTATAACTGTATACTAGGCACACACACACACAGCCATACATACAATACATATAAACTAATCAACCTACCAAACGGATATGATAAAGACGCCATTATCCAACTACTATAAAGTTCTCCAACTGTAGTTAATGTTTGGCGTCATTATGTTTATTGTTGGCGGATGGCGTCTCTTGTATAAGTAGTGGACATTTTTATATTTACTAATATACAATTGTGTGTGTGTATGTGTGTGTGAATTTATTAGTTGTTTTGTGCTTTTCATAATTTTAATTGAGTTGTTACTTACTCTAACTATTCATATTTTACAATCGAATTGAAAGTGCTAATTAGCAATTAATTACAATTTAATTACCAGTTAAATAACACCGCAGGCTCTTAAAGATATTTCTACAAGGAGATATTTGTTTTATTTTTCTTTAAGGCTGTTGAGACAACATTTATAAATGTCTTTATTTAATATACCAGACATATTTATTTGTATGAAGAGGTTCATTATTTCATAAGTTTCCTGTTACTAAATGAAAAATGTATTTTTATTACTTTATTTAGGAATGTTTATTTAAAAATTAGTTGCGTGTTTCTCAAGAAATATGTAAATTTAGTAGGTTTTTTTTTAAAGGAAGAGTTTTTTTGGGAAACGTTTTGAAAATTTAAAGGAAATATACAAATTTAATATTTATAATTATAAAATATACAAAAACGTGTCTGTAATATATCAAAAAAGATTTTTAGATTTAAAAATATTTATAAATTTTTAACCTTAAAAAATCAAGGATAGTTTGATTATAATTGTGTCTTGTAATAAAAATAGTCTTAATTGCTTTTAAAATGATTTTAATTACTGACGTATGATATGATTGACGTATGATTAATAGTGTCCGACCGAACAGTTCGACCAAAAAACTATATTTTGTCGGTTGATTGATATCTAGAGGCAATGATGACAAGTTTTGGTATTGGAAACATGTTTGTTGAGCCGATTTAATTCGATTTTGTCTATAAAATTTAAGAGAAAAGCCGAAGTTTAGCTATAAAGTTAAAAGTTCGGTCGCCGAACTATTTTCAATTTGGCCGAACTTTCTAAGGCCGAACAGTCAATTCATTGCTTAACTACAGACTTTTCTTCAAATTTTACACTCAAAATAGCATCTAATCAGCCCAATAAACATTTTTCTATCCGCCAAATTTGTCCATAATGCTTTAAAATACCGAATACAGACCAAATCCATTTTCTGGCCGAACTGTTCGGTCGGACACTAATGAATAATATATTAATCATAAGCCAGTTTTGCACGATAGCTTTAATACAGATTGTAGAAATTTAAACATTTTTGACACAATTACGAAATATTGTCGTTGTCAATTTTGCTAAAAATTAATCTATCCTTTTTTATTAACTTGAAAACTCATTAAGGACACGGTCATAGATCTGCTGAACATTTTTCAACTAAACTTTTCAGATTTGTAGAACAACACTCAAAAAAGTTTTACAGCTACTACATGACAGTTATTTGTGTAGCAAACAGTAGTAGTTGTTTTTAACTGCAATTACAGTTGCTTTTATATGAAAAATTGCAAAACAACTATTTTAACAGTTATTTTAAGTATTTTAAGTCAGTCAGAACAGAAGGTTAAAAAAATATTTCTTTGGTAATTTAACTGTATATTCCATTGAAACAACTTTACCGATTAAACTTTTAAATAACTGTAGATTTTTTATGGAAAAGTTCTTGTGAGTGTAGGCATTTGCTTTTTCAAGCAACTTTATTAGGGGTTTCCTATAAAATGTTTAAGAAAAATTGCTTGGAAAAAGCAGATGTCATATAGGCTTTAACTTGATTGATTTTATTTTAAATTCATATTCAATTAAAGCATTTATCAAAAGTTTGTAATATCTCAAAAAATCCAAAAATATTTTTGAAATCCGAAATAAAATACCCTGTTCAAAATTGAATACTTCTGTCAAAAAGGCCAACAAAAAAGCCTGCCTCTAAATTTCCTACATAGCAGCGTCTGGTGTTTAAAATATAACGTCATATTTTTCCACCTGACGCTAAGAGGTTAATAATATTTAAAATTAAGTATTTCAATAAAAACAAGTCATTAATTATGTTGAAGCCCAATGCTCCACTGAGGAGTAAAGGACAAATATAGATTTATGTTTTGAGAAAAAACGGAAAAAATTTAGGCATTATTTTCGACTTTGGGTATTTGAAAAATGCATGGTCCGTTCTGTCAGATTTTTATAAATTATATACAATCGATGAACTAATTTACAGCTCAGAAATAAATTTTCGTGTTTTCTAATAACATTAAAAAAAAAATCTTAGGCTTTTTTAAATTTTTAAATAATTTTTAAAAAAGGTCAAACAATTTACCAAAACTACTGCATTGTGGTAACATTTACTTTATGTAGTTGAACAAATATTTTGCACGCACAATTATTGCGAGCAAAACAATATGGCGATTTTCTGGAAGGGAATATGATAAGAATTTTTTTGTTTGTTAGTCAAGAAAATAAAACGCAAGAAGACGCGTCGTTTATTAAATAAATAATATATGAAAGTTCATTTTCTTTAGAAAAATTTTTCTTTCACATTTTCCGAATAAAGAAAAATTTAGAATACATTGCCTACGGAAATTTTAAAATCTTCAAGTTCTTAGACCTGAACGTAGTATTTGATTTATTCATACCTTAACCTTCACCATGTTAATAAAAAAGAATCTATGTCTCATATAAAATAATTTATCCTTGACCATATCCTTTACTATATCACCTCACATTTCAATTATAATTTAATACTTTTACACAAAAAAAAAACCAATATATGCATCTCTACTATTATTCACAACAGCTTTTGAGTTATACAAAGATTTATATTTAATATGACTCCTTTCTATAACACTCTATATCACTATTTTGATATCTAGCCTTGATTTATTACAAAAATAAGCTAAAATATGATACAGTGGACGAAATTCCTTTGGGCTCAGCAATAATTTTCAATTTTACAATAAAAACCAAATAGTTAGAAAAAATCTAAAAACTACAAAATAATTGCTTCTTCGATTAGTTACTAACTAGTTACTAAGTTAGTAACTTTTTTTTTAATCCGATTAATATTTGTGATATAAATTAAACACAACATCTAAAATTGATGCGAAATTCAATTGGGCGCACTTGTATAATTTTTATTATTTTTGACTTAAAAAAATTTTAATTTCTTTTTATTTAATTACAACATTGGGGTCCTTTGTACCTTTACAAAAAAATATTATTTAGCTTGCTACATTTAACCACAAAATAAGCAGCGAAAATAGAAAGCATCTTTTAAAAAAAATATAAATCAACACACAGAGTAAAATGTAGCTATTTGCAAACTGAAATTCGGTTACTACGACTCGAATTCGGTTATTACTATTTTCAGACGGTTGACACAACTTAACATTAGTTTTCACCACAAAGTTCGATTATTTCAACTAAATTTTGGTTGTAACACACAAAATAATCAGAAATCTAATATAACACCACATAGAAAAACTGATAAGAGGTCATCTAAACTGAATCTGTAACTTTCAAAACTTTCTGACTTTCTAAAAAGTGCAAAAATGCACTTAAAATTGGCAAAAAAAATATTTTGATGGTACAAATTATTATGCTAGAGTGTTTATCAGTTCATGGTACCGTGAAATAACTCCCAAATAAAATAACTCCAAAAAAAAAAATGAAATAACTCCCAAAAATTTTCCATATAAATTGGGATTTATTTCACTATGAAATAACTCCCAATGCGATAGGACTTATTTCACAATTTTCTGTTCGAAATTATTTCGTTATGAAATAACTCCCAAATGAAATAATTCCCAACCAGGTTTTGTTGGGAGTTATTTCACTCCTTTTTGGCATTGGGAGTTATTTCACTTTTGTTGGGACTTATTTCATTTTCATTTTTAAATGTGATTTTATCGTTGGGAGTTATTTCATTTTTGTTGGGAGTTATTTCATTTCTATTAAAATTACATTTTGGTAAATTTTTTTTTTAAACGCAGTTCTTGCTAGAATTTTGGTAAGAAAAGATCGGTATTAAAGTGATTAAAAATAATGGCAAATCTTGAATTTGAAATAATGAGTGGCAAAAGAAGAAATAGTAAAGTGTTATACGTAAAAGTCGAAAATCAAATTTACTTAAAAAATTCGGAAGCTAGAGGAAGAAAATATTATACGTGTTACGAAGAAAACTGCAAGTCGCGAGTGGTTCTGGAAAACGGGCAGTGTCGTAAAGTCACTGATTTTATTGAGCATAATCACAGCGACCAACGGAAGCTGTATGAAGAACTTAAAGCCCTCAACCAAATAAAAGATCAGTGTTTGGATGTTGCAAGTACTTTGGGCGCTGCTAACGCTGTTAGCGGAATTAGAAAATATAAAATGTTTTGATTTGAAATTGAAATAAAAACTTTTAGCTTTACCAAAAATAATTTTTTGTAAAGTAAATCTTTTCAAATGGTTGTGGTATTTAATATGAAAAAATAGTCTTAGGATATGGCGAAATCTGGGTTGATAGTAATTATTTATATATGAAGATAAATTTCGGTGTTCAAAAGTCCATAATTCCTCTGCAACGCTAAAATATTTTTTAAAAATTATGTCAAAATATAATATTATATCCTTGTTTGTTATTTCTAAATAGTACTGTGCAAAATATATAGTTTTGTCAGGACATTTCCAGGATTATAAGAAACTTGTGAAAAAGAGTGAAAATTGACAATAGCGGCCATACTGGTCAAAAAAACTAAAAATCACAGATAGCCACCAGACCTGCGCCAAAGTAACAATAAATAGTGGGCGTTGTGGTGTAATGGTTAGCGCGTTGGACTGTTACACGGATGGTCCCGGGTTCGATTCCGGTGACGACAACATCAATTTAGAAAAATAATATGTATCACTTATATGTATCGCTACACCCACCTTCAGTGTTCCCATAGCACTTAACCCCGCCGAAGTAAAATAATGAATCAGGGCTATGAAACAAAAAGCTTCAATAAATTCGCCAACTCTACATCAGGTGGCGAGCAACAACTGTTCTAAGACTTATCATCTCGCGCAATTACAGTGTTGCCATGTTTGAAGCCCTTCATCTTTCACCACCTTTCATTACTCCACTATTCCCTTTCCAAAGAAAGCAACACATTAAATAATAGGAAGAATTTCCTGAGTGTTGCTTCTCTTTAAAAAAAAAAAAAAACGTAAAATCGTGAAGACCTAAAAAGAATTTCCATTATACAGAAATTTCAAAATTTAATTGAAATGCTTTAATTTTATTAATTTATATTGAAGTGCACCCAATTAAATTTCGCTTTACTTTTTAAAGTTTTCTAATAATTATATTAAAAATATTAATCGATCAAAAAACTAAGTTTTAGCATTAATAATTTATAGAATAATGATTATTTTGTCGTTTTTAGAATTTTCTTAGCTTTTAGCGTTTTTTGTTAAAATTCAAAAATATTGATGAGCCCAAAGGAATTTCGTTCACTGTATATATCTTCAACTCCTTTGTAGTTTACCTTGTACGTTTTTTTGTTGAATAAAATAAAATTTTTGCATAAAATTGTGAAATTTTATCTCATGGCCATTTTAAGTGAGTTTTTAGATTTTACTAATCTGTCTATACTTTGTGGTAGATTTTTTTTATTATTATAGCCAGTGTTTAAAATAAAGACGAATATGACATTTGCTGTCAACAATTTCCTGACAATTTACTGGCATTTTACATTTTACATTTTCTTTTCAATGGGCCTAAAACAGAATGTATGTAATGAAGAATGTAGAGTATAATATAAATATTTAAAACTTACAGTTAGAGACAAAATTAAGCCAATGAAAACTTAAGCTTTGTACAGACGGTTGTCAGATTTTACAATATTGTAAGATTTGCAATGTGCTGACAATGAAACATGTTTAGCAAAAGGTAAATTGTCAGTTCAGACGATTGTAAGAAAACCTTTCAATTTCATTGCCAGACAATTGTCAAACAATAAATTTATCTGCCAACGAAAATTGTCAGTTCACACGGTTGTCAGATTCTTTTATGGCAAAAATTGCCAGATCTGTTGTTAGACATTGCCAGAACTAATTGATGCTTTCATTACAATTTCATTGATATCAATTGTAATGAAATTATTTTCATTACCATTTGCTTAATTAATGATAATGAATTTCATTGATTTGATTTCATTGACTAATGGTAATGATTTAAAATTTCATTACCATTAGTAATGAATTAATTAAAGGAAGAAAATTGCAATTGACTGAATGCAAATATTCAAGGTTTGGGAAATATTCCGAAAGATTCATTTTTATGAAAAAACAATTATTTTTTTACCTAAAAAAGTACGTGAAAATAAAAATGTAATCACTCAGATAATGGATTGGAACATTGGTCCACAATGGAACGATGTGGAATGAAACGGGGAATGATTGGAATCGGAACACTGTACACATTTGTGTTGTCGGTGTAGAGCTTTTTGTTAAGTTTTGCAAAAATGTTGTCCATTTTGCGATATCATGCTTAGAGATACAAGCCATTTTACAAAATGGCGATATTTAAAAATGTCCAGTATCTCCAAAACTAAGCGAGATAGACCAAAACGGACAAAATTTTTGCTCCACTGGAGTATTAAGAGACCCTTATAACAACGTAGGGTGTTCACACGAATGTCAGATGTCTGACAATATTATTGTCTTACAATGTACAGACAATGCTTTTTCTGACAATGTTGCAAGACAAAAGTTGTAAGTTCACACTGTTGTTAGACATTTCCTGAACATTTTTCTGACAATATTGTAAGATCTGACCACCGTCTGTACATAGCTTTAGTTTAGCTTTGGTGGTTTTGTATATTCTCAAATGTTTGTTATAATAGTGATTATATATAGTCTCAATTATTTGTTTTAAGCGTGGATTTATATAGTCTCAAATATTTGTTATAATCGTGATTATATATAGTCTCAAATATTTGTTTTAGTTGTGATTATATATAGTCTCAAATATTTGTTTTATCCTGATTATATATAGTCTCAAATATTTGTTTTAGTTGTGATTATATATAGTCTCAAATATTTGTTTTAATCGTAATTATATATAGTCTCAAATATTTATTTTGATCGTGATTATATATAATCACAAATATTTGTTTTAATTGTGGATTTGTATAGTCTCAAATATTAGTTTTAATCATGATTATATATAGTCTCAAATATTTATTTTCATCGTGATTATATATAGTCTCAAATATTTGTTTTATCGTGATCATATATGTATAGTCTCAAATATTTGTTTTAATCGTGATCATATATAATCACAAATATTTGTTTTAGCCGTGTTATAATAGTGATTATATATAGTCTCAATTATTTGTTTTAAGCGTGGATTTATATAGTCTCAAATATTTGTTATAATCGTGATTATATATAGTCTCAAATATTTGTTTTAGTTGTGATTATATATAGTCTCAAATATTTGTTTTATCCTGATTATATATAGTCTCAAATATTTGTTTTAGTTGTGATTATATATAGTCGCAAATATTTGTTTTAATCGTGGTTTTATATAGTCTCAAATATTTGATTATTCATCGGCAAATATGAAAATATATTCTGCTAATATCGGTCCACATATTTAAATTTTATAGGAACTGGCGGATATCTGGTGAGATAGAGGACTTCTCTGTCGGTTATTTTTTAAAGAATAACTCATAGCTAAATGGTAAATATTCCAGTATGTAAGAGATTTAGAAAATTTTTTTTTCCAGTTTAAGTGACTGTTAAATAATGAATGCTACTGTTCATTATGTAAATTTTCATTGCATAGTTTTATGCGTTCAGGCATTATAATAACATTTACCAATTAACAAATATTTAAATTATGTATCATCAAACAAAAATTAACATAAACTGCATTAAGATTTTAAAAATAAACTTTCTCCTTATACTAACGTTTATTACTGGTGGTATTATAGTGTTAGTTAAAGTGTTTTTAAGTGTGTGTGTGTGCGTTTAAACTTTTGCGTTTATATAAACACCTTTTTATAACTTTTTAAGTATAAGTGAGTGTGTGCGTGTGTTTGCTCTTTGTGGCCCTAACTAATTTTTTTCATAAAATAAAGAAACTTTGCTCATTTCCTTATTTGAAATTTAAATTATTTTTCCGTAGTTACTTGGGTTCTACGTACTTTCTTGGGTTCTAACTTTTTTTTATTTTAGCATAAAATTAAGTCAAACTAATGTAATTTAGTTGTACAAAACATTCTTCCATGGTGGCTTTTATGTCAAGTATAACATGAACAACACACACACACACACACACATACATACATACATACATACATACATACATACAAAGTTGTTAAACAACATATAGAAACATAAATACATGTAAAAGCCTAAAGATATTTTTGCAATTAAAGATGCCAGATGAAATTTTTCTCATAAGTTCATGTAAAAAAAAAACTAAATAGTATTAAATTCAAGTAGATTTGGCCATATTATTAAAGATTTTTTTAAAAAAAGTCGATTTTTTTGTATCCATCAAACATATTTTTATTCATTTGGCTGTTCGCCTTGTTTTTTCTATATAGCTGACGTATGAGTGTTATTAATTGGTAAATTAAATATCACTCATACGCCACATATGCAAAATTTAGTATAAAGTTAGTTATTTTATCATTACTTTTTTCATCCAATTCGATTTGTTTATCAAAAAAGTTAAAAAAAAAAACACTTAAATTATCGTTTCTAAAAATCCATTTTAACTGGTAACACTTTTTATTATCCTTTTCAATAAAAACCTACCTAGCGCATACAATACAGCTCTTGTTTTCCTTATCCTCACCGCCACCTCCGCTTTAACACCCTTTTTTATTGTACAAAAACAAAAGCCATTAACCCCGGATATATGCAAGTGTTGATGTATACACTCAGAAAATTCTTTCCGTAACTACAGTTATTCGTATAGTAAACGTTAATATATATATATATATATATTATGTCCTGTGGTTCCTATTGGGAACAAAGGGCCACAACGAATTTATTCCATTCGGACCGGTTGGATGATATTCTCTTCACATCTCCCCAGCTTTGATCAGTAGATATGACTTCTATATTCAGTTGACGGCGCCATGTGTTAGACGGTCTGCCTACTCTTCTCGTCCTACCCTGTGGGTTCCACTCAATGGCGATTTTAGCAACGTCACCTGGAGGTCTGCGCAGCGTGTGACCAATCCAAAGCCATTTGCGATTCATTATTTCCATATGGATTGCCCGCTGGTTTGTTTGTCTCCAAAGTTCTTCATTGGATATGGTGTTAGGCCAAAAAACTTTTAGGATTCTTCGGAGACATCGATTAACAAACACTTGTAGGGAGTTTATTTCGTGTTCTGTTGTGTTCCACGTCTCGCATGCATAAAGCAGCACAGATTTGACACAGGAGTTAAAGATGCTTATCTTAGTGTACCTGGATAATGCAGAAGATTTCCATATCGACCGGAGGGTACCGAATGCTTGGTTGGCTTTAGATATTCGATACGCAACATCCTTGCTGGAACCACCTGTATTTGTTAAGATGCTACCCAGGTAGCAAAATGATGTGACCTCTTCCAATTCAATATTTCCTATGCGAAATTTGTTATTGTTCACGTTAATAGTAATTTTAACTGTTATTGTTGTAATTTTACTATGGGGAAATGTCATTAAAAATGTAGCTAACCAATTAAAAATGTAGCTAACCAAAAATAACGTCTTAAGCCCGCCTAATATAACAATAATTGATATATGTAGTAATATTTTCCCTGAGTGTATGTGAACCAGAATTTTACTTATAAAATCATACGACGTGTAGGTTCATTGTAGAATACCTCGTTAGTTAGTGCTTATTTACACAATACTTAATGTGACCGATTAGATTAGTAAAAACCAAGTAAAAGCATAACATTTGACAAATAATTTACAAAAATTTAAAGAAAAACATATATGCATATCGCACACCTAGTTCAAAACTGACTCAACTCAAAATTTTAAGTTTTCGGGTTTTATGCTTAAACTATGCACAATACACTTGTTTATTTATAAAACAAATACCAGTGTATTTTGTTGTTAACTTTTGCAAAAAAATAGTTATGTCTTTCTTTATGTTTCAATTGGTATACAGTTGCAAATATTTTTTTTCGATTTCTGAAAAATAAAAAATTTTGAGTTGAGTTACTTTTGAACTAGCTGTGCGATATGTACATGAAAAATCGAATTTTTTGGATGTGCTTAAAAGCTTAAGATCAATGTTTCATTTACTCATTACCCTGCGGGAAACGAAGGGTCGATTGATCCAAAGTGACAAATCTGTGATATATGGGGGCACGTCACGAAACTGGCGAAACCAAAATTGTGGTGCACCAAAAGTGTTAATTTTGGTGAAATGACAAATCACGTGACTATAGTTATGGTGACAAAACAGTCACTGGTTGCTACCAGATATATCATGTAACTAGAGAAAAAGTACTGAAGCAACTAGAGCCGTTGCAGTTGAAGGTATTACTGGTCATTGAAATGGTTCAAAACCATTAGTAGTGGATGAAAACATGGCAATTAGTGCCAAAGGATTCAGTCACTTGACTGCTACACAGCAGACATAACACTGAAGGAATTTTATCTGTACCGACTATGTGACAGTAGAAATGAAGACGTAACACTCCACTGGTTTAAAAGAACTGAACACGGAACTGTGACCAGGGTTGCCAGATATGGCGATTTCTCGCCAAACGTCGCGATCTTAAACTTAGTTCTTTGTTGGGTACACACAAAGTTCTAGTCACGTGACCATACCAATGACTGGTCCATTTCCCGCAGGGTATGGACAACTGTTCCCATTTTTAACCCAGTTCTTTTAAATGGCTATATTTTTTTACTGTAAATGTAACTCTGTGATTTAAAAAACTTAAATAGTTCAACATCTTGAATATAATTTTATAATTTTTTTTTGAAAATTGCTATTCCGATTTGTCAAGCATTTATTTTAAAAAATCAATTTTCGCACTTTTACGATATTTTTTTTTTTAAATTATTTAAAAATATAAAAAAGACTAAAGTTTTGTTATGGTGATGAGAAAATACAAAATTTATGTCTCTGCTAAAAATGATCGATTGTATATAATTTTAAAAAAATCTGAACGATTGCACTATGAATTTTTCAAATACACGAGAGGATCGTAATGGACTTTAGATATGTTGTGGAGAAGAGAAACCTAATGGACACAGTGTTTCTTTAGCTGCCCAATTTCACGTTTAAGGGTCACAAAAATAACTCCTTTTTCGTTTTTTTTTTCTGTTTATTTTGTTCTTTTTTAAATTAACTATAGACCATACTTGGGACTATTTAATTAAATATACCAACTAATTGACGATTTAATTAGCATTGTTTGATGTCTATAGTAATTAAATTTTTTGGCATTACAATTGCTTAAAACAAACAAAATAAAATTTTGTTTTCATTGGCATTGACTAATGCGAATACTTTTAAAGTTAGGACTTACATTTTAAATTTATAAAGTTTTTCCCAAAACAAAACACTTTATAATCAATTGTTTTTTCGTCAATTACAATTTGTTTTTTTTTAGGTATTGGTGCCCTTTCATAACCAATGGTCTTATCAATGACAATTTAAAAATTCATTGGCATTGGAATGGTAATGCATTGCCCACAAATAATGACAATGAAATTTCAATGTCAATGAAAAATTCCCAAGTATGCTATAGACAAATTTGGTACCAAATGGTAGCCTTTATGAATCACCTTCGCTGGTATATAAAACATGTAGGATGACTTTCAAGTTTGCTATGGGCACGTGAGGGAATTTTTGGCTAACACTCACCCAGGCTCATGAAACAAAAATTCCACTCAAGCGCAATCACTCATGAACATTCACTTGACTAAATTCCGATTTACTAACACTACCGGGAATGACGCAAATTCACGAAATTAAATCTTACTTGAAAACACAAAAATTGTAAAAATTAAGAAAAATGTCAGTGTTAAACTCAAAATTGCTCTGAATATGCAAATTTTGCCACTTATTTTGTATATTAAAAACCCAACAACATAAAATTGGTGAAAAAATCGAGCAAAATATTTATAAAAAGCAAAAACAAATTTTTTGTAAAATTCTTCTATAGCAAAAAATTCTACTCACGCACACTTACTCACGAAGAATTTTTTCCTACTCACCCTCACCCAGATTAACATGAGTAAAATTAGGATTTTGTTTTCTAGAGAAATTTAACCCTGTATACAAATAAATCTAGTTTTCGGAAATTTCAAAAATTATTTCATACAAAAACTAACTAACTAACCATCCCACTTTTTAAACCTTAAACGTGAGTTTTTCTGCTCGTCTACAAATCTGCTATTTTGGGTCGGAAAAATAACAATTTTCACAAAGATCTGATAATTCACCTCAGAATAAGTTCCTTAAAATTAGATTGTATTATTAATTTGTGTGTTATTATTATCACATTGTCTCTATATGATACATTTTGTCAGCAACCTGTCGGATGTAAGAATCGAACCTGCGTCTTTTCTTACATTCCAAACGTAACAATACGAAGGCGCAACCGCTTAACGATCACACCCAAGCATAACCTTGAATGTAATGTAAATAACTTGCATTTGTCTTTCGTATGCAGCTTTCTCAGAAGTGACAACACTAACTCACACAAATATTCTATTTTTTGATTTTTGTTAATCTTCAGATTTACGTATGGTTTTTACGTACAGACTAGCCAACTTGTGTTTATGTTGTGACATCGCCACGGGGCAAATTTTGTAATGTAAAAAAAAAAATTATGACATTTTTCTATGAAATGATGAAGATGTTATGATTTATAAATATTTATGAAAATTCCATAAATATGAAAATGTTAGATTTTCGTAAAATGAAACTGTTTCATAAATATGATGAAACTTTCTTTCCGGAGTGTGAACATTTTTTATAGCTGGTCACATTACTCATACGTAAACGTGTTCTCTTACGTAGTAGGTACATGAATTTTGATGGCTTTTGCATACAAGTGATTGCGTTTCATTATTTCATACGTGCCTGTGTGTGTTTCAGTTAGTATTTCTTTTAATATTTGTGTAAATATGCACATAATTTTATTTTAAAAATAAAAACGTTGAAAACAACAACAACAAGTGAAAATCTTCATTTTAATGGCCAAGTTTCAGGCATTTTTTGAAGGACTCTCTCCCTTGAGTGTGTTGTTCGAGTTTATGTGCATGTGTTTGTTCTTTGTACGGCAAACGAACTAACGACAAGTACACAGAGTACGTACAGAATGCGGATTAAAAAACAAAAAATGTAAAAGACATGTACGAATAATGTTGAATTTTTTTGTTATTTTAGTTACCGTTTGTTATTATTGTTGCTGTTGTTGTCTATTACGTTTGGTTTAAGGTCGTTTAGTGGGTGGCATTGTTGTTTACCCAACAACAATAATCTATTGTTGGTTGTAATTTTGCTAATGTTGTTGTTGTTCTTGCTTTTATTTGGTTATCATCAACGCGCTAAAATGTAATACAAACTAAAGCACACAGAATGAATTAATTAATTTTGAACTTGAAAATGTTTTGTAAACTTTAGCTAACCAACCATTAAGCCAACCAGCCAAGTTGATATAGTTTAACCCATAAGGTTTACTACAGGTTGTTTTTCATAAATTTGTTTTATGAAAGCTAAGTTATTTGTGCATGGAGTGTAGCAGGAATTGAAATTGGTTTAATGACTCTTTGGTTGATTGCCTTTCTATGACTTTAAAAAAAAGTTTCAAAGTTTTTAAATGACTATGTTGAACATTTTAATTGTGTTTAGTTCATAGAATACATAGATTTCAAACTCTTCTTATTCTTCTTTTAACAACAAACACATTTTTTGTATAGGTAGAGTTACGTGCACTGTCAGCTAATGTCAAAGAGTTGGAGATCTATGTAATCTATGGTTTAGTTATGGTGTTAGTAAAACCTGTCAGCTTTTTTAATTAAATAATTTGAAGTTCGAAAAGTAATACTTGTTGATAACATAATTTACGTAAGAGTGTAACAAGTTTGCTAAATTTAATTAAATCTTGAGGGTGCACAGAAAAAATATATATCCTTAAAATTATAAATTAAAGATTTGTTAAAAAAAAAAACATAAAATCACTATTTAAATTTATTTTCATCGGGATAAACATTAATTGCATTTATAGTAATTAAATGTGCTAAAGTCCCAAAACTTATTTAACAAATTGTGAAAAGCAATCTGATGTAGGCGTGTCCCTATCCGGATTTCATTCCTGCCTAAGGAAATCTTCAGGGGACTTTGTTATTAGAATTTCTAGAGATATTTGTTATGTTAAATCACAAACTCAATGAGAATTTCTTGTCCTCGTCTAGGAGCGACCCAACAATTTCAAATCGCCTGGATATGATAAAATTGATCCAATAGTAGCAAAATCCGTTTCAAAAAAAAGCGTTTTGTTTCTCACGTTAATATATAAATTGAGTTAAGACAGTCACATTTTCCATCTCAATGGAAACATTCCGAAATAATAATGATACCTAAGCCCAATAAGCCTGAACACGTTATATCATCTTAGAGACCAATTAGTTTGTTACCAACATTTTTAAAAATTTTTGAAAGATTATTTTGTAGTAGAATTGAAAAGAAAAGTATAATTCGTCATAAGCACGGAACACCGGAGCAATGCCATCGATTAGAAAATGTAATAACAGACACACTAGAAAGAAAATTATACTGTGCTGCAGTATTTTTAGATGTCAAACATTCCTTTGACAAGGTATGGCATATAGGTCTTTTATACAAACTAAAAAAAGTTTTACCAACACCATTTTATCTTCTTCTTAAATCATATTTGGAAGACCGAAAGTTTTATGTGAAAGTACGCGATGATAAGTCAAAAATATCCGAGATCAACGCAGGAGTCCCACAAGGAAGTGTATTGGGTCCTGTTTTATATCACAATAGCCACATATGCAGATGATAATGCTATACTAGCATCATCTACATCACCTAATGAAGCATATAACTTAGTGCAAGACTATTTGAATGAATTGCAACAATGGTTAACAAAATGGAAGATATGTATTAATACAAAAAAATTAACCCTGTGTACAAATAAATCTAGTTTTCGGAAATTTCAAAAATTATTTCATACAAAAACTTTAACTAACCACCCCACTTTTTAAACCTTAAACGTGAGTTTTTCTGCTCGTCTACAAATCTGCTATTTCGGGTCGGAAAAATAACAATTTTCACAAAGATCTGATAATTCAATTCAGAATAAGTTCCTTAAAATTAGATTGTATTATTAATTTGTGTGTTATAATTAATACTAAAAAATCAAAACACGTCACTTTCAGTTTAAGGAAAGAAGAATGTCCATCATTGTACATGAACTGTTCTCAAATACCTAAAGCTCAATCTGTTAAATACTTAGGCATGCATCTTGATCAACGTCTGACATGGAAAAAGAGAACATCTGAACATAAAAACAACAAATGTGGTGATTATTAGGATCTAAATCCCAGTTAAGCATGGAAAACAAAGTTATTCTTTACAAGTGTATCTTAAAACCGGTGTAGACATATGGCCTTCAGTTGAGGGGCACAACAAGCAACTCCAATGTGGAAATATTGCAACGTTATCAGTCAAAAACGCTACGTGTTATTGCAAATGCTCCATGGTATATGACTAACAAACAAATTCATAGAGATCTCAATATTCCATTTATTAGGGATGAAATAAATAAATTTAGCACCCGATATTTAGACAGACTAAGTTATCACAATAATATATTAGCAATATCTTTACTAGACGAAACGGAGGAAATTAGAAGGCTAAAACGACATCACGTTTTAGACCTACCATTCAGGAAATAAAAATTAAGATTTTAAATATTATAAATATTGTAAAAACAACTCTCAATAATGATAAAATTATGAACACAAAACTTAAGTATTAGTTTATTAAACTTTCTAAAGCTTAATAACTTATGTTAAGTTAATTAACGTGATCAAATTTACTAAATATTGTAAAATAGATTGTAAATAAATATCTTCATAAAAAAAAAAAAAAAAATTGATGAAACTATTTTTAAATTAAATAAATTTTAATATTGCAATTAAATTTTTTATTAATGTAATTAAAATTTTAAGAGAAATTAAAAAAAAAGTGTAATTTAAATTTGAATTAATTTGGTTAAAAGTTTAATTGCAAATATTTACAATTTTTTTAATTAATAATCGATTTTCACAGAAAAAACTAAAATCGTGTTTCAATTAAAATATTTGTTAATTCAATTAAAAATTTAATTTAATTCGGTCAAATTTAGGAAATTGTAGTATCAATTAAAATAATAAGTAACTATTTATTTTCCATTAAGATTCAATACGGTTTTTAATTTTATACAAATTTTTAGTAAATACTATTAAAACCTTTTGCAATAATTGGAAAGAGTCGCCAAAATTAAAAAAAGAAAAGCAAAATTTTAAAAAATATACAAAAAAAAATCGATAATTTACAAAAATCACCCGAATGAAAAAAGCTAATTTAAGCGATATTTGTTTTTTTTTTTCAATTTTGATGATTTATTTCTATTAAGCTATTTTACATTTTTAAATAATTTAAAAAAGTCACATCGAAGTAAAGCAAATAAATATTCAGCAACTTTAAAATAGCAAATATTTATTTGGCAAATCTGGATGAGAAGTTTCTAATATGTTTTTATTTACGATTGTAGTCAACATGTTGTATTATTTTTGGGGTTTATAAACAACTTTATTATCTTTATCTAGTAGTAAAAAATAATTCCATTGAAAAATACTAGGTTGAAAACGAAACCGTACACAAACAAATTTCAATTAAAGACTGAGAACAAAATAACTATAACACGACGCATTTATCAATTTTAACAGAAGTTGCCATTTTTTTGAAGAAACAATTATGTAAATTTATATTTTGTGTAAGATACAATTAATGGGCAATATCTAAAAAAGGCTACTTTTAGAAATTTTACTATATATTTCATAGAGGTTTGGTTTGATGCAGGCGTTTTCTGTCAAAACTTTTAGGCATTATTGGCAATACGTGTAGTGGTTATCATAACTGTTTGAACTTCTAACGGGTAAGGCTGCCTCAGGGCAGTCTTCATAAAATTTACCACAAATGCTTCAAATGAGCTTTTTATACTTAGAAATTAATATATTCCGATAGAAAACTGAATTTGCTAAATATTTTGCAAAGAAATTTTTCGTGTGCCGTCCACGGTTTGGAAGCGAGAAAGCGTCAAAATCAAAATTTCGTAGAATTTCAAAAACTAATTATTTAAAAAAAAAATAGTTTTTAAAAATCTAAAAAAACAATTTAAGTTGACTAAAAACTCTTTATTTTAAAATATAAGTAAGATTGAAGCTTTATATTTAATAATAAGTAATTACTTTAGTCCAAGGACTCACAGGATTTTATCAGGATTCCTTTAAAGGACATCGTCTTAACTTATAAACTAATAGACGGATTTTTATGAAATTTTGCAGAAAGAAGACATTAAGTCCCAGCAAACAATCCGGTCCGTTTATGTGCCGTTTTCGGTACAGCATATACGGATCCGAAGTCCGTTTCCGTACCGTTTTCCGGATCGGTATACGGACCGGAAAACGGAATAAAAGGAACATCGAATACGGATTCGAAACAGTATAAAGCACGCTAAAACGGACCGTTTTCGTACCGTCATGCTGTATATAAAACGGAGTGTACGAATTGAGTGTACGTTCAAAACGTACCGTAAACTGTCCGTCATTTATTTTAAAAACGGAGTGGACTCCATGTTTAATATACCGTATACGGTCCGAATATGGTCCGTATTCGTACCGTTTTTTTTTAAATGGTCCATTTTTATTTTTTTTATTTATTTTATCTAAATGATTTCTCCTTTTTTTAATTTTAAACAAAAGTTTGGTTTTATTTTTAAATTTTTTCATTTATAAAGATATTAACAAAAATGGATTAACAATTACATTATTAAAAAACAATATGAAACCACATAAAAATTCAATAAAAATCAATAAAAGGATGTGGTTTTAACATTTTGATTTTTTTTTTCATTTTATCTCTGGTGTTGTTTAACATCTTCATCATTAAAAATTTCATGAGATCTGCGTCTCTATATTTAATTGCAAAACCATCTGAAATACAAGTATATGTTAAAAAAGTGGTACATTTAAAAATAACCAAAAAAATTACCACTAAAAATCTTAAATACGTATTCAGCCATTTTTTATTTTATGCAGCCGTTCTCGAGTTATGGAGTGACAATCAAAATGTACACTTTTTTTTTATATATAGAGCAATTCCATATGAAAGCGATCACCTTTTGGACGACCCCTCTCCGATTTTAAAATAAATAGTCTCAATCGATTGCCCAGCAAAAAATAATGTACCTACATATTTTTTTTTTTTATAGTGACTGGTTTAGTGGTGGTGTGCACCACTGTCATGTGACAAAATTGAAGAATTCTTCATAAGGGACCTCATTGAAAGTTGTTTTAAAAAAAACTACTAAAGCGATCGCAACGTATCACTCGTTGCGATCGCTTTAGTAGGAAAGGTATTGAATCAGGCTTTAATTGAAAAATAAAATTTTCCTAATTTTTCTCAGAAATTTACCTTTTTTTCCCATGAAAATTAAATTTTCCCATGAAAATTAAATTTTCCGATTTTCCACAGAAGCTCCTAAATTTTCCGGCTAATTTTATTTTTTTTGGATTCCTCATAATTTTTGCTTTAAGAATCAGCAATAAAAATATGGGCCCCGACTCCTTGTTTGGACAGGAGAAGAGCATTTAAGAGACCACCTTGTTCTCATTGTTTTTATATTTTTTATAATTGAATTATTTTTAATTATTTAACAAGAAAATTAGGAAAATTTTATTTTTCAATTAAAGCCTGATTCAATACCTTTCCAACGAGCTATCACTCGTTGCGATCGCTTTAGTAGTTTTTTTTTTTAAACAACTTTCAATGAGGTCCCTTATGAAGAATTCTTCAATTTTGTCACATGACAGTGGTGCACACCACCACTAAACCAGTCACTATAGAGCAATTCCATATGACATGTGACAAAATTGAAGATATAAACCAACTTTCAATGAGGTCCCTTATGAAGAATTCTTCAATTTTGTCACATGACAGTGGTGCACACCACCACTAAACCAGTCACTATAAAAAAAAAAAAAATATGTAGGTACATTATTTTTTGCTGGGCAATCGATTGAGACTATTTATTTTAAAATCGGAGAGGGGTCGTCCAAAAATTTGCCAATTTTGATCGTTTTCATATGGAATTGCTCTATATAGATACAGATGAAAATGACTATTGTTCAGAAAAATCACCACATCTGGATAGATGAAAATGACTAATGTTCAGAAAAATCACCATATCTAGACTAAATGGAAATATTTTTAAACAATTTTTTTTTTTTAAAACCATCCTCATTGCATGTTCTACAAAACGTATTCAGCCATTTTTTATTTTATGCAGCCGGTCTCGAGTTATGGAGTGACAATCAAAATGTACACTTCTTTTTATATATATAGAATATATAGATTGATGAAAATGACTAATGTTCAGAATAATCATCACATCTGGACCAAACGAAAATATTTAAAAAGTTTTTTTTTTTTTAAACCATCCTCATTGCATGTTCTACAAAACGTATTCAGCCATTTTTTTTATTTTATGCAGCCGTTCTCGAGTTATGGAGTGACAATCAAAATGTACACTTCTTTTTATATATATGGATAGATATATAGATAGATGAAAATGACTAATGTTCTGAAAAAATCACCACATCTGGACCAAACGAAAATATTTTTAAAGAATTTTTTTTTTAAACCTCCTCATTGCATGTTCTACAAAACGTATTCAGCCATTTTTATTTTCTGCAGCCGTTCTCGAGTTATGGAGTGACAATCAAAATGTACACTTCTTTTTATATATATAGATTTTATTAATATTTAATTTTATTAATAAATAAAACTGTTTGATTTTTTTTAAACAAAACACACTCCGGTAATACCGGAAGAAAAACGATAACGGTTGTAACGGAGTTTTAACTGATGAAAATCGGTGTAGTCCAATTAAACGGCACCGAAACGGATACAGCAAAACGAGTTAAAACGGATAATTTTCGAAAATTTGACTAATCCAATTTTACTGTACGTTAATGGTCCGTTTTCGTACAAGCTTCGACGGATACGTCAATTCCGGTCCGTTTTCGTACCGTCAATGCAGGATTCATGAATCCGTTTGTAACGGACAGTCCGTAAAGTTGTTTCTTGGGGTATTAAAAGAAAAGCGTTGAAGTTTGAAGAATATAAATTGAAGTTTAGATACTTTTTCGCTTTTTCCGAAATTCGCTTTTTCCAAAAACCGAAAATCGCGATATTTTCTTAAATAGGAGCAGAAAAAAAAAATAGTTTTTCGAGCGTGGTTATATCTTGGTAAGATAAATATTTTTTTTTTAACTTCTCTTTTATATGCTTTAGTTACCAAAATGCACCCTAAAATATTTTGGCTCATATCGCCTAAATTAGGCAACGATAAACAATTTTGTTGAAGAACTTATTATTTGTTTTTCGAGTGGAGCACATGGTAAGAATTTCGTTGCAAAACATCGTTTGCCAGTTAAAGGGTTAAAAAATAATAATTTTTGACACGTTTCTTTAAGCTTACTTGATTACAAAAATTTTAAATTTTTACGAAAGAGAAATCAAAATTTAATCAAAATGTCATAAAAAAATCGAGGTCTCTACTTTTCGAGATATTTTTACCATTTCTTAAAATGTCTTATAATAAGTATAATAAGTAGCGCCATCTATCAGCTTGTTAGCAAAGACACAAAAAATTAATATTTCAGTATTCTGTTAACAGAGACAACTAAAATCTTTGTTTCAAATAAATATTAGTTAAATTTAAAATATATTGATGTAATTTTGTTTTTACTTTTTAGATTAAGAACTGGTTGGAATAGTGCTCAAGTTCATGAACCCTTACGACCAGATGAACAAGAAGCCATAATATCTGTTATACGACGCAATGAAGAAATTGAGGTGGCCGAAAGACAACGGGTAGGACGTCTAGTAGAAAGAGTAGAAAAAATAAAATCTCGAGCCGTAGAAAGAGGTCCCAATTGTTGTCGTTTATGTGGAGATACCTTTGGTATATTGAGAGCTCAGCGTATTATATGTGAAGATTGTCGAAAATCTGTGTGTTCCAAATGTAGTCTAGACATAAGCATACGTTATCATACGGTGGAAAAAACTAAAGAAATTTGGTTATGTCGTATTTGTTCAGAGACTAGAGAAATGTGGAAAAAATCCGGAGCTTGGTTTTTTAAAGGTCTTCCTAATTATGAAGTGCCAAGTTCGACAACATCAACACCCACCAGACATACAGCACAATCATCCGATGCCGCAGAGGCTATGATGATGCAACGTAAAGCACAAAGTTGTCAAAGTACTCCCACCCGTAACGTACGTGTTAAAAAATTAACCATAAGAGTATGTGATTCATCAAGTTCGGAAGATGAAAAAGATGATGGAGTATGTAATAATATGAATGATTTAGGAATGAATTCTAAAGAATCCAAAAATGCTAAAATTACCGCTGGTGGTATTACCAAAAATACCAGCCCTACCACAAGTGAGACAAAATTACAAAGAGAAGATAGTTTTCGTATGCGTACTTTTGGTTCCATACGTAGTTTTATAGATGGCTCTGGTGGTGGTGAACGAAAACTATCTAATGCTTTCTTTTTTAATAATCGCTCCAATTCCCGTGTTGAGGGTCAACCAGAATTTGATACCATATCGACTGCTTCCACAGTATTTACCACAGCTTCCAATAGCAATGCTACAAATCGGAGAGAAAGCTCGAATTATGGCTCTAATCAAAGACGTAGTTCGGTTTCCTCTTCCTGGTCTATAAGTGATAGTTCTTCGGGGAATTCTGCTAACACCGCCTCTATGACCACCGCTAATCAGGCTAATCTTCATTGTCGCGATCCTTTACTGGGTTGGTTGGAAGTGGCCATAAGTTATAGAGAAAATTTCAATACCTTAGATGCTACGGTAGTGAGGGCTAGAGATTTACCTCCCATGGATTCGGCTAGTTTAACAGATCCTTATTGTAAGTTAAATATTATAACAGCCGAAGGTACGGGCAAATATACGAGATGGCAAAAGACTAGATGTGTTCATAAGACACGCAACCCCGAATTTAATGAAACCTTACAATTTGTTGGAGTTGAACCGGAGGAATTGGGAAATGCTTTGTTATATGTAGCCATATTTGATGAAGACAAGTATGGACATGATTTTTTAGGAGCTGCCAAAATTTGTTTGTCAACGGTGAGTATTGACGCGAAATATTTTTAATTAAAAAAAGGGGTTTTTTTTAAAAAAAAAAAAAAGAGAAGCAACACTCAGGAAATTCTTCCTAATAATTAATGTGTTGCTTTCTTTGGAAACGGGATAGTGGAGAGATGAAAGATGGTGAAAGATTAAGGGCTTCAAACATGGCAACACTGTAATTGCGCGTGTAGATAAGTCTTAGAACAGTTGTTGCTCGCCACCTGATGTAGAGTTGGCGAATTTATTAAAGCTTTTTGTTTCATAGCCCTGATTCATTATTTTACTTCGGTGGGGTTAAGTGCTATGGGAACACCGAAGGTGGGCGCAGCGATACATATAAGTGATAGAAAACTCATACATATTATTTTTCTAAATTGATGTTGTCGTCACCGGGAATCGAACCCGGGACCATCTGTGTAACAGTCCAACGCGCTAACCAAAACACCACAACGCCGTATACAAGGGCGGTCCCAAAATTAGCCGAGCTAACAAAGAAAACATGACAAATTAGGAAAAAAAATTCTTTATATCTCAACATAATTATAATCTTGATACACTTTTCCCAGCGATATTCAATAGCTTATAGCCCCTTAAAATAGCCACCAAACGCAGGCTTCACCTATTCATTGTTGGCAAATATTTTACCACTGCGCCATTTTTGCAAGTTTGGAAATAGAAAATAATCCGAGGAAGCTAAATCTGGCGAATAACGTGCGTGATAAAGCAATTCGAACTTTCAAAAGGACACTATTGAAACATCTTCACGACGCTGGTTTTGTTCTATTGTGAGCAAACGCGGTACCCATCTTGCGCACAGCTTTCTCATCTCCAAACAGTCGGTCAATATGCGATGTATAGCACTTTTTTAAAATGCCTATCACTTCAACCAACTCACGCACCTTAACCAAATGTTTTTTTTTAAGAAAACCTCAATTGACACAATGTGTTACAAATTACCGGAGGTAAAATATCTTTACTTTATTTTAGATTCCCACAAGGTCTTTAAAATTTAAAATTTTGAAATCTCTTAAAAAATTTGTTTGCAATACAATTAATAAAAAATGTGAATTTTCGAAAATTGTTCAAAGTTCAAAAAAATTATGGTAGAAATTGCAGTTTTGGAAAGTTCGTATTAAAAAAGTAAAATTATATGACGTTTTGTTTAAGGGACTGTCAGAAATAGTTCGTCTTTGCAGAGGGTATGCCAAAACGTCGGGACTTTCAATTAGTTTAAATAAAACTTGAATTTCTTATTTTAATTCATTAAGATATTTGAAGTAAGAATATGCGCCAGATATTAAAAAAAATCAACTAAAGTAAACTTTATACGAAAATTGCTTTTCTAACAAATACCATAAAAAAAAGGCTACACTCTATAGGTACAAGTTTTATTTAAATAGTTTCCCCAAAGATATTTTCAAACAACATTTTGCAGTTAAAAATTAAATGTAATTGATTTCGAATAAAAATATAAAATAGTATAATGTATGGAACAGGATCAAATTTGATCTTCGAAATTTGATGCTTAATAATTGCAATCGAATTTTATTTCAAAAAGTTCTCGAACTCTCCATCAGGTGGCGAGTAACAATTGTTCTAACGGTAGAATTAGTCTTGCCATGCCGTAACGAATTAGCAATTTTGTGATAATTACTTGTGAAAAAGAGATAGGATAAAGAAGAAAAAGCATTCTAGTTGAGAAATGAATTGTGCATTGGTATTAGTTAATTCTGTCTCTTCTGATCGAAACAATACTTGTGTGTACGTAGTGTGACCAAACTCCACTTTAGCTACAATCATCGCTGTGTCGACCGTGGCTCAACTGGTTAAGAGGTGAGATTACGATGCATAGCTTGATGCTAAGGTAGTGAGTTCAAATCACAGTACGACACCAAAAAATAAAAAGTTTTTCATATAGAGCAAATTAATAATATAAAATACTTTGTTCAATTGACACATAAATTAACCACTGACGAGTCCCAGGAGGGGGACGAAACTGCGGCAGTCTGGTGTATCCCTTGTGTCCGTAAAATTTTTCAATAAAAATGTTTTCTTCTTCTTCTTCCTGTAAAGAGACTAACTAAAGTAATATTCTACAGTAATTAATATAAAAATTAATTACGATTGTCATTATCTGACGGTTGCAAAACACTTTCTAACATGAATTTTGTTTTTGGTTTATGGATAATGCTTAAAAAAAACACGTTGCATAAACAATGAACAGAACAGCTAATTAGTTACGGCACAGAACAGCAAGACTAATTCTTGGCCTCAGCTTATCATCTCGCGCAATTACAGTGTTACAATTCTTGAAGATCTTCATCTATCCGCTTCTTTTATCTCTCTTATATCCCCTTTTCAAAGAAAGCAACACATTAATAAATAGGAAGAATTTCGTGAGTGTTGCTTTTCTTTAAAAATAATCTTCTAAAGATAAGAATCAATATATTGGTTGACTCGAAATTCTATATATAGAAAAATTCGAGTTTCGAGTTTGGTTCAAATTTTAATATATTTGAAAATTCAAACTTTATATGGAAAGTGATATAAAAATATTCTTTTTTAAATATGGAGACAAAAATTTTACTACAATTAGGAATCTGGGTTATAATACTTGTTAGTTTCGAAAATTCGAACTTAATTTCCAAAAAAAAAATTGTTTTTCTGAATTTTTAAAAAATAAAAAAATAATATAACTTATCTTTTTTATGGTCTTCTAGTTCCACAATACCCATCAATATAGAATTTCTGTTCCTTTAGGACCCGAAGATCAATATAGCAATGCCGCTGAAATGTCACAAGAATGGCCTCAAGGTAAAGTGCTAATATCATTGTGCTACAATACCAAAAAGAGAGCTTTAACTGTTAACATCAAACAATGTGTGAATTTAATACCCATGGACAATAATGGCAGTTCAGATCCCTTTGTTAAATTGTAAGTATTCAAAATTCCTAATCTAAAATGAAAATTTAAAAAAAAATAATAAATTAATTTCAAACTTACAGACAAATGAAACCAGATTCACATCGTAATAAAAAATATAAAACCAGTGTCAAATGGAGAACCCTTAATCCCATTTTTAATGAGAATTTCACTTTGAAGCTGGTCCTCATGATTTAAATAAACAGTCATTGGTTATTACCGTCTGGGATAAAGATTTGGGTAAAAGTAATGATTTCTTAGGCAGCTTGATAATTGGTTACAACAGCAAGGGAGAAAGACTGCAGCAGTGGTTAGATTGCATACGTTTGCCAGATCATTTTCATGAAAAATGGCATTGTTTAGCGGCAGACAATCCATTGCATTAACGATAAAAAAATTAAGTTTAAGTATTGTCTGGAAATCTTTAAGAAGCCAATTTTACTAACGCATTTAGCAACTTTATCAAAAAAAAAAAGTTTATGTAAAATCTGATTGATGTCAAAAGTATTTTTTTCCTATACATAGTTATTTTCTTAATATATTTTTCTTATTAAAAATTTTTTTAAGTGTCCTTAAAAGGCTTAAGTTTATTTTACAAAAAAAAAGCATTAAAAATCCTCCAACTTAAACTTATTATAAATTACTTCTTTAAAAAGTCTTTCAAAATAAAACTATTTACAAAATTTAAATGCTAAAGATATGAATTTGGTGTTTTATTTTTCAAAGATTTAAACAGAGATTCAAAACTAATTTGAATTAAATTTGGTAATAATATTGAGATACAGATGTTGAGGATTTTTGTTGAGAAAAAAGTCATTGGAATATAAGAATTTCTTAAAAGAAAAAATTACTCACAATCTGAGGATTTTTCTATAGGAAATATTAATCAGAATCTGAGATTTTTTCTATAGGAAAAATTACTCAGAATCTAAGGTTTTTTCTATAGGAAAAATTACTCAGAATCTGAGGATTCATGTAAGAGGATTTTTCTATAGGAAAAATTACTCAGAATCTGAGGATTCATGTAAGAGGATTTTTCTATTGGAAAAATTACTCAGAATCTGAGGATTTTTCTATAGGAAAAATGACTTAAAATCTGAAGATTTTTTTTAGAAAAAATTACTCAGAATCTGAGGATTTTTCTATAGGAAAAATTACTCAGAATCTGAGGATTTTTCTATAAGAAAAATTACTCAGAATCTGAGGATTTTTCTATAGGAAAAATTACTCAGAATCTGAGGATTTTTCTATAGGAAAAATTACTCAGAATCTGAGGATTTTTCTATAGGAAATATTAATCAGAATCTGAGATTTTTTCTATAGGAAAAATTACTCAGAATCTAAGGTTTTTTCTATAGGAAAAATTACTTAGAATCTGAGGATTCATGTAAGAGTATTTTTCTATAGGAAAAATTACTCAGAATCTGAGGATTTTTCTATATGAAAAATGACTCAAAATCTGAAGATTTTTTTTAGAAAAAATTACTCAGAATCTGAGGATTTTTCTATAGGAAAAATTACTCAGAACCTGAGGATTTTTCTATAGAAAATTATAGGAAAAATTAATCAGAATCTGAGGATTTTTCTATAGGAAAAATTACTCAGAATCTGAGGATTCATGTAAGAGGATTTTTCTATAGGAAAAATTACTCAGAATCTGAGGATTCATGTAAGAGGATTTTTCTATTGGAAAAATTACTCAGAATCTGAGGATTTTTCTATAGGAAAAATGACTTAAAATCTGAAGATTTTTTTTTAGAAAAAATTACTCAGAATCTGAGGATTTTTCTATAGGAAAAATTACTCAGAATCTGAGGATTTTTCTATAAGAAAAATTACTCAGAATCTGAGGATTTTTCTATAGGAAAAATTACTCAGAATCTGAGGATTTTTCTATAGGAAAAATTACTCAGAATCTGAGGATTTTTCTATAGGAAATATTAATCAGAATCTGAGATTTTTTCTATAGGAAAAATTACTCAGAATCTAAGGTTTTTTCTATAGGAAAAATTACTTAGAATCTGAGGATTCATGTAAGAGTATTTTTCTATAGGAAAAATTACTCAGAATCTGAGGATTTTTCTATATGAAAAATGACTCAAAATCTGAAGATTTTTTTTAGAAAAAATTACTCAGAATCTGAGGATTTTTCTATAGGAAAAATTACTCAGAATCTGAGGATTTTTCTATAGAAAATTATAGGAAAAATTAATCAGAATCTGAGGATTTTTCTATAGGAAAAATTAATCAGAATCTGAGGATTTTTCTATAGGAAAAATTACTCAGAATCTGAGGATTTTTCTATAGGAAAAATTACTCAGAATCTGAGGATTTTTCTATAGGAAAAATTACTCAGAATCTGAGGATTTTTCTATAGGAAAAATTACTCAGAATCTGAGGATTTTTCTATAGGAAAAATTACTCAGAATCTGAGGATTTTTCTATAGGAAAAATTACTCAGAATCTGAGGATTTTTCTATAGGAAAAATTACTCAGAATCTGAGGATTTTTCTATAGGAAAAATTACTCAGAATCTGAGGATTTTTCTATAGGAAAAATTACTCAGAATCTGAGGATTTTTCTATAGGAAAAATTACTCAGAATCTGATGATTTTTCTATAGGAAAAATTACTCAGAATCTGAGGATTTTTCTATAGGAAAAATTACTCAGAATCTGAGGATTTTTCTATAGGAAAAATTACTCAGAATCTGAGGATTTTTCTATAGGAAAAAATAATCAGAATCTCAGGATTTTCTATAGGAAAAATTACTCAGAATCTGAGGATTTTTCTATAGGAAAAATGACTCAAAATCTAAAGATTTTTTTTTAGAAAAAATTACTCAGAATCTGAGGATTTTTCTATAGGAAAAATACTCAGAATCTGAGGATTTTTCTATAGGAAAAATTACTCAGAATCTGAGGATTTTTCTATAGGAAAAATTACTCAGAATCTGAGGATTTTTCTATAGGAAAAATTACTCAGAATCTGAGGATTTTTCTATAGGAAAAATTACTCAGAATCTGAGGATTTTTCTATAGGAAAAATTACTCAGAATCTGAGGATTTTTCTATAGGAAAAATTACTCAGAATCTGAGGATTTTTCTATAGGAAAAATTACTCAGTATCTGAGGATTTTTCTATAGGAAAAATTACTCAGAATCTGAGATTTTTCTATAGGAAAAATTACTCAGAATCTGAGGACTTTTCTGTAGGAAAAATTACTCAGAATCTGAGGATTTTTCTATAGGAAAAATTACTCAGAATCTGAGGATTTTTCTATAGGAAAAATTACTCAGAATCTGAGGATTTTTCTATAGGAAAAATTACTCAGAATCTGAGGATTTTTCTATAGGAAAAATTACTCAGAATCTGAGGATTTTGCTATATATTTTTCTTTGTATTGATATTAATAAATAAAATAAAATAAAATAAAATTTTTCTCTAGGAAAAATTACTCAGAATCTGAGAATTTTTCTATAGGAAAAATAACGCAGAATCTAAGGATTCATGTAGGAAAAAATACTCAGTCTAGGATTGTTCTATAGGAAAAATTTAGTTTTGTGGCAAAAATTATTCAGAATCTGAGGAAAGAAAGTCCTCAAAATCGAAAGATTTTCCTATTGGAAAAAGTCCTTAGAATATAAAAAGTTGTTTGCAGGAAAAAGTCCAGAGAATCTGAAGATTTTTTAAAGAAAAATTTCTAGAATTTCTATTAAAAAAAAAATCGTTAATTATATAAATAACAATTTCTTTAAATTTATATTTTCATGTATGAATTTTGTTTATTGAATTATTATTTTGATTTTTTTTACTTAAATTTCATTTTTTTTTACCTTTTTTAATATTACATTTAATTTTTTTACCGGGATTTTAAATTTATTTATTTTTTATGTTTTTTTGTTTTTGTTTAAGACTAGTCTTCAAATAAATTATGTTGTTTAAATCAACTACTTAATTCTGATCACTTCACTCACTTTCTTTACATTAATTCCCATCTAAAAACCAAATCAAATTTGTTATTAAATAAGAATTACAAAAATTTGCTAATTTGAATTGTTTTAAAAAAATAAACCTGACGCTGTTTTTTTTTTTTTGTATCAAACTTGATACTTAACGATCCAAATTTGTTTGGAAAGCTAGTAGGAGAAGAAAAAAGGACATTAAAGGATTAGGAAAAAAAAACCTTCAAGCACTTGAGAAGAAAAAAAAAATATACAAAGCAAAACAATTTACACGCTCAAGAAAAAAATTCTTAAATAAACCTGTAAAAATTATTCTCTTGCAGCTTTTTTAGGCTTCTTTGTAGTTACTGCTGGCGATAGTAGGGGCTTTACCGTGGCTGAGGGAGTGCTGACATTGCTGTTACTTTTATGTTTGTGTAAACGTTTATGATATGATTGAGCCAAGGAGTTAATAATAGAAACCACAAAATAACACACCATACAAATTACAAACGTTTCAAAGATTTTCGATAACAAATTGCCCGAATCGGCTGTTGTGACATTACGTTGCCGATGTAAATGTTGCTTTTGTTTGTTAAGGAAACCCTTAAAAGGTTCTTGTAGTTTTTTACCTATTACTGGTATGGCTGCTAAGGTATCAACTGCTTTTTCAATCAAAGACTCATTAAACGCTATAATCACAAACACTTTTTGTATATGCATTTTAATTATGGCCTTGCCGATGAGAGTTGCACCAAAGAAAGTCCAAAATGGCACAAGGAAATGGCCACAGGTAATGCCGGCCAAATCGAATAAAGGATTTGGAATCTGTAAAATATATAAAAAAAAGAAGTGTGATATTGATTTGTCATTGTAGAGATTTGTTTAAAGAAATATTAAATTGCAGAAAGTGCAGAGTTTTCAGTTTTTGTGGAATATGCGTCAATTTTGTTAAATTTTCTTGATATTGTGTGACGTTAATTTAAAATTATGAACATTTTTTACATTACTTCATTTTGAATTGTTCGGTTTGAGATCATAATTAAAATGTTACTATTATAAATACAAAACACGAATTGTTAATAAATGTAAGAAAAGATGAAAAAAAAATGTTGTGGGGATCAGCGCAGCACTTTCGACCTAAGTGACTAGATCATCCTTAGCCTCATTTTAATACACCACCCACAAGAAACTCAGGTATATAAACCAAACACAGAAAATTGGTGATGTTAATTGATTACCCGAACAACATGAGTTATTTTCGTATTTTCTTACAAGTTTAGCCAACAGCTTAAAGCTTTTTATTTGGCATTGTTGCCAGTCCAACTGCTAATGTTACCATTACTGGCAACGAATAGAGCTGATTCCCACAAGATTTTTTTATCTTCTTTTACATTTGTTAACAATTAGTGTTTTCTCTTTGTAATAGTAACATTTTAATTATGATCTCAAACCTGACAATTAAAAATTAAATACAATTTTAAAAGATCAACAATACAAATAAAATTCTTATTTTTACAATAATTAATATATTATGAAGTTTTTTGCAGCTTAATTCAATTTGAACAAAATTTTCGATTATCCGTGCCGAGTACGGCCCCGTGCAACCCGGATAATCGAGGTTCAACTGATAAGGGGAAATATCTCGGAATCTTAAAATTTCTCTATAAGAAAATTTGTTAAGAACAAAGTAATTTTTTGTGGAAAAACGTTTGAAGTTCTCAGAATTTTTTATAGAAAAATAATATTGATAGATAAAATATTTGTGATGTAAAAATTCTTTCAAAATTCTTAAATATTTCAATTTCCAACTTATTTTTAGGTAAAACATGCAGACTTTTCTGTACTATTCAAAATCACTAAATCAAGAATTTTCGATATTTATAATTTTTTGTTTAACAACCTTGAAGATAGCTCAAACAGTGGCCCGGTAAGAAAAATTATTAAGAACGAAGTAGTTTTTTCTTGAAAAATTATTTCCATTTCCAACTTATTTTAGGTAAAACTTGCAGACTTTTCTGTACTATTCAAAATCACTAAATCAAGAATTTTCGATATTTATAATTTTTTGTTTAACAACCTTGATGATTGCTTAAACAGTGGCCCAGTAAGAAAAATTATTAAGAACGAAGTAATTTTTTTCTTTAAAAATTCTCAAATATTTCCATTTCCAACTTATTTTTAAGTAAAACTTGCAGACTTTTCTGTACTATTCAAAATCACAAAATCAGGAATTTTCGATATTTATAATTTTTTGTTTGATGATTGCCTAATTCGTTTGATATTCTCAGAATTTCCTATAGAGAAAAAATCTTGAAAGCTAAAATATTTTTTATGTAAAAATTCTTTCAAAATTCTGAAATATCAAGAATTTTCGATATTTTTTTTACCAACCTTGATAATTGCTTAAAAAAAGTTCCGAAAATTGAAAATTTAGTTAAAAAAATTATCCGTTACGTCGTATAAACGCGTTAATACAAATGTTGTTGTAGTTTTTAAAAACATTGCCAGAAAAATTGCATTATAGAGGGAAACCCCAATTTTTAGCATGTAAATCAAAAATACGAAAACTATCTTAAAATTTGAATTCCTTTTTGCAAAATTATCTTTAAATCTAAAATTTTATATAAAACCTGCTATAGAGTTCTGAAGTTCATTTACTTATTTAAGTATAACATATTATTTGTAAAATAAATATTTCCTTTAATCCTACTTACACTGGCACAGGCTAAAATACCAAAGAAACCAATCTTTTCAACCACACGTTCCATAAACAATTTGCCTCTGTCTATTAAACTCAAGTTCTTTTGATTCTTTTTGGCTTTTAAAGCCTCAAATTCAGCCAATTCCTCTGCATCGTCTGGATCATAACCCGATAAACGGGCAGCTTTGGCCATAAAATAGGGTGGCAGTTCACCTAAGGCAGTACCAGCACCCCACAGGAAAGCCTCAAGGCGTACTTTGGACATAATATTCCATATATTGGGAACTTTTTTATCATAAGGTTCTTCAGGGCAGATGATACTAAAAAACGAATCATGTAATAGAAAAAAAAAGTTTATTCTAGAGTATGATAGAAGATATATGTATATCATTAAACTTACTCATCTGGATATGGTGGTTTAGGAAAATTCACTGAATTGCATTCATAGGCAGCCAATGTAACACTGGCTATATGTGGTCCTAAATACAATAAAAATGTATGTAAACCTGTGCCCAAACCCACCGATGATAATATACCCAAACCAGTCCAGTATACCACAAACCAGGTATTATTTTTTAAAAATTCTACCACTATTTGATGGCGTCCTGGTATTTCATATAAAACAGCTATAAAACTAGCTAAAATTAAAAATATGCCAATCCAGATTTTCTTTTGTAATAATCTGGTTAAGGATAAAGGAAAAAATAAAACCATGATTAATATAAACGACATTACTTTTGAAAGCAAATCAATTTTAAACCCCTTCACCCCTACTTACTTTGCTTCTAAAGTCTTAACTAGCTCCACTATTTCTAAACTACAATATGACATTGTTTTTATTGGTTGCCTCCATAATACTAAAGTCTCACGTTCGGCTTTTAGTTTTTCCTTTTGTTGTTTATTTAACGGTTTCATTTGTTGTTTAGTATTCATTGTCGTTGATATTGACAACAATGCACCGTTATTAGTTTTCTTATGTTGCTGTTGTTTTTCTGAAGAATTTAAATTATTAGTAGAAGTTGTTGTTGTAGCAGTTTTTCCAGCTTTATTATTTGCTGTGGAGGTTTTTCCTGTTGTTGAGGTTGTCTTTGTTTGTTGTTGCTTTTGGAGTTGTTGTTGTTTTTGTTTATTATTTGCAGAGTTTTCTACATTTTTTCGCTGTCGTGTATCCTTGTCTTTTTTATCTTTTTTCTGATGTTGTGACATTTAAAAAACTGGTAACAGCTTTCTTCAATTTTTGTTTTCTGTTTTTATTTATGCAATTTATATTTTAGTTTATCTAATTTCCTTAACGTTAATATTTGGGATTTATTAAAAGAAAAATAAACTTATATTCTAGTGGAGGAGTTGGAGTTTTTCTTTTAAGTTGTTTATTTAATTTCAACTAAAGTTGGTGTCTGTTTTGTTTATGAACTGCAAATAAAAGAAGATATTTACTTATATTAAAAAAATATGTTGATTAAACAAAAGAAATATACGTAATAAAGAATGCTTCTCTTAGCAACCGTTTTTAACCCATTTGATCCCACTGTACTTGTGCTTGAGTACAAAAAAACAGTCAACTTTGTGATGCTATATCTCACATGTTCCTATTTTTTTGAAGAGTTTTTTTTGTTTTTTTATGTTACGTTAGAGTGTTAATATTAAATATGGTAAAAAAAAAAAAAGTGCGCCCGGTAGGCTAGTTGGTAGCGTGCTGGCTTATCAGTGCGGGGGTCGTGGGTTCGATTCCCACCAGAGGCACTGGTCTGTTTTCGCTACAACGCGCCGAAGGCCATAGTAGCTAGTGCTCGGTTAGGGTAATAGTATATAATTTGTAATTATGTATATGATTATTAATTAATAAAAAAAAAAATATGGTAAACATAAAAATTTAAGCGGAAAAATTAAAAAGTAAATTTTCAAATTCTTTTTTGTCCACCGTGTTTTCCGTTTTTGTGATTTTTCGCACTACTTGTTGTAAATTGATGTATATCACTTTTGCTTTAAATTAATTGTGGTAAAATTTATGTGAAAAAGAAATTAAACATATTAAAACTTTAATATTGAAAAAAAAAAAATTATTAAAAAAAACTGTGAAAAGTGTTTTTGGTGAGCATAAATATGGGTGTACTCGCTTGAGTACAATGGGATAATGTATGTATATTTCGTTAAGATTTTAGTTTTTTGCGATGGATGTTAGAACGTTTTATGGTAAGCGAGTTGAAAGCATTGTCGCTGCTACTGACTATGATATTCATGAAAATCACACAAACTTTGATTTTGCTATCATTCCTCCAAATACTGGCCATGAAACAGATGAGGACGACATTGATGAAGGCAATTTATTGCGTGATGATCTACCACACGATATTCCAGGTGATGAAGATGAAGATGATGCCCCACTTGCAGATTTAAGAAAATCTATATAAGCACCATCAGCAAAAGATGGAGAAAAAGGGCAATGAATATGGCTATGCCTAGTACCAATATCTTTGAAACTTCTAAGCATGAAATGAATATTGCACTGGAAGGCAAAACACCTGTAGAAGTACACAACATAAAGTTCAGAGGCAAGAAATGGTGGTAGCCTCTTTTTACGTCAATGATTAATTCGTGTGTGGTAAACGCCTGGAAGCTTTATAAGAGTGCCAACAATAGCAACATAGATCTCTTGAATTTTCAACGAGAAATAGTACGCTTCTACCTACGAAACAATACTATTCGCACAATACAACCAAGACGTTCGACTACATTATCAATAGCAACATCAGCAGGCAACCACTTCCCGAAACGTATCCAAAATCAGCTAAAATGCAAGTTATGTCACCAAAGAATTCGATGGATTTGCCAGCTTTGCAACGTCACACGGAATATATAAATACGCCTAATGATAATTAATTTAATTTTGTTTTGTTTTATTTATGTAATATCCAAAAATGTGAATAAAATTTAATTTCAACTAAAATGCATATTCATTTAAAGTGAGCTTAATGTAGCAACATTTGCACCCGTATTGTCCCATTGTACTCGTATGGGTACAGCCCAAAAAACCCTTTTCCAATTTTTTTTTTTAATTTTATTTATTTTTATTTTATTATTAATTAAGTCCTTATAAGACATAAATTATAACAAGAACAAGTTGGGTTCTAATGGGTTAATTAAATAATACGAATCATTTTAAATTAAAAATGTTTTAAAATTTGAATATTATTCTTCTTATTTTAAACACCCTATTTGTTGACTATGAAAAAGCTTTCGATTCGGTCAATAGAGAATGTATTTGGTCTGAATTGCGGAACATAGGTGTGCCAGACAAAATTATATCCATAATACGCAGTAGTTATGAAGGTTTTCATAGCAGTGTCCTTCACTGTGGAAAAATGTCTACACCATTTAAATCTCAAACAGGTGTTAGGCAAGGATGCCTGCTGTCACCCCTTTTGTTTTTGGTTGTTATAGATGCAGTATCAAGGCGTGCAACAGATAATAAACCCCGTGGTATTAGCTGGAACCCAGTAAGCCCCAACGAGAGATTGGAGTCACTTGACTATGCTGATGATAAGTGTGAGCTTGAGCACAGGCGTTCTGATATGCAGGAAAAACTGAAAGATTTAGCAGAAGAGTCGTTAAAAGTCGGTCTGAAGATCAACATTGCCAAAACCAAAGACATGAGAACAAATGCCAACTCTGCTGAACCCATTACTCTTCATGGGAACATAATAGAAAGGGTGCATGAATACCAGTATTTAGGTAGCATGGTCACAGAAGAAGGGGGGTACTGACAAAGATGTTGATTCTCGTATAAGAAAAGCATTAGGAGCCTTCACAACTCTGAACAAAGTTTGGAACAATAACATATACAGCGAAGCAACAAAAATTAAAATATTTAAGGCATGCGTTCTTTCAGTTCTTCTGTATGGATGTGAAACGTGGTATACGACTGAATTAATTCAAAACAAACTGCGTGTTTTTGCCAACAGATGTCTGCGTAGGATTTTGAGAGTATTTTGGCCGAACAGGATATCCAACCAACAATTATGGTTCCGATCAAACTTTAGAGACGTCAATGTGGAAATACGTAAAAGAAAGTTTGGATGGATTGGGCACACACTACGAAAACCGCCTACAGAAGTATGTTTCCAAGCCCTTGTATACAATCCCCAAGGTTCAAGAAGACGTGGACGGCCAAACTCATCTTGGAGAAGATCTACGTTGAATGAAATCAACAGTGTCTCTGAAAGTAGGAGCTTCAGCAACATCGGTGAACTTCGAGAAGTAGCGTCAAGAAAACAAAGATGGAAGTTATTTATAGACAGCCTATGCCCAGTATAGAGGCAGTTCTTTCAACATCAAGAACAAGGCTTATTATTATATTATTATTTTAAACGAGCTTAGGATCATTTATTTATTAATTATAATTATTTACTTCCAATATTTCGTCTCCACATTGGGTGACTTCTTCAGGAAACCAGTAATACAATTTGATTGAAAAACTTGTTACAAAAATTTTGTTCTGTAGATGCCCTTCTTGTCCCTCATTTAATTCGTAAAAAAAAAAATCAAATTATTTGTTAACAACTTTATGGACTACTAAGGGGTAAGTGGGACTAGATAGAGAATTAACATTTTTGTTCCCCAAGTCGCCTAGACGAATTTGTGGCATGTTTTTATATTTATGCAATTTCATTATATTTACGAAACGTTTCATAAATAATTGTAAAATATAGTTTAATTGGACGAGCATTTATTAACCCTCTCTTTTTATATAAGGCGAAAGGAAAAATTTCTCAAAAGGAATTGCTTTGGCAGAATAAATCCGGGGGTAAGATTTTTTTATACCCTCCACATATTGTGAAGAGGTTATATATCAGTTTGGCATTCCGTTTGTAACGCATCGAAATATAGGTCTAAGATCCCATAAAGTATATATTTATTTATTTACAAAATATTTTACAAAATAAATTCATAAAATATAGGAAAATGGGCGCCGGTAACAAGACTATATGCGCTAGTATTACAGAAAATACAGTGAATAATTATATTAACAAATTTACATTTCAATATTCAAAATATGATTCGAAAATTAATCCATTAAGTATAATGACTAAAATTAAAATACAATTAATTTCAAAAATGAGAAAAAAAACTAATAAAGAATATTTTTTCTGAAAATGAATATTTTTTCTTTTTTAATTTACAAAATAAAATAAACTTATGAAAAATTGACCTAGACATCCAGAATGTTGTGTTGTTGTAGACTTTTTTTGATCTTTGTGATGTTATTGGTAGTCGCACAGTCTAGTATCTCATCAAGCGATTGTTCTATCCCCGAGACCGGGCAAATTTTTAACAAATGAGGAAAGTATAACATTACAATTGAAACATCTTGGCGGGTCATTTGTCTCATAGTAGTGTTTCGAGTTAAATACACATTTACCCACCCTTAGGCGGGCTAACATAATACATTCAGACCTTTTTTTTTTATAATTTAACCAATACTCAGGGGATGCCCCCTACTCATGCAGTGCATTGTATTGATCAGGAAAATAGGGTATGGGAAGGAGGAAAGAGGGAGTAGTGCTTGTGGATATTTGATTTAAATTTTTCTAAATTGTAAGTAACAGGGAAGACTTCTGCGGGAAGTTTGTTCCACATACGAATTGTTCGACTAAAAACGAATTTTCTCTGTAATGCGTTGTGCGAAACACAGGACAATCAACTACAAACGGATGTGCTCTACTAGATAAGCGAGTATTACGAATAAAAACTCGGGCTCGAGGAATAAGTTCACTTATCTCAGATGAGCACCTCCCATGGTAATATCGATAGAAAAGTGTCACACAACCCACATTCCGACGATGCTCCAATAAATCAATAGAGTTGGATACACTACTGTCATTGATAAGCTTCACCGCCCTCCCCTGAACACGGTCCAGAAGCTTCAGAATAGACACTGAAGCCCCTGCCCATATATGGGAGTTGTATTCCATTTTCGGCCGGATATAGCTGGTATAAATAGTAAGGAGATCGGATGGAGTGAAGTAAGTCTTGCACCGTTTCAGAAAACCAAGGCACTTGAATGCTTCTTTCGACACTTGAAATACGTGCTTATTCCAGCGGACATCACACTGTATTTTCATGCCCAGAACATCAAGAGTATCCGATTCCTCGATACATATACCACCCATAGCTACAGATGACAATGTTAATTCCACTGCCCGTCTGTGGGTTAACATACAACATTGGGTCTTGCGTGCATTAAAATCGACCTTATTCGCGCGACCCCACTCAGAGATTGTAGAAAGGTCTTGATTGAGTGTGTCATTCATGTTCTGCCGTATGCTGTCTAACTCCAAAGAGCTTGGCCTGTGATCGAATGAAAATGAATGACAAATGTTGCTGTCATCTGCAAAAGAGTAGATAGGATTAAAGGTCTGACCAAGAAGGTCATTAATAAAAATAAGAAAAAGGGTAGGAGAAAGAACAGAACCTTGCGGTAGCCCTGAATTTAGCTGAAACTCGTTTGATGAGACCCCATCTAAAACAACACGTATAGTGCGGTCTCTGAGAAAACTCGTTATAAATCGAGAGAAGACATTACCGACACCAAAAGCAACTAGCTTAGTCATGAGTGCCCCGTGCCACACGCGATCGAACGCCTTGGAAATATCTAGAGCAACCACTTTACTCTCACCAAAGCGGTGAAGTGACCGGCTCCAACGTTCCGATAGAAACGCCAACAGGTCTCCCGTAGATCGACCGCTACGGATTTGTTATGGCTTTTGGGAAACATGGAGTTTCTGTTATCTGGGGTAAACTTAGTGCCCTTTTAGCACCATAATCAGCTCTTTCGTTGCCCTGAATTCCAATGTGCGAGGGAATCCACATTATTAAAATTTGGTGAGTTTCATTCTCCAACTGTAATATATCATCATAAACACCGTTATGATTCTTAATTATAGCCTGGGTTGCACTTAGGATATCGGTACAAATTGAACGTTTTTCCGCCATGCTGGGTGGCAAGAGCAATGGCTGTTCTTATAGCTGAAATCTCAGCCGTGAAAATCCCTGTATAATCTGGTAATCGAGACTCTTAATAGTTTCAAATTGTGTGGTTGATAGTTGTCTAACTATGGCGTAAGATGTTATACTATTATTAAAGGATTAAAGTATATATATTCTTGACTCTTATTTAATGTGAAGACTATGTCCGTTCGTTTGTCTGTTGAAATGGCGATCAATGTGCGAAAACGCAATACGGACTGCTCATTTTTACATAGATTTATGTATATTAACTCGAAAAGTTTGGTACTTAAAATGAGCCAAATCGGTATAGCGGTTCAAAAGTTATGAGTGAAAATGTGAATGTACCTCTAAATTGTCCATACAAATTGGTGTATAATACACTGTATATTAATTGGTACAAATTCATAGTAGTGGCTTGTGTAGAAATTATAACGTCTTATTTTTCCACCAGACGCCAAAAGGTGGATAATATTTGAAATTCACCTCATGTTTATTTCACCTCAAACTTTTGTTAACCACAAAAATTGTTTTTTACCTCAAAAAATTTTTTACAACAATTTATTTTTTACATTCAACAAAGTTTTTCACCTCAAAATTTTGTTTTCACCAGTAACATATTTTTTGTTATTTCATTTGTATGGTTTCATTGTGGAGGGTATTAAGAAAAAATTTGGTAAAACCAAATTTAATCTTTGTACTTGTTTTATTGTAACTTTGACTCTGTCTGTTTCTGATTAAGATTATTTTTACTTTCTGCGGTATAATTACCACAAAATAAAATAGAACTGTAAAGAAATCACCAACTCAGTTTGAAAATCATTTTAGCATTCCAACATTTAAATTCCATATGAACAGAGGTAGGTAATTATTTGTAAAGCCCCATACCCTCTAAAATTTAGTAATTTTACGAGATAGCTTTCACTTGATACCCTCTACACACAAAAAAATCTTTGCCAAGTAATTAGAAGCATTTTAACTAATAAAGTATATTTACAAAAGTTATGTAAAAACTAGTAACATTTTACTAAGTTTTCACTTGTTTCTATTTAATTATTGAATAATTTATGCGAAAAAACTTTATTAGTTTAAATGCTCCTAGTTAGATTAGATTAGATCAGAAGGCACTATGCACCGCGACCAATGTAATTCTTTTGTGCTCCCTAAAGTTACCTACAGATTCAAGCTACCTATAAAGCCAATTATCCTATTAGGCAAAATGTTCGCGATGTTGGAAGGCGAAATGAAGCGATCACCTAGAAACCTAAGTCTCCTATTACAAAGCCTGGGAACATTCGCAGAGAACATGCTCCGAGGTCTCAGACACCATCTCACAAAACCTACACATATCCGTGTCCGATTGACCCTTCCTGTGCAGATGGTATCTGAGATTACAGTGTCCAGTTAAGTACGACGCCAGGGTCCTCAACCCCCCCCCCCCTTTCAAACGACAAGAGTCGCCTCGACCCCCTACTGGAAAAAGAGATCAATCTCTTAGCCTGGCGCTGACCAGGAGAGTTTTCCCAGTAACCAGAGAATTCAGACTCTCTCCATACCCTGAGCCTTTCCCTAACATACCCCGCAGGTATTCCACAGAATGGTTCAGGACCAATAAAGGGCCTTCGAGCCCCGCGGTTGGCAAGACAATCTGCCCTCTCGTTGCCCTCATGCCCCTCATGACCAGGAATCCACCTCAAGGTTAGAGAGTTGCCCCTACCGAAGCCTATTGAGAGTCTGAATGCATTCCATGACCAACCCAGACGACACCTTATAAGCCATTAAGGCCCTCAGTGCAGCCTGACTGCCATAAAGAAAGTAGATGCGAGATCTGAGCGTTCCCCTTAGCAGGCATTCCCCTACACAGACACAGATGGCCCAAATCTCCGCCTGAAAAATGGACGGATATTTTCCCATAGGTAAAGCACGCTGGAAGCCTGGTCCAAAGACGCCCGCACCCGTGTTCCCATTCGACTGCTTAGAGCCATCAGTGAACCACAACTGAGAACCATCTTCCGGTTCCCAGTTACTTGGCAACGATTTTTTGTGTGTATTTAATTATTGTTATGCTAGAAATATGAAAAAATCATATAAAGTGTTTGCGGGTTTACCCTTCTATACTTTCTGCAATTTTTACCCTTCTAAAACTGAGACTTCTCCTCTATCGCATATTAGAGAAATCGTTGACAGACCTCGTGAATATTTTTCTAGTAGCTGATGGCAAGTCTAAGAATAAGGTATTTATAATTAATTAAAATGTTTAATGACCTAAAAACAAACATACAAACAACTGAGATTAAAAGTAGACGAATCAAATAAAACAACATTAAACAGTTTTTATTTTAAAAACAAAAAAACTAAACTACAATTGATAAGAAAATTCGAAAAATCTTTAACTAGATTATAAAGATTCACATTTATAATTTAATAATAAATAAATGTTCTCTATTTGAAATTCAAATGCGGGAGGAAATATTTAATTTGTGATAGATATAAATAACTGTCATTCCAGTAACTGTTAAAAAGGGGAGATTTTTTATCATTATACATTGACCTGCTTGTTTTCGTTCCCAGGGTGTGCGAAGGTATGAAGAGATAGTTTAAATTTGGACTTTGGTAACGCATCATTAAACAATTCATGAACTTTTAATTAATTTACTATTACAAAATGTGAAAAAAAAGTTAAAAATAAAAGCATATTGCGGGAAAATTAACATACGACCGAAACGCACCAATGACAAGAAACCACACAATGTTTTGATGTTATTGCTAGTTTCCCCATATACGTAATATACCTAGAGAGGTTAACAACAACTACAGAAGAAGGAAGAAGAGCAAACAGTTTAAAATAATAACAATGCAATGTTATTGCAAAGCAAAGATGCCAGATCAGTAATTCTTTCCTCATTTCAGAAAAAAAAATTTTGTTAGGTTACGGCAACAACAGGGAAACCGTTAATAGTTTCTCTGGTTCCAGACCATTCCCTGTAGGGATACGAAAATTATGGTGGTGCACCCACATTTATAATAAAGAGAAACATAAACTATAATCTCACGGCAATACCTTGTCCTCGCACTTCTGACCCGTTTCTGGAAAGCATGTACATTAGATCGTACCACATTACAGACAAACAAAAAGTGCAGCCGTACACCTTCGAATATAGTTTTTCAAGGCAATTTAAAAAATAAATATTTTTTTTTTGCCGAACGCAGGGGTCATTATTTTTAATTTTTCGTTATATATAAGTATTTGCAGTCGGATCTTGAAGTATGATATATCGATGTTTTTGTTTTTAGAAGACCAATTTTATCAAAATACTTCCTTAGCAAAAGGTTTTGGATTTTTTGCGAGCTTTAGTTTTCTGACATTAGGGTTGTAGGAACTTAGATCTGGTAGGTAACTATTAAAACTGGATACTTGAGGTCAATGACCCTTAGAGCAAAAACATTGGTCTCCACAAGGTAAAAAATCGATTAAGATCCGACTGTAAAAACGAAATATATTAATACCTATTTAAAAAGTTTGAAAAAATTAAAACGTGACCGAGAAAAATTGTTCTAAAGTCCGTACAAAACTTTCTTCTAGGTATATTTAAAAAAATCGAAATTTCCGCGGACCGCGACCGTTATGATTTTTATCATTGTCGTTTGATTTTAGTCCACTCTGTATACATTACTCGTGGTACAAAATTATGTTGCTAAACATTAAGCTCTTTGAATAGGATAAAGCCGGGGGAAAATTGCAAACCAATTAGAAAACCTTTAAATTATTTGAAAACCCCCCCCCCCCCTTTTAAAAAACCAATTGGGTTATCTCAAAAGGGGAAAAAATTAAAAGAAAATGAGGAGAAAAAAGGAAATACAAAAAATCCAACTGGAAAAATACCGAACCTTTGAAATCTGCACCTATAAAAACCAAGTGAACGAATTTTGCTAAGTGAGCGAGACCGAGGGATTGGATATAATTTTATTGAAAGATTATCCGCAACGCTGCGAAGTGCTAAAACAATCTCTGTCAAATCCAATTTTACCCTTATATTTGATATTATCTTTTTAAAATGTCCCAAAGGTTTCTTTCATTTTCCCCAAAAACTAAATAATCTGGCATCACTGTTTTTGCCAAAACGTGTTCTTATTCCGTTAAGTTCTTAGAGGGGTGTTTGGAAAAATCCGAAGGGGACGTCGTTTTAAAAAAACTTCCTCTCCATCAATATTTTGACTCTCCCTTTAACAAAAACAACAAAGTGCAAAAAGAAACTGCATTTGAAAAAAATGCATGACAGAGGAAAAAAAAATAAAAAAAAAACAAAGAATTATGTTTTAATCAATTTTACAATGACACCAAACTTTTTCTAATAATTTGTACTCATTGTTCTTATTAATAAATTTATGAAATTTTCGGGGTACGTATTAATTATAAATACCCCAAAGCCATGAATTATTAAAATGTGGCATTTTTAGCACCTTTTCGGTTTTTTTCATTTCACAATTTTCTTAATTGCTGAAAAATTTATTGTTGTATGTAAATTTACCTTTTGTGGTTTTTTATTATAAAAACTAAAAAAAACTATAAATTTTACAGCGTTTTATCACTAATATATAATTAATAATACACACTATAATTTGTTAATTAAATTTTTAATAGTTTTTGCCGTTTTTCTAACAATTTTTAGAATTTTTTTCTTAAATATTACGACAACCAACCACCGCTAGTTAAATTTTTACTCCACTAACTAAAAATCCAATGAAAAAGGTTTTAAGTAACAGGGTGTTTAGACATTTTTTTTTAATTTTTGTGTATGAAAACGCCCTGTGTTTCTTGTCATGCAGTCATTGTTGCCAATTAACCTATTTTCTCGTCAAATCTAACTATTTTTTAACGCAATTAGCAGTTTAAAATTTTTTTCAGTTATTAACAAGTCAGTCTTGACGTTTTTCTTAGCGTTTATTTCCTCGCCAGTATCAGTTGATAAGTTATAATTATGTAACGATTTATCGCTAAATTTTTTAGCAACACTCGCAAAGTTCGAAAAATTTGGCAATTATTAGCAAAATTTTTAAGAAAATTTAATAAAGTTCAAAAATTTTTTAAAATTGTTCACCCTTAAAGCATTATTTGTAGAACGCATGATATAACTGATGTAAGAATAGGTTCTTGAACCGTTTCATAGAACCAGTTGTCAGCGTGACAATTTCAAACAAAAATCACGAATATAATAATGGGTCCCAGAACCGTTTTATGGAATTTGTATCATTTCTTTTAACGCTCCTTAGAACTAGTTCTAAGGGTGACAATTTCAAACAAAAATCATGGGATACAACGCCAAACTAGAACCAGTACTGGCTCTAAAGAACGAGTTGTGGAACTTATACAAGTTTTGCTCGGCAATATGTTATTATAAAGTTCGAAAATAAAAACAAAATATTTTTTTAAACCAAAATTTACTCACATTAGAATTAAATTTAAATTTTAAGTGCATTTTTAAAAAGACGTATTATTTTTCACAAGCTTCATCATTAGGGAATGGAAAATTTCAAAATATCATACATTTTTTTTGTATTAATTCGTACATTGTTATACAGAAAATTTATTACGATCTAATAATTTCTAAGTCTTGGAAAAGATCTGATAAATTTTAATTTAAAAAGAAATTTCTTTTAAATCTTACTATTTATCTTTGGAAAATTGTATATGAAGTAAAACAAATTTTGGACTTAGGGAAACTTTCATTGTGAACACTTAAGTTTTTTTAACTGAAATGTCCCATAAAGACCACTTAAGTGAACTTTTTTATTAGGATAAGTATCTTAATCGCGAGTAAGGCTCAAATCTCTCTAAAATCTTGAAGTTTCGGACAAAAATTTTACTTTAGTTTCAGTCTTTTTTTAAGTGTTTCTAATAATACAGTTCAGTTTAATAAATTAACAATCATGAACAATTTTAGTAACAAATTTTGGCAAATAAAAGTAATTTAAATAAAATTTCCACACGAATTTCTTTGAGCATCTGTATTATTTTTCTAAAAAAGGCACTAACAATTTAGAAAGTTTGATCAAACATCCAAAAGAACAACCCATTTTAACAATATTTGAAAATTTCTAAAAAATTTTGGTGTTTTACAAGCAGCTTTAATATAATTTATTTTAAAATATTAACTATTTTTAAAAATTTCTAAAAAGTTTTGGTGTTTTACTAGCAGCATTAATAAAATTTATTATTATAAATGTATCTATTCCCGGCATTTTCAGTAGAAATTTCCGGGGAATGCAGGAGAGAGAAAAATTAATTCCCTATCAGTCATAGATAAATAGAAAAACTTAATTTTTTTAAAACATGGTAGTTTTCTTTCGATTTTGTAATTAAATATTGCATATTTTTACCAAGGGATCACAGACGATCAATACTACTGACAATAATCTGAAAAAGATTGTGTTCGAATCGAATATTTTTTTCCGACAAGTGGGCCAACTGTGAGGGTAAACCTAGTTTGAGTACCCTGAACATAGTGGTGCTACAGAATTCTAAAAAATATATTTGAATTAAAAAATTATGGTTCCAAACAACTCAGATTTTTTAAAATTTTGCGACCATTTATTTTAATTCATGTTGTTTGTTACTCTCCCAACATAATTTTTCTTAATAATGATGAAAATCGTTGCGGCTAATCAATAGTTAGGACTAAAAACATAAACGTACCATTTTGTATGAAGATTTCAAAAGTGTCTTCACACTTTGAATCACAACTTTTAAGGCAACGCCCGGAAGTTGATAGCAAACAACATAAATATAAAAAAATTACTACAGAATGACAGAGAGGGGAGATTTTTTATTTTTGTTTTAGCTCAAATTTAGGTAGGGGAGGTTTTTCTTTTATTTTTTTTACCACTCGAAAGATGCTCTAGAAGATTTTGCCGACTTTTTTCGAATAGACGATTTGTCGCAATTGCGATATTTTAAAAAGTAGGAGGAATCTTTCCAAAATTATGGTAGCTATCTCTTCTCCGGGAGACACATAAATCATAATGCATAAATCATTATTCTAGCTGCCCGTTAAGGGGTTAAAATTGAAGTTGAAAGAGGGCATTTTTAGCCGTGTTTTTATAGCAAAATGGCCAAATCTCAGAATTTAGATATTTCAAAAAATAGGAGGAGTCTTTCCAAGATAAGGGTCTCAATCTCTTCTCCGGAAGGCGCTCTAGCAGATTAATGCATAAATTATATTTCTAGCTGCCAGTTAAGGAGTTTAAATTTAAGTTGATTTTGCCGACTTTTTTCGAATGCACGATTTTTTCGCAATTGCAATATTTCAAAAAGTAGGAGGAATCTTTCCAAGATTATGGTAGCTATCTCTTCTCCGGGAGACGCGCTAGCAGATTAATGCAATCATACAGATTGACTACTGTGTATTAGGCGGCTTTGCAATCATAATTTTTAAGCTAACCCTGAAAACGGCAAGCACCACTAGATTCAGCTATTAGATTTTTTGTTACCCGAGTAACCCCACTTGTCAGTTGTTTTAACTAACACAATTTAAGACTCTCCATATTAAACTTCTAGCTTTGGTGTGCTTGTTGTTTAATTTGGCCCCGTAGAGTTTTTTCTTATATCTTTCCCATTGTCTACCACAGATTTACTCACCTTACCCCAGAACTGCCGGATTCTTATTTGATAGTTGAATTGAAATAATCACTTTAAATATATTTCACTTTTCTAGCCATTCTTTAAAATAGATTTTACAATTTGGAGCTATTAATCTCCTTTTATAACAAAATTTTGTTTAAATGGCGGTATTTAATAACAACTTATTTACTTTTATCACTTTAAACACTATATTTTCATATATTTTATATATTTTTTACATATTTCTCATATATTTTTATATATCTGATATATTTTTTTATTATATTTTATACTTTTCTAGAAACCATTGAAAAGATATTTTTTTTTACAAATTGGTGCTATTGATTTGCTTTACATATTTTGCACCATCAATGGCTCTTTTATTTATCTATCATGAACTTATGCATTTATTTGTTAACACTTTAAAACACTTTTTATGTATTTCACTTTCCTAGAAATTATTAAAATATATTTTTTACAAATTGGTGCTGATGTTCTGCTTGAAAAAAAAATACTAGTGAAAATTCTTGTCGGAAATGGCGGTCTTTTATCAGAAAAAGCTTTACTCATTTTTGGTGCTACCAGATTACTGTAAGATGTTGCCAGATCTATATCTTATTTGTGTAGTTCATGAACGAACTTATCCAATTGAACTTCTCTTACTATAAACTACAAAAATTAGTTTTCTTTTAAATATACAAAATTACGCGGCAAAGTTTATCTAGTAAAAAGGGATTAACGGCTTAATCGAGCAATAAGCAAGTTGATTAAACCATATTTTAATCTTTTTGATTAACTATGCATACAACATATTATTTTGTTATTATTTAAAAAAATGTTTGATATAACGAAAGTTGGCAACACTAAAAGACATGCAAGGCAGATACAACTCAACGTTTGGACGCTACCGCAAAAATATGTCGACGCTATTGAAATTTTTTTTTGCTAACGTCGACATTTTTGTTGTTCTTCTTATGCCGGTTGGTTATCGGTCAGTGACGGTCCGTAAATTTGTCAAAGATGTGCTGTGATTTGTTTTAATTATTAAAATTGCGTTTATAATTAATTTTTTCTAAAACCTTTCTCTTTTCTGTGATAGGCACAGATAATATTTAATTAATTTAAAATAAAATAAAGATAAAAGATTTAATTTATTTTTACGCGGACATTGTTTCTTGTTCAGTCTTTTATTGATCGTGTAAGGGGTGCGTTAAAAAATTTTAATTGCATATTTATTTAAAAAATAGAAAATTAATTAAATCTAAACTTTTTTTGTATGGGAAAGGCGATAGATCGTTTAAAAATATTCATTATATACGTAATTTCAACATTTTGAAAAAGGCAGTACACCTTTGACAATTTCACGAACCGTCACTGTTATCGGTGCCGCCTTTGTACTTTTTAACCAATGCTCTCACACACTATTAACATCTTGTGCCTACAAACCGGAAACATGCCGTTTCTAAGGATAACCATAGCTTAATTGAAAAAACTTTTACTCAAATTATAACAAATATGTGGAAAACAATCAGCAGCAACATTAAAAAAAGTAAATTTATCAATTTAAAGTAACGAAAAATATTCATTTTCCTATTTCCAGCCACATGTTATATATATTTTTCTCAGTTAAAGTATTGCAATCTCTTTATTTTCTAAACTCTTTGGTTAAACTGATGAAATTATTCTTTTATCTGTCAAGTTAAAGTTTATCGTCAAAAAAATGTAAAGGAGGAGGATAAAAAATGGATTAACTTTAATCAAGTAGATTAATTGCGCTGTCTAAATTTGCTTTTAGTCCTTCTCTTTCGTCGCAAAAAAACCGATATCAAAAAGTTATTATTCTAAACTTAATTTATTTATTTCTAAATTTCTAAATATTTATTAATTTATTTTATTATTCTATTATCAAAATGTTGTTATTCTTCTTATTTTTTTTTTTGAAAATTTGGAATTTTTAAAATATTTAGATATTAGAAAACATCGTAATGAACCACAATTTTATACATCGACAAAGTTTTACTGAAATGAAAAAAGAGTATTTTTAAAGAGTCAAATTCGGTTTATTTTTTCTTAGTTTATGACTGACAACTATTTTTTTTTTTCAAACAAATACCTTTTAACTTATTAAGGACACGTCCTACATACGCTTAATGTTTTTTAAGAGAACAATGCTTATTTAAAAATTTTGTTAAGCCGATAACCATAGCAGCTAGTGCTTTAATTAATTTTAGTTATAATTTTAATTATAATTAAAAAGAAATAAATAAATAAATAAAAAATTTTGTTAAGTCTTAAAATCGTTCCTCGAATTAAACGCCTTTCCTTCATATATATATAATTCTATACTGTAATAAGAGACAATAGTCTTGTGTATAGAATTCCAAATAAATATATAAATTAAAAAAAAATAATTATATTTTAAACATGTGTTGATATCGAGAATATAACTAAGATATGAACTACATAATAGAGCTAAATATTTCCAACTATCTTAATAGTTTATAGTAAAGAGTAGTTCGACTGAACTAGTTCGCTCACGAATGACACAAGTAAAAAAATAAATCTGGTAATACCTTCAAGCAATCTGGTAGCATCAAAAATACATAAGCTTCTATTAAAAAACCGCCATTTCCGACAAGAATTTTCACTAGTATTTTTTTTCAAGCAAAGCATTAGCACCAATTTATAAAAAATATATTTTTAATAATTTCTAGAAAAGTGAAATATATGAAAAGTGTTTTAAAGTGATAAAAAATTAATGCATAAGCACATAATAAATAAAAAAAAGAGCTATTGATGGTGTAAAATATGTAAAATAAAGCAAATCAATAGCACCAATTTGTAAAAAAAAAATATCTTCAATCATTTCTCGCAAAGCGAAATTTATAAAATGTATAAAAAAATATACATATAAAAAAAATATGTAAAATATAAATGAAATATATAAAAAAATATAGTGTTTTAAAGTAAATAAGTTGTTAATAAATGCAGCCATTCAAGCAAAGTTTTGTGATAAAAAGAAATTAATTGCTTCAAAATGTAAAATCTAATTTAAAGAATGGCTAAAAAAGTGTTGTGATTATGGCAATTCAACAATCTAATAAGAATCCGGCAGTTCTGGGGTGAGTAAAGTAAATCTGTGCTAGATAATGGGAAAGATATAAGAAAAACCCTACGGGGCCAAATTAAGCAACCAGCAGCTTAACATAAACTGGAAGCACACCAAATGCTAGAACATTAGCGTCTGGAATTGTTAATTGCACTTGCTGGTCAATAAACCTAGCAATAGGAACACCCGACTAACAAAAAAATCTAATTGGCGATCGCTGCTTCCAGTGGTGGTGGCAGTGTTTCTTCCAGTTAGCTTAAAAGTTATGTTTTCGAAAACCCCCCAACAACACAGATTTCTCCAATTGTTTGATCATTCTCTTTTTATTTATGTTTCTTGTAATTCTTCCAAACAGCTGTGCTTAAAAAAATATATAACAAAATCGGTAAAAAAGTTGTAATGGAAGACGTGAAGACGGACACCTTTTGAATTTAAGCACAGCAATAAAATGTAATACTTTGTAAGGAAACTTTCGGGTGTCATCAAGTTTTTTTGGAGCAATTTTCATAATATGCACCACTGTCTATCCATATCTACTAGTTCCCAAACTAGTTCCCATTATTGGTGATATGAATTGAAGTGATTATTGTAAAAACATGATGAGACACATTTTATTTTTAGTTGGTCTTCACCATTTAAAAGTTAAAAACTGCAAAAAATATGAATTTAGGTGGACGTTTATACTCCAGGTACTTGTAATAAGTGCTTAAGCAAGACTTCTATCAAATATTAATTTAGAAAAGACAGAAAACCCCTAAAACAATAAATGTGGCTTATCTAGTTTTTACAATAAAGCTCTTCAATTGTAAAATTATTGTAAATTTTCTTTTAAAAATGTCATTTCGTATCATCAATACTGGGAAATAGATATAGGATTAGATCAATAAGATAAGATTAATACTATCTATTGACTAGCCGCATCGATTATTAAGAAAAACTTGTCTTGGGAGAGTAACAAACAAAGTAAATTTAAAAAAATTACCGAAAAATTAATCAAATCCGAGTTTTTGGGGTCCTTGGAAACATAATATTTAAATACAAATATATTTTTTGAATCGGCTAGCACCATTAGAATCAGGGTACTTGAATTAGGTTTACCACACAGTTGCCCCACTAGTCGCAAAAAAAGTTTTCGATTCGGCTAACTATTGATTAGCCGCATCGATTATTAAGAAAAACTTATCTTGGGAGAGTAACAAACAAAGTAAATTTAAATAAAGGACCGAAAAGTTAATCAAATCCGAGTTTTTGGGGTCTTTGTAACCATAATATTTAAATACAAATATATTTTTTGAATCGGCTAGCACCACTAGAATCGGGGTACTTGAATTAGGTTAACCACACAGTTGCGCCCCTATTCGCAAAAAAAATCTTCGATTCGGCTAACTATTGACTAGCCGCATCGATTTTTAAGAAAAACTTATCTTGGAAGAGTAACAAAGTAAATTTAAATAAATAACCGAAAAATTAATCAAATCCGAGTTTTTGGGGTCCTTGGGCCCATCATATTTAAATACAAATATATTTTTAAATCAGCTAGCACCACTAGAATCAGGGTACTCGAATTAGGTTAACCACACAGTTGCGCCCCTATTCGCAAAAAAAAATCTTCGATTCGGCTAACTATTGATTAGCCGCACCGATTATTAAGAAAAACTTATCTTGGGAGAGTAACAAACAAAGTAAATTTAAAGAAATAATCGAAAAATTAATCAAATCCGAGTTTTTGGGGTCTTTGTAACCATAATATTTAAATACAAATATATTTTTTGAATCGGCTAGCACCACTAGAATCAGGGTACTTGAATTAGGTTTACCACACAGTTGCGCCCCTATTCGCAAAAAAAAAATCTTCGATTCGGCTAACTATTGACTAGCCGCATCGATTATTAAGAAAAACTTATCTTGGGAGAGTAACAAACAAAGTAAATTTAAATAAATGACCGAAAAATTAATCAAATCCGAGTTTTTGGGGTCCTTGGAAACATAATATTTAAATACAAATATACATTTTGAATCTGCTAGCACCATTAGAATCAGGGTACTCGAATTAGGTTAACCACACAGTTGACCCACTAGTCGGAAAAGAAGTCTTCGATTCGGCTAACTATTGATTAGCCGCATCGATTATTAAGAAAAACTTATCTTGGGAGAGTAATAAACAAAATAAATTTAAATAAATGACCGAAAAATTAATCAAATCCGAGTTTTTGGGGTCCTTGGAAACATAATCTTTAAACACAAATATATTTTTTAAATCGGCTAGCACCACTAGAATCAGGGTACTCGAATTAGATTTACCACACAGTTGCCCCACTAGTCGGAAAAAAAGTCTTCGATTCGGCTAACATCAATTATGAAGAAAAATTATCTTGGGAGAGTAACAGACAAAGTAAATTTAAATAAATAACCGAAAAATTAATCAAATCCGAGTTTTCGGGGTCCTTGGGCCCATCATATTTAAATACAAATATATTTTTAAATCAGCTAGCACCACTAGAATCAGGGTACTCGAATTAGGTTAACCACACAGTTGCCCTACTAGTAGGAAAAAGTCTTCGATTCGTCTAACTATTGATTAGCCGCATCGATTATTAAGAAAAAACTTATATCGGGAGAGTAACAAACAAAGTATATTTAAATAAATGACCGAAAAATTAATCAAATCCGAGTTTTTGGGGTCTTTGTAACCATAATATTTAAATACAAATATATTTTTTGAATCGGCTAGCACCATTAGAATCAGGGTACTCGAATTAGGTTAACCACACAGTTGCCCCACTAGTAGTCTTCGATTCGGCTAACTATTGATTAGCCTTATCGATTATTAAGAAAAACTTATCTTGGGAGAGTAACAAACAAAGTAAATTTAAAGAAATGACCGAAAAAATAATCAAATCCGAGTTTTTGGGGTCCTTGGAAACGTAATATTTAAATACAAATATTTATTTTGAATCGGCTAGCACCACTAGAATCAGGGTACTCGAATTAGGTTAACCACACAGTTGCCCCACTAGTCGAAAAAAAATCTTTGATACGAGCCCAATGCTATTTAGATTGTTGTCAAAAAATATTAATTTTCTGTGGTCCATTTACACTACTAATTTATTCACAAAATGAAAAAAAAAAAACTAATAAGTTTTAAAAAAGTACAATTTTTCTATTTATCCTTTTTCCTTTCCTGCATTCCTGGATTTTTTTTTTACTGAAAATCCCGGTATTAAAAAAGATGAATTTAAAATAATAAATATTGTTAATGCAGCTATTTGTACATGAATTCTTCTTGAAATTTTCAAAAAATTTTAAAATAGTAAAAATTCTGTATAATTTTGGGTACTTGATCGAACTTTCTAAATTTTTGGAGTTTTTTTTTTGAAAAATAATCCGAAATATACACATGTTCATACAAATTCGTGTGGATTTTTTTTAATTATTTGATTTGATAAAAATTTGTTTTTACAATTTTTTAAAATTTTTAGTGATATAAGCCATATTTGGTCGCAAGGGCTTAATTTAAATTGTATAATAAAAAAAAAATAAATAAATATAAATTTCTCAAGATTATTTTTTAAACTAAACATTTTGAACTTTCTAAATTATTAGTACTTTTTTAGAAAAATAATCCGAAATATACACATGTTCATACAAATTCGTGTGGAAAATTATTTTTTAAATCTATTGATTTGTTAAAATTTGTTTTTAAAATTTCTCAAGATTATTTTTTAAACTAAAAATGTCGAACTTTCTAAATTATTAGTACTTTTTTTTAGAAAAATAATCCGAAATATACACATCGCTCATTTACTTCAAGAACGTCACAACTCAAAAACATGATTTTTGAGTTAATGACGCAGAATTATTCTTTATATCACGTATCATATTGTGTAAAAAATTCGTACTGATATCTTGTATACTCAGCTCTTGAAAGAAATTTTGTCGTTATTTTTTTCTTCAAGGTGGAAGTAAATTGAAAACTTTAAACTCGTTTTCTACAAAATCAAAATTTTTGAGTTATGACGTTATTGAAGTAAATGAGCGACATGATTCATACAAATTCGTGTGGATTTTTTTTTTTAAATTATTTGATTTGCTAAAATTTGTTTTTAAAATTTCTCAAGATTACTTTTTAAACTAAAAATTTTGAACTTTCTAAATTATTAGTGCTTTTTTTTATAAAAATAATCCGAAATATACACATCGCACTTGATCAACAAGAGGGTATTAACTCAAAATTTTTAAAATATCACTTTTTTCAAGAAATCAACTGTTATCTATTTTTACAATATCTATCTATTGTAAAAATTTCAACGTATTCCGATTACTCTTTCATCTCGAAAACCACTTTTGAGACCATTTTCATGATAATGTAGTGATTACCTTTATTTCTACAAATAGGTATTATTTCGAGTTAATACAAAAGTTCAAATAGAAATGAATCGTATATTTTCATAAAAAAGATATTATTTTGATTTGAGCCTTTATTTATGTTAAAAATAATCAAACTGTTTTATTTATATTTGGTTGTATTTTGAGTTGAAACTGTTTTGTTGATAAAATATTCAAAATAATACCAAAAAAAAAATCGATAAAATTTCAAAAAAATGGCATTAACTCAAAAAATAGATTTTTTTTTTTGCAATGAGTGGTAAAATTTAAAACAAAAACAATATATATATATTTTCAAATGGAATTTGCTTATTATGATATGTTTGAATTTTTAAATTCTGTTAAAATGTTGCCATAAACAGTTTTTTGACTCTACTGAAAATTTTAAAATTTTGAGTTAATACCCTCTTATTGATCAAGTGCAACATGTTTTATAAAAATTCGTGTGGATTTTTTTTTAAATTATTTGATTTGTTAAAATTTGTTTTTACAATTTTTTAATGATATAAGCCATATTTGGCCCCAAGGGCTTGGTTTAAATTGTATAATAAAATAAAACAAATAAAAATAAATTTCTCAAAATAATTTTTCAAACTAAAAATTGTGTAAAGTCGGTATTATAGTAAATACTTATATAAAAAATAAATAACAATAAATAAATAAAGTTTAAAACTTAAGTCAATTCAGATATTACTTAAGTGTTCTTAATTATGCGTTTAAGTTAAACAAAAATTAAGGGTCCAAAGACCTAATTTATGCAATGATAAATAATAAGATTTAAAATAGTTTTTTTTTGTTGAAAACTTTTTCCAACACTGTGTTGAAACGCAAAATACTCCACCAATATAGAAGCCAGTTTGTTGGCTTTTATTTAAATTGTTTATTAGTTTTGTTTAGAAGTTTAGTATTGAAAAATTAACAAAATCCGTCGAGCTCTTGAAAAGTTAGAAGTGAAAATCGGATGTCTCTTAAGATTTTTAAATTTGCCATAATAAACGGTGTCTTACAGTTATTGAAGGGTTTGTATTAGTAATGACTAGGGCAAGGAATTTCATGCAAATGAATGTTTTTTTTCTCGATAATCTAAAACTGATAAATAACTAAATATTTATCCAAATCCATAAATCTAGAACAAAATGTCCTCGATTTGTAGTTGCATATTTTTGCTTATTTTTACAAGAATTCACGTTTTGACTTTTAAATACACATTTTTTGCACTTAATACATATTTTGTCCTTTTTATTGCGTATTTTTTTTTATCTTTTTTAGTATTTTTTTTAAAATTTTTTAAAAATAAATTACATTTTTATATTTTGATTAAAGCATACTCATTTTTACATTTTAAAATCTTGCTTAACGAAAGAATAGCTTAGGAATGTATTCCTATTGAAAAGATAGATGACGAATTAAATTGTTTGTTATTTTTTAGGTTTTTTTTTACCAAAAATGGTCCTTTAAGTGTATATTTCTAAAGTTTTTAGTGCATCTATTTTATTTTTTAAAACTCTAAAAATTGAAATGAATAAATAAATAAAAATTAAAAATTATAAAGCGCTAAAAATTAAAATATACAACTTTTCTAAATAAAGATTTATGTTCCAATAAATATCATATAAATCATAATTCAATAAATATAAAAACAGATGCGAATACATCGAAATGATAAACCATTCAAATTTTTATTTAATATTCGTAAAGTATATATAAAATAGGTTTATAATATTTGAGGTTATACAGAAATATCGAATTAAGCTATTTTTTATTATTTTCAGTGTAAATTTTGCAACAAAAAATTAGCAAAACTTACTATTTTTAGCGGTCACAAATTTTGTACATACGATTCAGACTTGAGAAGAAAAAATCGGACTAAGTCCTAAATCTTCAAACGATTTTTAAGAACCTTATGTGTATGAGCAGATGTATAAATTAAATTTTAATTTTCAAGGACACTTTTAATGGCTGTAATTGATATAATCTTCAGTACTACGGCAATAATCAAATTACCATTTCAAAACTTCTCATTGAGTTATAATAAATATATTTTTTTAGTTAAACAGGAAGTACAGAAAGTATTTAACATGTCGAACGATTTTCAAAAGCCTTCATGGACACAAAATGTAAGCACAATGAATGCGGAAAAAACGCTCTGGAACCTAGAGCAGTTTTTTTTTTTTTTTTTTTTTTTTTTTTTTTTTTTGTGCGCCCCGGTCGGCTAGTTGGTAGCGTGCTGGCTTATCAGTGCGGGGGTAGTGGGTTCGATTCCCACCTGAGGCACTGGTCTGTTTTCTTTTTTTCTGGTTCCGGAGCGTTTTTATCGCCTAATAATAAAAAAAAAAAGTTTTCTGGTTCCGTAGCATTTCCCTGCATTAATTGTGCTTACATATTTCCGCAGAGCTTCCGTTCGCCAACACTTTTGAAAATCCTACGTCCCGCTGATAAAAATTTTTGTTCTTCCTGGTTAATACAAAAAAAAAAAAATATCGCACTTGATCAACAAGAGGGTATTAACTCAAAATTTTTAAAATATCACTTTTTTCAAGAAATCAACTAACAACATCAATATCTATCTATTGTAAAAATTTCAACTGAAAATTTTAAAATTTTGAGTTAATACCCTCTTGTGGATCAAGTGCGATATGTTCCTTGGTTGCACAAATTACTAGAATGCGGAATAAAGTTGTACTCCATAAAAGAATACATTCTATAACTCCTCATAAAGAATAAAAAATTGGAACATCAAAATTTGTTATCTCTATTTTCACATTAAATAAATTTGTGACGGTTTTGCTGATAGTACTTCAATACAATTGAGAATTGATTTTCGCTTCTTCATTTAATGCGTTAGATATAGACAACAACATCTTCCATTTTTTACGCATATAAGATTTTATCAACGATTTACATTACGTTACGTTTCCGCTCTAGTAATTTGGTCTTAAGAGATTTCCAAAATAAATGCCAATTAGAATAAATTAGGAAAATAACAATAATTAAATTTACAAACACTATAAACAAAGTAGACAATAATTAAGCTGCTGTTAGCCTCTCAGGATTTCGTACCAAATGATAAGAGATCAGCCTGACCAGGCTTATCACGAGTAGCATGATAAGCTTCTCGTTCTTTGTCGGGAAATTTGGTTGGCAAATTGGGAGAGTGAAGATTAACCTTAGCCTCAAAACGCATGCCAGCCACTTCTACTTCATAGTGGCCGGACAAGACATAATCATTGGTCACGGGTATTTCATTGCCGTCATCGTCAAGATTACGCACAAAACCAAGGCAAACCTGTTTCTTAAAAGTAAATCCATAGCCGGTGGTGGTGGTCATGCCACAATATTTACCATCACGATAAATTGGTTCGTTGCCCCAACACCAAACATCGACCTCGTGATCATGATCATTGAGCAACAATTGCACGTACATACGTTTTACACCCTCATCGCGTTGTTTCTCAAGAGCAGATCGACCTATAAAATCAACAGGTTTCTAACAAAGAACATAAAAAAAAACCAAATTATTCTTGATTTGCTACCAAATTTCAGACCTACTAACATTAAATTTAACACGCCAACTTCTACCGCATTCCAGAGGTGTTGTAAAAGTATCCAAATCTTGTCCCCAAAAGGCATAAAACTTTTCAATGCGCAATGTACGCGTAGCATAATATCCTGCATGCTGAATATTATATTTTTGACCAGCCTGGCGAATGCGCGAATATACATGCAGCGCATACTCGTTGGGTATGTACAAAACGTAACCCAATTCACCGGTATGGGTAATATTTAAAACGCGAATTCCATTAGCCAGGCCTACATCTAATTCTTTGTAGGTAAAGAAGGGAAAGTTCTTTGGAGAAAGATCCGTATCCGTTAGCTCGGAAAGAAGAACACGTGTGTAAGGACCAATAATACAAATGGCCGTGTACATGGAAGTCACATCGGCTACATTGACGCCGGCACGCAAATGATTTGGCATATTTTTCCTTATCCAGCTCATGGAGCGCGTTTGCTGGATGGTCGGTGCTATCATCATATAACTACGGAGAAAGCAAGCAATTGTACAGTATGAATAAGTTGTCAGGTATTTTCTTCAACACACACATACTGTCGTTCGGAGAGTCGAGCCACAGAGCAATCATTTTCATAGCCTCCTAAGGCATTCTGCATTCCCGTATGAATTATAGAACCAACGGGTACATCAACATCATTTGAGCATAAATACTGCAATAGATCCACCACTTCCGTTCCCTTAGACCAGAAATCGAATTTGGTAAACGAGCTGTAATCTGCAAGACCGATACGCTCGCGACAGGCCTTATACTCGGTAGCAACATGATCGAACCAGGGTGGCTTGCCAAAGGTTTTTGTCTGAGCTATGCGAAACTTTGGCAAACCAAACTCATCTAAAGTTTAATATTAATTACAGTAAAATAAATATAAAGAAATTATTCCCAGTTTAAATTTACCCTTCATATTGTTTTGATCAAAGTAATTGGGACGTTCGTAGCCCATAGTTTGTCCAAAAACAGCGCCGGCCTCTTGCAGAGCCGGATACAAGGGAGACATGCGTAAGTTTCTGCCAGTCTGAAACTCATCAAATGGATAGTCAATCTGATAGTGTTTACCAGGTACTTCCTTGCAGCGGTCCGAAAGAAATTTTCGATTATTGTGCAAGCCTAAGAACCGATTGATATCTAATATGTGTACATCGACAAAAGTGCTACCTCTAACAATTAGATCGGCTAAAACACGACCAATACCTCCCGCTGCCGAGACTCCTATAGTCTTCATTCCAGCTGAAACATAGTAATTTTGTATTTCTGGCGATTCGCCCAAAATCCATTTGCAATCGGGTGAAAATGCCTGCAAAGCATTTGTCAAACGGATCTAATCGGGCCAAACGCAAAGCTGGGACTCGACGAAGTAATTCGTCCAAAAGTTCGTGAAAGTGATCCCAATCGGCAGGAAGAACACGTTCTTTTTGAGACAACGGTATAACACCATCCTCATAGGCCACTTTGGCTTCTCGTTCAAATCCACCTAAAAGTCGAACATTATTTTAAGTCATATTCATTTACTTATCACTTACCAGCCAATATACAACCCTCCTTTTCCCGAAAATAAATGCCACCATCAAAGTCACGCACAAACGGTGTTGAGGGATCCAGACCATCAATGGGTTTGGTATGCAAATAATGATGTTCCACCGCTTTTAAAGGTATCTTAACAGCTGGCGATGATAGGGTACCAACTTCACGAGCCCAAAATCCAGTACAGTTTACAAAAACCTCACAAAGAACATTACCGGCCGTAGTATCAACTTGAGTTACCTTTCCATTTTTGCTATGAATCTTTTTCACAGCACAATGTTCCACTACTCGCACATCCATGCGTCGGGCCTCGGCAATTAATGACTGACACACTAAATGAGGATCACAAACCCCATCCTGTGGTATCCATAAACCGCCAAGTATATCATTTACTTCAATTACCGGACATTTTTCCTTACATTGTTCTGCAGTCAAAATTTCACAAGGTATACCCCAAGCTACACCCTGAGATTTCATACGATTAAAGGTGGTCATTCTGTCGAAACTGCGAGCTAAATTCAAACTGCCCACTTCCTTCCAACCCGTTGGTAGACCTTTTCCCGTAAATTTATTAATCAATTCAATAGAATACTCGGCTAATTTAAGTTCTGTGTAGCTGGGCTCAAATCGTCCGGTTAAACCACTAGCAGACCAAGGACCTTCTCCACCCAACTTATCCTGTTCAATAAGTAATGTTTCCTTACCCCAACCCAACTCAGCCAAATGATATGCCACAGAGGCACCCATTATACCTCCGCCACATATAACCACTCGTACCTGTTGTGGTATAGTACCATCGGCCAACTTGGAAGGCTCATGCGGCATAAATTTTCGCTTACGAAAAACATTTGAATCCTGCTCTTTGGCATCAGATTGTATGCATCGGCTGTTTGTTCGCTGTGCTGGAAGCAATGAAGTTGTGAGTAGACCATGCCAGCCGTTTGTATCGCATAGTATTTGTCTCTGCAGAAGAAGCGAGGTCAATTTGTGGCCATATTTGTACATTGTTTAAATACCAATAGACCGTTTATTTTTTTTTTTGTTGCGTATTTCCAATTAAACTAAATTTATTGCAAAAATTTCTATACAGATGTTAAAAAAAAAATAAAAATAGAATAGCAAGGTTGCCAATTTAGTAGATTTGTGACAGATCTAGTTTATAAGATGTTCACAGTACGATTCGTATACGGCACTCATGCCAAAACGAGTGGAAAGAAAAAATAATTGTTGGAATATAATAAAAAATTTAAATAAAGCCACATTCACACTAGACAGTGTTTTGCCAAAACGTGTATTTAAGCTCTTTATTCTATACCAACGGTTCATTATTCTCTTCCACTCATTTTGGCATTTTATTCCGCCAGTACATTAATAACTTTTTAAACACATTTTCAGTTTGAGGTTATTTTATTTATGTTGTTTTGCTTACAAATTGTTGTTGTTGTCAAGCCTAATTCCAGTTTGCCTGTCAAATTTTATAATGATTTGTAACTGGATTTAACTCTATTTTAAACCAGATTTCGTAGAAGTGTAAATTAATTATTATATGGGGTTCAATTCTAAATGTTAAATACGCGTTTTGCCAAACGCGTATTTAACTCGTACTCTTTATTCCATTACAAAAGGTTTTAATTCCTTAACAGTTTTTTTTAGAAAACGCTTGTCTTACATTTAGTTGTGAACACCATATTATGTCAAATATTGATTGCAGCGGTGTCTGGCAACACTGCTAAAAATCGAATTCGAGTAACAGGGTACTTAAAAACATTATTAATTTAACTCTAACGAAACGCCCTGTGTTGCATATCATTCTGTTCATAATAAATCATAGTTGCTTAAGCAACAAACTTATTAATCTTATAGGCAAGTAAACAATTTTTAAGAAGTAATTTTTGCAATTCAATTGTGTTTTTTTAATAAAAAGTATATTAAAAATTAAAGAATTTAGATCAAACACGTAAGTAGAACAACATGATTTTTGTATTTTATTGTTTTTGATTTGATAAAACCTTTTTTTTTTGTTGAGTTTTCTATAGATATATTAGTTGGCGTCACTCTACAATTTGGCCAAAGGGGATTCTTTAGAGTCTTGACATGGAGTCTTCTGAGCCATCAACTACCAACATGGTAGACACTCCGTCGGGTTTAGCTCCACCGTCAGCGGATACTACTCCCATGGAGACGGATGATAATGTTAATAATAATCCAGAATCTACCGGGGAACCAAGTGGTGAGTATTCAGTACAGTAAATGCTTTTTTAATTGCACAAAATAAATGCGGGAAGAATATTTTGGGTTTGAGAAATGTCAATGTAGACTTAAAAATCGTAAATCAAGGTTTAATTTAAAAAACTTTCTAAATTGTATTTTTCAACTATTGCAATTTTGGCTATTTGGTTTTTTTACACATATTTTCTTTAGAAATACATGATTTTAAAAATTTTTAGTACAGTTTAGTACTAATAAAAATTTGAATTAATTTGCTTTTAAGAAAATACAACTTTTAGTATCTTATCAAGCAAAGGGTAATATTTTTATTAATTAGTTTTAAATATGACTAATTTTAGTACACATTTTTTAGAAGACGTTATTATTTTTAGGACTTTATCATGACTTAAAAAAAAGATTAACAGTTTTTTTTATATTTTAACATCATACAATTTTTTTAAAAAATTAAATTTTTCTAGAAACTCAGAAAGTTTTATTTTCTACTTTTTTTCTGATAAAAATTGTCAATTTTTAGTACAATTTGGATTTTTATCAAAAATGGGAGTTATTTCAATAATTTTGTAAGAAAAAAGGCTTTGAAATGTAAAATTTTTTTTGTAAAATTTTTTGTTGTGTACTTATTGAAAATTATCCCCCAAAAGAGTACTAAAAATTGTAAATTTTTAGTACAATTTGGATTTTTATCAAAAAATGGGAGTTACTTCAATAATTTTGTAAGAAAAAAGGCTTTGAAATGTTAAATTTTTTTTGTAAAAATTTTTTGTTGGGTACTTATTGAAAATTATCCCCCAAAAGAGTACTAAATTGGGTACTTTAACATTTCCAAACTTTTTATTTAGGTCCCTTAGAACAACCAATGGATACTGAAAATGCCAATGAAGGTCCGCAGAATGAAAATTTACCAACCGCTGTCTCTAATCCTGATTCAATTAATCGTTTGCAAGCCCCTGAAACTTCGGCTTCTTCCGGTAATATACAACCTAACCAAACGGAACAATTCGATGCAGCTAATGAAAATTTAGCTACATTAGCGGCTGTATCAGCAGCAGGAGCAGAAGTAAATCCCACAGCAGCACCAGTACCACCACCAACTCAACCTGTAGAACCGTTGCCTACTCCAGCCAATCCTACACCATTAGAAGATACTTCTAAATCAAACACTACTACCACCACCACCAATACCCCAACAACTAATAATCCATCATCTACACAATCAACAGTAACAGTTACACCAACTGCAATTCCTCCAATAGATGAAGAAGATGCTAAATGGCATACTGTGGGTTTATTTCCAGGTCTCTCCACTACCGTTACCAGTTACATTGATAATTCCGTATGGTCTTCATCGGGCTTAAATCTTATGGCCGAAGATTTACCAGATTTAACACAACATGCGCGCATTAATTTAGAACCTGGTACCGCATACCGTTTTCGTATAAGAGCACTAAATTCTGTGGGAGCTAGTGATTGGAGTGAGATATCTAGTTTTAAAACTTGTTTGCCTGGTTTTCCTGGTGCTCCTTCGGCTATAAAAATTTCTAAATCTTCAGAAGGTGCTCATTTAACCTGGGAGCCACCACCAAGCTGTATTAGTTCCAACGAAATTGTAGAATATTCTGTTTATTTGGCTGTTAAGCCAGGCAAAGAAAAAGAGACAAAGGCCGGCCAAAGAGCACCCGCCCAATTGGCTTTTGTGCGTGTGTATGTGGGAGCTGCCAATCAATGTACAGTTTCGCATACTTCGCTATCAGCTGCTCATGTAGATTGTTCTAATAAACCCGCTATAATCTTTCGTATAGCAGCCCGTAATGAGAAAGGTTATGGTCCTGCCACCCAAGTAAGGTGGCTACAAGATCCTGTACAAAATTCTTCTGCTAATACTGGTATGGGTCCGAATAGTTTGCTTTCACCCACACGTGTTAAACCCGAACTAACTGGTGCCTCCCCTAGCAAACGTTTTAAGGCAGTAGCTGGGGCAGGTCGTTGAAAATTTATTGAAAACAAAAATTAACTTTAGTTATTATAATTTCTCCCCTTTCTTTAGTTTCAGTTTGTATTTTTTGTTTATTCATATAATACAAAAACATAATTTGTAAAGCGATCTATAAAAAAAAAAAATATATAAAACTGCTGTTTTTAATATTCCAGGGTGTATGATAGATACTTTTCCAAGACCAGAGTTAATAAAAGATAAAAAAAAATAATATTGCTGGGAAGTTAATTCCGCTTTCTTTTGAATATTATTTTAAACTGCTGGTTTGGTTGTTAATTTTTTTTTATTGAAAACTAAAATTAATTAATTTTTACTTAATTTGTGAATTATTGAGCACAAAAATTAATTACTTTCATTTAGTTTTATTTGTAAAGAAATCTATAAAATAAATAAATAAAAAAAAACATTTAAAAACCATATACAAAGTTTCTTATAACAATTTTAAATTAAAACTACCTTGAAATACGCGAATATACTTCCTATTTAGACCGCCTGAACCCAATACTTTATAAAGTTATCATAAACTAATTATCTCACTCCAAAAAACATTAGTATTCCAAGGATTTACCAAAACCATCTTTGCTGGGAAATCAATTCCGCTTTATTTTTTATACCAGATTAATTAATATTATTTCAAACTGCTGCTTTTGTTGTTAAAGATTTTTATTGAAAACAAAATTTAATTATTTGTTTAAGTAATTTGTGGATTGTTTAACTACAATTATTGAGCACAAAAATTAATTTCATTTGGTTTTTTTTTTGTTACAAATCCGTAATTTGTATAAGGATCTATAAGAGAAAAATAGAAGACATTTGTTTAAAATTACAAAATTTCTTATAACAATTTCAAATTCAAACTACCTTAAATAACGCCAAATTCAAACTACTTTACACCGCTTGGACCTTATAGTACTTCAAATTATCTAAAATTATAAAAAGAAAAACAATAAAAATTGTATAAATAAAACTATTTTGTTTATAATACCTTCTATAATACGACATTGTTCTTCTAAATATTCCTCAGAATTTAAATCTTTTAAAAACTTTTCCCTTTTAATCGTTAAACTATAATCGGGACCATATTGTAAGAAATTTTCATTATCTGAGGGTATATCTTCCACAATAGATTGTTCACAAACGGCTGCTGTTAAAGAACACCAATAACGACTGGAGTTGAAAAAATTATAACCTCCCCCTCCTAAGAGTACATAGGGAAGTTGATAATTTAAAACAAATTTTAGACATTCTATTAAATCGTCAGGTATTAAATTAGAACCTCCCAAAGGGTCACCAACTATAACATCGGCACCACATTGTATAACCACGGCACAGGGTTGATATTTTTCAAAGATTATAGAGGAGATTCTAAGAGAGGAGTAGAATATTGTATATTTAGAAAAAATTAATATACATATATATTAATTTGTCTTTAAACTGTAACCTTTTAAAATATTTTATATATTTTTCTCCAGTAATGCCTGCCTTATAAGGAAAATTTGCTGTATAACCCAGTCCTTTTTCAAGTCCTTTATCTTCTGCTCTACCAGTGCCCGGATAGTAACCGCATTCCAGTTGATGAAAGGATAAACAAAAAACTCTTTTCGTAGAAGCAAATGCTATTTCTACACCATCTCCATGATGATTATCCAAGTCTATATAAAGTATACGTCGAAATTTCTTTGTCAGCACTAAAATACCCAAAACAATATCATTAACATAACAAAAACCAGCGGCTTTATCTCGCTGGGCATGATGCCATCCTCCACACCAGTTGATTACAACATCTGAATTGTCTTTAGAATTACATAAAGAATCACAGGCAGTCATGGTAGCTCCGGCTATACAACATGCATATTGTTTTATACCCGGCCAGGGTGGACAATCGTAGGATAGACCATGACTATCGGATAAATAAGAAAAATCTATTTCATCTTCTTCATCATTGGGGTCTTCAGATTGTAGAGAATCTTTTTCGTTCTGCTGTTTAATTGTGTTTTCATAAACATTAAATTGTTGTAAATAGTCCTGTTTGTGGAAACCTCTTAAATCGGCGGCATTACATACGACGGGTCGGATTCTTTCCATACTCATTAATAGACCATACGACTGTATTAGATTATGGGTTAAGGAAGCCTATTTGTGGAACAAAAGTGAAGTTAAAATTTAACTGCAAGCTTTACTTAACATAAATTTTTCCAAAAAAAAAATTGCAGGAAACTTCTTGTAGGTTTTCAAAAGCGACCCTTTAAGACATTTTCTGTAGATTACTCTACTTACCCTTCCTTTAACTGCCGGATTTTTATCTGCTTGTTGTATTAAATAATCACTATAAATATATTTTACTTTTCTTGGCATTGTTAACAAAAATATATTTCTTAATAATTGTTTGCTTTTTTAATGATTTTTTTAAAATAATTTGTTTTTAAATGCCGGGTTTTTATCAACAGCTGTTTTTTTATATTTTCGTTGCTACCAGATCATCAGATTGTTTAAAAATATTGCCAGAATTTTTTTTTAAATGAACTCACCAAAATGCTGCCAGATGTCGAACGTATTTGGCAGTTAAAAAGCTCATCTATCTATTTAAGGAATTTAAAAAAAATGTTCGATACTTTGAGGCAAACATTTTTTTTTATGACGCGAATAACTTTTTGTGTATTTTTTAGTATAAGTCTAAGAATGCAAAATCCTTTGGCGTTAATTATATATCTTTAACGTCGCAAAAATTATGGCGGTTTAAAGTTTAAAGCAAATTAAAAATATGAAAATTACAGTTTTTGCTTGGATTTAACTAAAGTTTCATCAATTTATAGATATCGTTGAACTTAGGTTAGGTTAGGAAGGGTTATGTGCCCAGGGGCACAACTCCACTCGGAGACCAATACGGTCCATTGTGAATCCCTTCAGAGAAAAAACGGTGAGAAAGAATAGAAATAGACAGAAACATAGATTGAAAGATAGATAAAAAGAAAGATAGAAAGAATATATACTCCCCAGAAACCAGCTCCTATCGTCCCCTTGCTAGAAACAGCCGTCCTATCTCCCTGACAAATCTCAGCAAATCTACTGGATTGTATCCAGCGACACACCCGAGTTCGTCGTGAAATCTATCTCCTAGCCATTTCTGTCTGAGACCCTGCAACCTAGGACAGTGGCACATTATATGCTCAACTGTCTCCAGTTCCTCATCGTCCTCGCACAACCTGCAAAAATCCGGTATGTCCCTGTCCCATCTACTTGTGAATGCCCTGACAGAACAATGACCGGTCAGGAACCCCGTAAGGGTCCTGAGACCTTCCCTGTCCAGTCCCAAAAGAACCTTGGTTGCCCCTGCGTCCAATGCGGGCCATAACGCCCTAGACACCCTGCAGTCCATTCTGTCCCTCCATGATTGGTTAACGGTTTCGCGGAATCCCTTCCGTATAACCTCAAAGTAGTAACATAATGGGGGCTTTACCCCCCGTTCCTTACTGCCAAGTCCAGATTCGAACCCTCCCTCGCAATTTCGTCCGCCAACTCATTGCCGTCCACCTTGCAGTGTCCGGGTACCCAACACAGCCTCACTGTGAATGCCACCATGAGCTCCCTCAGAGCACACCTACATCGTGCGACCAGGCGCGAGCGCACCGTGTAGTTTGTCAGTGCTTTGAGCGCTGCCTGACTGTCGATATAGATTGTCACCCTAGATCCCCCAACGATGTGGCCCAGTATCACTTCCGTCGCCCTCCAGATCGCTTGGATCTCCGCTTGGAAGACACTGCACTCATCTGGGAGTCTGTATGATCTTTTCACGTCAGTGTCAGCAATATAAACACCGGCACCCGTGCCCGTGTCCATTTTGGACCCGTCCGTGAATACTGCCCACCCCTCGAACAGCACATTGGATCCACGCCAGACCTCCCTAATCGGGAAGTCCACCGGAGGTGTTCCACCGAAGTCTAAGGTCAAGATCATATGATCCGATATTCCCTCGAGAATACTACCCTGATCAAGCAGTCCAACTTCGTACAGTATTTTTGTGTGATCATCCCTCCTAGGTCTTACCAACGCAGACTCGTAGAGCCTAAATAAGTTCCTAGCAGCCACACTCCTCACATAATGTTCAATTGGGGAGAGATGCAGTATGATATCCAACGCTGCCTGTGGAGTGCTTCTCCTCGCACCTGTAATACCAAGAGATGCACTCCTTTGGGCCTTGTTGAGCATCTTCCTACAGCTATCCACTCTCAATGCATCCCACCAGACAGTACATCCATAAGTAAGAATAGGTCTAACTACCGACGTGTAAATCCAGTTTACCATATCCGGACTTAGTCCCCAATTCTTACCGATAGAGTTTCTGCATGTGTAGTAGGCATTGAGTCCCCTTTTCATCCTTTCCTGAGTATTTCTCTTCCAAGACAATTTGCTGTCTAGGAAGCACCCCAAATACTTAGCACCGTCCGATAGAGTCAAACCGACGTCATCTAACACTGGCCTCCTAAACTCCTCTATTTTATACTTTCCTGGTAAAAAGCACCAGTTCAGTCTTGTTGGTGTTTACACCCAGTCCCCTATCTTTCGCCCATGCCGAGAGCTCGCCCAGCCTCACCTGCATAATCTCGCTGATCGTGGGCAGTACTGACCAGCAGTACTATGTCATCCGCGTAGGCAACGACTTTCCCACCCCTGGAATCTCGTTGAACTTACCAAATTTTAATATATTTATTACACCAACATATATTACACCACAAAATTGTACACATATTACAACTTAAAATGAAAACCGCGATTATTTTGGAAATCACACAGTTTTTTGGTAGGTTTCATGATAATTAATTGGGTTAAGGATTACTTGTTTGCAGAAACTCATATTAAATAAACAATTTTATATAAGGATACTTTTTGAGGTTATGGCAGAAGTGATACAGTGCTTTAGGTGTCGCAAAGCAAAATGTGCTTGGAAAAACTGTGGATGTACCCGCTAGGAATGAACAAAATTAAATTTGGGAAATTCTGAATCTTAGTAGGAAAGAACTGATTCTTCTAATGGAAATCCTCACGGGACACTCGACACTGAGGACCCATCTCCACCGTATTGGTAGAGCGGACTCGGGAGTGTGTAGGTCCTGTGGGGAGGACGAGGAGACCTTGGAACACTATCTTTGTGAATGCCCGGCATACGGGTCGAAATACTATCCAGTGACTTAATATACACATTGGGGGCATAGAATGGAAGAGGTTGAGGAATTTCGTCAGTGCGACGGAGTTCCTGGGGTAGGAAATAGACATGCGACCGATTTTTAGAGTGCACAACAAGCCGACATTCTGGCTTAAGTGTAAGTCCTCAGGGACTTGAGTCGGATTAGGGAAGCATTTCCCTTCTCCGAATCCTCTTTTCGACCTAACCTAACCTATGGGTTTTAGGTTATAAACAAATACGTTGTTCGAGTCTATTCGATTTAGATTTTAAAATCTTTATAAGGAATTATGACTTTTAAAGGTATGGTACAAGAAATTTTGTAATATACTTCATTGTGATTGGTTAATTTTCTAAAATATTGTTAATTATATTGCTCAATATTTTATTATTTATCAATATTTTAACAAAATTAAGAATAAAAAAAATCAAATGATAGATAAAAATCTCCAAATTAATTTAATTAAAATTACGATATTGAGAAAACTTATATAAAAAATTAAAATATACGATATTGTTAAAATTCATACAATAAGTTGTCTTACCCTTTAAAAACTTGAAACAACTTTTTGAAAATTTGTTCATTTATTAATTTTTTTATTGATTTTTGAAAATTTTCTTTATAATTTTTATTATTATTATTATTTATTATACATTTACACATTTCTTTCTTTTCTATGAAATTTGTTTAGTTTAGTTTCTTGGAATATTATATTTTTTTGTTAATTTTAACAATTTTTGTTTTTATTTTAGAAATATTTTTTTTTTTGTTAAATTTATTTAAAAACTACCGTCAATTTATATGTTTAGTTAACTTAACATTTAACTAAATTATCTAAAAAAAACTAATAAAACAAGTACAAAAATTTATAATGAATTTAAGTTAATTATACTTAAAAATACATCTTTTTTACAATAAAAAAATTTGAAAACTGTTTTTAAAGACTGTTATTTTTTTTTTGGGGGTTTTAAGAAATATATATGTTAGGTTGCAAGTATCAGTCACATAATTTAGGTTTATTTTATAATTATTATCATTAAAATTAGATTAATATAATAACAATTAGATTACTTTAAGGGGTACATAGATAAGCAATATTATTGACAATATTTTTTAAAATTTAAACAAGAAAAATATTTGTTTAAATAGTTAGATTTTTCAGAATATTTTTTGTATAATATTTTGCTGTAATTATAATTTTTTTTTTAATATTGTCAATAATATTAATAACTTGTGTTACCCTTTTTAAGTGGCCCTTACACTATTAATATTATTGATAATATTTTTTTTAAATCATGTATTTAATACTTTTAGATAGGGAGTATTCAATACTAATTAGGTTGCTTGATTTTTTAAAAAATATTGTCAATAATATTGATGGACTATGGCTAACTTAATTAATATGTATACCTAATTTACACTACAACCAAAATCTTGTAGTTTTAGAAAACTACCCAGGCAGCAAAATTTGTATACTTTTTTTTGAAGATTTATATTTTATCAGTCGAAAATTTATCAAATTAAAACACATATTTTTGAAATTTTAAAATTTTAATGTCAAAAATTACTATTTTTTGGATCTAAAAGAATCATAAAAGACACAAAATGTCAATCAAAATTATTAAATCCAATAAAATGGTTTAAAATTGACTCAGAAATGCTATTGAATTTGAATATTTTGTTAACAACTCAAAAAAGGCTTCAAGTAATATGGATTTTTGAGCCTTTAGATTTTTTTTAATATCTTTAATTTTTGAATCAGAAAAGAATGCGTTTTTCGATGAACCACTTTCATATAAAAAATTTTAATTTTTATAATATATTTTGAGCCTATTTCTGACTTATTTGGAAGCTAGTTTGCTGTCAGGGAATTTAAATTTTTTTTTTTTTTTTTTTTTTTTTTAAAGAGAAGCAACACTCAGGAAATTCTTTTATTTATTAATGTGTTGCTTTCTTTGGAAAGGGGATAGTGGAGAGATGAAAGGTGGTGAAAGATGAAGGGCTTCAAACAATGCAACACTGTAATTGCGCGAGTAGATAAGTCTTAGAACAGTTGTTGCTCGCCACCTGATGTAGAGTTGGCGAATTTATTGAAGCTTTTTGTTTTATAGCCCTGATTCATTATTTTACTTCGGTGGGGTTAAGTGCTATGGGAACACCGAAGGTGGGCGCAATTGATGTTGTCGTCACCGGGAATCGAACCCGGGACCATCTGTGTAACAGTCCAACGCGCTAACCATTACCATTTGATTTACTTATCAAATTTTAAATCAAACACTAAAAGTTTTTAAAAATTACTAATTTTTGGTTGTAATGCAAATTAGCCTTTAAGGTTTTTATTTACAATTTTTTTTTTTTCTTTTAAAATCTATTTTCTTTATTACTCTATTTAATCTAAATACGATCTATTTGTGTTTCTTGTGCCTCCAATTCTGGCTCTTCTGCCAATGTATAAACTCCTTTTAAAGCATGATTACTAGCAGAATCCAAAGAGGATTGTGTGGTGGGTGTTAAATTATCCATTAGTGGACTGCCCAATGAATTTAGTACAGCACACGATGTGGGCGGTGATGTCGACGAACTACATGGTGCCATTTGTGTTATATTAGTTAAGGGTAAATTTACATTATTTTTTAAAAGTTGATTGGAAGTTGAAGCCGTTGAATTTGGATCCATAGTTAATATAGGCACTAACTCATGATTGACATAATCTTTTAAATTATGTATATTACTTAAATCTGAGTCTGGATGAGAACCAAATACCAAGGAAGTAGGAGTGCCTGAAATTTAAAAGAAAATAAAAGAATTAAAAATAATTTAAATGAAGACATTTAAAAATATTAAGAGAAATTTATATTTTCAAGTAAAATAAAATTATGGATTTGTAATACAATTATAGATTTGTAATGCATTGACTATATTTTTTTATAATCAAGCAATCAGTAGAAAATATTAAAAAAATTTAAAATTTTGAACTAATTTTCAGTAATATTGATTAAGTTTTAAAGTATGATATTGACCATTGTATATTTTTTCCAAAAATCAAATAGAAAAACTAATTTTAAGATATTTTTTAAATTATTGTCAATAATATTGTTTAGATTTTAAAGTACGGTCAATATTACTAAAAATATTTTTTTTAAATCAAACCAACAGAAAATTTAGTTTTTAAATATTTTCTTAAAACTGCTAACTTTTTTTTTTAATATTGAACGTAAGTAAGACTTTTAATATCGCTGCTGATTTGTATCAATATTTTAGGTTTAAGTAATTAAAATGATAAGCAAACCTAAAATATTGACACAAGTCAGCGGCGGGTTTTAAAGTCATTCTGTCGTTAAATATTATTGAAAATCTAGCAGGTATTAGTAAATATTTTAAATTTAAACGGGCTTAAGATCATTTATTTATTAATTATTTATTTCCAATATTTCGTCTGACTTCTTCAGGGAACAAATATTAAAATTTTCAAAATTGTAATATTTGTTCAAAATTGTAATATTTGTTCCCTGAAGAAGTCACCAAATATGGGGACGAAATATTGGAAATAAATAATTAATAAATAAATGATCTTAAGCTCGTTCTTCAGGGAACAAATATTACAATTTTGAAAATTGTAATATTTGTTCCCTGAAGAAGTCACCAAATGTGGAGACGAATTATTGGAAATTAATAATTAATAAATAAATGATCTTAAGCTCGTTTAAACTAAAAAGAATAAAATAAAGAAGATCGAAGAAAACTTAACATTTTTAAATATTTTAAAACTAAATTTTGCGTTTGTTTAAAAAAAATGCAATAATATTGACCATACTTTAAAATTTAAACAATATTATTGAAAATTATTTCGAAATTGAAGCAATCAGAACATACTTTAAAAATATTTACTTCTGATTGCTTGATTAAACAAAAGCATTGTCAATAATATAATATTAAAAGCATTACAAATCTATATTTTTATTTAATTGAAGTTACCGTTTATATTATTGAAAATTTAGCAGTTATGAGAAAATATTTTAAAACTAAATTTTTTGTCTCTTTGAGTTTTGAAATAAAAAAATCAATAATAATGACGTTGTCTTTAGAATTTTTTCAATATTATTGAAGCAACAAAACAAATTTAATATGACTTTATCAAAAACGATTTTGAGCATAAGGTAAAACAACCCTATGGGGAATGGGACCGGTTCTGCGTGTGCCACAGGTTCGGCCCCTTTGTGCCAGAGACCAGTCCTCTGCTAAACCCTACCCTATGTAAACAACTGGCAACTTTAATATTGACTTGTCATAGGAGGGGTAATTTGTCCTGCTTTAAACCACATAGTGGCATGCCACAGGACTAACCAAAGATGGACATACCACACAAGACTGTCGTAAAAGGGTCATGTCGTATAAAATAAACGAAAACTAAACAGCTTCCAATGGGTAAAATTCTGGTCAACTGACTTTTTCTTGTTAATAAGCATTCTGGTTAAGTGGTATGTGCTCCCTTTACCAGTCACATGATTGGTAAGTTTCCTTCTTTAACCTGTCACTTTTAGGACAATTGACTCCTCATTCCCCATAGGGAATATTCTAACTAAATATTTGAAATTATTGAAAATATTTAAAAACAAAAATTTCTGATTGGTTTATTTAAAAAAAAATTGTCAATAATATTGACAGTGGGTGAGTGAAATTTAGAATAATTTAAACAGTATTATAGACAATAATTTTGAAATTCAAGCAATTAGAAAATTGTATTTTTTAATTTTTCGTTCTTATTATTTAATTTTCATAAAAATTGTCCATAATATTGACCATAAGTTGCGGCCTTTACAATTTAAACAATATTACAGACACTAATTTTGAAATTTTAATCAGAAAATGTTATTTTTAAATATTTCCTTCCAGTTGTATGATTATTAAAAATATTGTCAATAATATTGTTTTCAATTCAAACCTCTAATCTTACTAAATTAAACTTTTTAATAATTTTTTTAAAAACTTACCCGTTACCAAAGTTTCTTCGGTGGGATTTCTTTGATATAAATTATGTTTCTTTTCATATTGTCAAGGTGGCATATAATAATTGGAATCCTCATTCGTTGCATCCAGTGATGACGACTTTTTAAATTCCACCACTATTCTTAAACGATTTACAATCTCTTCGTGTATAACATTAAAACACATGGCCGTTAAAGCCATACCCGACATTATATAAATCGAACAAAACCATATTGTCGTATTGGAATCTCTACGAAAACCGGGCATCATATCACCAAATCCTATGGTAGATAAACTCATAAAACAGAAATAAATACCATCCAATAAAGGCCATTCTTCGAGACGATATAAAACTACAGCGCCAAATAGTATATAAATAATCATCATGGAAAAACATAAAAGTATAGGAGCCAATATGGCTAAACCATGCATACTGCCTCGAGATTCACTGGCACTCAGCGAATCCAAATCGGGCATTTGTATACTATTATTTCCCAGAGATTGTTTTTCAGGAGTTTGAAAATTATCTGGCATTGACCCCGATCTTACGTAGTAAGGTTCTTGCATGGCTTGTTGTTGTTTTCTCAATTCTTCCTGTTGTCGTTTACGTTTCATGCGCCTTTCTTTTTCTGCCATACGTTTTTCATCATAACAGCAATAACCACAATTGGAACATAAACAACAGCATAGGGCTTTTGAAAATACTTCTCTAGCTACTTTGGCCAGTATACCTCCCGTACTTGAGAGATACACTAGTGTTAAGGGTATGCCAAAGAAAGCGTAGGCTAATGTAACCAAACGTCCCAAAGTAGTACGTGGCGCTATGTTCCCATAACCTGGAATATAAAAAGTAATAAAGAGTTAAAGAAAGACTAAAATTAAATTATTTTCATTTCAATTTAAAAGATAAACCAAAGATATTAATGTTTAAGATCGATTGAAATATGTTTCTAATGATCATAACATGATCCCAATGGTTTGAAACACATAATGGACAACTATTAAGAGAGATCAACGATATTAATATTAATGTTTAATAGCGATTGAAATACGTAATAATCATAAAATTATTTTGATCATATTATGATTCTAAAATCATATTATTATTATACAATCATCCTCAATGATCAGTTAGAATCAAATTTATCATAATAAAAACCATTCATGATATTGTTAGTATTGATATAAATATTGTTTATCATTCTGTGAATGAAGCGAATTGTATTAAGAGGACCAGTAATATTCATAGATACCTCCGATGTTAACAAAATGTTACGATATTCATGCAAATTTAGAGCAATATTGATATCAATAAAAATATATTGAAGCCAATAAAATTAAAAAAAAAAAATAATTTTATTTACAAAAATGGTTGACATTTGAATTTAAATTTAAGAAACATTTTATATTGATTAAAATCTGTATGATTAAAATCTGTACAGAGAAAATTCGTTTTTTAGTCGAACAATTCGTATGTGGAACAAACTTCCCACAGAAGTCTTCCCTGTTACTTACAATTTAGAACAATTTAAATCAAATATCCACAAGTACTACTCCCTCTTTCCTCCTTCCCACACCCTATTTTCCTGATCAATACAATGCACTGCATGAGTAGGGGGCATCCCCTGAGTATTGGTTAAATTATAATAAAAAAAAAAAAAAAAAAAATTTACGATATCAATATAAATCGTTTATGCTGATGAATACCTAAGCCATAAACCTAAATTTGCAATATTTAAAAAAATTTGTACAATACTTACTAATAGAAACTTACGATATTGATAGATAACAGTACTACTACAAATTTATAATATTGTAATCTACGTTATAAAAATCTTCAACACTTATGAATGTCAAATATATAAAAAAAAATTTACGATATATAATAAATATTTATATATACCGCCGATATTGATAGAAATTATTAACATTGAACAAAATATTGATATAAATCTATTGAAGATAATATAAAATATTGAAAGAAACCAATTATATTAAATAGACGTAAATAATATTCTGCACAAAAAATTTACGATATTTGTAAAAATTTAAATTAAAGAAAATTTTCATATTAATTGAAACTTTTTATTAAAATTTTATCAGAATTAAACAAAATCATCTATTTAATATTGACAGAAACTAACGCTATTACCAAAATTTATGAAATTAATTGCAATCATTAATATTTAGAGCAATATTAAAGTAAAACTATAATTTTGAACACTACGATGTTATTGGAAATTAAAGAAAGTAAATTACGTAAAGAAAATTTATGATATTGAGAGAAATAATTTAAAAATGAAAATTATTCAAGTTCGAGGCCATACTCTATATTTCTTCATTAGGATATTGTCCTAACAAATAATCTATAGAGTTTTTTGTTTTCAAATTTATTATTTGACCCTTTCAGGAATGTGTTGATAGATCTATTTCGGGAATTTTCTAGGTTCCCATCATCAGAACACGTTTTGAAAGCGGTAACAATCCCATGCCAAACATCAACCATTCATATGAACTAGTTTACTCACTATATGAGAACTTATATACATAAGAGTTTGAAGTTAAAGATTATAACCATTGATCAAAAAATAAATTGAAAACTTGTTTGATGTGCAATTAAAGGTCGAAAAAAAAACACAATTTTTTTTTTTAATAAAAATTATAACAAACTTGAAATAATTTATATTTAGAACAAAATTTACGGTTTTTAAGAAAATTTATAACATCGCTCGAAGCCAACAAAAATAAAAACTTGCAATATAATGTTGAGAAAAATCATCAATATTTAGAGTAAAATTGTTATAAATTTATTAAAATGATATTTTAATATAAATAACACAAGGGAACAATGGTTCTGTTGATTAAGAACTGAATATTGTTTTTAAGGTTATTTGGGACGCTGAATCCAAATCTGCACTTGGTTTTTTTTCTATCAGCTCGACTTTTCGAGATATACCGTTATGTTCAAAATTAAGGCACTTCCGCTACATATATTGGAATAACTTGAAAATGGTTCACCATATTAAATTAAAAAAAAAAACCGAAACTCGCAAACAATATTCTCTTTAAGCCGTGCTTACATTGTTTTTAAATTTTCCAGTAGTTTTAGAGATATCGTTCAAGTTTTGAAAAAAAAATTAAAATTTTTTTAAAAAAAAAAATTTTTTGTTCTTTAAAAATTCCTAAAAAATAAAAATGGGACAAAAATCACAGTTTTGGCCTAGAAACAGTTAGTTAAATATATTTCGAATGAAATAAGCTTTATTTCATTGCAATCGGTGCACAACTTTTGATTTTGTTCACGATTTACTGAATTGATATAAATCGCGATTTCCATACAAAAATAACAACTTTTGATTTTGTTTATTTCTATCAGCTATACTTTTTAATTTAACACAAAAAGAGAATTTTAAAGAAAAATAAAAAAATTTAATACACAAATATTACAATGTAATTACAACTCATCGAAAAATTTTCTTTTATAAGATTTTCTTAAATAATCTTGTTTAGAGTGATTATTTGTAATGCTCCAGCAATAGTCCGCCATCATTTGCTCTGTTACGGTAGTATGAAACTGTTGTTCCTTGGGTTAACAGATTTTTTTGCTTTAATCGAGAAGCAAGAATTTCAGATGCTTTTTTAGAGAGTCCAAGGTCTCTCACTAAATCACTAAGCTCCTCCTGATTAAATTGCTCGCGTTCAGAAGAAATATCTAAATGGAAGTCATCTAATCCACATTCAGAAATTGGTGAAGGAACATTTTGTCGTAAGTCGTGAAAATTGTGTGTAGATGGTTGTGGTTCTGAATCCTCACTAGAGTACAGGACTGGTTGGGTAATAGACAACACGTTAGGATAAATCCATTTAGACCGGTTTGTTTTATTAATGCCTGTTATGTTGACAGCGCAAAAATAACAATCATCATAATGATTCGAAAGTTCCTGCCAGATCATTGGTGTTTTATACTTGAACTGGGTCCGTTGCTTGTTTGCCCATAACCTTAAATACTCTACACAGTTTTTACATACAGTATTAGGAATCCAGTACTTGTCACGGGTTTCCATGGTAAATCCGAAGTAGTCGAAATAAATTTTTTTAATAAAATCTGACACTTTCTATTTTTTATAAACGTGTATTCGCCACATATGTTACAAAAATAGTTGGGATTGATTTTACAGGTCTTTCTTGACGTAGTCATAGCCCAATTTTGACATATATTTCAAAGTAACACAGTTTTCAATAAATAAAACAAGGGATAAAATCAAAAGTTTTTTGTGTTCACTGATGAAATGTTCTAGGTTAAAATTTTTTAATATTTTTTGTCGTTATACTTTTCGCTTTCGTAAACACTTGTTGAATGAGAAAAATTGGTTGAATGAACCCATATAAATACTTCGTAGTTTTTTACTGAAGTACCTAGAAAAAATTATATCCACAATTTTATTGACAGTCACTTATGAATGAACACATGTGTTAAGGGGAATTTCTTTAAAAAATCATCCGTTACCAACGGTAAACCACACATCAATAAAAACAAGTGCACTTTCCTTTTTTCTCTTTAATTGACTGTGAACTGACTAGGTGTCATAAAGGAACAATACAATTTATATGCGTTATGAGTTTGCTACCGCAACCATAAAAATGAAATAATCTTTTTTTATTACTTAATTTTTTTAATTCTTAGAATCATAAAAAACTAACTTATTACATACAAACACTTACACATTAGAAAATGTTATTTTTGTATGGAAATCGCGATTTATATCAATTCAGCAAATCGTGAACAAAATCAAAAGTTGTGCACCGATTGCAATGAAATAAAGCTCATTTCATTCGAAATATATTTAACTAACTGTTTATAGACCAAAACTGTGATTTTTATCCCATTTTTATTTTTTAGGAATTTTTAAAGAACAAAAAATTTTTTTTTTTTTTTTAAATTTTAATTTTTTTTTCAAAACTTGAATGATATCTCTAAAACTACTTGGAAAATTTAAAAGCAATGTAAGCACGGCTTAAAGAGAATATTGTTTGCGAGTTTCGGTTTTTTTTTTAATTTAATATGGTGAACCGTTTTCAAGTTATTCCAATATATGTAGCGGAAGTGCCTTAATTTTGAACATAACGGTATATCTCGAAAAGTCGAGCTGATAGAGAAAAACCAAGTGCAGATTTGAAATCAGCGACCTCAAATTAGTAAAAATTTGCTACAAATTTCAAATCAACACAAAAAAAGTTCAATTTTGTTCCCTTGTGTAATACATTTTTTAATGTTAAAATCTCAAATATTAGTGCAATTTATAAAACTTATTGAAATAAATAACAATAGAAGAAAATTACGATATTAATTGTAGGAAGTCTCTAACACTAAAATAATATTACGATATTAGAAAAATCTTGCAATATTGATATAGATAGATTCAAAAAAATATTAAGAGAAGTGGGGTCGGAACATACAAATTTTTTATATAAATTTATGGTTTTAATAAAAATCCTGCATATTGTGTTACTAAAACGCTATAAGGTAAAATTGTTAAAAACTGGGTTATTAATAGAAATTTACGATATTGATTACAAAACAGTAAAATTGATAAAAATGTTTGCAATATTTCGTTATAATTTTAGACATCCCTGCAAGACCTTACATTACCAAATAATGAGCAAAGTAACCCTGTGGGGAATGGGACCGGTTCTGCGTGTGCCACAGGATCGGTCCATCGTGCCAGAGACCGGTCCTCTGATAAACCCTACCCTTTGTAAACAACTGGCAACTTCAACATTGGCTTGTCATAGGAGGGGGTCATTTGTCCTGCTTTAAACCACATAGGGGCATGCCACAGGACTAACCAAAGATGGGCATACCACAAGACTGTCGCAAAAGAGTCATGTCGTATAAAATAAACGAAAACTAAACAGCTTACAATGGGTAAAATTCTGGCCAACTGGCTTTTTCTTGTTAATAAGCATTCTGGTTAAGTGGTATGTCCTCCCTTTTCCAGTCACAAGGTTTGGTAATTTTAGGAAAATTGACACTGCTTAACCCATTCAGTATTGAATTATACCAGTCCTGTGATAAGTCCTTTTTTAAACCAGTCACTTTTAGGTCAATTGACTCCACATTCCCCATAGGGAATGTATCGCCATAGGGATCAACGAATTTTACAGGCGATGAGCCTTTACCCTAGTACCGGGTAAAATAATCGGTTACTTATATGGTTACATGTTTGGAAAAAGTAATTTGTCTATAAAAATTATTACTTTATTTTCTTATAAATTATTATTTTTTAATTAAATAAATAACGTGAATTCTCTGGTTGTTAGGCGAGAACTCTACCAACTGAGCTATCGTCACATATAATAATGGGTTGCTTAAAATGTAAATGAATTGTTGTTCTTCGAGTTTACGTTTGTGATGTTAAAATTAAATACCTTACCCACATGTTTACAAAAAATCACAAAGTAATGTGCCCAAATATAGATTTTCAAGAAAATATTTTAAACATTACTTTACATTTTTATTTCATGCATTATATAATTAATAATCGGTAATTCATTATTTTATGTTTTGAGATAATGCGAAAGGTAATGAATGAGTGTCCAATTATTGGTAACTCATTACTTTATGTTTCAAAATAATTTTGAAGGTAAGGTGTATACATTTCAATGCAATGCATTTTGTAATCAACCATTTGTAACTCATTACTCTACGTTTCGAAATAATGCGGAATGAGCATTCATTACAAAGTAATGCATTATGTAACCCATTATCGGTTACTCATTACTTTTATTGCTGAAAAATAATGCTACAGGTAATATATTACAATGTAATGCATTACTTTATCGCACCCATTACCAAAGTTTTTCTGGGATATTAAATCCATATAGTAGGAATTTGTTACATATTAATACATACACACATCTGTACATGTAATCACACATACACTTATGCCAACATCAATATAAACATTAAATACTGCAATAATAAATTTCAGTTTATGTACATGACAATAATGACCAATAATGACAAAAACATACTAAACAAATATTTCGTAAAAGGAAAGAGAAACTCGTGTTTAACAATATAACAACATCAACAACAATAACACCTACACATACACATACTTGTAAATGCCTAAAAATGGGACCCACAAATACACATTCATATATACAAAAGGATCTTATATGCATGTATTAGGTTGTCCCGAACAGATCAATTTTTCGAATTGTTTGAAGGATTACCATTCAATCGAAGTATACACAGAAAAAATTATCAACCTAAAATATCAAATATAAAGATTTGATTTGAATTTAAATTGTTTCTAAACAAATATTTAATTGAATCAAAAAATATTTTTATTGACTTTTAAATATATAAATACATATTTTATTTTAGACGCAATTATCATATTATTTTTTAATACACTGTATGCATAAATAGAAAATTTTCAGCATAAAATACCAAATACATTTGAAGTTAACAAACAAAACAAGCACACACACAAACAGACCCAGCATTGCAAAAAACACACATACCAACGTATAGATCACACACTTTTTTGTGAGTATAATATTTTTTTTTTGTAGAAGTTATTTATAACTTTTTTTTCCTTCTTAATTTTAATAAAGGTTTAATTGATAGTATCATTGCCGTAATAGGTGCAAAATCAATTAAAATATTAATTGATTCAATACATTTTTTAATTGAAACCCGTTTTTAGTTTTTTCTGTGTATTAAAGAGCTGAATATTTGAAAAATAAATATAAAAAAATTGAAGTGGATCAGCGACTGAAGTTGCCGTTCATTTCGACCAAAAAAAAGTTTCGAATCTTTTATCGAAATAGGGCTCAAAAGTTTCGTATTTTTTTGGCTTATGACTGGAAAAATATTTTTTAATTTTGCTGTAGAGTCATTTTCGTAATGTAGACCAAGTACCATTTATATATTTAATATTTTTTTTAACTTGTACATAAAACAATTGAATTGCTTATTGTAAAAACATGATAAGCTACATTTGTTTTTTTTTATGAATTTTCGCTGTTTTCTAGATATCCATTGAATAAAATTTAATAGAAATCTTGCTTCAACCAGTACCTAGAGTATAGACGTCCTGCAAAAGTCATATATTTTCAATTCAACCTTTAAAAGGCGAAAACAAACTGAAAATAAAATGTGGCTTATCAAGTTTTTACAACAAGCCCGTCATTTTTACTTTCTTAAAACTAAAAAATCCTCTGGTGGACCAAAATTTATCTACAGAAAAATTTAAAAATATTTTGCAGTAATAAGACAAAAATTGAGAAACTTTTGAGCCCTATTTCGAAAATAAAATTCGAAACATTTTTTTTTTCAAAATGCACTACAACGGGTAACTTCAATCTCTGGTAGGGAACTGAAGATACACTTAAAAAAATGTTGACTTAATTTTCCTATATTTAGCTCCTTAATACGATTGAGTGGTATTCGTAATGTTTTTTATTCGGGACACCTTAGTATGTATGCTCCCTCAATACACAATACATTGCACATATGTAGTATTAAGCCAGAAACCCCAAGTTTCTTTGAATTATAAAAAAAAAAAAATATTGAAATCATTTTAATAAGACTTCCACTCCAGCTTCAATAGTCAATACAATATAGTACGTATTGTGGACTAAACAACAAATGAAAGTTTAACTTGTAAACACAATCTAATCAATAGACATAAACTTTTGCTTTACGTACAATAGAGTACACATTTTCAATACACAATTTGGTCACACAATACAAGAGCCTGAAAAGGAAAATGTATAAAATTTTTAAACGAAATATAAAGAAAGGGACCAACTATTTTTACAAAATTACATTTTCTTAACAAAGCAGATTGCAAAAATTTATGACAATATTCTGCATTTAACACAATATAATTAATTTTAATCAATATCGTATATTTAAAACAATATCGTAAATATCTATCAAAATCTGTATTTACAAAATATTGAAGATTTCTGTCAATGTAAAGGAGATTCATCAATATTTTGATCAATATCGTAAATTTCTGTTAATATTGTATATTTATAGGAGAATTTAAACTATCAGAATTATTTAATTAAAGGTATATCGTAAATTTTTATCAATATCGAATATTTCATTTCTTTTAACACTTTGCAGATTTCAAGAAATATATAAAATAAATCGTATATTTAAACAATATCGTAAATATCTATCAAAATTTGTATTTACAAAATATTGAAGGTTTCTGTCAACATTAAGGATATTCATCAATATTTTGATCAATATCGTAAATTTCTGTCAATATTGTAAATAAAAATTCATATTGTCGGTTCTATAAATACCGTAGATTTTTCTTAATATCGTAGATTTATGTTAACACCAATGATTTACACACTCAAAACAGTTTTACATTTACTACATGACAGTTGTTTGTGTAGTAATCAGCAGTAGTTGTTTTTAACTGTAATTATAGTTGTTTCTCTATGAAATTATACAAAACAACTATTTTGACAGTTATTTAAAAAAACAAAAGAAAATTACTCAATTGTTTAACATTGGTTTAAATCAGTTGTTTTAGTATTTTTGTAAACAACTACCAAAACAGTAATTTTGCAGTAATTAGTTAATTTTTGTTAATTATTTAAAAATAGAAGATTGTATCGAGTTTTGAAAAATTCTCATTTAGTTTATATTTGTTTTTATTGATATTGATCAGAGTTTGCAAATAATAACTAGAAAACTTTTTATATCTCCAATGCCTTAAAACGTCATAACTGGAGTACCGTTTTGGAATTTTGACTTTGCATTTTAAGTAGAATGTAGGAAGTGCAAATTTTTATTTGCAATTGAAAGAAAAAAAGATTTTTCTTTATTAAAAAATATTTTTAAAATGCCGAAAAATAACTGTTTTGAAACAGTAGTTTTTACTAATTTTTACAGTTGTTTCAAAATTTTTGTAGTAATAAATTGTCAGTTGTTATTACTACATTGTTAGTTGTTGTTACTACATTTATTAGTTGTTTTTCATCACTCAAAAAAAATATTTTTAAAATGCCGAAAACTAACTGTTGAAAAACAGTAGTTTTTACTAATTCTTACAGTTGTTTCAAAATTTTTGTAGTAACAAATTTGTCAGTTGTTTTTACTACATTTGTTAGTTGTTTTTACCACTTTTGTTAGTTGTATTTCAACAGTTTAAAACAACTACATTTTTAGTTATTTTAACAGTAATTACCTTTGTCACCTTTTAACCGTACGATGCATACTCAACTTTTTCTACGAGAACACACACCCGGGATACGTTTGTACCAACTAGCTTATTTTTTCTTTTTCTAATGTTTAAATCGTCCAATTTCACAATTTAAAATGCGTATATTAATATTTTACAAATGTTTTAGTTTTTGTTTCATGCTAATATTCTACCTGGTTCAAGAGATATAGGCAAAAAAGGTCACGGGCATGGGATAGCCAAATGTTGTGTGTGTTTACGTAGGTGTCCTAAGTTAAGCCGTTCCTGAGTTACAGCACTGCAAATGGGGTTGTGTTTTCGTAGGTGTACACTTTAGAAGCTCGTAGCTCCTGAACCACTGATCCGAATCAAATAACTTTTAAAAGATTAGAAATTACTTATATTTAATAGATCCGAAATATCTATGCCCTAAGTCAAACCGTTCCTGAGTTACAGCACTGCAAAGTTGCAAGTGGATACATTTGTAACCGGGTGTATGTTCTAGGATTAACTGAAATTATAGCTGTTTTAATTGTAATTTTCAGTATATTCTACTGTAAAACTTTTTGAGTGCACTATTAGCGAATACATTTTTTTCTTCGTAAATTTTATAGATTTTTCACATTTTAAAATTTCTATCGATGTTGTGAGTTTTAATTAATATCGTAGAAATTTAAACAATATCGTAGATTTTTATCGTAATCGATGTTTTCCAGGAATATCGAAGATTTTATAAAACTAATATTTTTCTTCATTGTGGTGCGTTGTGGTGTAATGGTTAGCGCGTTGGACTGTTACACAGATGGTCCCGGGTTCGATTCCCGGTGACGACAACATCAATTTAGAAAAAATAATATGTATGAGTTTTCTATCACTTATATGTATCGCTGCGCCCACCTTCGGTGTTCCCATAGAACTTAACCCCACCGAAGTAAAAATAATGAATCAGGGCTATGAAACAAAAAGCTTCAATAAATTCACCAACTCTACATTATGTGGCGAGCAACAACTGTTCTAAGACTTATCATCTCGCGCAATTACAGTGTTGCCATGTTTGAAGCCCTTCATCTTTCACCACCTTTCATCTCTCCACTATCCCCTTTTCCAAAGAAAGCAACACAGTAATTAATAGGAAGAATTTCCTGAGTGTTGCTTCGCTTTAAAAAAAAAAAAAAAAAAAATATTGATAATTTTTCTCATTTATTTTTTATTAATTCTAAAATTATTTGCAGACTTCTAACAATATCGTTTACTTCAATAAATATCGTAAAACTAATGCAAGTTTAATTTTTCCATTTATATCGTTAACTTTTTTAAATATCGAATATTTTTAGCAGTATTATTAAAAATATCGTTCTTGTTTATTTAATCTGTTAATATCAAAAATTAGAAGTAGATTTCATTATACGGACTTAAAGACTCTACCTCTCTGTTGGGTGGTTCCTCCAGATTTCGACGAAATTCGGACATAAGGTAGAGAAGACAAACATAAGAAACCTACCTGTCAATATAATACAATATACTTTTAACCTTTTCAATTAATACCAAATTAGTATTTTGTTTTTTTTTGAAAAAAGCAACACAAATAACGAAAAATTGGGTTATTTGTAATCCTTAAACGTGAAATTCGGCATCCAGAGAGGTACCTATTCTCATTTATTTTGTCTCCTCTTTTAAATATTAAAATTTTAAGGCAATCAGAGGGAACCCATCAGTAGTGCTTCCTTGTACGACTGTTCCAATAATACGGAACTCATTTATCATTTTATCTCGAATTGTGAACAAAATCATTTAAGAGTCATCAACTTACGATCATCAATATATTATTTTGATTTCCGTTTATAAAACGCGGAGTCGATTTGTCTGTTTTCGATATTAAAAATGACTACAAATTGTGATAACACTCAGATTTTTCTAAATTTTTGTAACATAACATTTTTTTCGACCATATTTGTTTTGTGAAATGTTTGTTTCCGCAAATTTTTGCCTAGACATTTTTTTCCACAAATTTTTTCTTATAAGGAAACGTTTTTTTTTCTGCGAAATTTGTTTCTGCAATACTTTTTACGACAAATTTATTTTGAATTTTATTATTCAATACTTTTTTTCTCGAAAGTTTTACAATACCTTTTTTGCGATACTGCAATTTTTGTCCGTTTGAGATATTTTTTCTTACACATTGTATCTTTATTTTAGATTAAAGTGTTGAAATAGAATTTAACGCTTTTAGAATAAAAGTGGAACAAAATGTTCTTTCTTGCTCCTGCATTTAAAAAAGTATTTCACTTTTATTAATGCTGGACCAACTTTCAGTTGGTCACATTATAAGGTCACAATATTCAAATAATAAAACTGAAGATTTTTTTCAGCACATGCAAGAATAATCATGTTTAAGTAAAACCCTATAAAATTTGTCAAAAAAATAAGCAAAATCTTCGTTTTATTTTCATAAAATAAGAAAATTTATGCTTGATTTGAATAGCAGAACGAGGGAGGTGTATACCACAAGAGTCCTTTACAAATACAAAAAGTATATTAAAAAATACAAGTATTTTGCAAAGATCAGCAAAATTAAGGACAGAAATAAGGAAATTTACATATTTCTAACTTTAAACAGCCAATATACTTGATAACACAAACACACATACATACAACACATGAAAATTCAATAGCAAACACAAGACTACGACAATAAAGTCATGATAACAATAATGATGGGATGTCCTTTTATACTTATATGTAGAGAAGTTGTAGTTGTATGCGTGTATTGTATCTTTCTATTGTAGGGATAGGGTATGTATGTATATTGATTGCATGATACTTTCCTTTATCATACCACAATTTCATACCAGTTTAGTTTCCAATAAATGAAATTTTCTTGTATTTACGCACTGAAGGCGTTGAAAGCTTTTGTATTTATTTTTCGTTTTTTTTTTTCATTTTTCTTTATCTTTCTCTACAATTGCTTAATATTGTTAACATTTTTTTTTTCTTTGCCAATTTTGCAACGCTAGTTTTTAATCAATTTTAGTAATATACAAATAAAAAATGTCTAAAAAAAGGCAATAACATTTAGAGTTATTTGACAAAAAAAAAAAGAAATGGTTGTAAGGAATTGGATAAAAGAAATTTTTAAGATTTTTTTTGATTTAGGGATCTTAAACAGTAATTGGTTAACTTGAGATAGTTAAAATTATATTAATCGATTGATATTAACATCATTTTAACGAAAATACAGATTTCTGCAAACTTTCGATTAGCCATTTAAATAAACTGTATTTTACCCTTAAACACTTAACTCTAAAGGACAACTTAAATTTTAAGATTATGGTTGAGATTTAGGATGAAACATTTGACTATTTTTTGGTATACAAATTCTTTCAGAGAGCACATACACCAATAGTGTCCGACCGAACAGTTCGGCCAGAAAATGCATTTGGTATGTATTCGGTATTTTAAAGCATTATGGACAAATTTGGCGGATGGAAAAATGTTTATTAAGCTGATTAGATGCTATTTTGAGTGTCCAAATTTTAAGAAAAGTCTGTAGTTAAGCAATGACTTCACTGTTCGGCCTCAGAAAGTTCGTCCAAATTGAAAATAGTTCGGCCGCCGAACTTTTAACTTTATATCTAAACTTCGGCTTTTCTCTTAAATTTTATACACAAAATCGAATTAAATCGGCTCAACAAACATGTTTCCAATACCAAAATTTGTCATCATTGCCTCTAGATATCAAAAAAACCGACAACATATAGGTTTTTGGCCGAACTGTTCTGTCGGACACTATACACCAATTTCGATAATAGTAACATTATTAAATATATTTTAAAATTTCGGTTTTTTAGTAATTAGAATCACCCTGACATTGGCTGAAATTTAAAGATCATACCAGTCTTCTTAAAAATATCATTTCACATCGATTCACATTACAAAATATAAATTAAAAAAAAATGGCAAAAATTAAAAATATTTTTGAGATATGAACGTTTTTATTTTTATTTACGAGTTGATTTTTTAATTTTAGCGATTTTTAAATTTTAGCTATTTTATAATTTCAGCGAGTTTTTTTTTAAATTTTGGCTTTTTTCAATTTGGGCAAATTTTTCGATTTTAGCGTTTTTTTTTTTCTTAATTTTGGCAATTTGTTAAATTTTGGTGATTTTTATTGTTAATTTTTTTTTTGCGGTTTCTTCAATATTGATGGTAGAGGGCGGATCAATAAGTCCGTGACGTTTTGAATGAAACATAGTTTTTTTTTGCAAAAAACAAATTTATTTTTCAACATAACGTATGTATGCGGAATGAAATTGCAACAAAATGTAATATGTTGTAGTTTTTTCTAAAAGTAACGTAAATTTTATTTCACTTTTAAAAAAAACAATACATACTATTAATTTAATGTAAAAAAAAAATTGGTGCCATCCGATCCGCTTTGCGGCAGTTTTGGGGAATTTTTCCATAGCTGTTGAAAATATCGATGTTGGCATTTTGAGGAGTTCCTTTTTAATTGTTTCGATCAGATTGTATATTTCGGTCTAAAGCCACCAGCATAAACTCTTCGCTTTAAATTAGACCAAAAATCTTCGATTGGACGTAATTGAGGGACATTTGGTGGGTTTGCCTCTCTATGAACATATGGTATATGAAGTGTGTCCATAGCTTCTACGGTTTTTCGAGCGTTATGGCTAGATGCTAAGTCTGGCCAGAAGATCACATTTAGGCCTCGATGAAATCCTTCACTTTTGGCAAACAGTGCTTAATATATCGTTCAGAATTGACGGCCAGATTCAAAAAACACTGGTTCCGACATCCCTTGCTGACTAATTGCAAGCCATAGTAAAACTTTTTTATTTTGTTATCAGTAGGTTTCTTTCCTTCGAAAAAGTACCACACACCGATTTTCTCCTTGCTCTACAAAATGAGAAACAATTTCCGAAGTTTTCCAATTAGTATGATTATTGAAAATTACAAATTGTTTCTCGACGTTGTTCTTCTTTTGTCGACATTTTAAAATAATTAAATGTCAATTTATTAATAAAATTTGCAACATGAGAAAACATGTTGTTATTCAAATATAACGGTAAAAAATTAATAGCTTTAGTACTTTTTTTTTTCCAGCACTCAATACACTTAGTCTAAAGTTTCTCCAATTTTTGTATCCCTTCCAAAAAAATAGGACTTTTCTATGTACATAAAATAGGCATTTGTGTGATCAATAATTTCATCGTTGGAGCTAAATCTCTTTCCACCGAGTCATTTCTTTAGGTTTGAAAATAGGAAATAGTCACTGGGGGCTAAATCCGGAGAATATGGCGGGTGAGGTACAAATTCGTAGCCCAATTCATGGAATTTTGCCATTGAGACTGCACACGTGTGCACCCGTGCATTATCTTGATGAAAAATAACTTTTTTCTTGGCTCGTTAAATCGGTCCAATAAGTTGGCATAATATTCGCCGTTTATTGTTTTTCCCTTTTGAAGGTAATCGATGTGGATTATCCCTCGTGAATCCCAAAAAACTGTTGCCTTCACTTATTGGCCGACAAACTTACCTTGGCCTTCTTCGGAGCCGGTTCACCCGGAGAAAACCCATTGTTTAACTGCTGCTTCATCTCCGGAGTGTTGTAATGGATCTATGTTTCATCCACAGTTACAAAACGCCGCAAAAACTCATTCCAATTGCGGTTAAACAACTCCAAACAATCCTTTGAAGTTATCACATAATTACGTTTATGGTCAATTGAGAGCAAACGCGGCACCCATCTTGCAGACAGCTTTCTTAAGCCCAACTGATCATTTAAAATAGAAACCACACTGTCATATGAAATGCCTATGGCATCAACAATCCTACGTACTTTTACTCTTCGATCGGCCAACACCATATCGTGGATTTTTCGACCTTTTCGGGTGTATTGACCTTAATTGGTCCAGCGTCATTTGTACTTGTGCGACCACAACGAAAGTCAGTAAACCACTTGTTTACTATTGAAATAGATGGTGCAGATTCCCCATAGTATATATCAAGCTTTTCCTTGGTTTGATTGACGGGTTTTTTTCTCAATTCACTTTTTTCCATTTTTAAAAAAATCCACAAGGTTGTATGTTTTGAACAGCTGTTAAACACAAAGTAAATGACGGAACTTGCTCAAAATTTGACAGTAGTCTATTAACAGGTGGTACTTGATGGGAACAGTGTTGCATTATTGATCCGCACGGACTTATTGATCCGCTCTCTTATTTTTCCATTTTTCCATTTTTTTTTAAATTTTTAAAATCTTTTTTCCTTTTTTTTTAAATTTTAGCGATATTTTTAATTTTAATTTTTTTTATTACTTTTTCTTCCAATTGTTGGCGATTTTTAGCAATTTAATTTTAGGTATCTACTAAAAAACTAAATCAATTAAATATTTACACTTAGAATACTATTTTGGTAAAGACCTCTGCAAATGTAGTTAAAAACAAAATGAAATTTCACTTAAAGAAAGGACACTTACATTTCAGTAAATTCAACTAACATTGTCCTTCGTTTTTTAATGTTCAAAAAATGAACCACAATTGTAGTAAAAATAAACCACATATGTTAGTAAAAAATAAACAAACATTTATTTTTTTTAAATAACAAAAAACTACTGTAAAAAATTAATGTAAAATCATAAAACAGTCATTTGATGTGGTTTGTTTTTTTTTAAATGAACTACAAGTTTAGTCAAAAATTTAATTTGTTCTACAAATGACTGACATTTACATTAAAAATAATGAAACTGTATTACAATCCAAACAACTACATATTTTTAAAAGCAGAAGTTCCCTGAGTGTACAAATTATTTACATTAATACTACAATTTCCTTAATAGGAGCGAATTCAATAACATTTTTAATTGAAATTATTTAATATTTTAATTGAAATTGTGTATATAACTCTTTCTGTTTTGTCTTCTTTTGTCTTCTATATATCAGAATCTGAAAAACTTTCTACACAAAGTCAGTTATTTTGTGAATCTCTCTTTAAAAAACTTTTAAAGCGACTTAAAAACAAATTGCTACTTTTTTGTTTACTTTTTCTGTTATATAACCACAAAAAATTGTCCTCTTTACTTTGCGGTTTTTTTTTAAATAAGAAAAAAGTAGTCATTGATTTCATACAATACAATATCAATTCAATAAAATATGTAGATTTTTCTTTTTTCATTGTTCAAATATGGCGAATATTGACAAGACAGCAGCATCTGAATTCAAGTGTCTGTTGTTCATAATCTAAATAACAAATAAAAGAAATGAAAAGAATTTAACTTTTTTCCTTTATATCCATAAAATAAACATAAAATAGTAGTGGTGGTAGTTGGAATAGCAGCAGCAGTAAAGCAAATAAATGGTGGCTTCTATATTTAGGTTATAAAATTAGCAAACAGACTATTTCCTTTAACACTCAACAATTTCTATAATTTTCACTACTCGAGTAAAAAGAGTTATATATTATGTTATATTATTTAATACAACTATATCTCGGTATATTTTATATATGTATAAAATAAAAAGATATAATTTTTGTTTTTCGAACAAATTTTATATTGCCTCATATCTAAATGTATCTTTTTACTCCATGTCCATCGTTAGCCCCTACTTTTACCCATCTTTCTTTCAATTTCTGATACCCTGTTCTGAAGTGAAGCGATCGAAACAAATGAAAGTCAGAAGGGGCAAGGACTGGGCTATAAGGCGGGTGTGCCAAAACTTGTTTTTCTGTTTTCCAAATAGTTTTTGACCGGTCTTGCAACATGTGGCCGAGCGTTCGATTCATATGAGACCCAATTTCCTTGCTTTTGAATGAATCCCAATGCTTTTAAACGTAGGGAAATGGCTTCTTGTGTGACTCCTAATGATAATGCAAGTTCTTCTTGCGTTTGACAACAATCATCGTTGAGTAATGCTTCAAATTCCTTATCTTCAAACTTTTTCGGCTGACCAGGCCTCTCCTTGTCTTCTGTGCCGAAATCACCACTTTTGAATCGCGCAAACTATCGTTCACAAGTTTTTTAAGTTGGTGCATGTTGACCGTAAGCTTCTACCAACAGTCGATATCTTTCAGCAGCCGTTTTCTTCAAATAAAAGAATTTTATAAGACTTCCCCTCAAAACATCTTTTTTAGGCACAAAATTCGACATTAATTGAAAAAAATGTGTGTTTACACTTTGGCGTCTATCGAATACTGAATTATAATGACAGATGTTTACCCTCCAAAATACCATATTTGTTATTATTATCACACACAATATGTGATAGTTATGCCATATGTTGTCCAAATCGACATTATTAACTTGTATACCCAATAGATACAATTGTATTCAACATTTTTCGGATTATATTGTATCTGATTAGTTATTGGACCCTATTTAGTTATATATAATTTTTTTCGCTCACGGTATACATCGTGGACCCTATTTAATTGTATATATTTTTTTCGCTCGGGTATACATCGTGCTTTCCTATAAAAATTAAAAATATTTTGTGAATTTTCGTATTATATAATAATATCCAAAAGAATTACAACATCTAATTGTATTATATTATATCTAATCTGATACAATTAGACATTATTTGATACAATTAGACCTTATTAGATAAAATGAGATATAGTTTGATACAACTGCTTACGAATTTTATCCTCATCCAAATGTATCAACTTTTATATAATGTGATACAATTGTATACAAAATTATTAGATACAATTCTATACAAAAATTTCGGTATGTAATTGGATATTTTAACATATTGCACTGAACTGTAATAAAAATAAAGATATAATTACATATTTGAGATATAATTTGCTATGAATATAAAATTTGCAAATTTATCATTATAAAGAATTGTATGAAATAATATACATATAACTATAGGCAAAACTTTTTTACTTGGGATGTGATAATGTTTTATTGAAAAATTTTGCTGTCAAAGCAATTGTATAAGCCAATGTGACTGTAAGGATATTTTATAGGACATATAGTGTATAGAATTGTATTGAATACCCATCATCATCATTATTGTTATTATTGTTATCATCATCTATAATATCTAGGAGGAAGCTGCCATGTATATTGTCTTCGATATTTTGCGTACTGCTTGCTGTTCATATTTCAGTATTTCTCAAATTTGTTTCACTTCTTACGCTTTAATGCGTATGAATGTGTCTTGAAGTTGCTTTTTCATTGTCTTCCACATAGAGTTGGTAAAAAGCTAAATAAAAAATGAACGCCAGAAAAATAGGAGGAATTTTGTTCATTTAAATGTCAGTCAATATGACTAAATTTTTGTTATATAAGCATCAGTATTTGTATTGTCGTTTATATTTTTTTTCAGCGTTTCAAATACTAATACATTTCTTGTTTTTGAAATACATACATATATTTTATGTTTATGTTTATTTTATTAAGTTTTTTTTTCTGCTCTCTGCATTAAAAGTTATTTGTGTCAATTTTATGTTAATAAAGGGGAGAAAATAAATTGACACATTCTAATAAATGTTATATTAAAAAATAATGCGTTAAAGCGGAACGGGGAATTTCAAGTAGGTAGTGAAATGTAATATTAGCTAAATTATTTGTGGAAATAACAAAAATATTTGATATTATTTACAAGGCGTATGATTAATATTTGAAAATTTAAATTAATATTAATCATACGCTTTGGCACATTTTCATAAATGTTACAATATATTAAAAAATAAGACGTTAAAGCGAAAGAAGAATTTCAAGTAGGTTCGGAAATATAATACTGGATTAACTACACTGCTTGGCATCAAAAAAAGTTAATATTGCTCTGACTATCAATTCTACACACAGAGAAAAAAAAGTGCCAACCGAAATAAAAATTGTTTTTAATGGTTATAACTAATAAATTCAGTTAGTACAACCATATCTAAATTAATGTTCTGATATTTATTTTTGTTTTGTAATCTGAGTAAAATTGATTAGAAAAACGAATTCACAAAAAATTATTCGTTTTCACTTGAAAACATGTGTTGTTTTCGAAAAAAAACAAATAGTTTCTGTGGATTCATTTTATTTTACCCTTAAAAATTTCTTGCCATTTGATTTTAACTTTATTAAAGATGTCATAAGTCTTTTTATATTTGTGGCCAGGATTTTTAATATATTATATATATTAAATACACAGAACAAACTAAAAACGGGTTTCAATTAAAAATTTGATTGAATCAATTAATATTTTAATTGATTTTGCACCTACCACTGAAATGATAGTATTAACTAAAAAAATTTGCAGACAGTTTATTAAAACTCTTTCAATTAAAATATTAATAATATCAATTAAAAGAGTTATTGTTTTTCTTGACAACCTCAATTAAAAAGTTTAGTTAAATTGATTAAAACTTTAATTGAAACTTGAGAAGAAAACAATGGTAGTTTTATTTTCAATTTATAACGAGCTTTCAACCTCCGTATATTTACAAAAATAAAGCAAATCAAACATATTAGCTAGGTTGATACTAGTATTTCGATCTGGCTAAAGATCTCATCAGAACCCGAAGTTTTAGAAAAGTTAGAGCCTCCATAATAGGCAGAACTTTAACAAAAAACCTATTAATAAACAATTTTGCTCCATTCTTGTCTTCTTAGTAATCAAGCACGTGGTTAGGTCTTTTCCTTACAAGCATCATGACGTTACTAAACTTTGAAGACCAAAAATGTTCTATTTATATAAAAAATTTTTAGTTTGTACTCTGGCTCAAGTAATATTTTTTACAGTTATATTAGTTTTTTGTTTTTATACACATCGAGATTATTTTTATGTTATTTTCAATTTATAACGAGCTTTCAACCTCCGTATATTTACAAAAATAATTTAATTGAAAAACTCGTTTTTTTTTTTTTTTTTATATGCCCCCCATTAAATAAAAAATAAATGTAGGTTTGTTAATTAAATTGACATTTTATTTATAATAAAATTAAAGCTTTTTAATACAAAAATGTATTATAAGAACACAAATAAAAGTAAAGACACAATTTTGTTTTGCTTGTCTTGTCTTGAACTTTTTCTTGTAATTGAATTGCTTTCTTAAAAAAATCATACACAACTTTAAAATGATAGTTTAATGACACTTATACTTATTGAAAATTTAATTATTTACAAAAATAATAGTTTAATTGTCCTTTTTCGATAAGGTTTATTTAAATCCACATGTGCACTTTTATTACCACAGATAAAACAAACAACTAAATTAAGTTTTCGTGCGTACACGAATATTTCAACAAAAAGAGTGTTGCAAACTCTAGTGAAATAACTACGATTTTGCGTGTATTTGAAATCGTAAAACTATTCAACTTATTAAAAGTTTACAAATTAAATAATATATTGATATAATTAAACCTTTGTTTGATTATTTAATCTAAATAAAAAAAAAAAAAAAAATAATTTGCCAAATTTTTAAAAATTTTGTTTACATGTTGGTCAACACTGTATGGATATATTAGAAAATTCAATAAATTTTTTAATTGAATCAATTAAAAAAATTGTTTAAATTTTTTTTTTTTTTAAAAGAAGCAACACTCAGGAAATTCTTCCTATTGCTTTCTTTGGAAAGGGGATAGTGGAGAGATGAAAGGTGGTGAAAGATGAAGGGCTTCAAACATGGCAACACTGTAATTGCGCGAGATGATAAGTCTTAGAACAGCAGTTGCTCGCCGCCTGATGAAGAGTTGGCGAATTTATTGAAGCATTTTGTTTCATAGCCCTGATTCATTATTTTACTTCGGTGGGGTTAAGTGCTATGGGAACACCGAAGGTGGGCGCAGCGATACATATAAGTGATAGAAAACTCATACATATTATTTTTCTAAATTGATGTTGTCGTCACCGCGAATCGAACCCGTGACCATCTGTGTATTAGTCCAACGAGCTAACCATTACACCACAACGCCCACAAATTGACATTGATTTTCAAACAATTGATTAATTAGATATTTTTGGCCCCTAATTTTTTCTGTGTATATTATAAAACCTTGTTTGTGGTTAAAACGTAAAGCCTCGATTTGTCGCTGAGTTATGAACCAAATATTTTTTAAATTACTAAAATTTAAATTATTTTTCAAACTCAATATTTCTTGTTTAATTTGTGTCCTGTTTCTACATTTTTTTTAAATTTTTTGTACCTGCAGCATGTCTTTCTTCATCAATCAATTAAAAAATTCATTATATAACATAATTGAATTTTACACTTCCTATTTTTTTTTTTTTTTGCCTCCCTGGGTAGCTTTATGCAACAAATTCCTATATTTACTGCTCATGTCAATTTAGAACAATATTTCTTGCACAAGAGCACATCACATACAAGCACAAGTACAAGTACTAATACTATTACAACACTTACCAATTGTGGTTAAAACTGTTAACGAATATAGGAATGCTTTAGCAAAATTCCATTCATGATGATGATGAGAATGATGCGGAGATAGACCATGCTGATGGAAAAGTAAAACAGCTTCCGTTGCTGGTGTCTGGCCATTAATATCCGTATCGTGTGGCAATTGTAGCATGGCATCCTCATTCAGTCTCTTAATTAATTGGTCTTGAAATTTTGCAATTTCTAAAGCAGCCAATCTAAAAGGAAAAAAAAAGAAGAAAATAAGTAAAAAAAACATTAGTAGGATTAACAAATTGATTTTAGTATTATTTGTCTGTTGTTCAAGGAGTGAGTCATTCCAAAATTTTTAGATGCGGTCGTCGGATATGTGACAATGGGTGTCACATCGATATTCAACCTTCGTACACTCATAGAAAAAAGTTAGTAGAAAATTTAGTAAAGCCGTTAGTAATCCAACATTGCAAGTTTTAAACTTATTTTTAGTTCAAATTGAAATTTTAGTTAAAAATTTTGCTATTTTGACAGTTATATTAGTTTTTTTGTTTTTATATACATCGAGATTATTTTTATGTTATTTTAAATTTATAACGGGCTTTCAACCTCCGTAAATAAAGCAAATCAAACATATTAGCTAGGTTGATACTAGTATTTCGATCTGGCTAAAGATCTCATCAGAACCCGAAGTTTTAGAAAAGCTAGAGCCTCCATAATAGCCAGAACTTTAACAAAAAACCTATTAATCATCAATTTTGCTCCATTCTTGTCTTCGTAGTAATCAAGCACGTGGTTAGGGTTAGGGTTTTGAGTTGATGAATTACTAAATTTTTAACTAATTTTTGTTGCTGAAGTTACTAAAGTCTAAAAATGGTATTTTGATTATCAAAACCAGCAGAGGTTTTGATGTTTACGTAGTATTTGTGTATTTTTTTTATATTGTGTCAGTATAAAATAAGACAAGGAAATTTCCCCCTGGAACCGCTCCTGGTAAAACATATCAAAAATTCATAGTGGGTTTTCAATGGGGTCGAAAAATATTTAGCTTTCAGTAAGAAATTCTCATATTATTTTCTCATAAATTTTTCATTTTCTTCAATACACACACGAATTTTTAATTTTGCAAAACTCAAAAAAAAAAAAAACTTAAGAAAATTCGAAGATGCAGTTTTTGAAATATTCGCAAATAAATAACTTTCTGAAATTTTTGAAATTTCTTTCTAAAGATAGACTGTTTTTTAAAAAAGCTTTCAAATGAGTTAAGCCTAATAAAAATCGGTTAATTACTTAGCTTTTTAAGTAATTAACTGAGCAGTTTAAAAATAAGGTATTTTCTTAGTTTTGCTAAAAATGTTGAACTTTGAGCTGCGTTTCAACGCAAACTACACCGAATTTTTAATAACTTTATACAGCATATGTATTACATTAACGTTGAATATGGATGTGGTCACTTTAAATGAAATCCTAACACATTCATTCCTGAAACGACTAAGATCGCATCGAAATTTTTTGGAATGACTCGTGTATAAAACTTTACTCACTTTGTCCAATTTTCTTTGTACAATATATTTAAGGATACTGTTATATCCCAGATATTTTCTATAGTCTTTTGACGTACATCATAAGTATCCGGTGACAAGGCATATTGTGGAGTAAAGTCATCACCATAACTAAAATCATTATTTTGCAATGATATCATGCCTTCCAACAATTGAGTTGATGAGGATGATGAGGATGAAGATGAGGCAGGTGCATTTAGTGAAGAATTATCCAAATGTTGTAGAGATTGTTGTAGCAAATGCTGTTGTTGCTGTTGCTGTGTTTGAAAAATATTGTTATTTGTTGTTGTTGCCGAACCCATATTACTATTTCCGCTCCCACTTGTACTTGAACTACTACTACCGCTACTCCCCGTATGTTGTTTATGCGGCTGTATATTCCGTTTTGTTGAGGCCAATGTTCGTTGTTGTTGTAAATATGCGGAATCTTCACTTTCAATTGTTAAAAATATAAAAGAACCTGTAAAAATATAGTCAACAAAACAAAATAAGAAATATGGTTTTAATAAATTTGCCTATATTTTTGTTTAGAGTGTGAACAATAGGGCGTATGATTAATATTTATTACAAGTGTAATATTAATCATACGTCTTGGACAATACGTTTTTATGGTTTAAGATTTATATTATAGTTCGGAAGCTGGCGACGTTTTATAGAACAGATTTGAAGGTACACATAAGTAAAACGGAGGCCAGCTGGTCCAAATCCGTTGCGTTTAGGCGCTAGGACGTACCCAACTTGTAAAAACTCAAATACATTTTTTTCATTTTATGATGGCTGAATTTTTTTTTGTATAGTAACAGATACCGTTATAAGGATTTCAAACATGATAGTCAATTGGCTGGGTCTGTTGCTTTATACGTCAGGTGGAAGCCAATTTTAAAAAATGTCATTTTGTATGGGAGCCCCTTAGGGAGTGGTGATAGGGGGGTAGTAGAAAATGTAGGTAGAAAATGTTGGGGTTGAAAAATATTGGTCATACATACTTTTGACACCGCTAGGGTCACCAGTTGGAGCAAACATTATAAAAATTTACTTTTTGTATGGGGGCCCCTTTCTGAGTGGTGAGGTACGTATGTTCCGAAAAATGTTACGGGGAACAATTAATAGGGGTCGATCTAACATTTTACACGTCTAGGGACGACTACGGGGCAGTTGTGTGGTTTTTGTGGTATCGCCATAATGTTCACACTATCAGCTGACATTTTTCAAATCCTTATAACGGTATCTGTTACTATACGAAAGTTCAGCCATTAAAAAAAAAAAATTTATCTGATTTTTTACATGTATAATTATACGATTTTTATTTGTATGTTTGAAAAGATTTTAATTTGATTAAGTTGGGTACGACGAGTTTCGATTACAAATTAGCCAACTTAATAGAGATGCAACTTTTCGAAAGCTAACTTAAGCTAAATATGGGTGCTTCAATGTATTTTCATATTTAAACATATTTGCTTTATTTTATTGGCGCTTAGTGTGACATTAATATTTAGAGACCGACCGGATTTTTGGTAATTGGAGAAAATATGAACAGAATTTGAAGAAAAAATGATTAAGTGATATTGATTGCTAAAGTTAAGAGAAAATCCAAAGTGTAGCCGTAAACTGTAAATTCTTGGCCTAACTTTGCATTTTGTCTTTGACACTCAAAATCGCATCCAATCAACCCTACAAACATTTATCTATTAGCAAAATTTGCTCATAATTCTTAAAAACACCAAATACCGACTAAATAAATATATTTTCTGGACAAACTGCTTTGCATTGGTCGCTACTAAAATTATACAGTTCATTTCAATATAATTTTTGAATTGAATCAATTATGGTTTTTAGTGGCGCCAACGTGGGTCTAAACATTACAAATATGATTTTCAACAAATAATTTGTTTTATCCCTATGAGAGCTAAGCTCACAATTGTCATCTTTTATGTTTTCTCCTAAAACTGCAAATATTTTCAATAGTAATAGATTTATTGAGATTAGATTAGATCAGAAGGCACTATGCACCGCGACCAATGTAGGTCTTTTGTGCTGCCTAAAGTTACCTACAGATTCAAGCTACCTATAAAGCCAATTATCCTATTAGGCAAAATGTTAGCGATGTCGGAAGGCGAAATGAAGCGATCACCTAGAAACCTAAGTCTCCTATCACAAAGCCTGGGACATTCGCAGAGAACATGCTCCGAGGTCTCAGACACCATCTCACAAAACCTGCACATATCCGTGTCCGATTGACCCTTTCTGTGCTGATGGTATCTGAGATTACAGTGTCCAGTTAAGTACGACGCCAGGGTCCTCAAACACCCCCTTTTCAAGCGACAAGAGTCGCCTCGACCCCCTACAGAAAAAGAGATCAATCTCTTAGCCTGGCGCTGACCAGGAGAGTTTTCCCAGTAACCAGAGAATTTAGACTCTCTCCATGCCCTGAGCCTTTCCCTAACATACCCCACAGGTATTCCACAGAATGGTTCAGGACCAATAAAGGGCCTTCGGGCCCCGCAGTTGGCAAGACAATCTGCCCTCTCGTTGCCCTCATGACCAGGAATCCACCCCAAGGTTAGAGAGTTGCCCCTACCGAACCTATTGAGAGTCTGGATGCATTCCATGACCAACCCAGACGACACCTTATAAGCCATTAAGGCCCTCAGTGCGGCCTGACTGTCAGAAAGAATGTAGATGCGAGATCTGAGCGTTCCCCTTCGCAGGCATTCCCCATTCCTATTTATTGAGATAAAAAAAGTCCTATTATATTTTACACTTACTTATAAAGGGTTCTGTTCCCGATTTTCATAAGCGAATTTTGTTTAGCGATAAAGCTCACTTTTGGTTAAATGGATACGTCAATAAGCAAAACTGCAGTATTTGGAGTAATGATAATCCTCAAGTGTATGTTGAGACACCGTTACATCCAGAAAAACTGACTATTTTATCAAATAATAAATTAATATTCAAAATTTCATTTAAAGTTTACATTAATTAATTATTTTTTTTTTATTATAAAATTATAACATTAAAAGCATTTCCAAATTGTTTAACAAATGCTCTTTTAAAGAGGATTTAAAAGCTGAAATTCTTCCAATATTTCTTAGATTTTGCGGTAAGTTAGTATACTCCATGCACCCAATATATTCGATTCTCTGTTTTGTGGTTTCGATTCTACATCTTGTCACTCTTAAATTTCAGCTACTTCGTGTGTTGATGGCTGTTTATTCCAATATATATAGATATATATATATATATTGATTTATTCCAAAAGATATAGTGTTGTGGCCAATATTCTGCAATGTTTTAAATATAAACACTAGCAATTGCTTTTTATAAAGCCCATATATAGGTAAAATATTTTTTGAAACATTTTTGTATAAAGAAAGTGTGGAATACATTATTGGTAAATTATAAACCGTTTTTTTTTGTGCGCCCCGGTAGGCTAGTTAGTAGCGTGCTGGCTTATCAGTGCGGGGGATGTGGGTTCGATTCCCACCAGAGGCACTGGTCTGTTTTCGCTACAGCGCGCCGAAGGCCATAGTAGCTAGTGCTCGGTTAGGGAAATAGGATATAATTTGTAATAATACACACAGAGAAATAAAGTTCCAACCGAATTGAAAAGTGTATTTTAATAGCAACAACTTATAAATTCAGTTAGAACGACTATATTTACATAAGATCACTAAATATTTTGTGTGCTGCAACTAAAATTCAGTTGAATTAACCGAATTTTGTTGTGAACACTAGTGATCAGTTGTACCAACCGACTGAAATTCGTAATAACAGAATTAGAGTCGTAGTAACCAAATTTCAGTTGGCAAATTGCTAAATTTTTCTCTGTGTGTATGATTAACTGGAGATATTCTCGATTTCAAATTTTGAATGTGCATATGTCCACTCCCAAATACCTTATCGACTGACTTTCAAACACTTCTTTACCATCCACATATATACTAAAACTACCAGCGTTGTTATTCAGGCAGGGTTTAAATCTTAGAACTTTAGTTTTCTTCGTATTTATAACCAATTTGTTTAGCCTCGAATATTCAGAAATTAATGCTGCATCTCTTTCCATCTTTAATGCAGTTTCATGTTTATATGGATAAAACAAGGATATATCATTAGCATACATATAAATCTTTTAAATGAATTTTATTAAACCTCAACTAAACTATTGTTTGAATCTTTAAAACAAAATTAATATTTTATTTTCTAGGCTTTTTGCCTATGAATCTTAACTTTTGAATGAAACAAGCGATTTTGCTTATATTTAATACTACACTTTTGCAGAAGATTTGAAAAATGTTGAGTAAAATTCTGTTAATTTTGTAGATTTAATAATTCTTTTCCCTACAGCAAATTGTTTAGAATCTTTTACTTTATAGCATTACCAAACATTTGATCTGTTAACGCTTATTTAAAATTAATTTCATTTTTAATCTCTTTTATTTTTAATCTTTTCTGACATAGACCTTCACCATATAATTTTGCCTTATTTTATTTCCTTTTTAAAATTAAAATAACATTTTTCGGACAAGTTATGTGTTGTTTTTTTTTTTTTTTGTTTGTTAACAGATTTAAAATATGGTTTAATTAAGGTTTATATAAATTTGTCTCATTTTTGAACAATGCCCGGCTCTTTGTCTTTTTAACATGTTTTACATTATTCAAAAAAAAAAAAAAAAACAGAACTCTACACTCAAAAAAATAAGTTAGTACAAAAGTTATTAAAACGTCTTGTAAATCAGGTATACTATTTTTTAGCACATTTTTTTGCTAAAATCGTGTTTTCAGCTAAAATTTTTGTTATACTTATTCAGCACTTAACTGTTTTATACTAATGCTTTACTAATATACTAATGTTTTACTAATAAATTTTGCTAAAAAAAATTGTGCTGATAAGCACATTAATAGTGTGGACGACAACCAGATTGAAAGATATACGTAGAATGAAGCAGATGTCGCGGCATGTCAAGATGTAGTAGAGAAGAGGAAAATGATACTAAAAAGTACAACTCTAATAAGACATTTAAAAAAATCAACCATGGAATCAAAACAGGTAGACAGAGTAAAGCGAAAGACAAAGACACACATCTTAGGTAGATTTTTATGGTTCCTTTTTCTTATTGCAATAAAGGGTTGTTTTTTTCGTTTCGTTTCGTTTCTATAATTATCTTCGGCAGTTGCGTCCTTTAAAAGAAAGCATCATTTAGACAACCATTGATGTAAGTAGTTGAAAGAAAATTTTTGTTATGTTATATATATTTATTTCTATATATTTTCAGATATTAAATTATTCATGTCGTCAATGTGGGAAAATATTTTATATTTCGTAATTATTGTAAATTATTTTTCAAAGAATCACAAAAATATGTTTTATGATTTTCAGCAAATAAATTAACTAAATTACAATTTTTCTACAAATTTTTTGCGTTTTTTTAAGTCTACTAAAATTCAGCAAAAAATTTATTAATTTTTAGCAAGGCATTTTTATTTCTAATCCACTAAGTGTTAGCAAAACTTTTGCTGAATCTACTAATTTTGTTGCTAAAAATCAGCTCGCTGATTTTCAGCAAAAGATTTTGCTGACATTAGCAATTTTTTTTGCAAGCACCCTCCTGACTAAAATTTTGCTGACTCAGCAAAATTTTTTGCTGACTTTACAAACTTTTTTTTTTGAGTGTACATTTCAAAAAAAAATCTTGTTATACTTGTATTACACAACAAAACCATTTGTCCAAAATATAAAAAAAACAACATTCAAGGTATTGTTAAAAATACTACAAAAAAAAAAGTTAATGAATACTTGGTAATTATGCTCTGGGGTAAAAATGTTAAATGGGAGAAAAAAATAAAACATTTGTTGGGAAAACGCAGGAAAGAAAAATAATCATACAAAAACCTAAACTAACTTTATACACCAAAACCTCATAAATATAAAAAGTCATGTTGAGGAAAAAAAAAAAAAATATACAAGAAACTAACTCATTTGACTTTATGGTATTGCGAGAAAAAATGTTTGAAATGAAAGAAGGGAAAAAGATAGTTGTTAGAAAGATATACAGGTTGCGGCAATTGAAGTGTTACTAATGTAAATGGATATAACTCTTTAAATACACACAGAGACAAGTTTAGCCATTTGCCAACTGAAATTCGGTGACAACTGAATATTGGTTTTTATAACAAAATTTGGTTAATACAACTGAATTTTAGTTGCAACAACCAAAATATTCGGAAAGCAAATTTGAATATGGTTGTACTAACCGTATTTATTGGTTGTTAATACCAAAATACACTTTTTAATTCGGTTGGCACTTCATTTCTCTGTGTGTAATTGTAAGATTTTATTTAAAGAAACTAAGTATTACCATAAACTAAACAAATTTTAGTGTCCGAATAAACTCACTTTATTTTGATCGAAGCCGACCTTCGGCCAAATTTTTAATGTTCTGCCGAAGCCGAAGACGAATTTTTTAATTTACTTTTTGATTCGAATAAAACGTGAATTTTGGTTGATTGTGACAACGAAATTTGTTTTAAAGTAAAACAAAAAATATTTAAACATAAGTAAATCTCAAAAAAAAGCTAATTTAGAAAACAAACATTCAATAATATAAAAATATGAATTAAATTATTTTAATGGCATTTTTTGAAAAAAAGAAAAAAAAAACGGAAAGGCTTGAAATTTTTTATTTTTACTGAAATGTATAACGAATTCAATTCAAATTCGTGTGTTTGTACTTGAAATTAAAGAATTTTATCTGAAAATGTACTCAATTCTTTCGAATACTCGGGGTGTTCGGTAAAGTTCGGCCATAATTTGGCCGTACGAACTCCGAAGCTGAATACTCTGTCGGACACTAACAAATTCTCAGAATGTATTTAATATTTTGCGATATGTCCTCCTTTAGCCTTTATTATCCGGTCGAAAAAGAACGAAGAATCTAAATCGTCTGAACGCCAGTAGAAATCTGCAAATATTGTCTTCTCAGATAAGAAAAATTATCCAATTGAATAATGTCTTAACAAACAAAATTATCGGGTTTGGTTAAAGTCGAAGAAATCGTCCAATAATTTGGAACTAAGATTGGCAACTCGAACCCAAGCACCACCTCACATTATGGTTTGGGCAGAAGTAACTGGCGATATGTGCTCACCGCTCGTGTTCTTAGAGCCTGGCGTCAAAGTAAATTGGCAACTCGAACCCAAGCACCACCTCACATTATGGTTTGGGCAGCAGTAACTGGCGATATGTGCCCACCGCTCGTGTTCTTAGAGACTGACGTCAAAGTGAATGCCTTGAACAAATAAACATTTCGGAAATAGACCATATACCTTTCAACATTACTCAGCACCTTCACACAAAGCTCGTTTAATTAAGATCGGCTAAAAAACAATGTTCTACACTTTATTTCGTCACGCCAACGGCCTTTTAATTCTCCGGATGCCAAGCCTTTGTATTTTTTTCTTTGGGGTATTTGGGACTTCAAGGTCCTCACAAAAAAGAAGCTCTGAAAAACGCTCTTCACCGTTAATGGAACAAATTACTACAAGATCTCAAACGTGCAGCGTGCAACTCGTTTTTCGACGGGATCGACCATATAATGCAGACATATCGAAAATATTAAATAAATTTTGAAAATTTGCTTAGTTTGTAGTACTACTGAGATTTTTTATAAAATTTGCAATAATTTGAAAAGTTATGTCCATTTACATTAGTAACACTTCAATTGCCGCACCCTGTAGTATAGAAACCTAAGTAGTAGTAGTAGTAGGTCAGTTAGTAATGTCTTTAAATAATAAGGAGGCACTCATGTTTTAACTGTAAGAAGATAACACAAGTGAAAAGCAAATAATGCTTGTGTCTTTGGCAATGTAGATTACGGTCTTAAAATGCCAGAAAGGATTCGGATTAAGAAAAATATTTGTAGTTTTCTTAAGCAGTTTGATATTAAAAACTAGCAAAATCTGTCGACGAATTCAAAAGTTATGACTAAAATTATAAAAAGTCACAAAAATAAAATCTTAATTTTGTTAAGATTTAAAAAATTCTATATAACCTGTAGGTTAAAATAACGATTACGCTTTTAAAATGCCTGTATGGATTCTAAATTTTTAAGAAACAATTTTGTAGTTTTCTTAAGCAGTTTGATATTAAAAAGTAGCAACATCTATCAACGAATTCCTACGTTATGACCAGGGCAGCGACTTTCATGCACTAACAAATAATAACAACAAAACTAACAAAATATGCACTTAAAATATGCAGTAAAAAATCCAAAATATGCTCCCTAAATATACACTTAAATCGAAATCTGCATTAAAACCAAAAATATGCACTAAAAAGAAAAAAATATGCACCCTAAATTTGTGGATTTTCAAAAATCTATTTATTACTCGACAGCGTTGGTTTAAAAATGAATTCCAATATAAATGTTAAACAAATGACAACTAGATTATATGTTAATAATATATTCTTTTGTTTATTTTTTATTAAATGTTAATTTTAATTTTTACAAAATATGCAATTAAATTAAAATATGCAAAATGTGCAAAAAACATTACAAACTTTGCATTTATAACAAAATATTTAAAAATATGCATTTATAACAGAATATGCAAAAATATGCAAAAACAAATCGATGCCTTTTTGTTGCAAAATCTTTGATTTGGAAGAGTGTTTGGTCAAAATCGATTTTGGGCTAGACTATAAAAGAAATAAACAGAGAAGACAAAAAATATCGAAATCCGAGATGATTATGGCAAAAAATATTCGAAAAAGGCAATAAATATCAAAACTAAAAAAAAGGTAAAAAAAAATTGACTTTTTTAAAAAAAAGCAAAACAAAATTGAGAAAAGCATTTCAAGAGCAGACTATTTAAAAACACAATTTTAAAGATAAAAAATCTTGAAAGAAAGCTTTAAAAAAGTTTTAAGCCCAAAAATTAAAAATAAAAAAATAGCAAAATATGCAAATATGAGTACAAACGCGATCACAAATTTTTACAGTGGGTCGTTTTTTGCTAAAATGGATTTTGAGTAATGACTAGAGTTGTCAGTCGATTAAGAATAATTCGATTAATCGATCAAACAAAACCAAACTCTTGTTCGAATAATTTAAAAATGACGATTTTCGAATAACGAATAAATCGATTAATTAACGTCAATTAATCGAACATTTTTTTATTACAAAATAAATTAAATGAGAGCTTTTAATTTGATTTATTCTCATAAATTTTTAAAGAAGGATGACGAAAGCGATGATGATGATGAACTTAGTAGTTGATAATGGATTTCAATTAAAAATTAATATAAAAAATGTTATAAGTAAACTACGGAAATACGTCGAAAAGATAGCACATCCATAATAGAATTAGAGGGAGTAATCAAGTTTTTAATAAATAGTTTGGAAAAAATTAGTAATTGCTTTGCAACAGACTTACTAACACGTATTAAAATAAGAATAAATGAGAGACGTATAAAAGTTTTAAATACGTTAATAATATTTCTGAATTCTGAAAATTTTCCGAGCAATGAAAGTTTCCTAAAATATTCCCAAAAAAGTGAAACTAAAGAATATGCTAATGAATTGTACTCCAGATTATTTTATGTTGAAAGTAATCACAATAATTCAGATAAAAGTATTGAAATAGAAGAAGTTATTAGTAATGAAAATAATAATCTTTTATGCGAATTAAATAATTCAATTCAGAGTATTAAAATAACAGAAAATAAAAAAGAATTCAGCGATATATCAGACGATATGGTATATTTGGAAAAATCTAAAAAAAGAACAGAAAAATTAGATAAACTATTTAATTCTCTTCTTACTATATCACCTACCTCAACAATTAGCGAAAGAGTGTTTTCAAAATCTAATTTAATAAAAACCAAAACCAAAATCGTTTAAAAGCAAAAAAATTAAGTCAACCTTTGTTTTTGAAAGATTATTTCTTAAGAACAACCTAGCTATTTTATTTTAAAGTTTTTTTTTTGTTTGTTATGAATTTCTTGTTAATTAAAATATTAACTTTTTTATTTTTGAGTTTGTTTGTTTGTATGAATTGTTTATTTTTTTGTTAATAAAAATATTATAAAAAAATAATTTTTTTTATTCGTTATTCTCATCGAATAATCGAATAATTTTTGAAATTTAATCGTTTGATCGAACGAGCGAAAACAATTATTTGAATTATTCGAACAAAGCTGAAAGGCGAATAATTGACAACTCTAGTAATGACTCTTTTGTTAAACAAGTACATTTTGTTTTCCTGGTAATAAAGCTAACTTTTAGGCTTCAGAAGCAAGAAAACTTTTTCCTTTTAAAAATTATTTCGCTGAATTTCGTATAAGAAAAGTTAACCTTTTTTCTCTAGATTTTCAATTATAAAAACTTATAAAACTTCCCCTTAAAATAACTGCCACCCTTATTACATTTTTAAGACTTTATAAAAAGTAAATATTAAGAAAAATATATACAGTCAAATGATGGTAGTTGTACTATCATATTTTAAGAATTCTAACGTCTTTAACTATTTTTTATATTATATGCAACTAAAGAACTACACATACAAAAAAAAAAAATATAACATAGAACTTTTTGTTCCTTTCAAGAATAGAGCAAAAAAAAAAAATAATTTAAAAGCCAAAGAAAATAGAAATATAATACAAATTGTTAGCAAAAAATAGAAACTTAGAAAACTATCATATTAAAAATATGGTAGATTCATATTTGCTGTCTATTGTTATAAAAATGAAAGGGAAGCCATACAAATTTGACCTTAAAAACTGGGAGTAATCCTAATAAAGACTAACATAAATCAGATTAACGCCAATTTAGACTATCATTTAAAACAATATTATTTAAATATGGGAGTTAAAAAAAAACTCATCAAATAGAATATGAACAACTTTATCGTCATGAAGATGAGAAATACATATTTGGGTATTTTGAAATACTTTTTAGGAATTTAGGGGGACAGTGTGAAATATGAATGAGTTTAAGTTGATTTTTACAGAAATAGTCAAGTAAAATAAAATTTTAAAAATTGTATAGACATTAATTTAAAACAGATATTTTCATCTTATAGGGCTTTCGAAAAATATATTCTGAAACTAGGAATTTAGGGGGAAATTTACAAAAATTTAAGAAAAATATTTTAAAGCAGCAGTTTTAATAATGCGTGGGCCTACTTTTTTTATTCAACACGAAAATTTGATCAGACATATTGTCTACCAGATTCGTTCAAATTTCTTCCGTTATAGATCTCCACGCATCAATTTCTGCTTCTTTTAGATGAAAAACGCTATCATATTGCCGGCTTTCGCACAAACTCCCCAATAATTCTAATACTCTTATATTTTTTGATGATAGCCATTCTATCGTCTTACGACTTACATGTACTGAGGCATTGTCATGTTGGAAAATGAATTCTTCTTCGTTGCTATTATCAATTTCTCTTCTACGCAGGCGCGGATTAACTTGTTTAATATTGATTAAATTTTTTAATATTTTTCACATTTTTGTACTGAAAAATTTAATTTTGGGGGGAGAAAATGTACCATTTGTTTGTTTACAAAGAATGTGGAAAAATTAAATTTGCAAAAGTTTTAGAGACTATAATTTGAAATTTGTAGTGCGAGTGCATGTGGCATTAGAAATCAGTTTATCTATACCACGGTCAGTGATTGCACAGAAAAATTTCATATAGACGCAATCGAACAAATAAAAACATAACAATTATTACATTATTCAAAAATTCAAAAAAACAGGGTCACTGACGAAAGTTCAATACCAGAAACTGCGCAGTCAGATTCAGAAAAAAATTGAAAATGTGCAATGTAATTATGAATTTTAGAAAATAAATAATTTTTTTTTTTTGGATTTTGGGTAACAATTGTGGGATTATTGGTAAAGCAATATATTTTTATAGATTGAAATTTTTATTGCAATTAGAAACTAATTAAAAAAGATTAAATAAAGAAGTTTGCATTGTTTAAAATTAAAAATATGAATATTTTAGTGGTGATTTTGGAATATAAATGTGGAAAAAAATTAATTTCAGCAAATTTTGTTGTTTTACTTTACAAAGATCCTATAAAAATACATTTTTTAAAATTGTTTAATGTCCAATTTAAATATTTTTTATTTTTTGAATCTGTATTTTACATGAATATGATTATTAGGCCGGGTCGATTTGTATGGAGGCAAAAACATCGCTCAACGTTCAAGGAAAATCGTATTCTAGGCATCAAAATAAGAAACTTTGCCGAAGGAACCATACCTCTAAAACGAATTCTGATGTCCCGACTTTTGACCTGTAGTTTAAAATTTTGAAAAATCCCACTTTGACCCATTTAGAGTGCCCCAATCGAATCCAACCCAATCGAATATAATTTAATCTTGGAAAGACTCCTCCTACTTTCTGAAATATCTCTATTCCGAGATTTGCACATTTTGCTATAAAAACACGACTCAAAAGGCCCTCTTTCAACTTAAATTTTAACCCCTTAAAGGTCACCTAGAATGATGTTTTATGCATTAATCTGCTAGCGTGTCTCCCGGAGAAGAAGTAGCTCCCATAATCTTGGAGAGATTCCTCCTACTATCAAAGTGGGCTTTTTCAAAATTTTACCCTACGGGTCAAAAGTCGGGACATCAGAATTCGTTTTAGAGGTACGGTTCCTTCGGCAAAGTTTCTTATTTTGATCCCTAGAATACGATTTTCCTTGAACGTTAAGCGATTTTTAAATCGACATGCCCTAATGATTATTTATCTTTACGGATTGTTGTAGAAAAAAAATATAATAAATTGTATTTTTAACTACAAAAAGAGTCTAGGAAAATAGAATTTGCCTATTTTAAAAATTAATGATTTTTGATATTGACATTTTTAAAAAATATTTACGATTTATGGAAAAAAAGACATTTAAGACATTTAACAACAAAAGAACGAATTATTACATTAGAACTTTATCCACAGAGAGAATTTTCTTTGACGAGTGTTAATGCAATTGTTCACTAAACTAATAAAGTTTTCTTCACAGAATGAATGAAAAATTTCTTTCACTTTATGAAAAAGCTTCATAATTTTAATGAAACTATTTTAAATGATTATATTATATTAGTTTCTAACTTCAACTGTGATACTACACTGATAGAAATTTGTGCGTAGTATTAATGAATTCATTCATTAATCCAATGATTTTTTGCATAAAAAAGTCCCCAAAGAAACGTTTCATTGAGTCAATGAAAGGTGTTTCATTAAATCAATATTTATGAATGGTTTCATTGACCCAATGAAAATTTCATAAAGAAAGTTTCATGTGTTTAATGAATAAAATTCATAGTTTGTATGAAACATTTTCGTTGATATTTAATAATTTGTACTTTTTATGATTATTTTAGCATAGCATTAATTTGGTGGTTATTGAGAAATTATCATTCGTTGTTATTATTTATAAGGTCTGGTCTTTATTGGATCTATAAAATATGTTTATAAAAAAAGTTCGAAAAGTTCGAAAGTTAACATCACAAGCTGTTCTGCAAAAGCGATGGCAGATTTTTATTAAACTCAGCCTGATTCAGCAAATTTTCGTTACTTGGAATATTATGACATGTAAGATAATTTGTGTTAAAAAATTACATATTTTACATAAATTACAAAATATGTAATTTTGTATCGATCTGGCTTGGAATTCTGTAGAACGATCGCCGATTATAGTCCACTTTTTGTAGTTAAATTATGACCATATTAGATAAAAATGTTAAATATTGTTAACAATGTTGTTAAAAAACGTTTTTGTGAAAAAATTTGAAAATTTTTCATTGATTTAATGAATTTTTTTATGAAATTATGAAAAAATCATAAAAAATGTTAATGAAAACAATACCAATATAAATGAATTTTCATTCAGTTAATGAAATGTTTTATTAAACCAATGAATCAATTTTAATGAAATCGTTTCATTCATACTATGAAGGAAAATTCTATCAGTGTAGTTTTTTAGAGGATGTGTTTTTACATTTGTTTTAAATTGATTTTATGTTTTATGTTGTGTATATGTGAAATATATTGTGAATTAAATGTTTAAAATTTGACCAAAAAAAGACTATATATTAATAAAATTATCCCTGAGGATGTTGGGAATATCCAACGAAACGTCGGATGAAAAATTAATAAATAGTATTTTATTTATTTTGAAAACAAAAAAATCTTAACGAAACTTTTTTATTTAATAATGAAATAAAACTTTCATAAACATTTTTTTTAGTCTCAAACTAAAAATATACAATTTTGTAGTTTTAGTTATATGGATTACAATTTTTGAAATTTTGGGAAAGACTAAAAGAGAGAAATTCTTAGAAGAGTCTTAATGAATTTTTTTTACTAAAATGATGAAGTTTTCTCACACTGTGAATGAAAGATTTCCTAAACTTTATGAAAAAGCTTTATAGTTTTAATGAAATTATTTTTAATGAAACTTTTTCATTTGTCGTATGAAATTTTTAATAAATAAAATGATGTTTTTCATTAAATTTTATGAAAAACTGAATTAGTTTAATGAAATGTTTAAATTGACGAGTTCCAGTGAAATCTCATAAATCTAATATAAAAATTCATTTGTATCATGCAGAAAATTCTCTCAGTGCCGCTTAAATTAAATTCTTTTAAATGAAAATATAATTTAAACATTAAATATGACTAATTTTATAGTGTTGAATTAAATAAGTTATAAATTTTTATAACTGTGGATTTTAGAATACAACATACGAGATGTCAGTGTAACATAAATTTTATAAAATTTAGCTGTACACAGAGAAAATTTTTTGGGCGAGTTTTAATGAAATTTTTTCATTAAACTGATGAAGTTTTTTGCACAACGTGAACTAAAAAATTCTTAATCTTAATGAAAAAGCTTCATAGTTTTAATGAAACTGTTTTTAATGAAACTTTTTCATGTGTAGTATGAAATTTGTAATAAAAAAAAATGAAAATTTTCATTTAATTTTATGAAAAACTAAATTAATTTAATGAAAAGTTTCAATGGACGAGTTCCAGTGACATTTTATAGATCTAATGCAGAACTTCATTAATACCACGCAGAGAACTCTCTCAGTGTATACTTTAAATTTTCAAAATTTTCGCGACTGATTTAAAAATAAAGTTTTTTTTATATAGGGAATTTTTTTATATAGGGATAAAATGAAAATTTTCATTAAATTTTATGACAAACTCCATTAATTTAATGAAAAATTTCAATACACGAGTTCCAGTGACATTTCATAGATCTAATGCAGAACTTCATTAATACCATGCAGAGAACACTCCAGTGTATACTTCACATTGTCAAAATTTTCGATACTGATTTAAAAATAAAGTATTTTTGATATAGGGATTTCGATAAATCAATTAATGAATTGCGGGGAAATAAAATTTAACATGAATTTTAGTTTTTTTTTTTTGTAATAATAAAATTATTTTAACATTAAATACAGAAAATTGTCTAGTCTTAAATTAAAGAAATCTATTATTTTTAAAACTGGGAATTTTAAAATACAATACAAGAACTCGTAGAATAAAACATAACAATAAATTTTGCTTTTTTATTTAACAGAAATTTGTATATTTTCAGATATGAGGATTTTGGAAAATAATTTTAGGTATAACGGGAAAGCAATATTTTGACTACATTTAGATTTTTGACCACAAAAAACTTATTTTAACATTGATTATAACAAATTTATTTTCTCAAATGATTGAAAGAATTTAATTTTTAAACTGGGCATTTTTAAATACAATTTTGGGAATTTAGGGAAATATGAATATAAATAAATTTTAATATATTACTACCTAATATGGCTCAGAGAAATAAAAATAACTAATTTGCAGCTTAAAATATAGAAATTGTTAAAAAATATAAAAGCAACATTTTCACTAAATTTAGATTTTTGTCAACAAAACTTATATTAATAATAAATATAAAAAAAATTAAATTCTCAAATGATTGAACAATTTAATTTTTAAAATGGGGATTTTGAAATAGAAGTTTAGGAATTTCGGGGAGGGATACATATTATATTTTATACATATTTTCAGGGACCGTAAAAATTATTCCTTTATTCATAAAAGTCAGATGATAAAAGTTATTTTTTGATTTTATTTTTTCGAGCAAAAATAAAAATTATTTTTTGATTTTTATTTCTTCGGGCAAAAATAAAAGTTATTTTTTGATTTTTATTTCTTCGGGCAAAAATAAAAGTTATTTTTTGATTTTTATTTTTTCTGGCAAAAATAAAAGTTATTATTTGATTTTTATTTTTTCGAGCAAAAGTAAAAGTTATTTTTTGATTTTTATTTTTTAGAGCAAAAATAAAAGTTATTTTTTGATTTTTATTTTTTCGAGCAAAAATAAAAGTTTTTTTTTGATTTTTATTTTTTCGAGCAAGTATAAAAGTCATTTTTTGGTTTTTATTTTTTTTTTACCAAAAATAAAAGTTATTAGCTTTGTTATTATGATTTTTCAGTGATGATAGATATACAGCAAATATTTTGCAATGTTATTTTTTGTGACAACTGTATTAATATATATTACTATACATTTTTTAAGTATCTAACTACAAGACAAACATCTATATTTGTACGAGCAGTGCGCAAATTTTTGGAAACTAAAATCGTCATTTTTAAAACAAGAATTCTTCAAAAAAAACCGTCATATTAAAAATAAGTTTTACTGATTATAAAACTCGAAAATATTACAAAAGGCAACCATAAAATTTATATATTTCGTTCATACAAATATAACTGCGTTATTTGTTATTTATTCGTTATAAAAATAAAAATTTATAACTTATGGAATTTCAACTCAAGAAATTGAAATAAATATCAAAAATATCTTTTATTTTTGCTCGAAAACATAAAAATCAAAAAATAACTTTTGCCCGAAAAAATAAAAATCAAAAAATAACTTTTAATTTTGCCCGAAAAAATAAAAACCAAAAAATAACTTTTATTTTTGCTCGAAAACATAAAAATCAAAAAATAACTTTATTGTTGCTCAAAAAAATAAAAATCAAAAAATAACTTTTACTTTTGCCCGAAAAAATAAAAACCAAAAAATAACTTTTATTTTTGCTCGAAAAAATATAAATAAAAAAAATAACTTTTATTTTTGCTCTAAAAATAAAAATCAAAAAATATTTTTTATTTTTGCTCGAAAAAATATAAATAAAAAAATAACTTTTATTTTTGCTAAAAAAAAAATAAAAATCAAAATTTTAAAAAGCAATGCATTTTATTATATACTAGTTCATTAGTATCAAAATGGTATACTTGAAACAGTTTTCCGACATTTACTTCTGGTTGCTTTTTTTGTTTAAAAATTTGAAAATAACTGTTATTTTCGGTCCCTGCATATTTTAATATATTACTACCCCCCATATAGTTCTGAAAAATAAAAATAGTAGTTTAAAAAAAAAAGAAATTTTTAAAAAAATAAGGGTTTCCGGAAAAAGATTAATTTGAATCAATTTCACAGTACTTAAATTTACAGTTATAATTATCAGAATTTTAAAGCAAACTCATCCTTAATGGCCATTGAGTTTTTAAAATTTAATTTTGCTTGTCATTTGTCCCTTTCTTCTAACATTGAATTGCATTTGAAGCCTTTTTCATTGTATGAAAGGTTTTCTGGTAATAAAAGAAAAGGAAAACGAAACTAAAACATAAGCTTTTAGTATAATCATCCAATTGGCAACAACGACTAATATTACAAATGAATGTCATTGTACAAGTTAAGTTAAAAGGAATTTTTTTTAGAAAGGAAATTCCTGTACCAATAAAAAAGTATATAAAGGATACTAGTTACCCTAATACACATAAAATAGTTCAAACGAATGATGGTTGGAAAAATGAAATTATTTTTTTTTTTTGTTTTTTTTGGATTACAAAAATAAAGTTCAAGTTGAAAATGTAAAACTCTACTTAGAAGTATTGAAATGTAGTTTATTTAAGAATTATTTTAAATTATTTAAGTATGAATATAAATTTATATTTTGGTTAATTTTCCTCTTTTTAAATGATTAATTTTCACTATTTTTATTACAAATTGTTTTATTTCATTCAATTTTTTTTTCATATTTTTTTTTTTCTGTTAGTTTTTGTTATTTTATTTCTGTAACTAAGTTAGTTGTAATTTTGTTTTGTTTAGTATCTTTTTCATTTAATATGATTTCAAATCTAATGAAAATAATTTGTGGTTACAGGCTTAAAAGGACTTTTTGTCTTATAGTCTTATTATAGCTTTTGTAGCAAAAGCTGTTGTAACTTGTACGTCCGTCTTTTCGTATATATATACATATATTTTTTGTTTATATTTCTCTGACACTAAGGGTTTCTAGCCAATTAAAATGAGAAATCCTTTGTGATTACTTGTACCACTACTGCGAACGATATTTTTCACTACTTTCAATGTTTTGTTAGTTATATCCTTGCTGCTTCCATGTTATACTCTGCCCTTAAAGACGAATGTTGCTGATTTCTTTCCACAAAGCTGTATTTTTTTATTGCTATAACTAATTAAAAAATCCTTTTTTTTTTGTTGGTTAGAAAAAGGCGTTTGAATGAAATAAAAAAAAATAAAATGATATAAACATATAGTAACAATTAAGTTTTGTGGAACGATTTTATTTGGTAAGGATTTAAACTTTTTTTCAAGGCTGTACAAAATCTATGGTTTAAACAAAAGCTTTTCTTTTCTAACAAAAAAAAGGGTTTTAAAAAATCTATGAAATTAAATTTATAAGTTTAATGTGGTTTTAATTTCATTAACAAGCCATAAATTTAGAAAATCCCTTAACATTTGCTTAAAACATGCAATAAAAAAATAACAAAAGCCTAAAATGGCTTATCAAAACCAAAAAGGGTATCAAAATCGTAAAATTTCCTTTAAATAATTTTTGAAGGAAATCTAAAAATTAGAATATTTTTTTGACATATAATTATTGTAAATAATGGTAATAAGGGATAAAGTGGAAAAGCAATCTGGCTTCAAAATAAAACAAAGTTTTTTCGATTTCGCAAAAAAATTCTATAAAAAAAATTTTTCCTTCAAAAATTTTCTAGTAAAAAATGTACCAGCTCATATAGAGATTGCTTTTACCAGACGTGTATAGGAAAATGTAAAGATTTCGCGGAAAATACATTAAGCGAAACAAAAATTTAGGAAAACTAATTTGAGTGAAAACAAGTTTTCTTCCAACTATGTTTGTTATGAATTGAGTAAAAGTTTCAAAAGATTTTGAGAAAAAAAAAAATAAGACCAAAAATTTTACCGCAAAAAAATATCAAAAATAACCAGACATTAAACTAAAACAAACTTCTCGGAAAAAATAAGTCACGATAATATCGTAATTTCAACACAAAACCAAAAAAAAAAAAAAAATATAGCAAAAAATATAGCGGAAAAAATAAATATAGCGAAAAATTTAGAAAATAAAATTTTAAGCGTAAAAAAATCCCAAGAAAATATAAAATTTATAAAAAAAATTTTGTGATATTCTTTTTACCAGACGATTATAGCAAAACAAATTTTGCGAAACAAAAATTTATAAAAACTAATTCGAGTGAAAAATGTCTCCTTTAAACAGTATCCTGAGAAAATCTGTTTTGATATACAAGGTTTCCCGGAAAATTGAGCGTTAAAATTGGGGAAAAAATACTAATGTTTCCGCTTAAAAATTGTTCGCCATAACATAGAAATTTCGTAACTAGAAAACACAATACGCGAAAAAATTCTTTAGCAAAACAAAAATATTTCGCGGAAAAAAATATGCTAAATCAAATTTAGTAGAAAAAATTCGCTTGACATAAAGTTTCCACAAAACAATGTTTGGCAAAAAACAAATTCGCTTGAAAAAGCCTTTTTACCAAAAATTTTTTAAGAGTTAACAACAAACAAATTTCCCAAAAATATAAAATTTTAAGTAGACCCTAAAACCAAAACAAAGATGTTTTGCGAAAAACAAACATTTTGAGTAAAAAATAACTTTTGAAAACGATGGCCGATTTTGCTTATTTTTTATACAAAGCAGCTTAGGCAAATTACAAAAAAATTCTTTAAAATTTTTCAACCCTGCCTTAATATTGGAGTCAGAATTCACGCTTCAATATACGGACATATATACATCGCTACATCAGCTCTGCGTATTATAAAAATCAATAGTTGAAATATCTCAATTATGGGTTTTCAAGCCCATTTTTCGATGAATTACAAACAGAATAAAAAATTCATATATATTTTTCTGCGCAGTGGGTTGGAGGGTTATCAAATTAATGATTTGCCTGTCTCGAATTGGATCACTTCGAAGACTTAAAGAATAAATAAAATAATATTATATTTTGTAGTGTTTAGTATGTCTTTCAAATTCCCTGTTTTATAATCAAATTTTAGCTACAACTCTGTTTTGTATATAAATGATGGACATTTCAAAATAAATGTCATTTTGATTTTGTTTTATACATTGTCAATATTAAAAACTTTCATCATAAATCAAAAACATTACCAAGTATAGGATGTGCAAAATGAATGCAAAAGATTTAGTTATAGAGCCACAGACACAGAAAAAAAAAATTGTCAAAATAATTTCAATTAAACTTGTATTTGGTTTCAACACTAATTTTCAATTAAAGTTTAATAACTGTATTAATGTTTAATTGAAAATGAATTTGGTGCCCACAAAATTTCCAGTTTTTATAACTCATAATGACAAGAGAGAAAAAAAATTCCCACAATTTAAAAATTCATCAAAACTGGAAAATTCAATAAAATTAAAAAAAATCACTTTAGACGTGTTAAGTGATTTTTTAAATTTTAGCGATTTTTACATTTTGGCGTTTTTTAAAGCATTAACAAGTTTTTAAATTTTCGTAATTTTTTTTTCGAAGTTGAGCGTTTTTTAAATCTTAACGATTTTT